>JBAMAX010001993.1:0-670654 GCA_037043745.1 Chymomyza amoena
TCATAATAGATGCTGTTTAGGGACCACAATGGTGCCAATCTTAGTTACCTCGAAAATTTTTTTATTTTATTCGTTTTCATTACAAAAATAAAGAAAACATATTTTTTAAGCACTACTGCTACTGCTCTATATAGAGTATTTCACTTTTGGTTTATCCTGATTGTTTTCTTCTCAAGTTGTAAGGCCTTCATATTAACATTAATTATGTGTATTACTTCGCATTATTTCCTTTACTTTCTTAGTAATTAGGCACATTCGTATCTGTAGAAAATTTTGAATTGTTTTTTTGATTTTTCAGCTAAGAAGCTTTAAAAACATTAATTAACGACATTGTTAGAAAAAAGTTTATTCCAAAATATAACTTTACCAATATCTTTCTACAATACAACAAATTATTATGTCGTTTTCATAAAGAAGCAAAAATATGGTTCCTTCTCTTATAAATCCCAAGTTTATTGGTACGACCTTACCATTTAGCGACTCATCGATACACCTCGGGTTAGACCTAGACAGCAAACTGGACTACAATCTAAATACAGAAGATCGAAGAAAAAAGGCAACGATCGCTTTATACACTTGCAAGAAAGCCATTGGACTGAAATGGGGCATGTCCCCAAAAATAGTTCACTGGCTGTACACTGCCTTTGTCAGACCTGTATTGATGTATGGAGTCTCGAACTGGTGGCCTACCTTAGATAAGGGGTCCTACCTTAAAAAGTTAAGTAAGGTTCAGCGAACCGCCGAGCTCCCCATTAGTGGTGCTCTATGCTCCAGCCTAAACGAAGCACTAGATGCTATACAACATCTCCTACCAATGAACAAGGTAGGGAATCAACAAGCCATTCTATCAGCTTTACGCATGAGAGAGGAAAAAATGGAATGACCAAGATTTTGGTCATACAAAGAATCTTAAGGGAAACCCACTTATCCCCGAAAGCACAGACTACTGCATACCGCAGGAAAATTTCATAACCAAATTCAGAGCCTATATTTCAACCAAGGAGGAGTGGAATACAGGTGTACCAGGCCCAGCGGACTCGATAATGGTATTAACGAACGCTTCCAAGCTAGAGTGTCTTTTAGGTAGAGGTCACTACAATCCAGGAGGCTTTAATAACAATAAGAAACCTACAAGTTCGAAATAAGAACATTTGTATCTACTCTGACAGCCAAGCGGCTATTAAGTCCCTAGTTTCGATGACTTCGTGTATGAAGTCAGTGAATAACTGCCGCTTGTTTCTATGGGAGATGGCAGATCAGTTTTCAATTCACCTCATATGGGTCCCAGGATATAGGGACTTTGAGTGCAAATGTATTGCGGATGAACTGGCTAGACAAGGAACTACCAGCATTCTCCTTCAAGACAAGTAGGGCCTGGGTATACCCATGGCCAGCTGATAACTGAGAATACGAAATTTTTCGCTATCTGTGGCAATAAGACGTGGAATCTGACATCAAACACGCGTAAGATTTCGCAGCAAACCTGGCGGACATACTGCACTAAAATAACCAAACAACTGTCTGATTAGAGCCCTGTGCTCATCTGTTATCCGTGCTATCACGGGACACTGGCTGGTGTGAAACCACGCATCCAGGTTGAATGCTCCCCACCACGACTTCTGTAGAATCTGTGGCGATGAGGAGGAGCTGAAGAGGGTGGAACACTTTTTCTGTCATTGTCCTGAGCTGGGCAGTAAAAGAATTAGGTTCCTAAAGTCACACTTTCTAGACGATTTATCTCAGCTCTCTGAACAGAGTCCAAAACGCGTATTTAAAGTTTATTCAGGCAGCCGGTTGGCTTCTTCATCTATTATAGGGGACCTCTCAAGTGGGGAAGAGTGGTGAAATAGCTCACTATAGCGGTATCGTGGTTACAAATTATGAAAATTTAAAAATTTTAGAAAAAATTGTACTAATAATTTTTTAATTAATGGATATAATATTAATAGAATACTATATTCCAGTAACTGATACAAAAGCTGCAGAGCAGAGCAAGCAGGGGCAGTTGACAACCAACAAAAATTGGCATATTAAAATTGTATTGAGAATTTTGAACACGAGTTTCGTTTGAATAAAAATACGCCTGGGCAAAGTTTACTGCCATACTATTTATTTTTACTCATTTTGGCATATTCTTGAAAAACCAACAATTCTCGAAAATAATGCTTACTCTTCACAACTCAGAACTTTGTTTTTTTTGTTTTTTTGTTGTCTACAAGTTCAGTCAATGCCTTTTAAGTTTTTTGACCTGACTGTGCAACTTTCCTTATATATAGCTGTCATTTTTTCGCCGTCACTTGGCCAACAAATTTAAATTAAGCGCATTATAAGATTGTTCTGCTTCCAACTTGCCACACTTTTGCAGTGGCAGCAAAAAAACTAAAGCAGACAACATAAAGCAACAGCAACAAGAACAACAACAATAACAATCCGCCAAACAATGTGAAAATCTATGGCAAGCCGAAAGATACGAAAACTGCTCGGAATTTTTTTTATTTTTTTCACTGGATTAGCGTACAGCTAAGCAAGCAAAGAAGTGATGATCCGAGCGGGAAAGAGGAGCTGCTGATAAACACGCAACATGCAGCGGGAAAAACGAAAACTAAACGAAAACAGCTGCACAAAAGCAAATAAAACTTACAAAAATAAATAGCTAAGAGAGAGGGAGAAAAAAATAAACAAGAATGCGAAAAGTAAGAAAAGCAAAAGTAAAAAATTTTTGCACATTTTTTAATTTTTACAAATGCAATTTTTTTATTCTTTTAATACACTTTACATGTAGCCAAAAGCGTATATTAAATTCTTGGCAAAATATGTAACAGGAAGGAAGAGATATGTTCTACTTCATAAAGTATACAGGGTCGTCGAGGTAAATCCGGAATATATTCGTGCGGGTCTCCTTTATTACAGCTTGGCACAAATCTGCAAAGATAGCGTTGCATTTCATGTTTAGGTGTTCCTTTTCAGTTACAGAGTAGACTTGATTGATAACGCGCAACGATGAGCCGAGAAGAGGACCGCAGGGCAGCGATACTGGAGTCACTACGCGCGGGGAAAACACCGAAGGAGATAATTCAATGGTTTGGATATAAAAAAATACAAGTTTATGAAATTAGCAAGAAGTTTCGAGATGCTGAAAAGAAAGACGAGGTTTCTTCAGAGCGAGCAAGCCACAATAAACGATTTGACCGAAAAAGAACTTCAGAATTTGTCGATGAATTGAAAAAGAAGATTGACGCCGATCCGGGATGCAGTATGAACAAGTTAGCTAAAGATATGGGCGTAGAGGGGTCAACAATCAGTCTGACGGTGCACGAAGATCTTGGTTACAGATCTTATGTCCTATATGAAAACTAAAGCATATGTTATGTCTATCCTACAGTTTGTGGGCTAACCATCATGATGGATAAATGTAACAAAAAAACCAATGTTCGGATTCATAGATACGATTTTTTTTTTGTTATGTTTTTGAAGCCCATAAATTTGAAAGGACTCCAATGTAAAAATTCTTAAGTAATCTCATAGAACGCCATAAATGGATATATTTGTTAGGTGTTTTCTAAAACCTGAGATGCTTTTGGTTTGTGCTCGTAATCGGCTTTAACGAACCCAAAAATACATATAAAAATCATCGGCGGATGCCAGATAATCGAACTAAAAAAATATTTTTAATGCGACATTTACAATTTATTTCTTATAACAGGTACACAAAAAAAAAGATTTTTAGTTTGGGTGGCCAAGCTATGTCTACTATCAGGGTCACTAAATCTGAATGCGAGGTGCACAGAACCTCAGAACGTTAGGGTTTTAACTTAATTTACGAAATAAAAATCAATTTTTGGATTAAAAAAACGTTAAATCGTCCCAAAAATGAACCTTTGTATAGTTAATAAACTTCTTTAGCATTTCTTTAAATAAAAAAATTGATTTGTCTGTAATATCTGAACGTATAATAACTAATATAGAACATCCCCATGTCGTGGTTTAAGGCTATTTGCACTAAACTTTCCGTATGTAACTTTTTTCCAACTCTCCTGTGTGCTTTCCTGTGAACTTTACGAATAAAATCATTTTTTTCCGCTGGTGAGCTCCTGCACGTCCTTTGACTTGGCATATCCTGCAGCATGTTTGAGTTGAAAATATTTGCACTCTCACATACTCAGATTGACACTTACACACACACACACACACACACACACACACACACACACACACACACACACACACACACACACACACATATGAGCTGTGATTTGACTTATGAGCAGAAAAGGAAGTGCATATAAAGAGAATAGTTGCTGTAAGTTATCGAAGTTCGAATACTCTTTAAACTATAATTTTTCTAATATACGACTCCAACTGTGGATGCAAGGGTAAAGTGTATTCAACATGAAGTCATATTCTTAATTTATGTAAATATTATCATGGGACTTATGTTCCGCCTTTAGATATGTATATAATAATACAGGGTGCGCCATTTGAATGTAGTCGATGGAAATATTGAAGCAGACATCGGCCCAAACAGTCACTTTCTGATCATGCAGTGGAGTTTGATGGATAGTATGAGGATTTTTTTCCCCAAATGCGACAGTTTTGTTTATTTACAGTGCCAGATAGCGTGAAATGGGCCTCATCAGTCATTAAAATTCGCTCCCAAAAATCGGGCAATTACATTTAATGAACATTGTCACTATTTCTGCGCGTTCTTTGGGCGTGAATCGATTCATGGCTAAAATTGTAATGCAATAACCTTTCCAAAATGTGTTCGACGACGTCAATCGGTTGAAATCTGTCAAAGTTATTCAATATTTCCATCGACCACATTCAAATGGCGCACCCTGTATATATACATGAATGACGCTGAATGTGAATATATTTGAATTTCTTTTAATAATAAAACAGGGACCGAAAACAAGAGTTATGGTTATGAATAAAATCAAGGCGAATAAAGTGGTTTATATAAAAGTCCATGCAGCAATATATAATTTTAATAAGGACCTTACGAAAAAGGGATACATTTTTTTTTAATTTATATCAAAAAATCAAATTTTGACTCTTATTTTTAACATAAAAATAAAAATTACTGGGCAATTTTTATTTGAACATTTGAAATAAGAGTTACACTGCAATTTTTACAATAAAAAATTAAATTAAAAATTTAAAAAACCCCGAACTTAAGTAATTTTCATTTAAAAAGTGAAAAATAATAAAAGAAACTTAATGTTAAAGTACCTAAGAATCTATTAATAATTCTAAAAAAAATACGTCGCGTTGGGGGACACGCGAGGGCAGACGTCGTTGACGGTCGTATCTTACATGCAAATTTTTTGAAGTAATTCTATGAAAGTTTTTGAAGTATTTTCTTAATTTTGTTTTTAAGTTAATCTTTGTTGCTTAATTAGACTATTTGTATTTAAATTGTTAGTTTAGGAGCGGTCCCCCAACGCGACGTATTTTTTTTTAGAATTATTAATAGATTCTTAGGTACTTTAACATTAAGTTTCTTTTATTATTTTTCACTTTTTAAATTTTTAATTTAATTTTTTATTTCATACTTTTTATAGGAAGGTTAGGTTAAGTTAGACTGTAGTATATTATAATATACTTACTATAATTTAAGATTCTTGTTAAGGTATAGATTACATTTAAGGTCAAGCTCGTTTGCTTTTTTTTACGCATTCTCCCCACTTTCACTCCCCACAACTTTTAAACGGCTCGACCGATTTTCATCAAACATGTCTAGGAACACTCGCACATAAGTCACCTTTAACACAAAAAAAAAATAAATTGAAATCACTGCATGCGTTCGGGAGTTATGATGCCACAGACAGACAGACAGTCAGACAGACAAATTTTAAGCCAATCGGACAAAGTTGATGTTTTTAACTTCAAATGGCCATAACTTCTAAACGAAAAGAGATAGAGCAAAAATAGCCTCAGATTAGAATCAGTGGCGTCGTCAGCTTCAATAGGACCAAATTGTAAGCCAATCGGACAAAGTTGATGTTTTTCTCCCCACTTTTACTCCCCACAACTTTTAAACGGCTCAACCGATTTTCACGATTTCTACGATGCCATAGACAGACAGACAGACAAACAAACAGACACGTCAAACTTATAACACCCCTCTTTTTGCGTCGGGGGTTAAAAATAAATAAAATTATTAGAATTTACAAAAACAAATAATTTTATTAAAACGCAATAACAAAATTTGCAAAAATTATTGTAGTACATAACCAAAATTTGTAAGTCAAAGTTCTTTGGGTTTTCAAGTTTAAGGCTAACTATTCCATCCGAAATATATTTCTAAGAATTTTTTGTATATTTTTAAAATCTTTTATTTTCTAAGAAGCTTGTTTTATTTGGCGTCCAACCTTTCTTGCGAACTAACAATACCATCTTTTCATGCATTTCATCATTTAAAGAGTATAAAAAGAACGCGTTAACCCGCTAGCGGCAAGTTTCGCTTATAAAATGGATAAAAAAAAAACATGTATCAAAAATTGTATAAAAAATGTAGATAAAGCCACAGGCAAAACCAGTCAGATATAAGGACCTACCTATCCTGCCTCTCAAAAAAACTACATCTACGCGCCCAATGTAAATTACATAAATTGTAACAAATTGCTTTTTACTTAATAATTAGTATTGACAAAATTACGTATACGTAATATGGTAAACATTAAACGCGTTACTATACCCTTAAATCAATTAGCAATTTGCATAAATTATGCACAATATTTGTTTGTCAATTAAAAATTCATAATCTGCTAAATCTACTAGAGCCTTATCAATATCGTATATACATATGTACAAACCTATGTCATATCAGTCAACACATTTACATAAATGGCAGCTAGACTTTCCTGTCCTGTCATCGACAGCGACTTGACAGCGGGACAGGAAACTCCGAGATGAGGAACCAACATGGCTGCCCAGCCAACAACCTACCAAAAGTTCACAATAAGAAATAGAAGAAAAATGGCGGCACAAAAAAGATTTATGTGCGCCTGACGCCAATTTATGCCGGAAATTTTCCAATATTGAAAACATATTAAATGCACATTAATTTTGTGTGCCAATAATGCTTATATACTATGTACATATGTACATAGGCATAAATATAAAAAAGGAATCTTCTCTAAACATAAAATGATTCCGTTTGACAGGCATTGACTTTGGGTCGAAATCTTTGCAGTTGTTTGCTCAGTGTGGAAATTAGGAAAATTCCTTAATGATAGAAACAGAATAAATAGATTTTTAATATACGTATGTCCTTTCTGCTCTACAGAATAAAAGAGTTTTTTATTAAGAGCAATTTTAAGCTAGAAAACAGATTTTTCAAACTTAATCAAGCAAGCCTTACGAGTTTTATCTATTTTTCGGAGATAGGTTAGGTTAGGTTAGGGGGGCAGTTGGTACTAACGTCCTAACTCACAGAGGCCAAGGATAGGCCGTTGCGATACCGCTACAGTAAGCTGTTTCACCACTCTACCCCACTTGAGAGGTCCCATATAATAGGTGAGTAAGCCTTCCGGCTGCCTGAATAAACCTTAAAAGGCATTTTGGACTCTGTTCAGAGAGCTCAGATAAATCTTCAAAGTGTGACACTAGGAACCTAAATATTTTAATGCCCAGCCCAGGGCAATGACAGAAAGTGTTCCACTGTCTCCAGCTCCTTCTCATCGCCACAGCTTCTACTGAAGTCATGGTGGAGAACATTCAACCTGGATAAGTGGTTTCTCACCAGCCAGTGTCCCGTGATAGCACGGCTAACAGATGAGCACTGAGCTCTATTCAGGCAGCAAAGTTCTTTGGTTCTTTTACTACAGTATGTCGGCCAGGTTTGCTGCGAGAACTTACACGTGTTAGACGTCCGATTTCACGATTTATATGCACAGAGAAAAAAATTTCGTATTCTCACTTTACAGCTGGCCTTGGGTATACCCAGCCCCTTCTTGTCTTGAAGGAGGATGCTGGTAGTTTCTTGTCTAGCCAGTTCATCCGTAATACATCATTACATATACGTTTTTCGGAGATACCCTGTACCGTTTTTCGAGAAAAATCTACATGTTCCTTTATAGCATAGGTACAAGAAACTTTTAACTGGAAAATTTATTTAGTTTTTTTTGCAGCATGATATTTATATTGCATCTATAAGTTCCATAAATTCTGTTAGGGGCGACAGAATAAGACATCCGTCCAATTCATCAAATTTGTTAATTTCTAGCTCTAATGGCCTCTGAAAATCTAGATGCTCAACTGGGTGGATGGAGGGCAGGTAGCTTGTGCAGAAAGACAAAGCTCAATCACTACCCGTGCGAATTTGGTATATACAAATCTTTTATTCTATTAACTTCTCCCTTGAGTACTATTAATTATATCTTTTTAATCTTTGAAGGATATTTGCTTATGGATGGAAAAGTTGATGCAGTAGTCAAAGAATGCAGTTACGAAGAGTTCTAGTTTTAGTACTTTAGTTCAAAGGTTTCCAAACGACCTCTTCTCTTTTTAATTAAAAATTGTACATTGTTAAAGACCTTTGAATAATTCTTTAGACATAAGAAAGGGATTTTTTAATGTTTTTCTCAATCCTCAAGGGCCATACTTAGAATGTCATAACAAAAATGTGCCACTTTCGTAGAGCGTCTCCTGTAGATACTTTCTGAGAACAATCGCTATCTTTTTGTGTGTTTATAGACTGTAAGATAAAATCAAAGCCTATTTTTATGTGGCACAAACGCCTATTCGGGAGAGCTAGACAAATCTATCTCCATAGAAGTATCGATATTTTATAGAACTACTTGAATAATTGTATTGCCCTCAAAGGCAACTATGCTGATGCAAAAAGTATATAAGCTATCCTACGGTCAAAAAAGAGATGATGAAAATTTTCTAACACGCTGGGTCAATGAATTTTCATTAAAGAAAATTGCATTGGCTTCAGACAAAAATTTTTCTTCTTTATTATTTATATGTATCGTTTCACTCTCCAATCCCAATCCCTCCATCGTGGCAAGCATTCCAAGGGAGCCCACTTGAAATTAAATTTGGCACCATTGAAAAAAAGATGAGAAAAAAACAACTTTTTTATATAATAGAGGGATTTATGTACCTCGGCAATAATTAAAGTCAGAAACAAACACTTTCATGCTTCTCGGATATGTATGTAATAAAAAAAAAAGTAAGCTTTTTTTTTAATTATTATTATGATTATTTTGCATACATATCGGTATTTAAATAAATAATGAGAAAAACTTTTTGAGCCCAAGATAAAATCGTGCAATTAACCAAGAATTCGTCACTACCATGGATGTGAAAAAAATAAACGATGTGCCGAAAATTATGTGTTTGCGAATAAATATATATTCCAATTATTTTCTTAAGTTGAACATAAAATGTGAGCTTTAAAATTATGTTCGCTTAATAATTGCAAGCACGCCCTAACATAAATTTAAAATGACGAAAAAATCAAACTCAGGCAAAGAACCAAAAAGTAAAAAACGAGCGAACAGATTGTCAAAATGTTTTTGTTTTTTTTTTTTGTGCATGAGAAACAATGAAACAACAGAACATAAAATATGTTTTTCTTTATTTTTTTTTATTTTTATTTTTGGCGCGTTGAGCGCATAAATCCAAAACAACAGAGCTCGAGATTTCGAGGGGTCCCGAAACGAAAGAGTCGCCAGCAGGTAAGGCAAATGCGAATTGTTGCCGAAATACGCGCTGGAAATACCAAATATATATAAAAAAGTATAAAACTAATCAAGTTAAAGAGTAAACAGGCCAAGAAAGCTTTAAAAAAAACCATGCTATAAATGTGAAATTTAAACTTAGAAAGACAGAACCAGAACATGTGGATGACAAAGTTAAAAAAAAAAGACAAAATAAAGGCATAAAAGGCCTAAGAAAGCAGATATCGAAATATAAAAGGTCGACCTTTAAATGCTCTTGCTCTATTTTGTTGAATGTAGTTATAAAGAAGGAAGATCGGCAGAGTTGGTAGAACACTTCAATATAGTCAGGTTATGTTAGGTTGATAAGGCTGCTCATTATGTGATCCATATAGTTAAGCGTTTTGTTTTGTTGAGAATGACGAATTCTTAAGGGGCACACCTAGTGTGACAGCCTAAAAAAAAAACCATTTTTGGGAATTAATCAAAAAAAACTAGTGAATCCATCTATTTAAAATTTTGAGGGTATATTTATACATGCTTTGAGAATACACAGTAAATTTTTTGAAATAAAATATTAAATATTTTTGAAATGACACGCGATCTCAGGTATATACCAACTATCTAACTGCCGAGCGGCTACTCTTTTAAATGGCTGTAACTCAAAAACTATTTAAGATATCGATTTAAAATTTTAGTATGTTATTTTTAAAGGCCTATAAATAATTAAATGGCTAGTAGCAATCCGCACTTCGAAAAAAATCTCTTTAATATCCCTTTTTCTAAGCAAATCAATATAAAAGGTGCTTTTTTGGGACCTTACAAAAGTTATTTTTACACAATATATTCTAAATAGCAATAAAATTGGCTTTATTGGATAGTAATCTTTATGATATATGAGGGTAAAACGAAGTATAGCTGTTGTCAAGTAGGGACGTGCGGCGGCTTGGGTCCCAGATTACGGCCAACAGCTATATTTCGATGTTGTCAAGGAATTTATCTACCTTGGCACCGCCGTTACCACCGACAACGATGTCAGCCTGGAGATCAAGCGCAGAATAACTCTTGCCAACAGGTGCTATTTCGGTCTCAATAGCTAATTGAGTAGTAGAGACCTCTCTCGCGCGACAAAACTATCACTCTACAAGGCACTCATCCTTCCAGTGCTTCTTTACGGCGCGGAAGCCTGGACCGTGTCGCTAACTGATGCAGCTGCCTTGGGAGTTTTCGAGAGGAAAGTACTGCGTAAAATCTTTGGTCCTATTCGAGTTGGCGATGACTACCGCATCCGCACCAACCAGGAGCTGTATGAGCTCTTCAACGACATGGACGTTGCTCAGCGTATCAACATCCATCGGCTTCGCTGGCTCGGACATGTCGTTAGGATGGACGAGGATGCTCCAGTTAAACGTGTGTTCGATGCGGTAGTCAGCGGCCGTCGGCGGAGAGGACGACCGTGTCTGCGTTGGAAAGACCAAGTGGAAGGGGCCCTGTCTTCGCTCGGTGTGACCAACTGGAGAAGGCGCGCGCAATGCAGAGGCGCCTGGAGAGACGTTTTAAGGCAGGCCGTAACCCGGTAATCGGGTTGGTATGGCCACATAAGATAAGAATCTTTATGATATTAAGTGTAATTCTATCCATAATGAAATATCAAACCAAACTCAACCAAAAGCATTTGTCAGTTGTTAAATGGGTTGTGAGATAAAGCAATGTTGCCAACTCAAAGTGGCAAAACTCTTAAAAAATTGCAGTTTTCGGTTTTGAAAACCATTCTTACTGTTTTTGGGGTCGCTGAAATCGAATTTCCGAAAGTTTAAAGCGAACCTCAGCAATTCCGAGTTCTAGCACCCTCTGTATGGATGCCTGGCACTATGCAGGAGGAGACTGAATACACTGGGTTTCGAAACTTTTGTGAATATTACTGAATTCGCAGGAATCAGAATAAATAAGATTAATTCGTTTATTAAATCGACAGGTTGGTTCAAAGAGGATACAAGAGAGTAAAGGACTAGCTCAACTGGCATCACAACGGGTCTTTCATAGGCCTAGGTGTGTCGGAATACAATCACTTCTAACTACCTACCTACCTCTCTCTCAGCGAGTAAAAAAACAAATAATAAACGTTAAACGGTATCAAGTTACAAATAATTTCAGTCTTTTTTCGACCATAAAAACTAAAAGTAAACATGGTGTGGTCAACGTACTTATAAGAAACATTTGTGATCATTCATAGCATTATAAAGGCTCTCCCCAAGGTCTGCTTAGCGATGATCATAAGTGGGTTTGTCTGGTTGAACACAGTTTCCACACCTCTCCGTCTATTATTATTATTATTATTATTATTTCCTTGACAAGAACAATATAACTGTAGTTGTCGCTCTTATACAGAGCATAGGGCGGAAACAAACTCCTTCCATCGATTTCGGTTACGAGCGAGTGTTTTCAGTTGTTGCCACGATCGTTGCGACTCATTCCGCACTGTTCTTTCCCATGTCATTTTAGGCCTTCCTCTTCTTCTAGAACCTTGCGGATTCCACTCCAGCGCCATTTTTGTTATATTATTTTGATCTTTCCGTAGGGTGTGACCGATCCAACGCCTAGTATCTCTCTCTCCGTCTAGTATATCCCAAAATGGGATTGGATTGGCGTTCAGAGATTACAGTGGTCAACTGGTCAGTTAACACGAAGGAATATGTTTTGTTAATGTCGACACAAACACGTTGACCAATGCAGAAAAAAACTTAAACATTTGCAGGGTAGTATGAATTCGAGCAGTGTCAGTCATAGGGAAAAATATATAAATATTAAATATAGACTCTAACTTTAGTCAACTTTTGGAACGTATTCTAAAAACAACTCTATGCAAAGCTTTTACCCACTAGCTGTAAATCCAATCGAGTATAGTTTGCACCATTTTTAGAGTATTAATAGTTAGGCATTAAATCTGTACATAAGAAACCCATAAACTGAATGCGCCTGGAATGCGAAATTCAAGATCATGTTTACCCAAATCCAAAAACTCCATGAATACAACAAACAACGACAAAACAGCAAAGTATATTTATAACTACAATATAAAAACCCAAACTGGCCCTTCTGTGGGGCTTATCAAAAGCAATCTGAAGTAAGCAAAAGAGAATGGACTGAAAAAATTAGCTCAGTGCTCAAATATTTTTGTGGGCTTTCATTTTGAGGGCTGCGCAATAATTTATATCTTTTATGTCGTATTCACATAAGATACGATACGATACTGGAAGCAATTGGTAGTTAAAGCTGTCATTTTGTGGGCTTCATCGTTGACAGGAAAGACTTTAAAAGTGTCAATTGGATGAAACCCAGTAAAATATGTTTAATAAATCGCATTATATATTCCATACGCATTTTGGTTTTTTTTTTTTTTTTTTTGGTTTGGGGTGTCAAATTGTTGTACGAATAGCCATGGGATACTTTTCATATAAATGAATCAAGTTAGCGCCAAGTTGGCAGGCAATACAATGTGAGTGGTATTTGATGGATTTTAATTTCGTTATGTTCTAAGAATTTTGTTTTGTCTCTTGAATTAATGATGTAATACATTAGCTGAGACATTATACATAAATATCTAGCAGCTTAATTAAATGTCAAGGTGACAGTTGCTGGGCCGTGAAACAATGAGCTATTATATGATATTTAATATGATATAGGGATGAGTTAAGTTGGGTTGTGTTTGCTGGCAATTATGGTGTTAACGTTGACGCTAATGACGGTTATGATGACTGATGATGATGATGATGATACTTCTATCTGATGGCATAACCATAGAAATGACTAATTAGTTTAATAAACAATACGCAATGTAAGTCTATTTCAGAGAACATTTTAGCTACTGTTTTGCAGTGTCTTATTGCTTATCAAGAGTTAAGTTACTCTACATATATATATTGTATATTTGTATATTTATATGCTTTCACGTAATCTTCAAATCTTATCTATATACTTAGAGTGTGCAGCATATGAGATTGCTGCATTTATATAACCTGGTGACACAGAAACATATTTTTTCAAATATGTGCTTGAGTGATGCTTAATATACTATATACAACATTTCTATTTATTTTGCAATAAATTTTAAATGCTTTTTTTTACTAAAGTGATTAGCATTAGAAAAGATAACGTATTTAAGGTTCCCGGAAAAATAAAATTTGAGAGATGATTGTATAAGATTTAACTGATATGCACATAAATATGAATAATAGTAGAAACAAAAATTTCCACTTGTAATCCTAGTCAAACACACTTTGACTATTTGTAACGTAACGCCATGCCGAGATATATCTTCTTATATATAAAATTCTCGTGTCACAATGTTATGTTCCTTCTAAGCTTATGGACTCACGAACGGCTGAACCGATTTGGCTAATTTTGGTCTTCAAATGTTCGTGGAAGTCCAAGGATTGTTTAAGGTTGAGAAAATATAACAAAATTGCGACGAAAATACTAAAAAGGACAATTTGATTTTCCAATACAAATTTTTTTTTTAATTTAGGTTGGCATTGTGTACATTGTCAGATTAACTTATATTTTTTAATTAATTGTTTTTGTCGAAAGGAAACACAAAAAATTATAAAGAAGCACACAAAATTTCATGAGAATCGGTCCAGCCGTTTCGGAGGAGTATGGTTACTAACATTGTGAAAATAGAATTTTATATATAAGAAGAAACTTTTGTTTTACGTGCTATCGGTGTTCTCATGAACGAGTCGATGAATTTCAAATCTGATTTTTGCGTGTGTAAGAGGTCAATGCGGAGGTTTTAAGCCTATTGCGATGTGTTTGTGTGAATTGGTTCGTGAGATATACGCTTTTTTGTGAATATTGGTTTTTGTGTGAACATACTCCTCCGAAACGGCTAGACCGATTCTCATGAAATTTTGTGTGCTTATTGGGCAGGTCTGAGAATCGGCCAACATCTATTTATTTTCATACCCCTAAGAAATAAGGGTTGCCACTCCGAACATTCCAGGCGAATCAAGTGAATTTAAAAACTCGGTAGGATAATTTACAATTTCATCAATTTTAGAAATTAATATTGATTTAGTTATTCCTTTCCCAGAAAGTTTTCTTAAGAAGAAGGGAATTTTGCGATTTTTGCTTACAATTCATGTTTTGATTTCTGTATAAAATACATATGATCAGATCAATATTTGCACTATAATGCAATTTCGTGAATTCGCCACAAAAATAAATTATTGGAAGAAAATAAAGATCTAGACGAGCGAGCAAAGCGAGCGTGCCGGAGGCCGGCTAGTATTATATAAAAAAAACTTATGTTTTACGTGTTACGGGTGTTCTCATGAATGCTTCAATGAATTTCAAATCTGATTTTTGCGTAGAGTAGAGGTTGTTAATATGGAGGTTTTAAGCTATTTCGATTTGGGTTTGTGTGCATTGGTTTGCATTTTTGTGAATATCGTGAATATAGCATAGTAGAAAACTATTCAACGCCGGGTATTGGACATTAAGTGCTACAGAAGCGTAGTCGCAAAGGGGTTGAAATTTAGTTCCTGTGGGACATGAATTTAATAGAAATGGGAGCTCTCTTATGAATGCGCTTAAGTTGGTCCATACGGTTTTTTAGAGAGTCATGAAAGTCAACTAATCCCAAAATCTTATGATTGTCTAGATAAGTTAACTAGAGAATCTTACGATGTTTATACACTTTATAAGTATTCAAAAAGTTAGGGACAATGTCTGGCGGGCTCACTAGTATTATATAATAGTGTTATTTTTGCTCCAAAAGTGAATTAAAATCTAGATTGTAGAACAGTGAAAAAACCCAAACTTATCAGTTATTTTACAACAAGCTTAAAAGACACTTTTTGTGAGCCTCATTTTTGGTTATTCCCCTTATTATTATCGTGAGCTTGAAACCAACAGCAATAAAATTTTAGTCCGTTTTCAAATTCTTGTCATTTTTCTGTTTATATTATAATTTTTGGTCGATATCTGTACTGCTTATATGCATATTATATAGGTATATAAGACCATAAGTACATATACGCTTCGTACTATAGTATATAACTCTCCAAAAGACCATACATATGCCAACTTTTTACAACACATTCTTAATTTTTTCAAGACTCAATTTGTCAATTCATGAAATTTGAAGCCATGACCAGCAATTTCAAAATTACAACATTAATTGTACTTTGACTTTATTTTTCATTAAAAAAATAAAAACTTTCAGTTCCCCAAGCGACACTTCAGTTTAATGAACTTGGCAAAATAAAAAATACAAACTAAAAAGTAAAGCCTAGCAAAAAATGTCAAAGTCAGTGTCAGATTCAGATTCAGATTCCATAGCACAAGAGGAAAACAATTGAGCCAGACAAAACGCCAACAAAAAAGGAATAATAACTCTACGAAAAAATATTAAAAATAAAGCTGGCGCCAAGTCTCTGGAGAACATGACTATAATTAAAAGCTCCCAACTCTGTCATAGAGAAACGAGAACCGGCTGCGTGATAAGCGCTTTTCATAGAGATAACCAACTTTTATTTATTTTAAGGAGAAACTTGCTGTGAAATAACAAAATAACAAAATAAACATATTCCATATGCATGTCTAGTGCATGTTCAGCTTTAGCTTGGCTTTGGCTTATAAATTTGATTTCTATCCCAAAAAAAAAAAAAAATTGGTTCCTTTTTTCGGCTTCCCAAATTGAAAATTAAAAATTTATAAGAAAAATCTACAAAACCGACGACATCGTTGACGACCAAAATGATGACGAGCTGTCAGAAGCTCAGTTGGAAGTTTTTCTTTGCTGTGTTTGCATTTTTTTTTTTCTTTTTTTTGGCTTAAAAATATTTAAATCTTTATGGAGCAATAATGAAAACCAAATAAAGCTTTTAACGGCGTGACGAAAATCACGTTTTCTGGTTCAAACAGCTTTAGTCAGAAATTTATACAAACTTTAAAGTTAAAAGTTTTCGTATAGAAAGCAAGCCAATTTCAATTTGCTATCAAAACTTATGCAAACGATTTTCAATAATTCCGGGTCGCACTTCTGAAAATAAATTTTTTAAATACTTTTCCAATTTTTACGTTAAAAAAAAGGCTAACATTTTGCTTTAATAATACATAGAATAACAAAATATATTTCAAATTTTTATTTTAACATAAAAACAAAATGGACAGTATTCAATAATTTGAGATCAATACTATAGATAATGCCGGTTTGTACTTTCAGAATCTGAAATAAATTAAATTGTATTTCTTAATTAAGTTTTCATCGAGCTAATTGCAACAAAATGCTTTTAAAATTTTATCAAAGGCTAAAATGGTTCCAGCTTGAAACTCCAAAGTCCTTAATTTTGACGTTTTTAACGTCCTAGCTCAATTCCACCCCAATTTTACGTTGGATTTGATATGACTGACGAGTAGAATTCAAAATAAAGGATCTGCAAACCGATATGGATGTCTGTAAAATGTTGAAAGTAAATTAGTTTTTAATTTTTAAATTTAAGCTTAAAATTCACAAAGTTCCCAATCAATGTTAGGCTAGCCAGATAGACATCTATCTTTGGGATATTGCCATTATTCCTTGGGGTATACTTAAATCTTAAAAGACTTTCCCATAGGTATTTTTCTAGCTACTTTATTTTTGTTGTTGCTTTTGCCTGAGCAGATCCGCAAAAAATTTATAATTTTTGGAGCAAGCCGGTTGGGGAAAGAGGAGTTTTGTAACCTTGGTTGTCCGTTTTTAAGATCTCTTCATATACAATTGTAAATTGCTTAAGCATAGTTTCCGAAGACACAGTTTGTTGGCTGGAATATTTAATAATCGCAAATAATGTTTGCAACTGAACAGCAGAACTACCATTGGAAAACTTACCTTACATGCCATATTTGGGAGTACATAAAAAAGAAAAACAAATAAGGAAAAACTCAGCTGCTGACTTAATTAGCCTGCAATAATGGTAAGAAAAAAAAGTGCTTCAAGTTTATAAAAAGATACACTCACATATAGACAACTTTTAAATTTTTGTATTAACAACGGGGCGTATGCGCGTTTTATTTGTATAAAAGAAAAACGAAAGAGCAAACTGTTTTTCTTGAATGCTTTCGTAGTATGTGTTTGCTTTCCCAACTTTTCACAGCCAAAGGCTTGAGTTTATATAGACATATATATATATTTTTTTGAACTGCGAAAAAAGGAAAGCTCAAGAGTTCAAGGACGTGCGCGCTGTAAAAACTTGGACACATATTAATCTAGGTTTTGATTAAACTTTAAGATTTGCTCGCTATTGAGCAAGCTAGTTTATTATTTAAGAGTTTTCTAGTTATGTACACAGCATAAAATCGATTGGATTTCAACTTTTTTATTATTTATTTTGAGTATTTATAGATATGTAGCTACTTGTCCTACATTTTTGTTGTATTTTAATTTATGTACTTGCCGTTACACGTTCAATCAACAAATTTCGAAATATCGACGGAAATATTGCCCGCATCGTTTGCTCTGCCTTGTCAATGCTAATGTCAACAATTTGAAATGCATTAAATATCGCCGCCGTCGACTACGGCGTCTGTGCTGGCGTCGCTGCCTGCGTCATCGTTACATAGACGGTCAGATAGCTCACGCCTCAAACTTATCCGCCGTACTGTTGTCTCACTTAATAACCTAATGGTCTCAGTTTTTGCTAAATTGATTTTATTGCTCAACTTGCGATTTTTTATTCCTTTTCTAAATATTTGTTATATAATTTTTATGGCAAAATATCGTGCTTAATTAGCCTTGTTTGTAATATTTTTTTTTATGTTTATGTACACTGTAAATCAACGGTTAGAAGAGTATCTTAGATTTGTCCAAGGGCGTGTAACAGGAAAATGGAAGCATAAATAAAGAGCGCAGATTAAGATAAATAAAGGACGCTTAGATATCGGAGTTGCATCAATTAAGGTTTGTCGAACTGATTCGATATCTGCTTATTAGATGTTTTATTTTTTATATATTACTAGCCGGCCTCCACTGCGCTCCGGCACGCTCGCTTCGCTCGCTCGTCTAGATCTGGAATCTTTCCGATTGGAAAACATCGTACGATTGATCGATGAATGGATTAATTTCATCATAAAATTTTCAACCACTCGCCATCTTTACATTTTAACCATGTTTGATGGAGATTTGGTAGTTTTCTTATCGGCATTGTAAGCAGTATCTGATATTAATGTTTTCGTGCACTAATAATGTTAACCTATAATGGCGACAGGATGTCTTTTTTTTATTTTTTCACGTTCAGTCAAGACAAACCACAGATTGAAAAATATTGCGTAACGCGCCGTCCGCGAAAGCCGCGAAACAGGAGTGTGGAAGGCTTCGCTGCTGACTTCGCGGCGTTCGCGCCCGTGAACACACCATGAAGGTATAGTCGATAAATGAAAAAAAAATGTTAGGAGTGGCAACCCTTAACTCCTAGGGGCATGAAAAATAGATGTTGGCTGATTCTCAGACCTGGCCAATAAGCACACAAAATTTCATGAGAATCGGTCTAGCCGTTTCGGAGGAGTATGTTCACACAAAAACCAATATTCACAATCCCACGAACCAATTCACACAAACTCATCGCAATAGGCTTAAAACTTCCGCATTGACCTTTAAAACACGCAAAAATCAGATTCATCGACTCGTTCATGAGAACACCCATAATACGTAAAACATAAGTTTCTTCTTATATATAAAATTCTAGTTTCACAGTGTTAGTTAACATACTCCTCCGAAACGGCTGGACCGATTCTCATGAAATTTTGTGTCTCAATAAAATAAAATTTATAACGTTTATAATTTTTGTGTTTCCTTTCGACGAAAACAATTAACTAAAAAATATTAGTTAATCTGACAATGTACACAATGCCAACCTAAATTAAAAAAAAAATGTATTGGAAAATCAGATTGTCCTTTTTAGTATTTTCTCCGCAATTTTGTAATATTTTTACATAGCCTATGTTCGTCCCAGGAAGCTTCTGAACATTTTAAAAAAAGTCCCATTAAAATCGGACAAAGGGTTTGGCGTCCAACCTCATACAAACAGACATACACTTTTTTTTATATTTAAGATTATATTTAAAGTAGATCGGCAAATAAGTATTAATTATTGAATCAAGCATCGATAAAGTCTTTTAGGAAAAGTCTTTCGAAAAAGAATAATGAATCTGTATCCTGTCCTGTCCTTAATTTGTTAGCTTAAAAATATATGTATAACATGTAAGCCCTTTAATCCAAAATATGTTTACTTTTTCTGCAATAATATTGTAACTTTTTTAAACTAAAGAGTAAAGAGTAGTCGGATATGCGGCATTCAAAAGTATGCCATTTTTTTGTATAACAAATTGAAAAAAACATTAAACATTAATGTATCAATAAGGAAATTGAAGTGAAAATGAAATAAATAAATGATATTCTATATTTTTCAATATAAATGGTAATTTGTTGCGCACATTTCAGTTAAGGATAAGTTTATATGCTTCTGAAATTGAAAGAAAAGTCTATAAGCATTAATATTCAAGCTCAAGTGTTTTGCCTGAAATTATTGATAAATTTAAAGAAAGCCCAAAACTGTTGAGTATGGTCTTAAGCAAAATTTAGGTTAACACTAACAGTCTTTAAACTTAGTTTATGTTATTTTTTACTAAAGCTAAAACTAACCTAATCAACAGTCAGCACTCAATAGTCCATAGTCAATCCATTGTACTCGGTACTTTTAAAACTTCTAAAACGCAAATATTTTATTAAAAACTAAAAAAACCAATTTAAGACGAATCGTAAAACATGAGTTAAAACAAATTTATATGTTTCCAGCAACAGGTTCTAAGCACTACCTTTTGCATTTAGAAAACTTTCTTAAAACCTGTAATACTACTCTTTTAAGCACCTTATCGATTATCTTAATAAATGCCAAACAATCACTTTTATATTGCAAATAGCCCAGTTCTAGATAAGTTTTAGTTCGGATAGAATTTCATACTAAAATGTCAAAAAAGAAATAAGTTTCTTGCAGGTATTACAATTGTTACTTATAGTCAATTTTTGATGCAATTATAAGCTACTGTAAACAATTTTGTATAGTATTTATACCTTATTATATCTTGACATTTCGCATAGCTCCGTCAGATTTCAAGGATAGTCCCGTGCGATACCGCTACAGTGATCCCCTATAAAAGATGAGGAAGCTATCCGGCTACCTGAATAAACCTTAAAAGGCATTTTGGATTCTGTTCAGAGATCGTCAAGAAAGTGTGACTTTAGGAACCTAAATCTTTTACTGCCCAGTCCAGGGCAATGACAGAAAAAGTGTTCCACCGTCTCCAGCTCCTCCTCATCGCCACAGCATCTACAGAAGTCATGGTGGGAGCATTCAGCCTGGATAGGTGGTTTCCCACCAGCCAGTGATCGGTGAAAGCGCGGATAATAGATGAGCACTGGGCTCTATTCAGACAGCAAAGTTCTTTGGTTCTTTTACTGCAGTATGTCGGACAGGTTTGCTGCGAGATCTTACACGTGTTCGATGTCCGATTCCACGTTTTATGTGCACCGAGAGCGAAAAAATTTCGTAGCCAGTTCTTTCGCAATACAGTTGTCCTTGAAGTCCCTATGTCCTAAGACCCATATGAGGTGAATTGAAAACTGCTCAGTCATCTCCCCTAGAGACAAGCGGCAGTTATTCACTGACTTCATACACGAGGTCATCGAAACTAGGGACTTAATAGCCGCTTGGCTGTCAGAGTAGATACAAATGTTCTTATTTCGAACTTGTAGGTTTCTTATTGTTATTAAAGCCACATGGATTGCACTGGTCCGGGAGTCGGAAAGCAGTTCTAATGTTGAAATCCTCAACATAGACACCTCCGCTTACACGGTCGTCCAGCTTGGAACCGTCGGTGTATATCTTTATCAAGCCCGCTGGGCTTGAAAACATAATTAAATAAAAAAGAAAAGACCAAATTTGTCCAAAAGGGGACTGTCATGGTGTATTTTGCAGGAGCTCGGAAAAGACAAGAAGAAGAAGAAAAAGAAAAACTAAACATATACATCCCACACAATGCACATACGAATTTATTATTCATATTCATATTTTGGACCCATAAACAAGGGTGGTTAGGAGTAGCGTATGCAATCATAGCCAAGCTGAACGAATTCTAAACGTATTCAAATATTGATGGCAACCCTCGTATAACAGATTTACCCAAAACTGAACATACTACTAATCACGTGCGGCACAAGCTAATAGGCTAAACGCTAATCGGACAAATTTTTTATACTGCAATTTAACGCGGTCGTATACTTAATAAAAAAAAAACCCTATTAAAATCTAAAATTAAAATTCCACCGGTGATAAGTGTAAATTAAAATGGGGCTTAAGTAGATATCAGCAAACATATTTTACGATTCATCAAGTGTGCCAAATGAGGCACATGTAGATGACCGTGAGGGCTAGTTAAGGTAACTTCTCGACAAACGGGGCTTATGTTAATCTTATCTGGGACTAATCTGCTTTAGTAGCATGTACGCAATTAGCAGGCAGAGGGAGGGCGAAAGAGCTGCGCAAACAGTTAATTGCTGGTTTGTCTTTCAAAATCAACAGCTGCAGTTTCCAGACAAAACAAGAGAGCGGGATAAAAGGAGGAGGAGAGGTACTAAGGCGGTACTAAGACATGGCCCAATGCAATTAGCAGAAATTGCAAATTAATAATGTCGTCATGTGGGGATTGCATATATGTAGTATAGAAAAGTAGCCTGGTTGCAAATTGCATGTTTTAGCCAAACCCCACTTAATAGAAATTGTGCTGCAAAGATGGGGGCTAAAGCAAGTGTGGCTATGACTGGGCGGGATGACAAGGACTATGGGTCCCGCATAGAAACCATAACAATTTGCAAGCGTATGAAAAATGTATGTAGAACAAACTTTAAATTCATTACACACACGCAAAGTCAGCAGGCATATGGTTTAGGGTATTCCCTACATGGCGTATAAATAGGAGAGCAAGTGAGATAGCTCTATCCCCGAAATGAAAGGGATAGCCTATAGGATACATATACAGACATACATACTGTAGGAAATGTGGGTGACAACTTCATGTTGGTCTGCCTGCGAGGGACACACAACATTTTGTTTAAGCTGCGGTCGCTCGGTTGGTGCCACCATTGCCCGGAAAACTTCTCCACATTAGGATGTGGGTGTATGGTTTGCGCTTGTGTTGGTGTAAATGTGTAGGCTTGAGATCCTTTTTGGAATAAGCGGAACGGGATGCGTAAAATGTATGCAATATATGTTTGGGTAAGACAAAGCGAATGCTTTGCATGTAGCAAAGTAAACACATTACTTTTCAGTTACATTCTCAGAGAAAAGGATGCTGGCAATGAAAAAAATTTATTTAACTTACTTGGAAATTTCTTTCAAGCCAAGAGAAATTCGTAAACTTTATAACAAAAGCTTAATGTCACTTAGAAATATGTATGAGTATATAATATAAACATTGAAGCTTATAACCGACAAAAATATGAAATGAAATTTTGGGTAACGCAGTCGGAACATTTTCGGCAAATTTTTCAATCTAAATTAATAAAAAAAAAACGATTTTTAATTTTTTCAATCTTTTCTCTGTTGTTGAGCTGTCTTGCAACATAGAAAGAGAAATAAAAATGAAGAGAAGACCGAAAAAATTAGAAAGATGAGCTTTCGATCAAATTAAAAAGAAATCGAATGGAGAATTCTTACTTAAGAACGAATACTGCGAATACAGATTTGTTCTTTTAACTTTTAAAATATAATATATATAATTTTATTTTCGTCACACAAACTCTGCTTCGATATTCCTTTTTTTAAATGTATACAAAAAAGATTAAACTGCTTTAAAATATCTCTCTCCACTTTTCAGTACTTTTCAAATACTTTTTACATATTCTCACACAAAAGTACCGAAATAGATGCTTACTATATTTCATGCTATCATGTCCGACTGGGGAACATAGATACATTTACTTGTATATCTATCTACATGTACATACTATATACCTTAGGGTGTGTTTATGTGAGAGATTGCGTGCCCAGCAACTTCCGTGCAAATTCGCACTTTGAATATAAACGCACACACACTTGAACACACGCACACACACACACGAGCACACCTGTATACAAAATGGCGAAAAATTTTCTTTTTTACGTGCTTTACTTCTATTTATGCTGCTTGTTTTTTATCTAAATTTTATTTTACTTTTTTTGGCACGCTTTCTTTATAGAATTTTTATTTCTCTATTTCTATTGGTCTAACACACACACACACACACAAAGCCCGCATTAACCTTGGCCAAGCCACATTTAAGTTGCTCCTTTAGTAAGTTGGTGTTGTTGTTGTTGTTGGTGTTGCTTGCAAATGGTCAACTGAACAGGTCATCTGAGAGCAGCTCCTTTTATTTATTTATACGAATTTTTTACTTTCTGGTGCGTCCCCTTCAGTGCATAATGACAGTGACCTGACGAATCCAGTGGACTCATTTTGAAATTCATTTGCAGCTGGAAAATCTGAAAATTCCGCTGCTCTTGAGCAATTGAAGCTGCCAGCAGAAAAATATATGTGATTCTGTCATGGCAATGCCCAACGACGTGATACCCTGAAGGCATTTTTCTCAGAAATTAGATTGCGCCAAATTTTGTATAGATGGAAAATTTACAGGGGACAGGTCTCATCTTCAAAAGAAATTTAGCTAGCTTTGCAGTTTAAAATAAAGTGGATCTAAAACTGATATATCATTTTTTTCAAGCTACCGATATAAAACGATGATAAAAAATCCAATGATCTGCCACGCCTCCCTGTGCCCTTAGCCGCTTTGGGTATATTGTGGTAACATCCAAAAGAAGAGTCTTCAAGTGTGAGTAGGCTGTTCTTGGCCAGGTGTATTGGGCTTGGCTCGACGTTTTAGCAGCTGGGCACGTGTCGTATACGTTCTATATATATGGTCTGACGTCGTCATTGCCTTGTCGCCATTTTAAGCTCGCGCAAATTTCCGTGCAAATTTCTTTTTACCCCCTCCCCTCCCTTCTCTTCACTTTTTTTTATCATATTCAGCTTTTGGTCTTGTTTTGAGCTCAATGCTTCGCTGGCTGTTGCATTTTTTATGCCATTTTATTTCATTTTTTATTTTTACGCTCTCAACGAAAATTTTGTAGGGCCTGCTCGAAACACTTGTACGCTGCTGCTTACCCAAAAACTTTTATAATATTGCCTTGCCAGGTTATACGCTCAACGAGGGCAAGCTTAACAGTTGCTAAAATATTACAACTGGTAGTTTTTTTGATCCTATGTGTAACTATGCAAAATAATAGAAGAATAAATATAACAAATTTGGAGGAACGTCATAATAAATTTAGAAAATTGAAAAATTCTACAATAAAATAATGCATATCTATATGCTCTAAGAACCTAAAGTTAATAAATGATTAACCAGACAACTAAAAGAGAACAAGTTACTCTAAAAAGTGCACGACCTAGGCCCTTGACTTCGAAAAGTGGGGTATTCTTGTTCTTTGGGACCCTCTTTGGGGGGTTGTCAAAAAAACATTCGCTAGAATGGCCATATTATTCTGTTAGAAAACTAAAAAGCTGTTTGTAAGTCACCGCCAAAAAAAATTTATTTTAAATATAGTTGATGTTGTAAATTCTTTGCTGTTCAAGATCAGAAAATAAAACTTGAATTTTTATGCTTTGCGAAAAAATTTGTTTGCGAAAACAGCGAAAATGCGTTAAAAAAAACTCACATAATATGACATTTCTAAGCAACTGATTATCTTTGCTCTCACTGTTTTCATTAGAGGTATTCACGCTTTGTGGTGAGTTGTGTAATAATAATAGAACGAAAACCAATCTGATTAAATTCTTTTTTTTTTTTTTTTCTCGTATATTTATTATTGGAAATCAACCCTTGATTTTATGGGTTATAATCCAACATTTATGAGAAGTAAGTCACTATACACTTAAAGAAACCTTTTTGTGTGGTATCATTTAGATTACTCTATATGTACAATATTTAAAAAATCAAGTAGACTCTATGACATGACACGCCTTCTGAGGTCGTTTGGATGAAGGAGTTTTAGGCGTTTTGGGCGTCTTCCTGGTCTATGACCGGCCAAGGCACATGCAAGCGAGTTCGGATGGTTCCTTATGCGATCAGCGTAACGGTCGCTAAGTTTATTCAATACATCACCCACATAGGGTGTCGCTCTTATTTTTTTACCGAGTATAAAATAACTTATTGCTTTTCATATCACGCAATGGCTCAAAAATTACAAATTCTGTAGTGCTGAAAAGGCGGCGATTTACCGCATTGTGCAACACTTTCTCAACAACTCAACAGCAAAAAGTAAGCTTGGGTCTGGGTTGAGGAAAAGTTGAGTTGAGAGTTGAAACACTGGGTTGCATTCACCATACATTTTGTTTTTGTAAAAGTCCTCAACTATATATATAATTCCCTGTTAGACCCCTTGTAGGAGGGGCATAGGGGATCTCTATTAATAACTGTTCGAACAGAACAGGGACCTACAGTTTATAGCCGAATCCGAACGGCGGTGTCTTTATAGCAAATAGCGTCTTTGAGCTAGCGATGCCAGTGCTAGGCAAATGCACCAGTGCTACTGCGGGGAATCGAACCACCGACCTTCGGTTTTAGAGGCGAGTACGCTACCACTTAAGCCACCAACGGCCACAAAAAGTCCTCAACTCTTCAACTAAATACAAAGCGTGAATACCTCTATTGTTTGACAAGAAAATGTGCTTTCTGTATGATTACTTTTTATGCTCGTTTCTAGGGCATTCTTGTCTTTAGGGAAAGTAAGCACATGAATATTGAAAAATTGAGTGAATTCCCTCTTTATAATCTTAATATTCGATTGAGTAACTAAATTATATCTGAAAGTGCTTATCAAAAACGGACCTTTACTTTTTTTAATTATAACGAAAGTGACAACAGTTTACTAATTTGGTATCTTAGTTTGGAGAGAGAGAGAGAGAGGGAGCTGAGATTTAAAAATCGTTTTATGTCAAAAGCAGATATACAGGGGTGCCACAGAAAACCAATTCGATTTCAATTCCAATTCTTGGTGCCACAGACATGGCTAACAAGGATTTTAAAAAAACCAATTCGATTCAATTTCGATACAATTCCAATTCTTTGTGCCACATACATGACTATGAGCGGTTTTAAAACCGTTGTTAGCCATGTCTGTGGCACCAAGAATTGCAATTGCATCGAAATTGAATCGAATTGGTTTTCTGTGGCACCCCTGATAGGTATATTTTTAAATAAATTAAAATTTTTATAACCCATTTTCACAGTTACGCAGCTGGCGAGCTTTAAGTCGGAAATCGGGTTTTCTTTGAAGCATTCAGGAACCAAGGACGCTATAACCAATAGCGATAAGTTTGAGTATGAAAAAGTTATAAGCCTATCCAATTTCGAATTTATTCAAATCCCTGCAATCGCGTTAACGAAAATCTAAGTATCTAATAGTATTAAGGAGTAATGATATTTGAAGTTACCCACAAAGATGCTGTCACCTCCTATAGAGAATGATGGATTTCTCATAAAGTTGTAGACTTGCCCTCGTAAAAAGTTAAGTATATAGCTTATTTTTTTATTTTTTTTTTGTTTTGTTTGTTATTTTCTTGTTAATGCTCGGTCTATTTTGTCGGTTGGTTGTGGCTTATGTTTTTTTTTTTTTTATTATAGTATGGTTTGGCATTTTTATGATATCCTGAGTTGTACGAACGAAGATTCTTGAGTGCGGCGATTCTTATGCGGATTTCGTGTGTTTCCTGCATTTATTTGAGGCTTTATTTGTTCTTAGTTCTCTACATTTTATATATTTATTCACTTTAACAGAATTTATTTTTATAGTGCGCTGCTAAACGTCTAAAATATATGCGCTTCGTTGGACGCATTGTCGTCTGTCTGGCTGTTTGGAACAGAACCGGAGCACCTGATAAATACACACACCAACACATACACAAAGCTCTCAGTTTTTTATGGAGATATATATATATATATGCGTGTAATTGTGTTTGTGTGGGTACATGCTTAATCTGCTGGCATTGAAGGTCATTCGGTTTTTGGGGCTTTAAGCGCATTCATATCGATTTTAACGATTTTTCTTTTTTTTTTCCCCCTCTAGATATTCAGTGGGGCAAGCTCCACGTAAAAATTGGACACACTCTGTCAACTTTATGAATACAAATATGAAATGCATTTGCAATGGCTTTTGATTGACTAAACTGTGGCAAGGACAACGATGCTGATGCTTTGTAAGCATAAAGCAGTAGAAGGTGTATTTCAGGTTTAATTGATGAGATGAGAGGTTATGAGAAGGCATAAGGACGTGCTTTAAGTCGACGTCACTGACGTCATTTCATTGCGCTTTATGCGCACTGACAGCTCATTAATAATAGGATTTGGACGCAGCGTCATCGTCATAATAACGAGAGCCGAGCCACTCCACATGGAGTGTAGTGTTTTAGAAGGTATCAGCCAAGTCAACATTTCGTAGGACGTTTGTTGATGAGCTAATAATCTACTACATAAATCTCTAGTTTCGTTAACAATGACACTATACACAAAGTCACACACACACTAATTCACTGAGTGTATATTTATCTATATACTGTGTGCACTGTGACAAACTGGCCAAGTAGCGAAAGCAAAGGCCAAGTTGATAACTAAGAAATGAAAGGATAAAAAGCTGAGCAGGGATGATATTTGTTGAGCTTCCACTGTGGGCATAAAAAGATAAAAGCATTGTATACATCAGGCAGCTTCTAAGCTGCATTTTCTGTGGCCAACCTTCTCAGTACCAACTTGTACAACAACTCGAGATATATACAGATAACAAAAGACAAATATATAAATGGGACTGGTTGAGCAACAAGCATAATTTGTTTGCTCTTTTAAATTGGTTCAAAGTTTTTGCGGTTGTTTCAGATATTTAAAGGAACAAATAAAGTATCTTTACTTTTGAAAGTATAGCCACTAAAAGGCATACAGCAATTTAACGATTTCATTTTACTGAAATAGATTTCATATAAACCTAATTCTGTTTTTGAGCGAATTTCATAAAAATCATTCCTTTTATTTTTTAACGCTACTTTAAGAAATCCTCAACTATTTTGAGTAACGCCTTAAGCTTAAAACACATTAAAAAACAATCAATAACTCTAATTATTTGTACTGATATCAGAAAATTTTATAAGTTGTGGGAATACTATACGTATGTTTTTTCTTGAATTATTACTCCTTCATCAGCTAATCGTATAAAATCATATTAAGTAACGTCGACTTTCACCCTAGGAGAACCAGCGTTTGTCGGTCTAGAAGAGGTGGCCAGGCTACAAGTTGGGCGGCTACTTAATTTCGCTAAAAAAGTAAAATTTTTAACCGACCATCACTTTGCGTAATAACCTCAAATCTGGCACAGCTAAGGACCAAAAGGTCTATGCTAGGCTGCACTCTGTTGTGGCCGGCCAGTGTAACCTAACCTAACCTAACCTAACCTAACGTCGACTTTCAATTTCTTTAAATTTAAGATCTAAAATAATACAAAATTAAAATTTAATTTGAATTTCCTTTTTGTGTTTTCTCGTTCTTCCTTATCTAATAAGATATTTTAATACAAAATTTTAATCCAAAAGTTAAATTTTAATAAAAATCTAATCTGTTTTATATCATAAAATGGTATTATTTTAGTCGCAATTTCCAATGAAAAATTTTGAAATGGATACTATATCTTCTTTTAATCGTATTTTCTGGGAAGATATCTTTCGCGCAAAAATAGAATTAAGTCTACTTATATTATAGTGCCACCTCTGAATAAGGTTAACATTTATTTTTAAATTAAGGTGCCTAGATCGTTGTATCTATTTATTTATTTTTTATTTATTTATTGGAGTACAACTAAGCACGTTGACATTAAATATTATAGAAAAAAATAAAACCAGTAAATTACTTAGAGAAAAAAATAGAAGTATAACTAATCCGCGTATCTAGCCCGATGGGTGAACTTTTTAATGATATGCACCTTCCACATCAAGAACTGGCCGACACTTGGACAATAAAAGTGAAAAAGGAAGCAAGATAAACAACAAATAACAAAACAATTAAATAAATAAAAATATCAGATGGAAGTGCCAATGGAGCATCGTTGACCAAAAGAAACATTCATAAGTATAGGATTGGTCAAGGATACTCGTAGTGGCAAATCAAGATAATTGAGGATAGAAGAGGTGATAGATTGAATAGACTGTTCGAAAGAGAGGAAATTATAAGAAGTTATTATAATTAGAGCATAAGACACGGAAAGGATCGTAGTAAAGCATAATTAGATCTACAAAATTGTAAGAGCTAAAGGTCGGAAATTACGAGTTACTCTAGAAGGAATGACAAAAGTAACTTTGCTAAGAAGTACATTAGAATCGATAAGGCTGAGTAACAGCTTATGCAAGAATAACACGCCATGGCATGTTCTGCGATGATTTAAGAAGGCAATTTACTATAAGGCGAAGTCTATTAGAATATGGCGGCAGTCGGATGTTTGGGGCCCAGTTTAAGCCACGAAGTGCAAAGAGGAGAAATTGCTTTTGTACGGACTCAATCATGTCTTGATAAACATGGTATTGAGGACTCCAAACGCTCGCTTTAACTAATTCGATGGATCTGCATTATTCCCTCATAAGTTATTATACTATGCAGTCGTAATTAGTATGTAAGTCGTTTGTTGTAAACTAAAGATGCAAATCATAAAAAGTAAATCTTTTAAAACTTTAAAAATGCAACAAATAGATAAATTAAAAGGAAGAGCTATGCACATTATGAATTTTAAAATAATTATACATGTCTTCAAAAATAAATAGTAAATAATAAATATTATTATTTAAAAAATTTACTTAAAAAATGGCGGACGTAAAGTCGGGCGCGGACGACTTTAGGATACCCTGTACCACTAGCTTGTAATAAAGTCCGATTTCTTCACAAAAAACCAAAAACAGAAGAATTTTTAAGCAAATATTTTTTTTTTGACCGATCGTTCCTATGGGAGCCATATGATATAGTCAACCGATTTCAATAAAATATCTTTACAAATAAACGACAATTTTTGTATAAAAAACGTGTTTTTGGACCGATTGGTCCTATGGGAGCTATATGATCTAGTCAAACGATTTGGATTAAATTTAGTACAGTGCTTAGGAACTATAAAATACTAATGAATGTCAAATTTGGTCCCAATATCTTAACAAACAAACTAAACACAACAAATTTTGTTAAAAAATCGATTTTTTGGAAGATCGGACCTATGGGAGCTATATGATATAGTCAACCGATTTTGTTCAAATTTGGCACATTGCTTAAGTGGTCTAACAAATTTCCAAACGCCAAATCTGGTTACGATATCTTTATTAATAATCGAAATATAGCGAATTTTTCTTTAAAAACGTTATTTTGGCCGATCGGTCCTAGGGGAGCTATATGATATAGTCAACCGATTTCGATCAAATTTGGTACAGTGATTGGGAACTATAAAAAACTTTCGAATACCAAATTCGGTTACGATATCTTCATAAACAAGCGAATTATTCATCTAAAACGCTTTTTTTTTGTCGAGATCGTCTCAAACACCCCCATGGGAGCTATATAATTTATCCCCGATATCAAAAAAATGAAATAAACTTGTCTCCTATGGATTAATATGGGATCTAATATGAAAGATTGGTAACTCTAACCATCTCTGAGATCTAGGCGTTCACAAGGACAGACGGACAGACGGACGGACAGACGGACACGGGTATATCGACTTCTCTATTCACCCTGATCATATTTTAGGTAACTTTGGGGTGTCTCCGTCGTCTCCTTCTATATGTTACATACATTTTCGGTTTGCACAAACTTAATATACCCTTGGTACCATACGGTATAGGGTATAAAAATACGTCTAAAAAAAAAATGGTGATTGACATATTAAAGAAATATATTTAAAAAGAAAATGTGTTGATTAATTAACATTAATTAACAAACCTTATTAGAAAACAACAAAGATTGGTTCAAAAATATTCAGTAGTTTATAGGTACATAATTGATATAATTTTTAAATTAAAATTAATTTTTGAAAATCGCTGGGTGCAGTTTCTATTACCTTACCCAGCTAGACCTTTTCAGTGGAATTTGTTTGAAATAAAATACCATCACCTTTGGTTTTTTTTTGTCAGATTTTGTGAATATTTACTTCAACATTTTTTGTGTTCTCAGAATGCCAATTGATTTGTGCATTAAATATTTGATTGACTTCAATAAATTTTTTAAATATTATGCATCGATTTGATAAAACATAAACGGACAATGTAAGGCAGAATATTTGTATAATTTGATTGCCTCTTTAATCGCTCTGATTGCAAGTAAATCCATAAAACTATTATAAATTCTGTAGCATTTTGGTAATTAAATTAATTTTTATTTCTAATTCCAATAAAAAAAGTAATAAAATAAAAATCTAATCTGCTTCTACAAAATACTTTTTTATCAAAGGTTCATTTGCACCCGCTTTGTTTTATTTCGTTTGGGGATTTGGAGATTCATGTGCCGGGCCATAAATCTAAAGCCTATTTTGTATATAAAATATTTCATACAAAACTCGAAATTAAAATGAAAAATAACTTATGAAATCCTAAAGTAAAAATTGCGAGTTTGTAATTAGTCATTAAATGAATATTTAAAATATTAGGGTAAATAGGTAAACTCAAACAATTTTTATCAGATAATTTCTCTTATTTGTAAATCGATCTAAATTCCTTGGGCTATTTTATGGATATTATTTTGGAGGTTATTAAGAATTTTCAAATCAAAATTCGCTTGAGTTCTTAAATTGAAGAAAACCTTCTACATTTTAATGTATCTATAAAGCTTTCACTATTTCATAGCTGATTTTGTAGGAAAAGTTTTAAATAATTTAATGCGATTTTTTTAACACTTTGCATATTTTTCTTGTATTCATAATATAAATTAATATTATACATTTTTTTTATGGTATTTATGTTTCGTTGCAAATATTAATTTCCATTTCCATTAAATTACTCTTTTTTGTTCTTCAATGACGAAACTATCTTTCGCTTCATTATTTTATCAAAGTATCTGTCGAAAACTTTTACATTTCACTTACCTTTTGCTTCGTCAATTCCAATTTCTGACAATCTTCGTCAAGTTGTAGATCTTAACTGTTACTGATAAGGATAAGATTTTGCTCTTTCTTGCACGCGCACGCACGCACTCACTTGATTTCAATTCACTTTAGGCCAAAACTCTTGCCAAAAATACTCTTGTAGTATATTCGATAAACCGGCTAAAAGTGACAACGTGTACGCAAAACGTCGAATATTGAAACTTGATATTTGTTTTAGCCAAATCAAGCCAATTAGCGCTTTTTCTAGAATCTAAATCTAGATTCTAACACAAATTAGCAAAGCGTTTGCGTAAAGCGCTGTACAACGAGCCGGCACTTTGGAATAACTCACTAAAATTATTACCGGCTCGAATTGTCGAGTGTGTTAGTAGATAATTTCGTTTTTTTTTTTAGATTTTTATGTTTTAGATATTTTTGAAGTTGGAAAATATTTAACCGCTTAACAAGCAAGCAACCGCTTGACGTTCGTTTGCCGCGAGTGTAAAATTGCGACTGAAGGCAATGGGCGAAAAGTGTTTCAAACGAGCCGCATTGCTTTTGCTTTTGCCTTTGCTGCTCTTCGTTTTCGTGACGTCGGCAGCTCGTCGGCATTTTTTCTTGTTGTTGTTGTTTTGTTATCATTATTGTGTAGCGCAAAACTTGAAAAGTCCGCAATGAAAAAGCCGACTGTGGTTGTTGTTGTTGCTGCTGGCGCTCAGCTCCAAAACTTTGGCTCCAAAATGATGCTCGCTCTTGCGCTCGCTCTCTTTATGCTGCGCTCTTTTGGCTTTGGCGCCCATAGCACATGTTGTTTTGATTTATTTTGTTTTTGGTATTTTGCATGCAAATTGCCGGCTAGCTGTGTTTGTTGTTGTTTGTGCTTTTGTTTTTATGTTTGCCAACAAGTAAATGTTGCCGCAACATGTTGCTGGGCAGCGCAGCTTCAGTTTTCTCTTAATTATGGCGGTCACTTTTGCTTTTTATTAGTTACTAGTTTTATGCTCAACAGCTGCGTTTGCAAACACAGTGAGTTTGAAAAGTTTTGGTACAGTGCAAATTTTTGAAGTTTATTTTATTAGATTTGTTAGTAAAATTTTATTAACGCTTTGTGAAATGATTTCGCCACTTTTTAAATTTTAAAGTTGAAGTTAAAGTTTGCAACTCGAATTTAATTTAAGTTAGAGTAAAATCAATTTAGAACTCTGTTAATTATATGCAAAATATGTAAATTTTAGTAACGAAGAGGAATTTTATGAAATCTTCTGTTCATCAACCTAGTTAAAAACTTTCTCTTCGAAAGTCTGCTTGTGCGAAATTGACAGTTACTTAGACTGATTTCACCTTTATAAAGAATTTCGTTTTCTGTGGGTATTACTGTAGTCTCCAGCAATAGTTTTTCAGTTTAATAGTACCGAACTTTTTATTTTTTTAATTTTTAATTTATTTTAATATTTCGGCTACGGCTGGCGCGTGTTTCAATTTTTTAATTGCTACTTTTTAAATGCTTTAGTGAAATTTTGCATTTTAATTTATAAAGTTTGTTTATTTTTTGCATACAGTTTGCTTATTTATAAAGATATTTAAATTTATAGTTGTTGACGGGTTTGTGGCATGCTTTATTTTTATGCTATACCATATTTTAATGTGAGCACAAATTATATACATACATTTATATACCTATTTTATTGTATTTGCCTCAAATGCTGATCTCATAAACGAGGTGAGGTGGAAACTCGTTATTTACGAGCTTGTTGGCCGAAACAAAGCATTGGGCGTGTTTTTAATTTATGTTTCAGTTAGCCAAAAGTTTTAGTTCGTTCTTAGTTTCCAAATACCTTCAAATTAAAAACTTGACTGAGACATACAAAATTAAATAATTAGTAAAATTAAATTGAATCTCATTTTCAAGTTTTGTACTTTTATGATCTGATTAGATGAACTCTCGTAACTATTAACCCTTAGTAGGGAACTATTATTACTGAGCATATTGTAATATTACGTATATTTTTTGGTGCATTATTTATGTTATTTGTATATTGGTAAGTATAAAGAATCAAAAAAGTCATTATAAAAATAAAAAAGTATATGGAAACGTCTTAAAAATAAATACATGCATCCGTCTGATTCACATTTTTCTACATTTTTCTAAAATTGCCGAACTTACATGGAAAACGATTACAGAAATTAAAAAGTTATGAATACATGGAAAAATATTACAAATAGCGGCTTTAGATCCACTAGTACTCTAGTAGGTGTACAACTTTGCTCCCGCCGTTTTTTTTTAATTTTACAAATTATATAAAAAAAATGGTATCTTATTTATGTTTCAAAGTATTGTCCGTCACTTTCCACTACTTTGGCCCATCTTACAGGCAACAAACGAATCCCGCGTCGGAAAAATTCTTCATCCTTTGATAAGATCCAAGAATCGATGCATTCTTTCACTTTTTCAAAACAATCGAAGCACTGGCCCGCCGGGCCGTTTGCCATCGACCTAAATAAATGGTAATCAGATGGAGCAACATCTGGAGAGTATGGCGGGTGAGGTAGAATTTCCCATTTCAGTGTTTCGAGGTACGTCTTGACTACTTTCGCCACGTGAGGTCGAGCATTGTCGTGCACCAGTAATTTTTTCAGAAGGTTTTAGCAGCTCATAATAAATTACGCCAAGCTGATCCCACCAAATACACAACATGACCTTGGATCCGTGAATATTCTGTCGAGGTGTCGCCGTAGGAGTGTGGCCGGGCAATCCCCATGATGTGCGTCGCTTAGGGTTGTCGTAGTGCACCCATTTTTCGTCCCCAGTAACAATACGATGAAGAAATCCTTTTCGTTTTTGTCTTTCAAGCAGCTGTTCACAAGCAAATAAACATCGCTCAACATCTTTTGGTTTCAACTGATATGGTACCCAGTATCCTTGTTTTTGGATCATCTCCAGCTGTTCCAGGCGTTTTGATACTGCTTGCTGAGTTACTCCCAATGATTTTGCTAGCTGTTCTTGAGTTTGACACGAGTCTTCATTAAGTAAAGCCTCCAGTTCATCATCTTCAAAAGTTTTTTCTCTGTCACCGCTATGCCGATCTTCAACAACAAAATCACCGCTTTTAAAGCGCTGGAACCACTCGCATCACGTTCTTTCACTAATAGTATCATCACCATAAGTACTTGAAATAACCCGATGAGCCTCAGCCGCCGATTTTTTCATGTTGAAATGAAAAAGTAAAATCTTCCGCAAATGACGTGAATTCGGTTTATAAGTTGACATATTTAATTTAGTGTAACTATATGACGCAAGCAAAAATTAACTAATATCGATTATAAGATTATATTTATCGATGTCAAAACTGATGGAAAACAGCTGTGATTTATTTATTTGAACCATTACTGGCTACTAGCGCCATCTTTTGGAAAACGGAGCAAAGTTGTAAAAATAAATTGACTAGAAGATATTCTTCAGAAATGTTCAGCTTTTATCAATGAGGACAATATGATTCCTACTAAAGAAGACGAGATGTCCTTTTTTAAATCTGAGATTTGTCCAGAAAATAATATAATTTAATTTAATTTTTTATATTAAAAACAAAATATGCTTGAATATCTAATCCAAACCTAAAAAGGACAGAATTCCGGATAGGGGCTGTTTAATTTGTTTCCGTCTGAAGCAGTTAAAAAAAGGGCAAATCTGATCACTTATGTGGATATATATATTTCACAAGCACTACTGATACGGCAAATTATTTAACCTATAACTTTTGTTGTATTTAACCGACTTAGCTCATTTTTGACATATACTTAGATGCATTGTTCTGTTAAATTTAAACAGTATGGTTAAAAATCGTGAAAATCTATAGTGGGAGGACCGTTTGCATAGTCTCCGAAGTCTAGGCTTAATCGCTAAAGGACTTGAGGTCTGCTTAGGTCTAGTGTACCCTTTACACCTAAAGGTACAGAGTATAACAAATAACACAAATTTCCAAATTTAAGCCTCATCGAGTGAACATTCGTTTCAAAGCACTTTTTAGGCTAATATTGACGAATAAATAAAAAAAATGTTCATAAAGATGATTTTACAAAAGTCTTGAAAACGGTACTTAAGAAAAAATTAATATAATTTTAGTATTTCTCGACCCAAAACTACCCTCAAATAATTTTTTACGAAGATTCATTTTTCGTGTAAGCTACGCTGGTGACGTAGCAGTTCTTTGCCGGGTAAATAGCCCCAAAATCTCTGCGAGCGTATGACCAATGCCCTGCGTACGCTCACAGAATGGGCCACGGCCAGCGGATTGGGGGTAAATCCAAATAAAACAAAGCTTATGCTCTTTACCAGGAAGTACAAACATCCTTCTTTTATAAATCCCAAGCTTAATGGTACGACCTTACCATTTAGCGACTCAGCCAGATACCTCGGGTTAGTCCTAGACAGCAAACAGGACTGGAACCTAAATATAGAAGATCGAAGAATGGCAAGAAAGCCATTGGACTTAAATGGGGCATGTCCCCAATCATAGTTGACTGGCTGTACACTGCCATTGTCAGACCTTTACTGATGTATGGAGAGTCGATCTGATGGCCTACCTTAGATAAAGGGTCCAACCTTAAAAAGTTAGGTAGAGTTCAGCGAACCGCCGAGCTCCCCATTAGTGGTGCCCTATGCTCCACCCTAAACGAGGCACTAGATGGTATAGGTGAGGAAACAACAAGCCATTGTATTAGCAAAGTTTCTTAAGGGGAACCCACTTATCCCCGAAAGCACAGACCACTGCATACCGCATGAACATTTCACAACTAAATTCAGAGCCTTTATTCCAGGGATGAGTTGAACACAGGTGTACCAGGCCCAGCGGGCCCGATCAAGGCATAAGTTCCAAGCTACCGTGTAGGCGGAGGCGTCTACCTTGAAGATTTAAACGTTAGAGCTGCTTTCCGACTCCCGGCCCACTGCAGTGTCTTTCAGGCAGAGGTCACTGCTATTCAGGAGGCTTTAATAACAATAAGAAACCCACAAGTTCAAAATATTTGTATCTATTCGGACAGCCAAGTGGCTATTAAGTCCCTAGTTTCGAAGACTTCATGTATGAAGTCAGCTATTCCCGGTTTTCTTTAGGGGAGATGTCTGAGCAGTTTTCAATTCACCTCATAGGGGTCCCAGGACATAGGGACTTCGAGGGCAACTGTATTGCGGATAAACTGACTAGATATGGAACTACCAGTATCCTCTTTCAAAGCAAGGAGGGCTTGGGTATACCCATGGCCAGCTATAAACTGACAATACGAAATATTTTTGCTCTCTGTGCACATAAAACATGGAATCGAACATCGAACAAGTGAAGAATCTCGCGGCAAACTTGGCCGACATACTGAGCCAAAGAACCAAAAACTTTGCTGTATGAATAGAGCCCATCACGGGACACTGGCTGGTGGGAAATGAATGGAATTAAATGCTCCCCGCCATGACTTCTGTAGAATGTGCGGCGATGAGGAGAAGCTGGAGACGGTGGAACACTTTCTTGACGATTTATCTCAGCTCTCTGAACAGAGTCCAAAATGCCTTTAAAGGTTTATTCAGGATGGCCTCCTAATCTATTAAAGGGGACCTCCCAAGTGGAAAGGGTAGTGAAATAGCTCACTGTAATGGTATCGCAACGGGCCTATCTTTGGCCTAAGTGAGTTGGGACTTCAGGCCCAACTGCCACCCTAACCTAACCTAACCTAGTAGACAAATTTGCTATAAATTGTTCGTAAAGTCAAATTTGTGTAATCTTATAGCTTCTATTTTAATCCAATTGTTATGTTGTTAAAACTTTGTAGATTTTATGAAGGGTGTCTGATAGGAAATATTACAGATACCAGATATTACTGATAAAATTCCAAATATATTTACTCATAATAGCAGTTCTCGGAAAATATATTTTAAATAAGTAATGTGAATTCTTTTTTCCTAAAATTTGTAACAAAGAAAAATTACTTTTGCGGTCTATGTCACGCTTTGCAACATGTTGCACCTTATTAAAAATAAATCTAAATTTTTTGTTTACACGCTCGCTGATTAGTCATCCAACTAGCCAAGTTAATAAAAAAAAAAATAAATCGGCTGAATTTTTTTTATTACTTGCTCATTGGACATACAAAATAAAAAAAATAAAAATAAAATAAACAAATGATGCAATCGGCGACGCCGACAACTTTTTGTTTTATTTATAAACATTTACGTAAAGTATACGCCACGTTGTCTTCACTCGCGCAATCTTTAAACAATTTCTCACTTGACGCTTGCAATTGTTGTAATTGTTGTTGTTGCAGTCATAGCTCTTGCTTATCTATATATAAAAAAATGTTTGTCTTATCTGGTCTATTTTATCTTTTTGTTAAGATTTATGTGCCAGTCAGTTCAAAATTGTTCTTTCCCTTAAAAAATCTCAATTTTTGCTATGTTACGCGTTTTATTGAAAAATACCAAAAAGAAAACTTCGTAAAAATGAATTCTTAGGTTTTCGAATGATCTTATATTAATATTTGCTGGATGTTATCCCAATATGGCAGTTATTTGGGCACAAACATTTCTGGGCACTTGTAGGGTGGGAACAGATGGATTCCCCTACTCTTATCATTTGGTAAAACAATTTTCATGATAGGATGCTTCTTGGAAATAAAAGAATTGCAAAGATCGATTCAATATTTTCGTTTTCAAAGAAAATCAGAATTATGGTTATATAATGAGTATATAAGCTATCTCAGTTAAAGTGTGCACTTACATACTCCTAAGAGTTGTCTTCTTGGGTCCATGAATTTGAAAATTGAAATTTCGCATTAAAGTTTTTTGACCCAAGAGATGGAACTTAAAAAACCTCACGCATTGAACACATTGAAAATTTTAAATGTTAATAATATTTTTTTTTGCTAGAACTTAAGCAATTTGTATATATTTGTTTATTAAGTTTCTGTATGTAACATACAGAAGGACACGTCGGAGAACCCCAAAGTTCTTGGTGATTGGAGAAGTCCAGATGTACATGTCCGTCTGTCCGTCTATCTGTCTACATCTGTCTACAAGAGCTAGAGCTCCGAAACTACCAAATAGAAAAAAGAGGGACTACTATCCTACTGGTGACAAGCATCGGGGCTACATTATATAGATACCATAGGTTGCAGAGGATCTTGAAACAAAAAGTTTTAGATGGGTTATTCATTTTTGTTTTCCAAATTTCTTTTTATAATGCTCAAGCAGTGTATTTTTTCAAAATGGGTTAACTATACAATATATATTGCCCCTGTGGAAACCTTCGATGGCTAAATTGGTTCACGGATATGTCCAAAACTGAGCAGGGCTTAGGTGTTGGAGTCGTTGGACCCAACTCCAGAATCTGTTCTGTAATGGGCATCTGGCTCAGCGTCTTTCAAGCGGAGATTCATGCCATAGAGATCTATGCCCTTAGTATCCTTCACAAGGAAACTAGGGGAGCAAACATATGCATTTTTTTTAGACAGCCAAACTGCTATTAGGACATTGTCATCTTGGAGCATCTCCTCCAAGATGGTTAAAGAATATCATAACTACCTCCCAACCCTGTCCGCGCGAGACAAAGTCGTGCTACATTGGGTACCTGGACACTTGGGAGTGAATGGTAACACGATCACTGACGATCTAGGGTGCATCCACCCTGACTACATCTCCCGCGCCGTTGTGTGGTATTGGTTGGTGCACAATCAAGACCATGATAAATAAATGGGCTGCAAGATCTTTCTGACTAGGTGGTATAAAGCAACCTCTGTTTACTTCCCTTTGGAGTAGGCAAACTGCATTGAATGCAGCGTGTTCGTGGCTTGTTTGTTTAGTGCAGGTCGAGAAAACTCTCTACCGTTTTCAGAAGAAATGATGTTAGACTAATTGGTCTGTATGACTTGGGCTTATCTATTGGCCTGTTGTCAGATTTGGGGATATAGACAGCCCGTACTCTCCTCCAAGAGTGAAGTATGTCAAAGATTGCTCTAAACAGGCAAATCAGTTGGTTTAGGATAAAATCCAGACATTTTTGGAGAAGTGCTGGAAAAATTCCGTCCCCAACATATGCCTTGAAAAAAGGTTAAAAGTAGCAATTGGCTTACTTTGTCGGCATCGAGTATAGTGCCAGATATTCTGAGCCCTCGGAGGTTTGGCTCGATCCAATCTGAGAGTTGGGCATCTCCACTGCAGATTGAAGAGCCTGGAAAGTAAGTTACGGTCTGAAGTGAAGGAACCTTCACTCCTGCTCAACAGACCCAGGAACCAGTTTGAGGACTCTTTGGCCATGACTCGCTGAAGTCTAGCCGCCTCTGTAAGGTTTTAGACATTATTGCAGAAGTTCTTCCAGGTTTCCCTTTTAGAGATTCTGATGTCCTTATTGTAGTTAGTCACAGCAGCCTTGTACTTCTCCCACTATCTGATTTTCCTAGCTTTATTGAAGAGTCTCCTAACAGTTTTTCTTTTAGCTGTTAGGTTGGCGTTCCACCAGGGAACCTCGCGTTTCAACTTGTAAGAGCGCTCAACAGTATTGGCATGGAAAGAGGAGATCAGCACATCTTCAATAAGTCCAGTTGGTCTTCTTTGGATTAAAGACCCTCTGCCTTAAAGAGTTAAGCTAGAGAGCCACCACGGTAAGTCAAACCTAATGTGCTGATGGTCTGAAAGTGTGGCCTCATTAGTTACCCTCCAGTTACTTATAAGGCCAGACAGGGAGTTGCTAGCCAGGGTGAGGTCTAATACCTCTTCTCTGATAGCATTTATGAAGATGAGTTTGTTCCCTCTATTTGCAACATCTATTTGACTACACAATAAATATTCTATAAGAGACTCACCTCTAGCGTTGACGTCACTACTAACCCAGATGGTGTGGTGAGCGTTAGCGCCGCAGCCGACGACTATTTGGACTTTGCGTTGATTGCAGTGGTCAACGAGCCGCTTGACCTCTGTTGGTGGGACGTCAGTCGTGTCGTCAGAGAAATAAGCAGTCGCCACCATTATTTCCCTGATACCCGTGTCCGTGACAAATTGGACTAGCACATCTACTAGGATTCTAGAAATAAAATTCGTTAGCGGTGGTGTCGTTGACACCATTATCAATAAGCATCGCAGTGTGAGGCACATCCACTTGCAGGAGAACATAGAAGATTCTGGTTCTCCTTACCGGGGCTGCGTCAAGCAAAAGCACTTGTCAAAGCTCTGGATATGATCAAGGCAAAAGTTCTTGGCAGAGCGGACTTAAAACTCCTGGTGGCATACCTATCCGGCCACCACACTGTGAGATACCATCTACAGAAAATTGGCCTATCGGACTCTTCAGAGTGCAGACTATGTCTCGTTGACAATGAAACCACTAGACATATTCTCTGTGACTGCCCAGCGCTGGTACGGGGCAGAGCCAGTCACATAGGAAAGGAACGGATTAGTCCCTTCCATGTATGATCAATACCAACAGAAGACTTACTGCTATTCATGCGGAAAGCGGAAAGTCTTTTGCCGTAATTTATGGGTATGGTACAAAAGATCTTATGGTCGCAGTGCCCCCACCTCTTTGTGAGAAACTCATAAGAGGAAAGAAAAAAAAGAAAAATCGTATTGTCCCCATAGAACGTATCTGTTTTTTATCGTAGCCAAGTTTGGCAAATAAATATCTTATTGCGGTGGTACAGGGTATCCCAAAGTCATCCGCGTCCGACTTTAACGTACGCCTTTTTATATATACTACAATAAAAAATTAACTACACAAAATTCGTATAAAAATGTACAATTTTTGTCACAATTTTCTTACCACAAAGAAAACGATTAATTTTTAAAATAATGTCGTTTTTGAAAATATATATCAACGTAAACGGATTTTTATTTGGGTTTTCTAAGAACTAAATGGAAATGTCAACTTGTAGCAAATCACGTATACGCCCCGTCAGCTAGTCGGCTCTGTTGCAGATCTAAAGAGTGCGATAAAAACTCCTACAACGAAAAACAAAAACAATATGTGAGTGCGAAATAAAAACAAAAAAAAATTCTGAGCTTTTGTTGCGCCTGACCCATTTGGATCTATTGACACAGACATTGAAGTGGTTTAGTATCGGTTATATGGAGAACCGCCTTTGGAACATGGACTGCAATTGATAACTGAGTGATTGAGTGAGTGAATGCATGAATAAATGAACGACTGGCAGATTGACTTAATGATTGACGGACTGAATGACTTGAATGATTGGACCAAACGGCAGCATTTTTTGTGCTGAAAAATAAATTGGAGCAAAAGCATTTTTTAATATTTACTTAATGACTGACAATGAAAATGTTGTCGACAATGTTGCATGTAGTACGTGGAGACAAATTCTTTCTGGAATTGTTGCAACAATATTGTGTTTATATTATTTACTCGACTGTAAGCATGTATGTGTAAGTAAATACGAACACATGTATACAATTGCAATTGGCATTATTCATAAAATCGAAATAAATGTCGACCAAGAGATCGCAAAAATAATTGCAAAGTAAACAAACACAATTTTTATAGAGTAAACTTTTTTATGACAAATACACCAAAGTACAGTGAGGACCAATAAACAGCAACTAATTCTTTAAATTTCCCGATAAGACAGGAAGAGTTTAATTTTGCATTAAAGTAAACATTTTTTTTTAATAAATTTTTGTTACGTAATTTTTTCAGATATATTTATTTTCTAAATACGTTTGTATTAAGAAAAGGTCTAAAATTCTTTTAAAGTCATATCGTGAAAAACCTTGAAGTGGACAGAATAAAGACAGACAGACACTGGCTATTGGACATATAGCACAAATCTTGAAGTTCTACAGCTCTACCAATTTGATTACATTTTAAGAGTAAAAATTCTCGAAAAATATTAATACAATCCTCTAAAAAATAAGGTTAAAATTTAGGTAAATTTTGGTGCAAGGGTGTTGCCTATTCTAGTCACTACAGCTCTCTTTTTTACATCATCTCAATTCCTAGTGGATGCATTCGATTAGCCGGATGTTTGCAGCCATCTGGACTCCGTCCAGTCTTTGATTTTCATTCGATTGTTCTAGGCACTCTCCATTATGAGTCTTTGCCTTTCGCATCTTCTCAAATCGCTCTGAATGCCTATGAGTTGGTTCAGTTCCCGCGACTTTACTTTAGAGTCCGTCATAAATGCGCTTAGGTCCTCGTGTGGAGGTACGCCCTCTGTTGACGTGGTGTACCTTGGAATAAAAGGAAATTTCCTCATGTTTAAATTTGTGGAGATTTTTTCGATACCCCCTTGACCAGTAAAAAATTGCGCAAGGTGGAAGTTGAAGTGGAAGTCCATTTCTTGATCCTGGGGATAAGCCGACGTGTCCATCTTTCTTTGGTCGACCCATCTCATCTGCCTTGACATATTTCCATAGAGGTTTCTCTCTCTGACCTTCGGACAGCTGGCGTAGCTGTAGCTCCGTTCTTAGCCGTTCTCCAGGCATATAACTCCTTTATCTCTCTGGCAAGAAGATCAATGGGCACCATTTCAGGTAGTGCTAGTGCTGCGTCTTCAGAGACTGTATGAAACGCAGAAATAACCCTTAGCGCGCTTATCCGCTAGGGTGCAGCCAATTTTTTTCCGGAGATCCTTTCTCCCATCTAAGGCCAGTGTCCATATTGGTGCCGCGTAGAGTAACACTGAGGTTACTAATCTCGCGAAAAGCCGACGTGTACCGATCTTGGGTCCTGCCAGGTTTGGTAGCATGTGAAAGAGGGCAGCTTGCATCTTTGAGGCTTTGTGACTTACGAACTCTATATGTGGTCTGTAGCTAAGCCTAAGGTCTAGCATGACACCCAGATATTTAATCGATGCCTTAGACCTTATTGTCGCATTGCCCACTTGCACGTTCATAAATGTCCGTCTGTGTGTCCGTCAGACAGAGCTTTACGGAGACCCATACCTCGTAGCCGTGTGTCAAGGCGGCTCGAACGAACTTTTTATACATCAGCAGATTTGCATTTCAAGAGATTTAATTGCCCATGTCGATTCACCAGAACTCGAGAACAAAACTCCTATCAAAAAATACGTTCAGAGTCGATTTGTGATGATCTAGAGAGAAGTGTCCCGCCTTTACTTATTTGTCTTATTGCTAATATCTACTCAAAGGGTATGTATGACGTCATTCTGCTATATAAACCGTTTTCCAACAATATCTACTGTAATTAATACTACAAATGCAAAATAGTATTATTTGTAGCAAATGAAATAGATTAATTTATGATCAAGACTCGTACACATACCAAATAGAGGTATACAGGGTGCTAAAAATAAATGATGATGACAACAATGCGTCAACATCGTATGGATGACTCTGAGACAGATCGGGATCGAACCAACAAGTGGTCAGTTTACAGAATTCGAACTGCGCTGGCATTAGGTTGCTTTATGTCTAGCGTGGGTGTATCTATGTATCTGCACATGTATCCAATAGATATGCGCTGGCATTGAGAGTGGGTGGCGCCCCATCTTAAACGTTCTAGACACATGTGGCTTACTAGTCGAGGCATGGTTCGTCTGCGGCTCGCATTATGTACGCTTGGGCGCCGAATTTTGCATAAACATTTATTGTATAACTAAGGCAGAAAGAATCATCTCATCACATTTTTGGACACACATATATTACATTGTATTTCTATTTAGAATTAGCATCTGCTGAGGCTTCTGTTTCTAGTAGCATGATTAAAATATATAGTCGGCGAATGCCGTCATTGATGCGTGAACGTGCTCGGGTCTCTTGTTAAGATCTGGCTGCCACACGCCAGACATTGCGGACGTGGCCATGTCTGGGGCCCGGTTCGACCCGGTTCGTTTTGTGTGTGCGTGCCGTGCCGCCTCCCAAATGTTTCGTTTTGCCATTAACACCCAAAGATCGCTAGAGAACAATAAAATACTCTAACAGCATCAACGACACTGAGAGAAATCTCTTGCTTAAAAACAAGTTGTGAATAAGTGTAATTTTAAAACAGGGCTACACTGGTTTGAAAAACATCTCCCAAATCCTTTCAACACCGCCAGTGTGCTATTCGATTCGGAACCGATGTGTTTACAATATAGTAGCTTTACCTCTTCCCCAATAATAGAGAGTGAAAATTCGCCTCAAATTATGAGTCGATATATCCCCATGTGAAAGCTGCTGGTGATTAATCACAACTATAAAATTAATTTTAATTTTTCTCAGTGTACAATTTACAATATATTAATATTTGCCATCAAATTGTCGAGATTTCGATTGGCCCTACAGACATTGGTGCATATGGACCGAGGTCAATGTTTAGTGTGGCAATGATTTATACAAGTTTGATACATATGTATAGTATGTACTTATGTATATATTTACAAATGATCTGTATATGAGTAAAGTCTTATTAATTTTGTTCTAAAAGAATTTCGCTTTGATATTCTTTTGGCACTCGTCGTTGAACTTGCGCAATGCCCCCAATGGATCTTTCTTCGTCTGCTGGTATCTAGAATATGATTTTTGTTCTTCTTGTTTTTAATACATAATTGTTATTTATGGCAATTAAAAGATTCTCTAGTTGGAAGGCATAGATCACATGCGGTGAAGGCGGCTAACTAATTGAACTTGGCCTACACACTCGTAAATTAGTTGGTTTTTATACCCTGTACTAAGTATATACTAAGGGTATACAAAATTTGATCAATATATGCAACGGTTTGTTGAATTATGTCAATATCTTACTTCTTATCTCCCTAGTATTATTTCACGCTTTTTATCTACATCGTTTTTTATTTTTATCTGGAAAATACGATCCTCCCGCCTGACGCAATCGACTTACCGTGCTTTGAACTTGAAACTTACCCTTTACTTTATATAATTTCTTTTAAACACATTACGATTCTCATCATTATCGCTAAAAATTTAAAAAAAAACTTATAGATCGTTACCTTTTTTCGAGAATAAGTTATAGTTTACAGTTGCATATATTACAGTATATATTTTGGATATATAAAAATAGCCAGTAAAATAAAAAAAAGAGTTTTTATTATATTATTTTTAGGTTTCTAGGATAAACTCCAAAATGGCATTTTGGCGCATTGGAATTCGTTTTGGTCTTGTCAAGGCCCTTAAGTGGATCTTTCTCCGTGTGGTATTGAAGGCCTTTCATTTTTGTTGGAAACTGTTGCATTCAATTACTTGTTTTGTAATCTTTGGAGTTGCAAAGGATAAATGTATGTAAGGCTGATAACTTAGCAAGTTGAGCAGGTTCATCATATTTTGATTTTTGCTGGAGAATCAATATACTTACATGTAGTAGCTACATTTTTAATACGGTTGATGATCTATTTACGGCTGCTATATTCCAGCCAGGGAGGAGTGGAATACAGGTGTACCAGGCCCAGGGGGTCGATAAACGTATGCACGGACGGTTCCAAGCTAGACGCCCGTGAGGATTTCAACGCTAGAACTGCTTTCCGACTCCCGAACTACTGCAGTGTCTTTCAGGCAGATGTCACTGCAATCCGGAAGGCTTTAATAATAATAAGAAACCTACAAGTTCGAAATAAGAACATTTGTATCTACTCGGACAGCCAAGCGGCTATTAAGTCCCTAGTTTTGATGACTTCGTGTATCAATTCAGTGAATAACTGCCGCTTGTCTCTATGGGAGACGGCTGATCAGTTTTCAATTCACCTCATATGGGTCCCAGGACATAAGGACTTTGAGGGCAACTGTATTGCGGATGAACTGGCTAGGCAAGGAACAACCAACATCCTCCTTCAAGACAAGGAGGGCCTGGGTTTACGTGTAAGATCTCGCAGCAAACCTGGCCGACATTCTGCAGTAAAAGAACCAAAAAACTTTGCTGTGTGTATAGAGCCCATTGCTCATCTGTTATCCGTGCTATCACGGGACACTGGCTGGTGGGAAACCACGCATCCAGGTTGAATGCTCCCCACCATGACTTCTGTAGAATCTGTGGCGATGAGGAGGAGCTGGAGATGGTGGAACACTTTTTCTGTCATTGCCCTGGGCTAGGCAGCAAAAAAATTAGGTTTTTAAATTCACACTTTCTTGATGATTTATCTCAGCTTTCTGAACAGAGTCCAAAATGCCTTTAAAGGTTTATTCATGCAGCCGGATGGCTACCTCACCTATTATAGGGGACCTCTCAAGTGGGGAAGAGTGGTGAAATAGCTCACTGTTGAGGTATCGCAAGGGGTCTAACCTAACCTACGGTTGCTGAGCTTTTAAACTGGTTCTATGGCAGATCCTGCCACTGAAGAAAATGTTTTTTGTCGGACTGCTTGAGGATTGGTCGTTGCTTCTGTTGCAAAGACCGAGGAATAGTCAGGCAGGTAGCCTGTAGCCTGTTTATTTCATCGGTATACTCGCCATTGCGATTGCTCATAACTGATAGATGACGTCAGCTCAACTAATCTAGTTTGCAAATACATAAAGAAAAATTCCATTCAATATCTTTCTTGCCAATTTTAGTGGATCATACTCACTCAGCCCATACTCATACACATAATATTATCAAATTATGAAAATTTTTCCACTACAACATATGGATATTTCGTCTGTCTATGCCAAGCTTCAATGAAAAAAAATCGAAATAGTTTAAGAATTTGCCAGAAAATAATAGTTCAAAATGAGCGCAAAATGTGTAGTCCGAATAAATAAGCAAAGAAAACTTACAAGCAAAATAATAAAATTTAACGCACGCTTTATAAATAAACAAAGTATTAAAATTGTAATTTTATGCACTACATAAAATTATTCGTTTTGGAAAAGAACACACCCCGAATCAGAAACATACGAAGTACATACAAATAGATCATAAGATTAATGTTCCAAATTATTGCGAAATTTGGATATATTACATGTTTAATATACGGGTGGCTTGTTCCATCCGCATGCCAATTTGAAATCCAACATATTGTGGTAATATTTGAAAATTTACGGGTTTTCGTGCTCGAAATGCAAAAAATATGTTTTTATGCATTTGTGAAGGTCGAAAGTTCTACAAAGCATTCATTTGGCAGCTAGCTAAATGTTTCATAAACTAAATATACAAATTATTCATATGGACTTAAATATTCATAAACTCGTATCGAAATTCAGTTTGCAAAATGCAATTTTGTGTCTAGTGATTCACTTGGATGGAATATGCATCAGCCTTCTACCAACAGCTGAGTAATTCGTGTAACGGCTATGCAAATGAGTAATTCGTAAGAGATGCCTCGAATGATTAATCGAATAACTATTACAAAAGTGTTGGTCAAAGTTTTCATATTCTTGCGATATGCTTATATACCGAGGTTAAAGGTACAACCTGGACATAATGATGCTCCTTTTCAGCAAATTGTTTTAAAAATAAACTAAAGTAAAGGATTTATCTTGACAAGGTATACAAAGCGCCCTAATCAACTATATAAAATCACATGATACAATGCAGATGAATTCGTAGATAAAAAAAATTAGTTTTCGAAAAAATTACTTAATAGAAAATAACGTTGGGGTTGTCTAATGGGCTAGTGAATCGTGAATATATATATCTTACCTTACCGTGGTGAGCTCTGTCTCTGAGACGAGACAAACCAACAGCATCAGATAACAACTGACCCCAACAGTAGACGACATTGCAACGTATACAGGGCCCTTATTTCAAATTTGGCTCTTGAAACGAACGAACTACGAGCCACATACGAAACGAACGAGCCACATAAAATGGCTGATACTGTTGTCAAAATTTTAAGATACTTCATTTTATATAGCTGAAACGAGAAATTGGGCTCAAACGAAGTAGGTTTTATATCAACAAAACGCTTCGCAATAGCATGATAGCTTTTCAGCCTATAAGCTTATGCATGCTTAATTTAAAGGGCAAGTTTCAAAATATAATGATGATGATCCGAGCCTGCTGGCGAAAAAGAAAAAGACGTATTTTATGAGGTATTATCCGCGGAATGCAGAACAATCTCGAGACACGACATGACACTAATGCTTGGAGACTTTAATGCAAAAATTTGCAATGAGGACTTTACGAAAAACGAAAAATGGAATACGTGTGCTGAATGTTGCAACTGAGAACAGTCTATGGATTAAGCACAAACAACATGGAAGATTCCTGAAACCGGAAGAGTAATCGAAGTGACCACGTTTTGGTGCAACGTCAGCTCTTGATGTAAGATCCTGCAGGGGTGCATGCAATGATTCCGACCATTATCTTATTAAAATTAAAATAATGCAGCAAAGAGCAACTGTCCAATCCCAGCATAGATTTAAAAGAGAAAAATGGAACTTCGCTGAGCTCCCCTCAAAATAAGAGGTAAAAAACAACTACCAGAGCAAATTAACCGAGTGTATAAATGCCCTTGAAAATAACTCGGCGATTGTACAATGAAGCCTGCTCTCAAAATTTGTGACATATGCCGCCAAAATCGCAATTCGAACTGCGCCAAGGACCATTGGGATCGAGTGGTTTGACGAAGATGATAGGCAACTTGTGAGGCCTATCGAGTATATAGGCAAAGCAAAACTCGTAGAGAGCAGCCTTCCTTCAACCGGAACGGAAGTGTTGCAAAGATGCCAAGATCATTTTTGTTCTACGCTGAACATTACCCCAACCACCGCTATCACCGCTAATTGGAAACCTATACGCAGCTTACAAAAAAAAAAAAAACATCCTTGCACCAACAGGTGAAGAATCGTAGCATTTAAAAGATGAAGATACTGGCCTGCGGGAAATTTTTAAACGTTGCATATAAGCTATTCACAAACGTTTGACACGAAAGAATTTTGGAATATGCTGGAATGTGGTTTTGGTCGAGGCAAATCAATGACTGATTAATGCTTTATACTAAGCCAAATCTCTCGCTGATGAGAGAATCAATATATATCTTACAAAGTCCAGGGATACCGGCGAAACTAACAAGACTGACAAGCACTTCTCCAAAAGTATTAAAACAGGACCAAATATAGAGTTAAAGCCTTTAACATCGGAAATTTATCAATTGATTCGGTGAAAAGTTTTAAGTACTCTTCTGAAATATATATATAATAAAAAATATTATGTTATATTGTACATATACTATTAAAACATATAAAACCATTTCAGTCAAAACTTTCATCTAGAAACACGAAGTTACGCATGTGTGTATAGAAAGAGGTGCAATTCACAACCTCAAGAGATGGCTTACCACGAGATAATTATACGCAAAAAAGCAACGCCTAAGATGGCATGGGCATGTCCTGCGAATGAGCTATGACAGTGCGCAAAGGAAAACTTTAACAGGTCGGCAATACGAGCTCAGAGCAAGATATCGTCCAAAAGCCGCTGGCTGGACCCAGTTGAAAGCGATCTAAACAAGATAAATGTCAGAAGCTATGAAGCCAAAGTACAGGATCGATCGACTTGGAGAGGCGTTCCGAAGAAAACTTTAACCCACCAAGGGTTGTAAAGCAAAATAGTAGAATTAAAAAAATTAAATTAAAAATTTAAAAAACCCCCGACACAAGAACTTAAGTAATTTTCATTTAAAAAGTAAAAAATAATAAAAGAAACTTAATGTTAAAGTACCTAAGAATCTATTAATAATTTAAAAAAAAATACGTGTCGTTGGGGGACACGCGAGGGCAGACGTCGTTGACGGTCGTATCTTACATGCAAATTTTTTGAAGTGATTCTATGAAAGTTTTTGAAGTATTTTTTTAATTTTGTTTTTAAGTTCATCTTTGTTGCTTAATTAGACTATTTGTATTTAAATTGTTAGTTTAGGAGCGGTCCCCCAACGCGACGTATTTTTTAGAATTATTAATATATTCTTAGGTACTTTAACATTAAGTTTCTTTTATTATTTTTTACTTTTTAAATGAAAATTACTTAAGTTCTTGTGTCGGGGGTTTTTTAAATTTTTAATTTAATTTTTTATTTCATACTTTTTATAGGTAGGTTAGGTTAAGTTAGGCTTTAGTATATTATAATATACTTACTATAATTTAGATTCTTGCTAAGGTATAGATTACATTTAAGGTCAAGCTCGTTTGCTTTTTTTTACGCATTCTCCCCACTTTCACTCCCCACAACTTTTAAACGGCTCGACCGATTTTCATCAAACATGTCTAGGAACACTCGCACATAAGTCACCTTTAATACAAAAATTGAAAAAATTGAAATCACTGCATGCGTTCGGGAGTTATGATGCCACAGACAGACAGACAGTCAGACAGACAAATTTTAAGCCAATCGGACAAAGTTGATGTTTTTAACTTCAAATGGCCATAACTTCTAAACGAGAAGAGATAGAGCAAAAATAGCCTCAGATTCGATTCAGTGGCGTCGTCAGCTTCAATAGGACCAAATTTTAGGCCAATCGGACAAAGTTGATGCTTTTAACTTCAAATGGCCATAACTTCTAAACGAGAAGAGATAGAGCAAAAATAACCTCAGATTCGAATCAGTGGCGTCGTCAGCAACAATAGGACCAAATTTTAAGCCAATCGGACAAAGTTTATGTTTTTAACTTCAAATAGCCATAACTTCTAAACGCGAAGAGATAGAGCAAAAACGCGAAGAGATAGAGAAAAAATAACCTCAGATTCGAATCAGTGGCGTCGTCAGCTTCAATAGGACCAAATTTTAAGCCAATCGGACAAAGTTTATGTTTTTAACTTCAAATGGCCATAACTTCTAAACGCGAAGAGATAGAGCAAAAATAACCTCAGATTAGAATCAGTGACGTCGTCAGCTACAATAGGACCAAATTTTAAGCCAATCGGACAAAGTTGATGTTTTTCTCCCCACTTTCACTCCACACAACTTTTAAACGGCTTAACCGATTTTCATCAAACATGTCTAGGAACACTCGCACATAAGTCACCTTTAATACAAAAAAACTAAATTGAAATCACTGCATGCGTTCGGGAGCTACGATGCCATAGACAGACAGACAAACAAACAGACAGACAAACAAACAGACAGACACGTCAAACTTATAACACCCCTCTTTTTGCGTCGGGGGTTAAAAATAAATAAAAACTTAAGGCTTAATTAGATTTGCCTTTTCATTTAATTCCGAATATTGTTATACCTCTCTAAAAAAAATTGTTTTCTATAACATATAGCCAAGATGTGCACTAAAAGAATACACAACAGGTTGGAGGCGATGTCTTCTCGGAGCAACTAAGCTTGCGACAGTTTTATCAACTTCCGGATCACTGCAGCATTTTTCAGGCGAAGATCCTATAAACCTATACTCCATAAGTGAGGCTCTAATCTGTTTGTTTACGCTTTGCCGGCCTGAAAACTTATGAAATAAATAAAAACTCTGATAACACTAGTCGACAATGAAAAATCTCCAGAGATGAGACTTATATTTTATGTTAGGGCAATGTTTCAGCATTCAAAATCCGTTTTTTTAATTATCCACCCATAGCTCGTTTTTTTATGGCTATTTTAGTGAAAAAGGACATTTTTCAAAATACGTTTACACATATGAGGTCATAGAAACTGTTCTAATTCGAATTTTTTCAGTTTTATATTTTTTTTTTGCAAAAGTAGGCTAGACCTTTCCAAAATGCCCCGATTCACAAAAATTGGTAAAAGCTACAGGCGAGTTAAATTTGTCGATAAGTGTATCCCAATCCCTACGGACTTAACTCAAGCTGTGAGTTAACCCTTCTCACAATTCAAAGCGCTGATAAGCCTTGGTGTAACTCTTCACAGACTGATGACTTTAAGAGCCTAATTCTTTTTCTCTTCGTTGCAAAAGAGTTCTCTCTAAGGTATAGGCGGCATTCACTTGGAGGTACGCTATCCAGATCTGGGGCATACCGACTCGCTCGAATCTCGTCTTCCCAGGCATAGGAATACTACTGTATGATCACCCAAAAAGTAGGCTAAAGGGGAAAACGACCAAAAACTTTATTATTTTATTAGAAGATGACGATGAACTAATTGAAAGTCTTAGTCAGCAAACGATGGTGCCAGCTGCACTCTGAATTAGCGATTCAACAAAACGATAAATGCAAAAAATAAGAAATTAATTTTTTTTAAATATATGCACAATACAGATCTAAACGAATAATTTAAAGCGTACTAAAGCCCTATTCCAATTTGTTCTATTAATGTACAGCCAGAGCCACAATATTTCGAAAGTGAATCTAATTGAAATCTATATGTAATGTGAACTATTTTACAAATGACCTTGAGCTTGTATTTTATTAATCAAGAAACTAGTTTATCGGAAAGTGGCATCATTAAAGACTTGTTCCCAGAAATCAAGTAAGAGCAGTGCTTACCAGCTGAAATACGAGCTTGCTAATTTATCTAAAAACTTCTTTCAAAAGCAATTGAAATTAAACCGAAATAAATTTTTTTAGAGCGAGTCATGGTAAAGGTTTCCCATGTTTCCTACTGTTGTAACTAGAGCAGATGAGTCCATATTCCTGAAATAGCTTGCAGTCCAATTTTAAATCAATATACATTGGATTTCAATTACAATGAAATTGAGGCTAAATTCTATTTTGGGAACCCATGGGAATTTGTGTGAGTAATGAGTCAGGCAGATTCTGTGCAAAATCGGTTGGTCCCCGCCACTTAAACAGCCCAAACACAAATACAAAATACAAATAATTTGTATAGCAGTTTTTTTCCTTAATCATGCCTAGATCTTTTTCACAAATATAGTGGTTCGTGGTATTTATAACTATGAAGTTAACTAAACTAAAGTATTCCTTAACCAAAATATTTATATAACACAAACAAAATTTTTGCATTGATCTTAGAGAAGTTAAGAGCTAGAGCAACCAAACTTTCGAGTTTCGAGTTACCTATTTGTAGTGTACCGCATATAAGTGCAAAAATCCATATTTGCTCATTAATGAAACTGGTCCTCTGCCAAGTGGTGAAAATATGTTGACTTCAAGGCACCAAAGTAACCTAAGTACCTAATTCGAACACTTATAGATTTTGTGAAACTGAGGTGGAACGCTTTAGACAGAACAAGGATATCACTCTTTAGTGGGTAAAGAATATCTAGACAAGATGGCACACAACTAGACCCATCCGAAAAAATAAAGCTTGTCTCCTATAATGGGCTAGTTGAGGAACTCTAAAGCAAGAGCTACGGAGCACATTAAACCCTAACGGATGCGGAGCTCCATTCCTCAACAATATTATTATTACCCCTGGTGCGCCGAAAATTAGATACCCTATAGTATTGCATAGTGCTTAGATATTCTTTGGTACTAGCTATTAATATGTATTTATAAACAATAAGGCACTAAAAACGTTTTTTTGACCGATTGAGAACCCATAGGACCGGCGCTGTATGATTTAGTCGACGCGCCATCTTATCGAGCCACGTTGTGAACGGATTTAAGGCAAAACACTCGATAAGTACCATCGACCAAACACCGTACAGTCCAGATCTGGCCCCGTGTGACTTTTTCCTCTATCCAAAACTAAAATTGCCACTCCGGGGAACCCGATTTGAATTCATACCGACCATAAAACAGAATGCGACGAGCACTAATGAGGTGAACTGGTATTAACAGCTGCCGTATAAAAATGGTTGACAGTTGCCTCTCATTTTTGGCATAGTCATTAAGTACAGTCCTACCAACATACAGAAACCCAAAATATAGAGAAAATCCGGCAACTGGTCATATATGACGAAATTAGGCATAAAAAACGGATTATCCACCTATAACTTTTTGTTTTATTTTCAAGGTCCTCTGAAACACACCGATATCAAAAAATAAACTTGACTCCTGTAAAATAATAAGAGATCCAATCTGAAAGTTTGGGACTTTCTAGGTTTTAGTATCTCTGAGATCTGGGCGTTCATAAGGACCGAAAGACGGACATGGGTATATCTACCCCTCTAGTCATACTGATCATGCTTTAGGTAACTTTATACCAGATGGAACAAGGTGTAAAAATACAACTAAGTAAAGTTTAAAGTCCTATTCGAGTTGGCGATGACTACCGCATCCGCACCAACCAGGAGCTGTATGAGCTCTTCAACGACATGGACGTTGCTCAGCGTATCAACATCCAGCGGCTTCGCTGGCTCGGACATGTCGTTAGGATGGACGAGGATGCTCCAGTTAAACGTGTGTTCGATGCGGTAGTCAGCGGCCGTCGGCGGAGAGGACGACCGTGTCTGCGTTGGAAAGACCAAGTGGAAGGGGCCCTGTCTTCGCTCGGTGTGACCAACTGGAGAAGGCGCGCGCAATGCAGAGGCGCCTGGAGAGACGTTTTAAGGCAGGCCGTAACCCGGTAATCGGGTTGGTATGGCCACATAAGAAGAAGAAGTTTAAAATAAATGGTCTGGCAGACATAACGAAATTGTTTGCTATTTGCTGGCAAATACCTGAAGTAAGCGGTGGACTTAACCAAACTGATGACCTAGTCAGTTTAATAGACTTTGTGACAAACTTAATATACTCTACCCAGTAACTTCATCATTTTAATAAAGTTTAATGAAAACTGTTGATAAAAGATATTTTTTTATACACACGAAATTGCCATATCCATTCAATATAAGTATTTTTATTTGCATATTCGAACTCACACGAAGAGTAAAGAATTCATGAAATACTCAATATGAGATGTCAGTGCAGTTTAACCAGAGAGCTTAAACGTCACTTAATTGCTTTTCGTTGTTGTGCCCCGATTGGCGCTAATTGAAGACAACTTGTTGAGTGACTAACTGGCAGCCTGCCACTGCAACACCAACAACAAAACCAACACCAGCAACAACAACAACTACAACCAATGCAACTTCCACTGCAACCGACTGCAAGTGAAGTAAACAAAACTTTGTCATTGATGATGGTAATCGTTGTTGCAGCAGCTATTGGAATCGTTCGAGCTGCTGGTGTCCAATGGCCATAAATCGATCAGATAGCCCGTAAGGCCTTCAAAGCCAAAGAGTTATATATTTACAGCCAACAACACTGTGAATCAGTTGGGATGTTGAACGATGGTGGGATACCCTGTAAAGAATTCTTTGCACCAAGTTTCAACTGAATATGTTCAGAATGATAGAATACAATCTCTATAAACTTGTTTTCAGGCAAATATGACGGTCAATACATGGTCTGCTTTCTTTTTCAAGTCACATCATTATCGTCTTGGAAAATGAGTCCGTGACCTATCAAAAAATTTCCAGATTGAATAGATTGTCGTTGGAATATGCTACGATTCTTTTTGTCAGTTCACAATTCATTTTCTAGAGTTGGTTGACTCCATCATATTAAAAGTAGCCCCATAACCGTCTTCGATAGTTGGCCTCAAGTTTTTTCATACTTGGCACAAATCTTTAATAACCTATATACCCTTCGGTTACAGGGTATAAAAACAATAATAATACTAAGTGGTAATACAGCTCCCACTCTCCTTTTGAGCCAACACTTGCCATCAAAGTGCGTGTGGTTATTGTTGTTAGTTTTGAACTAATTGATTTTCAATATTTTCTTGTCTTTGAACATGCTATTTACATATTTGTAGCCGCTAGGCTTTGTCTAAGCCATTTCGAAAGTATGTACCCAAAAAATATACATAATTATTACATCAACCTGTGATAAATTACACGAAAAATAGTTAAACCAGATATTTAAGAATGGTTTATAGTACGAGAATCTTACCGAGTTTATCATAATACTGATAAAGTTTGACCTTATTTGACCTTACATATCGGATAGGTGGTTCCAACATGTGTACCGATTAACTTTTTTAACCGATTTCTTCCATTTTGATGAATTTAATATTTGTTGTATGCCAAATCTTGGGTAGTATTTTTATACCATGTACCGTATGGTACCAAGGGTATATTAAATTTGTGCAAGCCGAAAATGTATGTAACATATAGAAGGAGACGTCGGAGACACCCCAAAGTTACCTAAAATATGATCAGGGTGAATAGAGAAGTCGATATACCCATGTCCGTCTGTCCGTCCGTCCGTATGAACGCCTAGATCTCAGAGATGGTAAGAGCTAGAGTTACCAAACTTTCACATTAGATCCCATATTATTCCATAGGAGGCAAGTTTATTTTAATTTTTTGATATCGGGCATAAATTATATAGCTCCCATGGGGGTGTTCGAGACGACAAAAAAAAAAGCGTTTTTGATGAATAATTCGTTTGTTTATGAAGATATCGTAACCAAATTTGGTATTCGAAAGTTTTTTATAGTTCCCAATCACTGTACCAAATTTGATCGAAATCGGTTGACTATATCATATAGCTCCTATAGGACTGATCGGACAAAATAACTTTTTAAAGAAAAATTCGATATATTTCGTTTTTTAATAAAGATATCCTAACCAGATTTGGCGTTTGGAAATTTTTTAGACCACTTAAGCAATGTGCCAAATTTGAACAAAATCGGTTGACTATATCATATAGCTCCCATAGGTCCAATCTTCCAAAAAATCGATTTTTTAACAAAATTTGTTGTGTTTCGTTTGTTTGTTAAGATATTGGGATCAAATTTGACATTCGTTAGTATTTTATAGTTCCTAAGCACTGTACTAAATTTAATCCAAATCGTTTGACTAGATCATATAGCTCCCATAGGACCAATCGGTCCAAAAACACGTTTTTTATACAAAATTCGATGTGTTTTGTTTGTTTGTAAAGATATTTGAAATAAATTTGGCATTCAGATCTTTTTTAAGGTATTTAAGCACTGCGTCAAATTTTATTGAAATCGGTTGACATATTATCATATAGCTCCCATAGGAATGATCGGTCAAAAAAAAAATTTTTGCTTAAAAATTCTTCTGTTTTTGGTTTTTTGTGAAGAAATCGGACTTTATTACAAGCTAGTGGTACAGGGTATCCTAAAGTCGTCCGCGCCCGACTTTACGTCCGCCATTTTTTTTTTTTGGTGCTTTTGTTAGAAGTTAAATAGGAACTCCTGAAAATCAGGAGTCCAGGAGCGTCTTCACCTTCGCCAATACTTTCAATAATCTTCACGTTGATGGGTAACCGGTGCGCTGCGGCGCTCCCGGAACAGCTGATACCTCTCGAACATTGTTCGGAGTGCTCATGGGAGCACTTCCGCAGGCTACCTTACTCATTCGGAGGATCTGTTTCATGCAAGTGCCGCTCTTAAACAAGGTTCACCGAGATCGACGTTCTTAATCTTAGGTGCTCACCAAAAATACTGTTTTTTTTTCAAATTAGGATTGATTACATTTCATGCGAGTAAATTCACTGCAAAAAAAAACACCTCTAATGCTGACCATACCAAAAGTACCTTGTTAAAGTGACAAATAAGCATAACTCCTTGGTAAGACAAAAAGCTTAAACTATAAAACTAATGACTATTTTAAAACTAAAAACAGAATATTAAGACAGAATAAAGGTCACCTAAATCTTTTTTTTTATCGACAAATCAATAAATTGATTGACATTTTTTCAGTAAATTTGAATTCGAAAGTCAATGCTTATTTTTTTTTTGTCTATGAGATCTTAAATATTAGTTGAAAATTCTGTAATTATAAATCATGATGTGAACATTAAGAAGCAATCTTAGGACGATATGTCCAAATAGTAAAGGACTACAATTTATATTTTGTAGCCCACATAAGGGTTATAGCCACATATCAACCAGCCCGAAATAATAATTTTGAATCTTTTTCACTTTATCAGGTCTCAAAAATTCACTGGTTAAGTGGATCTTGGTTCCGACTAAATCGCCGCTGCAAACTGACTCTTATGTTACAAGCATCAAACCGATTCTCTAACTTTTCAATAACGGTCTTGTAGGCCGAAGTTTTGAGGCCCCAAAATACGCTTGAGTTTCGGAGATCACCTCCTCATTAGAGCGAAATCTCCTGCCACAGACCATCTCTTTGAGCTTTGAGAAAAGGTGGTGATCGCTGAGGGCCAGATCTGGACTATACGGTGGGTGGGGAAGCAATTCGAAGCCCTATTCGCTGATTTTGTCCTCTCTGGGAAGTTTTCATTCGGTGTTGTTTTTCTTCTGGTTTGAGGAAGCGCGGCACCCACTTTGAAAACAGCTTTTTCATGCCCAAATGTTCGTTTATTATGGTGAAAATGGTACATTTTGATAACTTTATGGCATCAGCTACCTTTTGCAACTTCACTTTGCTATTGGAAAGTATCATTTGCTTGACTTTTTGGACGTTTTCTGCCGTAACTGCCTCATTTGGACGACCAGAGCGTTCAGCATCATCGGTGTCTGTACGACCGCATCTAAACTCAGCGAACCAGTATTTAACACTTGATTTTGATGGTGCAGATCCTTACAACACTTTTCAAACCATTGGTGGGCTGTGACGGTACTTTTTCCCATCAAAAAACAATGATAAATCAAAACACGAAATTGCTTTGAACCCATGATTTTTGTAAACACAAAAGTAGCGTCACTTGAACGTCTGTAACTTGGGTAATTATAAACAGATTGACTTGAAATTTTGACAGGATGCATTTGAAGGTTGGTAGTATCGAAAAATCATAAGGATAATCAACTCGAGTCGCCATCTCCATGTCAGGCCAAAGACTTTTGGACCCACCTGTTATCTCTGCCAAAGGGAACTACTTTGATGGATAAATATGAATTACTGTAGAAAATTGTGTTTTTCTTAGTTAGGCCAAAGACTTATTGACCCACCTGTTATATGCAATCAAAGTTCAAATCGTAACCCTAAAAGTTAATATCAAAAGCACATCAGCTCTTCTAAAGAGATTTCGTTAATAATTTGCCAAGACTAAGAAATATTAAATATAATAGCATAAAGTTTTAAATTAAAATAAAAGATCTATTTATTTTACCATTTTACCAGCATTTTTAATATTTAAATTTAGTATACAACCAATTTGAAGCTGAATTATTGTACATAATCTTTTTATTTACAGAGTCGATTTTAATTCTTTATTCTTTGCAAACCAATTGACCCAAATTCTTCAACGAAATTAAGTCATTCAATTGTGAGCTAAAATTTGATCGAATTAAGACATTTAATTAATGTCACTTAAAATTTGAACATTGAGTTCATGGTTAGGAACCTTTTTTGGTTAGCTGAAACGCACTTTTTAAGCAAAATAATTAAGATTATGCTAACAATCCTATTAATATTAATAAAAAACACAATGTGACTATGACAGTCAATTTTAAGTGCTTATGAACTGTGCAAATATTAATAATAATAACTCTCGAAAGTTAGTTGAATTTTGAAAATTTATTTTTAAACAGACACAATAATTAATAAATATTAATGTTTATCATTATTTTCCTAGTTTACTCAAGGCTCGAGAATACTAGAAAATATTTCGAACTTTACACTGAAATGATTTTTTAAATATTTTTTGATATTCTTAGATTGTATTTATGCCAACTTTAAGATAGATATTTATTGATATTCATTTTTAATTATATTTTTTCTGAATCAACCCAAAAATTCGCCTGCGACAGGGTTGCCGCGCTACATAACAAAAATTTTCCTGGTATCAAATATAGCTAGGTCGTTTTTTATTTTCCTGTTATTTTATTTAAAATAAAGAATAACAAAAAAATAGCTTAACTTTAATGGAAATTAAATGTAAACAACATATAGTAAAAAAACTTGAAGAGCTGCGGCAACCATGTTAACTGTTTTGTATCAAACAAAAAAAATCGTCGAAAAAATTTGGGAAACTTACGAATTTATAAAAACTAAAAAAGGAAATGTCTACAAAAAAAAAAATTAGTTTTCCGGAGCACGTAAAAACCACTGCAAATAAAATTGTTTGGTTTGGTTTTTCGTATTCCGGAAAACGGTGGAATTTTTCATAAGCCAATTGATAATATTTCAGATAAATTCTAGCGCTGTAAATTAAAGGACCGAACTTGAAGTAAAATACATAAATTAGGGAATACACTACAAATTGTTTAAGCTTAACTTAACAACATACAGGGTGCTTTTGATAACGCCTCCCACAAGGCTGTTCAACAGACCAGACGATGCATAGATGCAACCACCAGCAGATGGATAACTACACTGCCAGCATCTTGGCAACCCACAGCAACGATTGGTGGGCAATCCACCACAGTAGGTATGACAAGAGGCTGCCCTCAGGGTGGTGTGCTATCATCGCTGGATGATACTCGTAGCGGCCAGAGACATACTATGTCAGGTCTATGATAAAGATGTCGTCAGCAAATATGAGGAATATGCAATATGAGGTCATAGCACCCCTAACAAGAATATGTAAACATGGAAGAATAATGAGTATAACCCTATAAGAATGCAGCACAGAAAAAATTAATGCAGTCAAATATCTTGGAGTGTCCTACGACTATATAAAGCTTAACTTGAAGATCTTTATAAACAATACGATTAATAGCCAAATTGCAGGAACTACAACGAATGGCCTGCATATGCATGAGAGGAGCAATAGAAATATTAATGGAGGTTACACGGCAACATATCGTTTTCGATATGCGGAAGAAAGACACTTTTGTAAAAATTGGGAGGAAAGGAGTTGACTTCATGACGTACCTATGCTTCAGTTCTGAGTTTAAGTTCATTCAGAACTTCGATATCAAACTCAGCACAAAAAATGCCTGGACATCTTTTCCATCAGTTCACCCAATGAAAACACAAGCAATTAATTGGTACACAGATGGATCACCCACCAATGAAGGAAGACACCTAGAGGTAGTGGGACCCAGGACTAAATATCACGAATCTCTTTCCTGTCTGACATTGAAATAGCTATCAAAATGCTAAGCAGAGCCGAGGCCACAACAAGACTGAACAAAGAAATGAGAACTGCAGATTAGGTGCCAGAAATAAGCTCACGTTCAGATGAGTTCCGGGACACAACAATATCTCTCCCTCAAAGTCAAGACAAAATACTAGAATATATGCAGGCCATTGGACTTTTAAGAGAGCTCTAAACCATTAAAGGAGTACTAATGATAATAATAATAATAACTTAAAAACTTATATCTTTTAGCTCGCCATGGCTCTTAAGTTTGCACGTCATGTAAAGAGTAATATTTCGAAAGAAAATCGATTCGTTATTGTATCTACCCATAAATAGGTATTAAAGAAACTGCCTGGATGTTTAAGCTTCTTCTATTAGAACGGATTAGTGCGTGACAGGATAGATTTTCATATGCGCCTTGAGGATTAGCTTCTTGCTCAAAATTACTAAGACTTAGATGGTCTGACTCGAATAGAGCCTAATCTGTTCAATTAAGACTAGGTTAAGGCGCGGCCATCGATGTAACTGTGTGTTTTAAAAGGCGTAAGATATCGGGTAAACACGGGAATTGTTAGAAGTTGAAAAGCCTTTAGATAGTGATGATCTGCTTAATAACGCCGTATACCATATTTATTTTACGATAACGAAAGTGACAATCTTTCTTTATAGGGTTATAAAGAAAGATTGTCACTTTCGTTATCGTATACAGCAAAGTCGAAGTAGAAGGAACAACTTAATTATTCACTTGATGAATTTTTTAAGCTTTAAAAGTTCCCAAATTAATTTGTTGTATGAGGTAAGCAATAACTTTAAGCAAATACAATTTACTCCCACGCTTCTGCCTACGCCGACTTTGATTTTTTTTCGATTTGTTAATTAAGCCATTAATTATGCTCAAACCATTGAAAACTCGACATAGTTGACACAGATAAGCATAAAAAGTAAAACTTGGCTATACACAAGCAAATTTGCTTATGTACATTGTATATATGTGTATACCACCAATTAGGCCCACCATTTGTGTCATTTACTTTCGCTGGTTTTAGCCAATTAATCAATTTTTTTTTTCCTAATTAGCATTGCGAAATGTTTGTACACAAAAATACGCACAATTTAGCCATAAATTGCTGAATATCACGTATACGCTGCGTTGGTTATTGATGACAAGTGAAATTTCAATTTGTAACCAAATTGGAAAAAAGTGAAAAATGAAAATTAGTCGTTGCACCCACAAATAGTAGAAGGTAATTGCATTTTGCTGTTTGGGTTTCGTTCGAAAATTATGCAAAGCACATTAAAAACTGGAAAAATCAACAACAACAACAAAAGTTTCAACAACTACAAAAGCAACAACGACAACAACAGCAACACGAACAAGATGTCAACGGCACATTGTTGAATGCAACAACATTGCAAGAATGCAACAACAACATCCACGACAAAAATGAAAAATAAAACGAGTGGAAGAAACAAAACTTGGCAGTATCGAATTTCACATACACTAATTGAAATGATTTACAATCATTAGGCTTAGAATTGGTATTAAGATTGAAAATTGAAAGTGAAGACTCTCATACTTAGCCTGACTAAGAAAACACAAATTTCGTTTTTTTTCCTCATTGCTCCACTAAATCAATTTTGATTTTTTTAAACAAAATAGAAAACACGTGGTAATTCAAATATTTAAGAAGCATACTTATAAAAATTAAGATCAGAGCATGCACCAAGGATGAGGTCCTGGAATTAATTAAAAAAATGGCGGACGTAAAGTCGGGCGCGGACGACTTTAGGATACCCTGTACCACTAGCTTGTAATAAAGTCCGATTTCTTCACAAAAAACCAAATACAGAAGAATTTTTAAGCAAACATTTTTTTTTGACCGATCGTTCCTATGGGAGCTAAATGATATAGTCAGCCGATTTCAATAAAATTTGACACAGTGCTTAAATACCTTAAAACAGATCTGAATGCCAAATTTATTTCAAATATCTTTACAAACAAACAAAACACATCGAATTTTGTGTAAAAAACGTGTTTTTGGACCGATTGGTCCTATGGGAGCTATATGATCTAGTCAAACGATTTGGATTAAATTTGGTACAGTGCTTAGGAACTATAAAACACTCACGAGATGTCAAATTTGGTCCCAATATCTTAACAAACAAACGAAACACAACAAATTTTGTTAAAAAATCGATTTTTTGGAAGATCGGACCTATGGGAGCTATATGATATAGTCAACCGATTTTGTTCAAATTTGGCACATTGCTTAAATGGTCTAAAAAATTTCCAAACGCCAAATCTGGTTAGGATATCTTTATTAAACAACGAAATATAGCGAATTTTTCTTTAAAAAAGTTATTTTGGCCGATCGGTCCTATGGGAGCTATATGATATAGTCAACCGATTTCAATCAAATTTGGTACAGTGATTGGAAACTATAAAAAACTTTCGAATACCAAATTTCGTTACGATATCTTCATAAACAAACAAATTATTCATCTAAAACGCTTTTTTTTTGTCGAGGTCGTCTCAAACACCCCCATGGGAGCTATATAATTTATACCCGATATCAAAAAAATAAAATAAACTTGCCTCCTATGGAATAATATGGGATCTAATGTGAAAGTTTGGTAACTCTAGCTCTTACCATCTCTGAGATCTAGGCGTTCACACGGACGGACAGACGGACAGACGGACATGGGTATATCGACTTCTCTATTCACCCTTATCATATATTAGGTAACTTTGGGGTGTCTCCGACGTCTCCTTCTATATGTTACATACATTTTCGGCTTGCACAAACTTAATATACCCTTAGTACCATACGGTACAGGGTATAAATATAAAAGCTAAAAAAGCCCCGGGACACGACAAAATAAATGGCACAATCTTCAGAGCACTGCCAGAATCCACAATCGAATATTTTGTAGTTCTGTGCAATGCCATTCTTCGCATCCAACACTTCCCTGCCTGCTGGAAACGTGCTATGATTGTGATGATTCCAAAGCCCGGCAAACCCGCTGGAGAAATCGCCTCGTACAGACCAATTAGCTAGTTATCAGTACTATCCAAGGTATTTGAAAGAATACTTTTGCGACGAGTGCTTGGACAGCTTGATCTAAGAGGGTCAATACCAGACCACCAATTTGGATTTAGGAGTCAGCATGGAACCCCGGAACAAATACACAGAGTTGCCCATCACATATTGGGTTCTTTTGAAAAAGGGAATACTGTTCAGCAGTCTTTCTAGATGTCAAACAGACCTTTGATCGCATCTGGCATGTGGGACTCCTGAGCAATATAAGAGCTGCTCTCCCACAATACTACAAACTGCTAGCCTCGTACCTGAAAGGAAGAAGCTTTGAAGTCGCAAAAGGACAAGCTATATCATGATTCGGCAAGTAAGAGCAGATGTTCCTCAAGGAAGTGTACTCGGCCCCACACTATAAACCTTGTACACGGCAGACATGCCGCTGCCCTCACCTAACACTGGATTGCTAATAGCAACATACGCAGACGATACGGCAATACTGAGCAGCAGTCCATCTGAGCTTGAAGCATCAGAACTACTACAGGCATATTTAGACGAGTTCAATAGCTGGACGGAACGCTGGTGTATAACCATTAATACACTAAAATCAGTGCACATCACATTTGCCACCAGAAGAGGGGACTGCCCTGAGGTCACACTGGGATCTCCGATACCAAGAGCCACCAAAGTAAAATATCTGGGAGTCACATTTGACAGACGACTGACATACGGCCCACACATCACTCAGACAGTCAAAAGCTGTAAATTAAAGTTAAAAAAATTGGACTGGATGCTGAAAAGTTCTAGTAAATTGTCGCTTCGTAGCAAAAGAACAATTTACAATGCTATTGTAGCACCAGTCTTCACATACGCAATACCGCTCTGGGGAACTGCTGCGAGGACCCATATAAAACGACTGCAAACGAGGCAAAACAAGGCCCTGAGAAGATAGACTGGAGCAGAATGGTTTGTTAGAAACGAAGTATTGGATAATGACCTTAACATCCCTACCATAGCTGAACTAATCGGACAACACAGCTCAAGATACAGGGATAGACTTACTAATCATCCAAATCAACTTGCAACATCCCTAGCCACAAATACAAATAGGCGAAGGCTCAAAAGACGGCACCCTTTAGATTCTCGCAATGATTTAATCCTTAAAAAACTTTAAATTGTAATTGTAAATAGTCATAAATGTGAAGTTATAGATAAGTTTGATACTTATTGTTACAAGGGCAGTTCGCCAATTCATTGTTAAGGTTCTAAGTCATAAATGCGCTTCAGAAGACAAAAAGCTGCATAAAATAAATAAAATTAATCAAAAAAAATAATTAAAATGAAAAAAATCGAAAGGGGCAGTTTCCAGTAACTTATCTAGTTAACTCCATGCTCTGTTGTATCTTTGAATAATACAACTTTCGAATTCGTACAAAGGTCGGCAAGATATGGAAAATAATTATTAGTTTGATTTTATTGTATTAACAGAGTTTAGCCAATTTAGTTTTAATTGAATTTTAATTTTTTTATTTTGACTTAATTTATATAAAATTTAATTTGATAAAAACAAAATCAATATACTTTAAGAAAGTGTATGGGAGTAAATATAAACAAAGATAAGCAAAAGCGAAGCCGAAAGCAAGCCAAACAAAATGTAACGAAAACTGCATTGCGCCGCTATTTCCCGCTCTCTTTGCTTCGTGCTCTCTTCTTGACTCACCCCCTATCTATCTATCCCGCTCTGTCTCGACAAAGTCAGTTAACAATTTGACATTTGCATTTTCAGTTTTCCCTTACTAGGACAAGTGCATTCGTCTGCTCTGCTCCACTCCACTCCGCTCTGCTCTTCTCTTCTCCGCTCTACGTGGAAAATGACTTGCCAATTCTTATGCATATATAATTTTATTTTATGCTTATGTTTGCTTTATGGAAATTTTGGAAATGTTAGATTTGGCTAAAATGAAAATTTCATGTAAGCAACAATCTCTTGGATGCATTTTAGCTATGTATTACTTACAACTTTGGGCATGCTTAAAACAGTTTGAAGTTTGGACTTTGGCTTTTTTGTTTTTTTATGCAAATGACGAGCAAAGTGCAGAAAAGCAAAAAAAAAAATAAAAAGATATTTGAGACAATTTTTGAACGTACTCAACCGTTTTATGGGCTACGGAGACGCTTTGCGTCATAAAAGAATGTTGAAAATTAATCAAAAGTTCAATTGTATCAATTTGCCAAAATGTTTTGTATGAGTTTTTTTATTCTTGTTTTAATACACTATAAGTGATATGTATATAACGCTATAGAAGCTGTATGTGACATATAGCAGGAGATCTATGAACCTTAACTTTAATGTAGAAAATTAATGCTTCGAAAGGAAATAAAAAAGGTGCCAATACTTAATAAATGTAACGTATACGTAATGCAGTCTTATATGGAGGCAGGCAAAGGCAGATTGATCAATAAAAGTTTTAGCTCTATTGAAAATTGGCAACTTAGCCCAATATATTCTATATGCTATATACAGGGTCGTCGAGGTAAATCCGGAATATATTCGTGCGGGTCTCTTTTATTACAGCTTAGCACAAATCTGCATAGACAGCGTTGCATTTCAGGTTTAGGTGTTCCTTTTCAGTTACAGAGTAGACTTGATTGATAACGCGCAACGATGAGCCGAGAACAGGACCGCAGGGCAGCGATACTGGAGTCACTACGCGCCGGGAAAACACCGAAGGAGATAATTCAATGGTTTGGATATAAAAAAACACAAGTTTATGAAATTAGCAAGAAGTTTCGAGATGCTAAAAAAAAAGACAAGGTTTCTTCAGAGCGAGCAAGCCACAATAAACGATGATTAGCAGTGATGGGGACGTCATGCCACCTCACTTTTTCGAGCAGGGGCTTCGGTTGAACGCCGAAGGATATATCGAAGTACTGAGATCAGTTGTGAAGCCTTGGATAGACCGAGTGACCGCTGGAAGAGAATACGTGTTTCAGCAGGACTCTGCACCAGCTCACAAGTCCAGAAAGACTCAGGCTTGGCTGTACGAGAATATGCATCACCACTGGTCCCCAGATTTGTGGCCACCGTCCAGTCCAGACTGCAATCCTCTCGACTACTACGTGTGGGCGTAGTTGAAGGAAATGTGAACAAGACATCTCACAACACAAAGGACGCCCTGAAGGCCAAAATCATGGATGTGATGACCAACATGAACAAAATGGAGGTGAAACAGGCCTGTTCTCGATTTCGGTCCAGGCTTGAGCGGGTAGTTGTGGCTGAGGCGGCTATATTGAATAATTAGGATGTTCCATATATGTACTTACTCTGTAAAAAGTATTACTTGAATTAATAACATTTAAACATAATTATTGATAATATTTATTTTTCATTGAATTTTCCGGATTTACCTCGACGACCCTGTAGATACAAAGGGTATACCGGGTAGCTATTGAACCAATTCCGTCTATCCGTCTGTCCGTCTGTATGAACTTTAACAGCTGATGCTCATATCTCATCAGAAGATGAAGATGTTTATTAAATGACACCTTTAGCGTGACTCACGACAACACCGGACCCCTGATAAATATTCCAATTTGAGAATTCGTAGAAGGAATATGCAGGAATATATTTGTATCACATTTTTTTATGCAATAGTTGTTATACACATACATGAGTACATATGTACTTAAAGTATCTTTTTGAAGTGTGCTAATAGAGGGTATATAAAATTTGACCGCGCTTGAGTTTAAAATGCGCCATATTTTTGCTATACTATAAGTTTAAGCCTTATGGATGCTACTCGAGTGTGCGAAAATAAATTAAAGTCCGGTCGTAAAGCGGCACTAATGGGGCGTGGCAAGCTGTTTGCCATGTGCTATGAATGCGTTATAGCTGCGGGTCAACCCAAAGACATTCGACTCATCAATCATAACAATCAATCAGACGCGAAACACACAGATACACATATACAGAAAAAGAGTGGAAACTTTGATGTTGCTGCCGCTAAATGCAAACGAGGAAGAGCAAAAACAGAATGTTTTTTCTGTTGTTTTTGTTTTTGTTTTGTATCTTTTTTGACCATTTCTATCAAAAACGGCGGACGCAAAACTAGAAGATACATTCTGTATATACACCGAACAAACTACATATCGAGTGCATTTTTTTGACACATCACAATAGATTTTGCACAGCACTTAGCTTTGATATTTACTATTTGTTTTAGCCGAGAGCAAATAAATGAGAGCTAAATAAACGCCAAACAGTTTTCACACAACAATTAACTTAATTTTCCGACGAAAAATATAAATACCAGTGATAGAATTTTTTTATTTGATGAAAAGTGCTTGCATCTTGTGCTCTTCTAAGCTGATGTCACTTCTACTTTAGGTTTTTATGATAGACAATTAATAACGATTTAATAAATAAACAAAACACATAAAGTCGGAAATGAAACATTGGCGAAATGTTTGCCAAATGGGTTGTTTGAAAAATAACTTGAACAATTTTTGTTAAGCTTATATTTTAGCACCCATTGCCAAATTAAACTTAAGCAATGAACATGTCAATGTCTGCCGAGACTAATTTATTTAACAGCTTAAGGAAATTCGATCCCATTTATAAGCACCAATCAAAATGATTAATTATTAACAAAGCAAACATATAGCATGGCTGAACCAAGGCCTCTTATAGATGAATATTGTTATAAACCATTTGTTTGGGTGATTTCAAAAAGACATTCAGAAACTGCAACTAGTTTTATGCCCTGACACCCTTTTTTCACCAAAAAAATATGAATTCAAAATGCTTGCGTTTGAATGCCTCAAGGAGGGTTCACTCTGCGAACCCTAGAAGGTGAAGCCTCAGACCCTCTGTGAGCGCAAGACCGAATCCCATTTCACGCTCTCGAATTGGGTCACGTCCAAAGGTCTATGAGTAAACCCAGACAAAATAAAGCTCCTTTACCAGGAGGTATTAGAACTCTTCCCATATTAATGCCAAGCTGAATGGTATTGCCCTACCTTTCAGCGACTCAGTAAGATATCCTAGACTTATCCTTAATAGCAAACTTGACTGGAACCTGAACACGGAAAATCGAAGGAAAAATGCAACGATCGCCCTGGTCACATGTAGTTAGACCATTGGACTAAAATGGGGTATGTCTGCGAACGTGGCACTAGGTGCCATCTTAAATCTTTTTCCTCTGGACAAGATGGGTTAACAATATGCTATTTAGTCAGCTCTTCGAATGAGAGAGGCCAAAAAATTTAATGATCTGGACTTCGGTCACTCAAGTGTTCTAAAGGGATTCCTCATATCGTACTATTGTACCCCTCAGGAACACTGTGCATACAACTTCAAAACCCCAATTCCAAACAGGGAGGAGTGTAACCATGGTATACCATGGGGTCCAGCTGGCTCACTTTAAGGAGGAGGCATCGACATTAAGGAACACAATTTAAAAACATCTTTACGTCTACCGGACAACAGCAGTGTCTTCCAGGCGGAAGTCATGCCAACCCAGGAGGCTTTAGCAACAGTAAAAGAACTACAAGTAGGTAACAAGGACAAGGTGTATCTACTCAGACTAGAAATTTCTTAAGGTGTTTATTTTTGGAAATATTTCGATTCCATACAATTTCAGAAGCGTAATTACAATTACACACTACCTAGAACTAGTAGTAGTAGTTATATATTCTTTGCTAGAAGGTAGTTTCATGGACACTGTTCAATGAGTACTTTGGCAGTAACAAAGACATTTTGTTTAAATTCTTCAATACTTATTTTGTATTCTGTACAAACTTTGCGTATAGCTATCTGAAACGCGGCAAGATATCAAGAGATAGTATTAAGAACATTTCCACAAAATTGTATAATAGTTCAATTCGATCCTCGAAATTATTTCAGACCGAATTTACTAAAGATCAACATAATAAAAACTATAGATAGATAGTCCTGGTTGCTGTGCTTTTGGATTACAAGAACTTTCAAAGCCGCCCACCCAACAATTTGTTGGCTAATTTCCATTAACAAACCGTGAACTGTATGCGTCATGCAAGAAAAACGATCACTGTCAACCCTCCCGAGACGGACCACCGTGATTTCGGGGTCCCGACTTCTGACGTCTGGGCGCGCGCTGCTTTGTCATTTGGCTCATTAATTCAAGTATCTTATACAATATAGAACATTATAACATAAACGATTTAGTTTTGGGGTTTTGGCATCAATGCAATTATTTACGCTATTTTTGGTGAAAGGTTTCGGGCAATGTCATTATTATGGCGTCTATTTGTGTGGTATTAAAACGCATTAAAAAGTACTCAAATAACTAACAACTTTATAGGTAAAATCCTGCACGGCCTTAATTTTCTGTTTAATTATTATCGTCTTTTATAATAGTCAAAACATTAAATACCATGCCATATAAAATCAATATTCGTTTTTAAAAAAAAAATCATAGACAACATAAAATATATGTTTATATTTCGATTGCTGTATTTTCTGTATTTTAGGAGATATTGTTTGTCAAAGAAATTTCATTTATCGAAACTCGATAAATAATAGGAATTTTGCAATAAAATTTGATGTGGTTACTTTAAGGTAGTAGCTCTACCAAATATCTAAAAATAATCAAAATCTTCACTTCTTTTCCCCGATTCAAGTCTATATGGGACTCTTGGAGGGACCCAGGCTCGAGAGTCATTTGGGAAATTTGGAGAATATTCTGCACTAAGTTGCCAGCGCCGAAAGATCGTTCAGTGTATTATAAAGATTAAAAAACGATCATCGTTTTTGTTCATTTCAGAATCGAGTCTCAGGATTGGCAATTTCGAATCTGAGTTAGCAAAAAAACTCGGCTTTGATGATATAAGGTTGTCAAAAAAGTCTTGCGGTATTTTTATTGAATTTTCAATTGTTCATAAAATTGGTTATGATAATGCGATTTAAGTCAAATATGCGCCGTTTTGTTCGATGACGAGTTCCCAACGAGATGCCAACTTCATAATGCCCCTCTTATAGAAGCTCGCTTCCCTATTGTCAAAAAACTCGGAGAGCCAATTTTCACAGGACTCTCTTGTGGACAACTTCCGATTACCAAGCGCGTTCGTCATGGACAGAAATAGGTGGTAATCACTTGGTGCGAGATCCGGACTATACGGTGGATGCAAAAGAACCTCCCATCCGAGCTCCCGGAGCTTCTGGCGCGTCACCAAAGATGTGTGTGGCCTGGCGTTGTCCTGATGGAAGACAATTCGGCCTCTGTTGATCAAAGATGGCCTCTTCTGCATGAGTGCTGCATTCAAGCGGTCCAGTTGTTGGCAGTACAGGTCCGAATTGAGCGTTTGGCCATAGGGGAGCAGCTCATAGTGGATGATTCCCTGCCAATCCCACCAAACACACAGAAGAACCTGCCTGGCCGTCAATCCAGGCTTGGCCACCGTCTGGGCAGCTTCCCCGCTTTTCGACCCACGACCTTTTACGCTTCACGTTGTCGTAAGTGACCCACTTTTCATCGCCAGTCACCATCCGCTTCAAAAACGGGTCGATTTTGTTGCGATTCAGAAGCGATTCGCATGCATCCATACGGTCAAAAATGTTTTTTTGCGTCAAGTCGTGTGGCACCCATACATCGAGATCTTTTTCAATCCAAGCTTCTTCAAATGGTTTATAACGGTTTGATGACTCATGCCCAGCTCTTGGCCGATGCTACGGCTGCTACTATGCCGGTCTCTTTCGATCAATTCAGCGATTTTATCACAATTTTCGACAACAGGCCTTCCGGACCGTGGCGCATCTTCGATCACCTCTGCACCAGAACGAAAACGTTGAAACCATCGTTGTACGGTGGAAATGGAAACTGTATCGGGTCCATAAAATGCACAAATTTTATTGGCAGCATGAGATGCATTTTTGCCTTTATCGTAGTAGTACTGTAAAATATGCCGTATTTTCTCTTTATTTTGCTCCATGTTTGCGACGCTATAACTCACGAAGCTCTAGAGTGAACCGATGCGACGAATACAACTAGAACTACGCGCTTGCAAAGACAAGCTTGCGGAAATACCGCAAGACTTTTTTGACAACCTTATATTATAAAAGCCTTCGCCTCAGCTAAAGCACGGTAGGCGAAATTCTAAGCATCTTGACGGTTATTGTGAAACATATGTAAGGCTAACTTAGTTAATAAAAAATTCAAACTTCTTTGAGTTCCTTTTTTTTTAGATCTGCATTGAAGTTTTATTAAATGCATTATTATGATTTTATCAAATCATCAATTCACTCAATCCTTTCTATACTTTTTCTTATGTTGATCTCACACTTCTCCACAATTATACGTATTTTCATGAATTAAGAAAATTTTGTAGGGCCCGGATCCGAGATTTCCCGATTTTTGCCGCTTAGCCATTTAAAGTATAAGGGGTAAATTTCAAGTTGATATGTTGACGGGTGTGGGAGAAAACGCGGTAATTCAATTGTGGGTGGCGGGGTTTTGATGCTTAATATTTGGATGTGGATTTGTTCATTAGAGCCACATGAATCAGATTACCAAAAATTATGATACGATGTCACTTGTAACCATAATTAGGTAGAGTCAAAATATTGACGCGGTTTATTGGCAAGGGGAGCTGAAATCTTAAAATTTTTGACTATAACTTTTGCTGCATTGGTCCAATTTTGTTCATTTGTAACAGACAGGTGCGTGGAACCTTAGCGCTTCACTCTGTTAAATTTCAGATGAAAATATTAAACGGTGCTGCTGGGATCGGGAAAGATATTGACATGATTCAACAAACTTCATCTTCTGAGGAAATATGCGCACAAGCTGGTAAAGTTTGGTGTCTCTAGCTCTTCTAGTCTCCGAAATATAGGCGTTCATACAGACGAACGGATGGACGGTCATGGCTCAATCGCTACACGAGGTTATGATAAGCATTTTGGTATAAAGGACTTGAGGTCTGACGCGCCTTCTTCTGTCCGTTACATACATAGCTCAAATCTAGTATACTTTTGTACTTTTAGGTACAGGGTATAAAAATCTTAAAAAAACATAACATTTTTTATTTTTAAATAAAAGACTCAATTTGCAGCCGATCCGGGACTAAAATATTTTATTTGTGTCTTTTAAAGATTTATTGAACTGAAACAATATACCGCCAAAACACTTGAAGTATAATTAAATTGCTTAATCAATAAATCAAATTGGTTAGGGCGACTTTAAATGACAACCTTGGTTTGAAAAGCTTAACAACACTCTGCATAAGAAATTACTAGCATTACCAGGTATACCTATCTATACTTGTATATACATAGTAGCAAAATCATCAATTTAAGACATCAAATTGCATATAGTACGATCTAAGAGTATCTTTGCACTCGTAAAAATTGCTGGCGCATGTCTCTCATCTCATCTATCTATCTATCAATTTCATGATAATTTCACACGTATTTAAAATATGTCAAGTGTTAAATAAGACACGTCATTTTATATCATTAAGCCATTATTTCCGCTTTGCCCTGAACACATTGTAGTTCCATTTATCACTTGACAAGTGTTAGAGTTCTTTAAAACATACGGTCGTAAAGACCAGAATATCACATATCAAGTGTCACTCATTTGGTGCTATCATCTGGAATGACATCATAAACGCTGACGTATGTAAATATGTACTTTACTATATAGTAAGTATTTAGCGCCAGATCGCATGCAATGACGATGTCACCATTAATCACAATCGTTGGCTATGATGACTCTGTATATAACGCAAGCTCATCATCAATTGCAATTGATTGCGAATGCCACAGTCAAAGGAACCACCCACACACAGATACACACTCACACTCACACTCACTTGCCCATATGCAAATTCATAAATACTTTGCTCCAACGGATTATATATACTATATAGTAAGCACTCTGTGCCATATGGTTTTGCCCATGGCACGCATTCATAATTTTAAATTTTATAGCAGACGAGTCTGCTGAGTGAGTCTCCGAGATGATGCCAACAGAAATGTCAATCAGTGCGCAAGTAAACTCTGCAGGAATCAGTTCTTTAACAGCTCTTTTTGTACATTGTATTATTTATTGTATAAAGTAATTGATCCAGTCAGTTGTATCTTAAGGAAAGGGAAAGCAATGTACGCTAGATCTTTTAAATTATAGGAACTAGGATGACCAAACTTGATAGTTGAGCTCCTTATTATTTTAGGCCGATTAAATTGATTTTGATCAAAAGAAAGTCTTTTGTAAGTGGGACACGTAGAGCTCCACAAGATTATGAGTCGAAGCGAAGTGCTTCAAAGGATGAGGAAGATTTTCTTAAACGCAAAAAGTAACCCATCAAAGTTCTGCCAACATTTAAGACACTACGCTTCGCCATTTGAACCATGAATAAATAGTTGGCTCTCTGAATAGCTCCAGTCGGAACTGGAAAACCTCCATCGGAGATAAAATCACTTCAATATCATGTCTAATAACGATATCCCCTTGCGCTATAACAAATACTGCGGCTGCAATCACTTGGTTTTGAGGAAATTTGCACTAACTCTATTACAGCTGAGCTCCTAAATGAGGAAGGCCTATCTCCACAAAACTTCTACATAGCCTCATTATAGATATAGGGAAAAAATAAATTATACCAAACGACTGGCTTCTTTCGATCATCTTCCCAGCTTACAAATAAAGCGACAAATGAGTCACTAAGTAAAATCTTTCAATCAAAAGAGATACAAAAAATGGCGGACGTAAAGTCGGGCGCGGACGACTTTAGGATACCCTGTACCACTAGCTTGTAATAAAGTGCGATTTCTTCACAAAAAACCAAAAACAGAAGAATTTTTAAGCAAAAAATTTTTTTTTGACCGATCGTTCCTATGGGAGCTGTATGATATAGTCAACCGATTTCAATAAAATTTGACACAGTGCTTAAATACCTTAAAAAAGATATGAATGCCAAATTTATTTCAAATATCTTTACAAACAAACAAAACACATCGAATTTTGTATAAAAAACGTGTTTTTGTACCGATTGGTCCTATGGGAGCTATATGATCTAGTCAAACGATTTCAATTAAATTTAGTACAGTGCTTAGGAACTATAAAATACTCACGAATGTCAAATTTGGTCCCAATATCTTAATAAACAAACGAAACACAACAAATTTTGTTAAAAAATCGATTTTTTGGAAGATCGGACCTATGGGAGCTATATGATATAGTCAACCGATTTTGTTCAAATTTGGCACATTGCTTAAGTGGTCTAAAAAATTTCCAAACGCCAAATCTGGTTAGGATATCTTTATTAAAAAACGAAATATAGCGAATTTTTCTTTAAAAAAGTTATTTTGGCCGATCGGTCCTATGGGAGCTATATGATATAGTCAACCGATTTTGATCAAATTTGGTACAGTGATTGGGAACTATAAAAAACTATCGAATACCAAATTTGGTTACGATATCTTCATAAACAAACGAATTATTCATCTAAAACGCTTTTTTTTGTCGAGGTCGTCTCAAACACCCCCATGGGAGCTATATAATTTATCCCCGATATCAAAAAAATAAAATAAACTTGCCTCCTATGGAATAATATGGGATCTAATGTGAAAGTTTGGTAACTCTAGCTCTTACCATCTCTGAGATCTAGGCGTTCACACGGACGGACGGACGGACGGACGGACGGACGGACGGACAGACGGACAGACGGACAGACGGACATGGGTATATCGACTTCTCTATTCACCCTGATCATATTTTAGGTAACTTTGGGGTGTCTCCGACGTCTCCTTCTATATGTTACATACATTTTCGGCTTGCACAAACTTAATATACCCTTTTACCATACGGTACAGGGTATAAAAAGCCAACTCTCTGAGACGGTAGTTAAACAAGGAGATGCTCTGTCCACAATAATATTTAACCTGATGTTAGACTTCTTTCTGCCTACGAAAAGTAATTAAAGGCGAGACATTTCTCTATAAATCATCTCAAATCTATGACTAAGCGAAACCAAGAACATATTTGTATTAAACTTAGCTGCAGAAAAATTATACGAATACAAAACAAATGCGTGGATCCTTAAAAATACTCCAATCTCAAGACTTGAGAATGAAAAATTTACGAACCAGTATTAGATTTCAACACACCTACAATGCGCTATAACTCAGAGTTCTATGAATTGATACGCTATGAGACATTCGTACGCTCTATCAAGTCCCAGCGCCTTCTGTGGATCCGCTATGTACATACTACACATGGAAGATAGCTCCATACTCAAGGTAATCCTAATATGAAACGCGAGTAAGAGGGCGACCATAAAACCGTTGGCTGGATGCCCTGCTAGTAGATTTGAGTAAAATGAATGTCCGAAACTAAGAAGTCCAATGAATCGAGTGATATGAAGGGGGCAACCCACCTAAAGTTGTAATATAACCGCAGCAGGTAGAAAAGCTTATATGAGGATACCTAAGTTGGTAGAAGTTTAGACTCTCGTCATTAGTTTTCGGTTTAAGGATCGCGCAGAAAATAGAACAATAGACAATTGACGGAATGGTCACAGTCGATCGTAGAGTGGGTAATTTGCAGCAGCATTTACATATGAGATGTATAATATGATTTTTGGATGGGTCAACTTCAAAGGTGATCGCCCACCAGAGACCAACGAAATGTCAGAGCAAAGGAAAAAAACTGAACAAAAGCGTGGCGTACGTTAAAGTTGGGCATGGACGGCTTTGGGATGCCCTGTCCAACACATTGCAATTAAATCCGAACCAAAAAAAAAGTAGAATTTCCGTCCCCATATATGATATAGTCAAGCCATTTTGCTCACATTTGGTATAGTGAAGGGAAACTCTATAAGAATTTCGAATGCCAAATTTTCTTTTGCCCTATGGTCCAATGGCTGATATAATTTGGTACACACTCTCACTATCTTTGAGATCTAGGCGTTCATATCGACTTCTCTAGCCACCCTGATCATAAATTCATAAATATATGTACATCGGCTTGCACAAACTTGATATACCCTTACCATATGGTATAAAATTATATATTATTATATATTATTACTTGCGGGCTTCGCCCAGCAACACCGGTCTTTTATATTCATTTCCAGACGTCCAAGCTCTTTTCTTAATTTTTTTTTAGGATATTTAGAAAGCCACAGTTTTAAGCGTTTCATTACTATAGATCAGTAGTCATTTATAAGGAAATTAAGTGTAGAGATCGCATAAATATATTTTATTTCACTTTTGAATGATTATTAGTTCAGGTTAGAAAGACCATAGTATAGCCAAAAACGGCATGGGGCTGAGAATGGTGTATATTTGTGGAAAAACTTTTAAACCGATAACATAATTATATTTGGAGTTTCTTTAACATTGAGAAGGTTTTAAGCGATGCCTTGGATTTTTTACTAATCTATTGATCTTCTGGGGGTTAAAATCTACTCCAGCTTTATAGATATATCTTTTTTTAATGATACCTTCGACATTATTTGGTGCCTCGTTTATAAAATAAAGATTTGTAACGAAACATTTTTTTTATTTGCCATCTCCTTAGAAATATACATTGTTTAAGGCTCATCAAGGTTTTTTTGTAAGGTATTGAGAATATCTGGCTTGGTTCCAATATAATCCTTGATCCATTATTTGCACTTATTTAACGTAACGTCATCTAATGGCTATTGATTAATACTCTGATTTCTTATAATCGTGTTCCTGATGCTTACGAGTTCTTTCTTTGGCACCAAAATAAAGAACAGACCAGGATTTGTCCGGTATATCAAAGTTCAAGCCCTGACTGACTCTGCGCATATAAATTGTATTACATTAGATATCCTTTGCATTCAGCTTTATTTCAAAAAGCTTACCTGGTTTCGGAGCATGTCCCACGTTGGCTTACGGGGATGCAAATCTGTTTCGGTGCGGACTTTAACTTCAGAGCATATTCACTCTCTGTTGGCCGCATTGTGCTAGTCGAAGGACCGACTGCGCTCATTGCCTCCACGACAGAGTCCATCGCATTATGGGTGCGATTGGCACTCCGCTCATTGCGACTGCCCATTGGAGAAGACATTAGGTAATTTTTTTTTACTGACCGAAATACAAAACAAAAAAAAGTAGGGAACACTAATAAAATTTTAATGAATTTAATTTTTGGTTAATAAGCACTGGGTATCTAGAAGTTTATGCAAAAGCAACTAAACTTAAATGTGTTTGAGTCAATTTAAATCCGAAGCCTACTTTGATTTAAAAAAATGTGATTTAGTCGAGGACGTGCCCGACACAAGATTCCTAGGTGCTCTGTTTCCAGATATATTCGTTATGCTTCAACATAAAAATCATGTTTTCTATTGCAGAAACATTTTTTTATGGCAACGAATATATTAATATATTTTCAATAACTTCCGGGCTTAGAAGAGCTAACAGTGCACACAAAGAAAGTGTCAAGCGTCGGACACTAAATAAAGAAGCAAAGCGTGAGTAAAAGCGCATTAATACTCATTAAGTCTTAACACCCTACTTACCGGAAGTTACACTACTACTACTACTACTACGAATTCTAAACTCCAACAATCAACTTAAGTCCAACTTTGTTCTGTGCATTAACATTGACGTCATTCCATGTATCGGGTTTTTCAATAGGGACGCACAGTGGGAGAAATGGCCAATCTAGCTCCGATTAATTAATAACTTCTGAAAAAATGTAGCTATTTTTGTACGGATAATTTTATTTGGTAGATAAATTGGTCCAAATCAAAATTAATATAAAATTAATTTTTTGTAATATTATTAATATTTTTTTTTTGTTTTTTAATTTCTGTATAAAACTGCTTTACTCGATATATGGTCAGTTTTGCCCGAATCTAAGAACTTTTTCCAACAAATTTAATAAAATTTATTCTTTAAATATGTTGAAAACATACGTATGCATATCTTTACGAAATTTGGTATAAATCGGACAAGTATATAACTTTAAAATAGACAATTGAAATCCATTTTGGCCGCGAATATAGTTTTTACAGAAATAGTCCATCTATCGGAAATTTATTTATTTATACTTTATAAATTTTTTTTAGAAAAAAAAAATTAATTTTATGCATTAATGTTGCTTAAATAAAGACTAATATAAAATTATTGTTCATTTTATTAACCATTTTATTTATGTAGTCTCAGCATTTTCATGTTTACTCAGTATCTGATGAGGAATAGTCTGATAATGCTTGCTCCACATCTTTATTTAAAATAAGACTAATAACTTCTCTATCAAGCAGTTCGTCTTTTTGGGATGATAAAACTGAACCTATTGATAGCATCGTTATTACAGGGTCCGATGAAATAAAAAGTGTATTGGCCAAATCTTGCATAGTATTTTTACGGGAATTTTTTCGAGTATGGTGTAAGCGGAAACTTCGTAGATCTTTGTTTCTAGCTTCAAGAGGTTCTTCCGACATCATTCCTATCGGAAGGGAAACATGTTTTATTATCTCTGCACCATGCATTAAAATTTTATGGACCGAAGTAGGCATATAAAACCATGGATACGAGTCTACAAATACAGATGCTGTTCGAAATGCGTACTGTTGATTTTTGATGCATTTTGCTTGCCGGACTTATACAAGCTGGTACTGGCCGCAGATACGAGCTCATCGCACGGAATTTCTTAGCGATGTCAGAAATTTTTTTATTTTTTTTATTTTCCTGAGACATTGCAAAGTCAATGGCGGGTCGTCCAGCAGTTGATGTTTGGTCCACCAATATAAGGTCACCATCTAACCAGTGCTTGTTTTTTTCGAGGCTCTTGCGATTTCGATTGCTCTGTCTCCATTTCAAATGCAATTTTTTGGTGAAATTCTTAATGCGCTATTCAACGTATTCAATACTTTCAAATTGATTTTTATCAATAATATTTTCATATATGTATATACTTCTGCACAGCAAAATGTTTTTTGGAAACGTCATTTTCCGCAACCCATACAGAAAATAGTTCTCGCCTGAACACTGACATTATAGCTAAAAAAAAAATAATTTAAATAAGTTCGCAAACCTTCGCAGCTAATTTATAACATTTTAAAAGCGGAATACATTGAACTATTTTTAAAAAAAGGTTTGAACAGGAACCCGGGCGATCCGAAAAAGTTCAGCTCTACGAAAAATTAGTTTGTTAGTAAACATTCAACTTCTTACTAGCACTACAATTAACATCAAATTTTGGGACGAAACACAATCACAAGCCACAAACACTTTTTTTTTTAATAAATACATACCTTTAACTTTATTTATAAGCAAAAAGTTGAATTGAAACGCAATATATTCACACAACTATAAGCAATTGCAGCAACTAGGCAAAATTGGCGGGAAAGCTGTTGGCAGCACCAGGTGCAACATATGTTGTGTTTGAAGCTTTACAGCTGTGCGAATATTGAGAGAAAAAGAAAACAAAAATTGGATTTGGCCTATCTGATATATTAGTTATCAATTTCAAAACAATATTGGAGCTAATTTTTATGTTTAAAATTGAATTAATCGGAGCTAGAGTGGCCATTTCTCCCACTGTGGGACGCCTCAAAAGTAGACCGATAGGGACAGCAAACGATGCCATATTTTCCCCGCTCTCTTGACATTTCTCTTCAATAAGATTTGGCATTTCATCATGGAAAGATATACGATCCAACAACAAGTCGAAATTATTAAAATTTACTTCCAAAATTCGTAATCAGTGGCCTCAACTTTAAGAGCGCTACGTCCAATTTATTGTCGTGATAATTGTTCTGCCAGATCAACAATTGAGCGTCTAGTGGAAAAATTTGTATCCACTAGCACAGTACAAAATGTTCCCGTGCCAGTGAGACAATAGGGTGCCCGTAGTGTCGAGAATATTGCTCCCGCTTGCTCATCAATTGAGAAAGACCCAAATCAGCCACACGTCGTTCTCAAGCGTTGGGCATCTTTGTGACGTCGTTGTGGCGAATTTAACGAAAAGATCTTGGCCTACATCCCAACAAGATCAAATTGACGCAAGAACTGAAGCCGCTTGAACACCGGAAGCGTCGTATGTTCGTGAATTGGGCTGAGCAGCAACTTGAAAATGATCCGGATTTTTATCGAAAAATCATCTTCAGCGATGAGGCTCATTTCTGGCTGAATGGCTTCGTCAAAAGGCAAAATATGCGTTATTGGTCAGGCAGCAATCCACACGTACTCTACGAGTCACCATTGCATCCCGAAAAAATTACGGTTTGGTGCGGCTTATGGGCCGGCGGCGTCATTGGGCCGTACTTCTTCCGTGATGATCAAGACCAGCACGTTACTGTGAATGGGAATCGCTACCGCTCAATGATAACCGAATATTTTGGGCCCGAATTAGATGATATGGACTTGGACAATATGTGATTTCAACAGGACGGCGCCACAAGCCACACAGCGAATGGCACAATCGATTTATTGAAAACCAAATTTGGTCAACGTGTTATCTCACGAAATGGCCCAGTCAATTGGCCGCCTCGGTCGTGCGACTTGACGCTGTTTGTCTATGCCAACAACCCAGCGACGATTGATGACCTTCGTACGAATATCGAACGTGAAATTGCAGCAATATCGGCCGATTTATGCTTGAAAACCGACGAAAGTTGGGTTCAGCGTCTGGACTTCCATACATACTTTCACAGAAATAAAGATTTTCATTGATATCTAAAACCATTTTTGTTTTATTTAACAAAACTTTTGTAGCGCCCTTATTGAAAAACCCTTTATAACTGACTTTTCGCATTTCTGCTTCGATTGTACGCCTCCATGTCCTAGCTGGCGCCCCGGAACGTGTAGAACCTTGTGGGTTTCAGCGGAGAGCTTGTCGGGCGATGTTGCCATTTGCGGCGTTTAGTCTCATACGCTACTTGTGTTTGCTCTTTGGGGCCACCAAATTCGCAGAATTCTTCTTAGATACCGGTTTACATCCACCTGAATCTAAGAATTTATGCTGGATATATCTTTCCAGGATTCGCACCCGTAAAAGAGCACAGATTTCACGTTAGAGTTGAATATGCGAAGTTTCATTTTGGTGGCAACTTGACTAGGTTTCCGTATTGAAAAGCAGATCTCGCTTTGCAAATACGTGATTTGACGTCATCGTCCGCACCGCTTCTGTTGGTAACTACGCTGGCCAGATACGCAAATAATCGAAATTACACTTCCGCCTGTAAAGTACAGATTAGAAAAGAGGACCGAATTTATTAAGTCGATGGAATCCTTGCAAGCAAACAAAATCGTATACGATGGAAGAGACGAACTAGTTTTGCGTAACACTTATTCAGGTACTTCTTTCTTAAAAATTATTAATTATTCTTAGCGTAAGGGCAACATAAATCTTAGATCATTTTCAATATTCGCTTTAAATCTTTACTTTACCAGCCGCTTAAATCGTCAGCATAAAAGAATGCACTAAAAATTTGTGCAACCTAAAAGTATGCAATAATATTTTTTTTAAGTTGGTATATAATGAAATTAAATAGTAGTTCCCTTCTCTGCTACCTATTTTGGCAGCTTAGCCCAGATGTATATTAGAAAAAAGAAAATAAAAACAAAGTGTATTCAAAAGGTGTATAACATTTACAGGAATATATACATATTTATATGCGGTTTTAAAAAATTTGAACTTGTTTATAGGAATCTTATACGAAGCTCCCGTGGATGGCACATTTTAAGTCTACTCTTTCAACCACCTCGGAAGCGCATTTGGATGTACCACGTCACGAACTTTATGGATTTTCAGGTCTCTTTCAATGTTCCTTGTACGCATGTACCCGGGAGTATTGGAAATTCTTTAGTTTTGTGAAGCAATACCGTACACCTGCAGAGCATATTGGACTCAAAATAGACTTGTATATGGTCACCTTGATGGAGATGGTGAGCTCATTTTTGGAAAAAGCAGCCATGCTGTTTTCTTAGCTCTGGCAAAAACTGTTTGCTGAACCATCTTTATAGGCTTTTTGAAAGTAAGACTTCTGTCCAAAATTACACCCCACATGCTTGAGACTGGAGCCCAGCATCAGAATACCCGGGTATGATCGAGGTCTTTTGCCAAATGTAACACATGCGCATTTGCTGGCGTTGATTCCTATGTTCCAATCTAAGGCCCACGTTTCAAAACTACATACGTATTGCTGCAAAAACGTAGGCATATCTGCACCATAAACTGATGGGGCTTAGCATACCTTTGAGAACATCTGCACAGGCTGGTCCATTTGTGGATTTTGCACCATCGACTACGACACAAAACGACCCGCACATTAGAAAGCTGTTGACGAGCTGGAAAAGTAGAGGATTCAGACAACTTTTTAATTTACTGCGCAGGTCACCATGATAGACCCTATCAAAAGCTGCTGAATATCATGAGCACAGCCATTGAATACATCTTATACTCCATGGCCTCAAATGCAAAATTGACAACACTGTGAAGTTGTTCTGGAGTGCTATGACCTTTACGAAAGGCAAACTGGCTTTCGAGTTGGAGAGTTCGGGTTAGAATAACAATTTCCAGCAGTTTACCCAGAGCAAGGAGCAGACTGATTTTCCTGTATGCGCGAACTTCCGTTATTAGCGCTGACTTCCAGATATTTGTAAAAAGTCCCAATCTAAGTATGCTATTAAAAATCAGAACGATGAAACGAAGCGCTTCGGCGAAAATGGTTTTCGCGTACAGATTTTTTAGCCTTTAGTTTTTTGATCTGCAGTTCCACCTTTTGAAGGGTGACTGGGTTCGTAGGCAACGACATTTGAAATGGCGTCTCCAACTGCATTAGAGCATTCGTTCGCATGACCTACAGCGAGAAGTTAAGCGGCTTATATCTCCCATCTAAGCTGTCAGGGGAGATTGGAGCCTTTTGCAGACTGCAGAGGCCTTCGGGAGAACCTGGCTCCTAATGCGATTTGTAAGCCTCTGAAGAAAAAAGTTGTAATACTTGTCAGGGTAGAACCAGCAAGCTGACTTTTGAAAACAAAGGCATCATCTACTATATGAACTTAAAATGCCAACTTTGTTTTAAGGAATCTAAGTTTGGGGAGGCGCAACTTGAAAAAAATACAGATATTGCAAACCAAAGTATTTCGAAAAATTGCAGACGAATCTGAAACGTCGACAAGATTCTCGGCATTCCTTGTGGGTGGCATTATATATAAAGTTCCTATAAGTCATGCAAGGAGTACAGGGCTGTGATCTCAAATCAACGCACTTGTCAGTGACCTGACCAGTTATATACCAAGAAAACTAATAATCCATTCATGTGAACTTAGTGTCGACGAATTATTTAATTATATAATTTTAAGTCATATTACTTTCTAAAAAAATTTGGTACCCTTTTGATTATTTCCTTAATTCTAGCCAGACCAATAGTTGTATAAAGAAAACAATTTGCTCCTTTTTCAATTATTATTATTATATATATATATATATATATATTATTGTTCTGGAGAAAACCAGACAAAAACTGACAATTTAAACAACATTAAAATTAAAGAAATTTTAAAGCTCAACAATAAGGTGCCTTAGAAAATTTTCACTTATACTCCAAGGAAGTCTTCTCCGTCATTAGTCATAAGATTGATTGAATGCCCAGATATTATCATCGAGCTACGGCTATGAAAAATTTTGGAAAGCTCCTGTGATGCTCTGACGTCATAGGCATCGCAGCTGTGCACTCTTAACGAACCGGGCATTAGATCTTGATTTGTGGGCCAAACAGCTATGGTTCCGTTAATGCTCATATCCTTTGGTATAGCACAGGTCATCCAAATGAGAAACATTTCTGTATTATCATTATTCAGTTTCTTTTTTGTTGTTTCGTGAAGACCCAACATATCTAGCAATTGTACGCGAGCTGTCATAATCATAATTGGCAATAGATCTGGCATTTCGGAGCTTTGCTCAGCAATTATTTTGTCCTTGAGTAGATAGAGCATATGACATTTTGCCACATTAGGCAAGGTACATTGGATGTCCAGATAGAAGGTTTTGGTTTCGCGTGAACTGATGCGCTCGATTGTAATTGAGCGATGGTATAATTGTAAATGCTTGGTGAAATCGGAAATAAATAATACACTTGGGCACTCTGTATCAGGGCAATGTATAGGACTACGCAATATATTAAGTGGACGCACTGCTGGTCGCTGCAGCGCATGCGGCTTTTTAGGCGCAACGATCAAAAAATCCTTAGTCAGGCAAGGAATATCTCTAAATTGCGCTTTGGGCGGTGGGTTAAAAGTTACGCAACCGCGTTTCGTAGACCTTATGTGCTCTTTTGGATTAAAACTTAAACCAGCATAGGCGGCGCGCTGAGCGTAGGAGACGAGAATGTTTACAATATTGGGTTTATCGATTAGAGGCTCAGCACTAATTAGGAAACCATCTTTTATGTCATAAAAGTGTTTGTCCACTACTTGAATGTTTTCCTTTGGATCCATTTTAGATTTCAGATTGTCAGCTGAGTTTAAAAAGTTATTATCAGCCTTTAACTTGCTAGGTTCTTTGGCCTTATTTTCTGTTTCATCCTCAGATATAGGCGGAACCGTAGGCTCAAAACTAACTTGTTTTATTGCATTTCCTGACTCATAACCTTTTGTCTGATTAGTTTCCTGAAGCGTCTGCAGAACGCAGTTGAACTTATCGTCTAATGTGTCCAAAACTTTTTCAGACTTTGGATTATACTCGAAACTGTCGATAAAGCCTGCGTGTCCGCCACGTGACCGTTCATGCTTAGACTGCTGCAGACTTTCTAGCTCTCGAACTTCCATATTGACGCTATCGTATTTGCTTTGAATTTGATTCATTACGCGTCTCAGATCCTCCAGTTGACGTTGCTTTTTCAGCAACTGATCTTCCGAACCAAATTTTATAGCACTATGCGAACTTTCCGAAGTATCTTCGAAGAGAGTTTTGGTAATCATCCTTGAATTTCGATCTAATGATCCGCCGACCTTGCGTTGTTCCTCCGCCTTACTGGTGGGTGACTTGTAACGCTCGGCAGCGAACTTGCGCCTTTTCAGCTCCGCTGGTTCCTTTACCCCTGGAGCGTCTAGTGCGTATTGACTTATACGCCTTGGAGTTGGTAGTTCGTTATCATCTATTTCCGACGAAGTATCTCGTGAGCTGTAGCTTACTGTTGTTCTGGACGTTCCGTGCAGTATATTCGAATCCAGCACGTTGCGTTCCAGTGCAAGTTGATCCGTATTGGTTGACCCTCGATTGCCTGCTTGCAATCCAGTTGTGGCCACTATTTTCCTATTAATAGCAGCTTGTCTGGAAGAAGAGGGCTGTTCGTCTATATTTGCATATACATATTTTTCCAATTTATGTAATGGCTTCGATTGACTTATTCCTGGCGATTTCGATTCATGCGCCACTAGGTCTTTCAAGCTATTTACACAGTGTTTATACTCTTGCGACTGAAGTTGCGAAATTATGTGCGAGGGTATAACTTTCTCCGCTGGATATTTTTCGGCAGATGTGCCACGCCTCTGACGAATTGTGTTTCCAGAAGTATTGCGTTTCTGGCGCTGCTCGCTTTGTGATCTTCGAAGATTTTCATAGTGGTGAGAATCACTTTCCATATGGCGTAGCTTGTATTCCTGTGATTCTTTTTCCAGCTGTGATAGCTCCCCTAAGAAGGATTGCTCATTGGACTCATTGGTTTTAAAGAAAAAGCTTCGATCATTGCACTTACTGCACATATCCGTTGTGCAAACAATGAAATGCTCACATCGTGCACCACTTTCTGGATGTAACACAAATTTCGGATCTTCGGAAACAGCTTTTTTGGTAAAGCCGCAATTCGTGCAGACAAACATTTAGAATTTTTTAAATGGAAACAAAATCTTTTAAAAGTTTTAATAAATCTTTTAAAAACCGTGAATGTTACTATCTAATGAATATTAAAAGAAAATGTTTCTCTTTTTTTTTGAAATATAAATGTATGTAAATGTTTGAAATATATTGTATAAAAAACTAAAGGTTAAGACTACGAATGAAATTTCATAGCCAGCCTACTTTATTCTCAATTAATATAGCCAAACATAGCATAAGTTCCAAGTCATTTATTTTAATAATGAGAATTACCTAAAATCGGCGATTTTATTGCAAAAATTATAAGAGATCGATCGATATTGTGTCGATAAGTTTTCGCAAAGCTTGTTTATAATTTATTTTTTTGGGGAGTACAACTAAGCTAAGTTGACCTTTTATTATACAAATTTGTATAGCGTATGGTACAATGGGTATAAATTATCATTTTTATTGAACTGGAGTTTTAGTATAATTTACCACTGATGAAAAAAGTAAAGCGAATGAAAATAGTAAGTCATAGAAAACGCTTCTTGTAATAAAAATGGCACGAAAAACACTTATAACCTTAACGCCTCTCACAACCAAACAAAAAATGCCACACACTTGAAATTTGGTACAGATGTTCGGGAAGAGTTTACCAACACAACAAAACAAAAAAATCGATAATCGAAAATACGTTGCCCGCGAAATTTGAAAAGTCGCCTTACTTTTTGAACACACCTCGTATGCCAATTTATGTAGCTTTCAATTTCCCATCTACCGAACTTTTCCATGCTATATAAGACACATCGAAATGGCTGGGAATAAATTGTGCACGATCTGGTTTGTCAGCCGACTGAAAAGTTATTATAGGCGTCTTCAAGAATATTTCGATTCGGTACCGTACTTTAAATTATACCCCCTCAGTAGTTAAAATGTTGAAATGAAATATAGTTAGAAAAAAATATTTAAAATACCAATGAAAAGTAATAACTTAACTTACAGTCTGGTGTGACTGTATTTGGTTTGCAGGGCCCTGAGGATTTATTGCTGGTTTGGAAGATCATTTCGCCTGAGTCAGGTTCGGCTACTAACTCTGGTTCAGCTTCTTGCCAGATGGTTTGGGTGCGTCGAGAGTTTAATGTTGTAGTTCGCTTTTTGTTGCGCTATTTCAGTTTTTAACGGATAGAATATTAAGATCTTTGTGGATTTGTTCGTTTCGAATATACCATGGTGCCCCAGTGATAGTTCTCAAGATCTTGTATTGAGCTCGCTGTATAATGTCTATGTTACTGCTGCTTGCGTTCCCCCATAGCTGAGTGCCATAGGTCCAGATTGGCTTTATAGTTGAGTTGTAGAGTAAGACCTTATAGTCCAGACAAAGGGGAGATCGAGTACATAATAGCCAATGGAGACTGCTAGTTTTTAGTTTTAAATGAGTTATCTGGGCCTCAATATGCTTTCGGCAAGTAAGTCGCCTATCGAGGTGGACGCCAAGATAAGTTACTTCATCAGATTGTGGAATTTGCGTGTTGTTCAGTACCAAAGGCGGGCAAGTGCGTCTATTTAGATTAAACGTTAGGTTAGGTTAGGTTACACTGGCCGGCCACAACATAGTGCATCCTAGCATAGACCTTTTGGTCCTTAGCTGTGCATTTTTGTTCATTTATTCCGATACGCCAATCTGATAGCCATTTCTCTATGGCCTCCAGATTAACAGAAAGATTTGCGGTTGCTTGCAATGGGCATTTGGAGCTACTAAGAATCGCAGTACCATCGGCAAATGTGGAGGTTGTCAATCGCTGGCTTGTTGGGATGTCTGCAGTGTATAAGAGATATAATGTTGGGCCGAGCACGCTGCCTTGTATGCCCGCTTTTATGGCATAATCGTCCGACATGGTAGCGTTGCATCTCACTGAGAATACTTTGTTGTATAGGTAAATATGACTCAAGAATTTTGTGGGTATTCCCAGAGAGCAATAATTTTGTACATAAGGCCGTCAAGCCAAACTCGGTCGAAAGCTTGGGAAACATCGAGGAATATTGCAGTGCAATATGCGGCTTACCTGCTCCATAGTTCCGTGGCTTTCTTGAAAACTAAATTGTGAGCTCTCAAATGAGGTGCGATGCGCATCAAGAACAGCTTTTCAAATAATTTTGACATGAACTATAGCAAACTTATTGGCCTGTACGACGATGGCAGCGCCTTTTCTTTACATGGCTTCGGTATCATTACGATTATAGACTTTTTCCATTTCTTTGGGAAGTAGCCAAATCTAGTAATTGCATTAAAAAGTCGACAAACGACGCAGATAGCAGTTAGAAGAACAAATAAAATTGATACAAGTATATCCGTCCTTCCGTCGGTCTGCCTGCCATCTCTTTAAACAGCTAAATCTAGAGGGTTATTAAAGCTAGACATCTGCCCAGCCAAATAAAGTTTACTTTTTTTTATAATACACGGGATCTCAAAATCGTCTCCAATTTTTTGTTAAGAGTATATGATCAACACTAAAGATTTACTTGTATCCACGATTTACAACCAAATAATTGCAATATAACTTGTTCAATAGAGCTATCATAAGCCATACGCCCCTTAGCACAAGATCATAAAGATTTGGATACCACTTCAGAGATACTTATAGGAGAGCACTCACAACATCAGCTGTTGACCGTGAAATTTACATGAGAAGCAGTTACAAGGCTCTATGTTAGCTCTGCGAATAGCAACAAAAGCAACAACAAACCAACCTTGTATATCAATGCTCCGATTTGCACGCCTCACTTGAAACTCAGCCCCCGGGGTGCACTCTAATACTTAAAAAGCAATTGAAATTGTCAAACCCCCTGCAAGCCCAAGTTTTTCAAGTGGCCGCAGATACAAAGATACAGATACGCAACCAAAAACCACATGCTCTTGTCACTCTCTAGTCAGTCTATGGTTGAATAGGTTTAGTTCGTTGGCGTTGGACAATGATTCAGCGCTCTATTTGATAAGATGCGCACCAAAACAAATAACGGAACATTGTTTGATGCCAAATATTTAAACGCGTATTTGAGCGTAAAGACAGACCGAAGGTCTCTCAAAATAGTCATATAAATATGGTCAGGTGTTTAAGCTGCGGTATTAAACGTGCCGCGACTCAGCAACCGACAAGATGGTAAGTTGCAGCAAAAAATCCGAGGATTATATTAATGAAACCTTTATGTACTCGTGTTGCAGAGATCCTGCTTACTTACCATTGCCTGCTGTGCCTACCTAGTAGCTGCAGATGTCTCCCATTTGCAATCCAGCTATTTGCCACCGGAGCATGCAGTTACCACCAGTATAGAGCAGCATGAACTACGCGAACTGCCAGAACAAGTAGAGTTTATGCGGGCCAATCCCGAGGGACAAATGGAACAGTCACTTAGTAGCCAACTAAGCCCACCAGCTGCTCAGAATGTGGATATGAATGACATGCTGCCATCTCGGTACTTGCCTCCCGCGCAGCCGCTTCAAATGGCACCTGAACAACCCATGGAGTATATGACGCCACCCACCATGCAAGCTGCCATGAGCTATATGACCCCTTCAAAAATGAACTCACAGCCTGCCATGCAATATTTGCCACCTACACAAGCTGAACCACAGCCCAACTATCAGCAGTACCAGAACCAACTTCAGAGCCTACAATTGCCCGTGCAACAGATGGAGCAGCAAATGCCCTATGTTTTGGATATACAACAGCCCATGGCACCTTCTGATGTTGAAACTTTCGCGCAGAATTCCATGCCGGCACATCAATTGCATGCCGATGGTTATCATTATCAGACCGCAATGCCGCAAAGAAGACTAAGACATTAGGAAGGAGTACGCATTGGGATTCATTTGGCCATTTGTAAAATTCATTGCATAAAATTAATCGAATATTGTTGAGCCTTTTTAGACTAGTGAAATATAACTTAAATGGTAATGTTTGATTTTTAAAGATGGCGTACGTTAAAGTTCGAAGCGTACGATTTTGGGATGCCCTGTACTACTAGTTTGCAATAAAATTTTATATATTACTTAAAAAAAACTAAAAGACAACTCGAATCAGACGAAAAACAGACGAATGTTTTTTTGACCAATCGTTCCTATGGGAGCTATATAATATAGCCAACCGATTTTGATCAAATTTTGTACAGTACTTCAGAGTGACAAATTTGGTTACGATACCTTCATAAACCAACGAATTATCCATCTCAAGCTTTTGGTTTTTTTCAAGGTCATCTGAAACAGCCCTATGGGAGCGATATTATGTAAATCGTATATCAAAAAAGTAAAAGACGGACAGACTGACGAACATTGGTATATCGACTTCTCTACTCACCCTGATCATACTTTAGATTTGGGGGGTCTCCAACGACTTTTTCTGTATGTTACATACATTTTTGGCTTCCACAAACTTAATATATCCTTTGTACCATACGGAACAGGGTATAAAAATAATGCAAGTAAGAGAGGTATAAAAATTTTTATATTATGGTGCAAAGGGTTAATATAGTAAAAAATATATACAAAAAATAATAATTTGATATTACGAGGTGTGTTCAAAAAGTATCGCGAATTTTGTGTTTTTTCAAAAATTATTTATTTATTCATGAATATCTCTTTTGTCCCCTTCATAGTAATCCCCATGAGATATTATACAAGAAAAAGTCACAGGGGGCCAGATTTGAAGAATACGGTGGCTGCGGCATCATTAGTAGAGAATTTCCATGTCATAACCATAAACCCACGATTCGTCACCAGTTATGACCCTCTGGACAAATTAGTATTGTTCATTCGATGCTGTTTTTGGACGAAATTGAGCAATTTTGGTACGAATTTCACGTCGACTCGTCTCATGCTTAAATCATTGATAAAAGTCGAATGGCACGAGCCAATCGATATGTCTAGGTCCTCAGCAACTTCTCTAACGGTGATTCGACGATTGGCCAATACCATTTTCTTCACTTCATAAATTTTTTCCGAAATTTTTACCGAAATTCGAATATAACGTAACCCGCGAAAATTCAAAATTCGCGTTACTTTTTGAACACACCTCGTATATTATGTCTCGTAGCCAGGTTAGGAACAACTGCGCCAGATTGAAGAATGAACGCAAATATGATCGACATGAATTATGCTAGACCAATCAGTTCAAGCGAATGTACGCCTGTTGAACTCCTAAGAAAAGCTAGTCTATGATGTATTAAGGAACGCTATCGCGAAAACAAAAAATGTAACGAAGCAGCCAACAAATTTCACTTTCGAATTAATTTCGAAACTACAGTAAATAAAACAATGAATATCGTCGATGAGAATATCTATATGTTAAGCTGGATTATTCAAAGTTGCCAGCAATGCCAACACAATTACCATTTGAACCAGGGAATCTATGAACATTTTTAACAAAAACATACCTTCAAGAAATCATCTTTCAATACATTCACAGTTTAAATACATTTGTAGCTACCAGCTTTCAAGTGCATTGTGTACGAGGCTATCAACGCGTGCTTCAAAAGCGTTCAACTCGAGTTGGTCAATGATTTTTTGGCCGAATTTGCGTTGACGAACTCAAGTTGATGAGGAAGTCTCTCAATAATTGAATGAGTTGATCAACTAGGCTTAAGCCTAACAACTAAATTACGTGTTGGGTCAGCCTAACTCTTCTCGCCTAACAACTTTAATAGTTGCTCGGCGATCTAAGCAATACGTCTCTCTCCTTCTCTCCAATGCTAAAGTCTAAGTTTCTATAAATAGTGTTTGATGCATAGTATTCCTGTTCGGCAATCCTAATCCTTATATCTTCCATATGCTACCTTTATAGGTTGCGATTGTCAACAAATGTAGACAATCACTGTTAATGCTGATAAAGAATATAAATATATACTTTACGGGGTCTAGCACGCCTCGTTCAGTTCGTTGCATACATATACAACAACTTATTATATCCTTTGAACTTTTTATTAAAGGGAATATAAATCATTTTTGAAGTTAAATATTTTTATTATGTATGTCAAAACTAAGCCGCGAGCACGCCAATAAGGTGGCATGAACGACAGCATAATATACACACACATATTATCAGCATCAACAGCCGAGTCGATATATCCATGAAGATTTATGAATTCCTTCCGCCTGGTCAAACTTTCAAGAAGAAATACTATTTGAGTGTTATGCATCGTTTGCGTGAAGCTATTCGTAAAAAGAGGACGGATTTATGGAAAGACAACTCTTGGTTTTTGCACCACGATAATGCGCCATCTCACACTGCACTGATTCTTCGTGACTTTTTCGCCAAAAATGCAACCAATATCGTTCAGCAACAACCTTATTCACCTGATTTTGATCCGTGTGTCTGGCTTTTTTCAAAACTCAAAAGACCACTTCGAGGAAACCGTTTTATGTCAATTGAAGACATTCAACGTGAATGCGGTGCGCGCTCTGAAGGCTATACCGGAAGAAGACTTTTTGGAATGCTTCGAGGACTGGGAAAAGTGGTGACAAAAGTGTATTATATCGAGAGGGGACTATTTTAAAGTGGACGAAATTGATTTCGATTTATAAAAAAAATTCCGACTAGTTTTTGGACACAGTAGTATTGCTTAAGAACTTCAAAAGATGATTGACTCTTTATAGTCCTTGAAATCTAGGTGCTCATACAGAATGACGGTATTGACTAGTATATTTTGGTACAATGAAGTCTCGAATATTACATTTTTAAGACCAGCACTACTACAGAACTAAATAAGATCTCTATTAAAAACTATTCGCAGAGACAAGGAACCTACAGTTTATAGCCGAATCCGTACGGCGGTGTCTTGAATTAATACAGATTTTCTTGTGCAACTACCGTCTTTGAGCTAGCGAACCCACAACCACCCATCTTTCGCTTGAGATAAAAAAAACACATGTATATTATTTTGTTTTCCTTTTTTATTTTTTAGTTTTTCCGTTGGTTGAAATAAATGCATTATAAACAAATTTTTGAGTGAACCATGATAGATGCTAGCCAGAAGTCTCGAATGTTAAATTCTTAAGACCGGAACTATGTAAATACTGCGCTATAAGTGTAAGGCCATTGCAACTTTATCTTTTCTTAAAAAACTATCTATTAAATTCAATAGGCCCCCGCTTCCTCCTCCTCCTCCTCCTCTTCATTCTCTACAGTGGCGCCTTCACGTAACATTTCCACTCTATGTATGGAAAAATCTATATTGAAATAGGGTACATTCAAGCTAACCACAATGCAGTACAGTAGGACCTGTAAATGACGTGTGCGCAGTAAATACGAAGCACCTTGATGCTTAGGAAACAGTGGATTGTCCTTCTCCTGGCAATCGTACATGAAGTAGCCACCATCATGACCTGGCGTGAAACCTATAGCCAATGCACGTTTTCGCACCATAACAATGCCATACTGGTAATGGCTAAAGAAATAAATTAGGGCCTCGGCAAGATTCATACGATTGAACCTGGGCAAGCGATACAGCTTGCCAAAGCAGGCATGCTCAATATGCACTACAAAGTTGATATTCTCAAGCGAACAGTCAATATTAAGATTTTCCAGCGAGAACTCATAGTCTTCATTTTTAATGGGATTCGTGCTCTCAGTAAAGTATTTGTCTCCACTTATAACAATGGTGTCCAAGAGGTGTGGACTCCAGTCCATAAGGTTATAAACGCTGGCGGCACAACAGGCTAGCACATAGCAAGCCAGATACTGACGGCCACGTGTGAGTTCATCAAAGACTGGTGCCTCGGGATGTAGATTACCCCAAAGCGACCAGAGACGTCCCTCAATTTCAATGTCGTACTTCTTGAGCTTGCTGATGGCCAGATTGCGATACTTGCCTGCCGTGTTACGACGATTGAGACGACTCCAAACTGGCAAGCAGTTCTCCAGTTCCAGCCACCCAATTGATTCATTTGTGGCACAAATCTCATGCTCAGCCTTGCCAAAGTGCTTCGTGGAACAAGTCATGGGCACAGCCAAATCCGTCAGAAGCTGTATTATACGTGCATTAGGCGGTGCTTTCTTGTAGGACTGCACATCGACCACATAGAACTTGTACTGTGATTTCTCTTTCCAATCCGACTGAGAACAACGCTCATCTATATATTTGATCAGGCCCTCGACATCTGCAAATAATACCCAGGAGGCGGTATTTCGCTCGGGATATCGCTTAGGTCCTTTGACACATTTCACCTTTTTCTTTTTGCCATCCTCATCGCCCTCTTCTTCTTCTTCATTGCCACCACCAGGCTTATCCATAGTAGGATATGGATCAAATAAATGCACATACTCATCCTGAAAAATGGCATAACTTCCATTTGGTGTAAAAATTAGCAGATAGTTGCGGTAATTTAAACATCTATTCAAAGCTCGCTTTAGCTGGTTGGCGCCTTGTACCGGCGACATCTGTTTGCATGCATCGGGCGTAAAAATACCACGTGGCGTAAATGAACGTATTCGTATATCGAACTCATACTCATCGATGGTTACGTGACGTACTACACGATCGAAAGCCGATTCTAGCTCACAAACATGCGAAGCAATTACCTTGGCATAGGTGACAACCCGATCTACGCGATACGAGTTCCATTGACTCAATGGTCGCAAGGAGCAGCTGATTAATGCCAATGCACCTGCAAAGTAACAAGGTTTTATGCTCTTAAAGCTGCCTTCATCGCGACCTTCCAAGGCCATGCTGCCTTGTATCTTAAACAGGCAATCTTTTTCGCGCATACGGTAACCGTATAGAATAGGACGCGGTTTGTAGTCTTTGCGCAGCTCCTTGGGCAGTTGTTTGCCTGGAAAGTGGTGAATATGATCCTCCTCTTCCTCGCCCTCTTCTCCCTCCTCTCCTTCCATATACATATCGCCTTCTTCGCCCATGGCTTCGTCGATGCCAAGGTCTTTATACTCTGGCCGCTTGCACTTGCCTCTTGCTTTCTCACGTTCAATATGTTTGCATTTTGCCTGCAAGAAGGACTGGATGCGATCGTGCTCCTTCTTTAACTCACAATCAATAAAGCGCATTCTTTCCAAGCGCTTCTCACGCATAAGTCTTAGCCGTTTGGCCTCTTCATTGTACTCCTTATCCTCATCCGGTCTGGGCCAATGCCGGAAGCGACCTTGAATCATATTATCTACAACCTTTAGGGGTGCGACTATAAAGTTGAGCACCGCGCAACCTAGCGGGTTGCAGCCGAATTCAACGCGTCGTATTAAGGCATCCAGTTCCAAAAAACGCAATAGACAAGCAGGTCCCGAGCTAGCCTTGCGAAATCCCACCGCATTGCAGGGAAAGCCAATGAACATATACAGAAAATTGTAGCGCCTCATGATTACACACGAGAATCGCTGGCATATCAACAACAAGCGATGGCTTTTGACTAAAACGTCCAATAAGACCTGACGCAGTGGCACCGAATGAGAGTTTTTGAGAACCTTTTCGATTTCAATGCTATAGTTATTCTCGCCAATGGCAATATCTGGCAACTTTTTTGCCAAAATACAAGCCAAAACGTACTCATAATTTTGGTAAACCTCGCCAAAATTGTTGGCCGATTGAAGCGCAAATTCTATTAGATCCGCGTTCCAGGTGGATAGCTTATATTTGGCGGATAAGGCCACAGCTACCAACGCTGCCAACAGTCCGCCCAACTTGGCCATTTCATCATCCAATTGTGGCAGTTTCGTAGTGCCCATAATAATCCAGGCGCCATCAGGCAAAGTTTCAAAATTAGTTTTCTCCTGTAACTCGTCTTCTAGCAGCACCGCATGCTGATCTGGTTCATGCTCCTCGTCAAAGTCATAGCCACGCTTGATGCCCAAACGCAAGGCACGAAGATTCTCCTTATCACTGCGTAACAAAACACGCTGTGCCTGTTTATAGAGATAGGGCCTATCCATAATGGGCTCAGGCAGATTCTTAATTATACTATTGATAAGGCAGTTGATAAGATCCTCAATCAATTCCTTTTCTTCGCGTACGGGTATACGCTCTTCTTCCGGTATACTCTCTATGCTTTTCTTTTGAGCGATCTCTTTAGGCTCAGGCTCATCTGCAAAAGTGGGCAAACCCATTTGCAGCGCTGGAAACTTGTTGGTGCGTTGCGTCATAACTTGCAGCGGACGTATGCACCCAGTGCGTATTCCGTGAATAAAGAATTTACCACCACGTCGCATTTTTAACGCATTCATGTACATCACACGACACAAAGAGTCAAAGGTGCTGTGCATCTGTAAGACAGCCAGGCCTTTAATGCGATAATCGTCGGGATCCACTACCAAACCCACACGATTGCGTCGAAAGGGATCAAACACATAGAAGAACTCCCTGTCCCGCCAAATAGCCACTACGGAATTATCAATCTGCAAGAGACAAGCAGGCCACAACCTAGTGTTGAACAACTGGTGCAGCGCTGTAGTAAGTTGGGATTCCATATAGCTATTACAATCAGCTACATGACCGGTAATCAAAAAGGGATGTTTGCGTACTGTAGCCTTGAAGGCGCCCATCAGAAACATTTCTGGTAAGTCCACCACATTTAAATGAGGCTTCTTATTTTTCCAACGCTTACCATCTAAACGAAACTTTTTACGTAAAGTCTTATAGTAGGCCACACCATAGCGTATAATGTCATCTATGGTAACCGGTGTCCATAGCTTTGCCAGTTCGAACTCTGAATAAATTAGCGCTATTAAAGCCACCACCAATGATGCATTCTTCTCGTTGCCAGACATAGGCTGCTGTAAGCCACCATTAGCAGCTGTTTTTACCGCATAATGTTCGTTGACTGTGGCCCACATTTTGTGGAAGGTTTCATCCTTGGCCTTTTTTGGGTACGGCAACTTCAGTTTGCCAAAACCAAGTAATTTTATTTCATATATAGTAAATTCATCTTTGGGCACCAAGCTACTAAACTTGGTTATCAAATGTACCAAGTGCTCATTGAAACTGGTGCTAATAAGTGAACACTTGCCTTCCTCGAAATCACGTTGGCACAGTTGATTGCGTCCATTGGAATCAAAGATATAGAAGGAGTTTGAACACCGTTTCCATATCAGTAGAAATAGCTTATTCGAGGTAAAGATGCAAGCATTATACTTCATAAAAAACAGCGATAAGATTTTATAGAGATTTGGCTCATTCTTAAAGTAGCCTCCATAGTGGAGGACAATATCAACCGCCGCTGGAGGTTTCCGTAGTTGTGTTACTATGTCAAAATCTGTAGTCTCCGATTTATAATTGAGTTTCTTGCTAAGTTTGACAAGCTTAACACCACGTTTTAGTATGGAATCCATTGTGCCAGCAGTCCAAAAGTCAGGACTTAAGCGAAAACTCTCCACGTAGGCTATGATGAGGCAGGCAACCTCGCACGGGCGATAGAAAGTTCTAAGACAAATCATAAAACGTATTCAGTTACCTTACAAGCTAATCAACTTACCCGGTTCGATGCTCTCTTTTTGGTTCAGGATATATATTATGGCCACCGAGAACAATTTTAGCCTTAAATGTTTTATCTAAATCTTTGGGTATACTATAGACGGTAAGTTCGCCGTTTTTTTCTGTTAGTATTAAACACTACAACAATTATACACAAGAAATTTTTAACATCAAATATTAAAAGCTTAATACGCACCATATTGAGGCAAGGAAGCAGCTATGAATTCGTTATCCAATTCGATTTCACGTTGCTGAAGTCCCGTGTTCCAGGTCCAAAGGTCTTGGGGGTTGCAGCCCTCAATAAGATCGAATGAACGAAGATTTTCACCATCTAGGTTCTCTTGTATGTCACGGGGATTGTACGATTGAAAAGGTAACTCTTCCAGTGGACCGACTTGGGTCTCATTGATATAAATGCGACTTTTGGGGCGTTTTAGCTCAAGCTTTATGAAAAAAGAAAAAAAAATTGGATAACTAATATTTATTATTGCATTCAATTAAGTAATAATAGATATTGAAAATTTGGTGATTGAAGCAATCGGACATTATAAGTAATTATACCCTGCACATTATGGTACAAAGGGAATATTATGTTTGTACAATCCGAAGATGTGCTTTAAGAACAAAACGAGACGTAGGAGACCCACCTAAAGTATAGAGTGAGTAAAAAATGCATTAAGCTGTTAGTTTTAGCCATGGCAAGTCCAAAAATAAATGTTGATGCCTACATTATTAGAGGCCACTTTCCTGCTTGGTTATAGAAAATGTATCCTATTCGTATACAATGTCCTTATAATAGAGACATGTTGGCTATAAACAAATTTTAAATAACGGTAATCTTAATGTTTTTATTACTTTTTCGATCGATCAGAAAACTAAAGAAATAATTAATATTTCGCACTAAGTTCAAGATGCATTTTACACGCTAGGATACAACATCAAAATACGATCAGCGGGATTAAATTTTAACAATACAAACTATAGCAGGAAACAGTTCTAATTTAGTAGACTGTCATTATAGTTCTTCATAACTCCTTCGATCATAGCTTTCTTTGCTGGAAACTGTTCCCAAAGGGAAAAAATTCCTTTAAGCAAACCAATATCATCATCAGATGATATTCAATTGTAAAGAGTATCGATTGGAAATTAATGGATTAAACGGTGCAAATTTTACATTTACCCCGTAAAACCGTGCCAAAGCATATGGCGATAGAAGGATTAGTTTACAGCACTTCCGCGAGAAAGTTGATGAACAGTTGGGCGACATTTCGACCGACGAATATGGGGCTTTATGTTTTATCCTTTAATACTATTTAGTATGTGTAGTATGTATCCGAGCTATCGACATCGGAAGCTACCTCGATTTTAGATGCAATATATCCTTGCAAAATCCTAAGCCATGGAAGTCTGTACACCGGTTCCAAAAACCGAAGAACAATTCTAAATTTAGCACCAGTGGTGTTGGAATTGAAGGATAAAGCGTGGCAAGATGAAACCTACAGATGGGCGCGCCATTGGAAAGAAGACTATCACCAACTGACGACAAGGATCGCGATCAATTCGAATTACAGCATACAGTTCCATCGATATGCAGCACAAGCCGACAGCTGGTGCATTTGAGATGCGCTGGCTTGCAAGACGGCTTTTATTCTTGAAGACGATGAATATTTAAATTTTTAGTTTTAGGCTAAGTTTTTCTTTTTCTTAGAACCGAATCAATTGTTTTTATATCCCAATATAATTATTTTCTTTATTCTTAGTGAAGAGGTATATTCCTTAATCAATTAATCATAGAAGAAACCCGTTTTATCCAATACCAGAAAAGCTGAGCCTTTAAACAATTTTAAGCCATTCCATGTTCGGTTTTTTTTGTTAACAAATTTTCCCAAAAATATCTTACAATTTACAATAGCAAGTATACGCCACGGTGTTGTTGATAGCAGAAAATTGCAATTGCATAAACCACTCAAAACTAACCACAGTACACATCATACAATAGAGAAACCATAAAACCTTTCGGCTGGCACATGGTCATAACGACATATGGTAGCACACACACGTGCTTATATACACGCACACAACTAAACAATAGGGGCACTTGTGTGACGCTTTCACTTACATTTCACTTATATACACATATGTATATAATTCCTGCATTTTGTTTTTGTATTGTGTGTCGTGCCATATGGCACATGACACATAGCTTTGTGCAACCAAAAACCAACAAACATTTAGTACCTTCAACTATACCGCGCATTAATGCGACATTTAATTTTCAAAGCTGTAAATAGCACGCATACGCCACCGTAACACACACCAACACACAGATACAGCGACTTATGTATAAACCTTTAAATGCTGTAGAACAAGCTACAATTCTAGCCGTATAGCTCTAGCTGCTCTCTTGGCCAAGTTAGTAAGCAGCATTAAGTAAGCACGAAATGCCAACTAGACTTACTTGCTGCCCGTGTATGCGTGTGTGTGTACGAGCATTTAGGTGTCTATAGCATAAGCCTGTGTGTGTGTGTGTGAGTCTCTATGGCTGGTTGAGCAGCATGGCACAAAATAAAGCACAAACAAACAGCGAGCAGTAAACAACGAACAGCGCTTAGTGCCACATCACGAATCTTATCGCAACCGCACAAAACAACAACAACCAAGGCAAAAAAAACAAAAAAAAAACAAAGAACTACACCCGAATAGCCGAGCTGAGACGAACGTTGACACGAAGTCCACAAGTGAAGGCCAAAAGCGCGGTGCGCTGCAGAGAACAAACAAGTCATCAACGGCTATGGCTATGTGGGCTACAGACATAAGCTTTGCTACCAACTAAGTGAGCAACTATGGCGCGCCAGTATTGCGCGTAGCGCGAACAGTGGAGCAAGCGCTTATGGCATAGTATAGCCAGCCAGACGAGGGACAAAAACAATAGCAGCAGCTACAGCAACAACAACACAACAATATCAATAAATACCAATACCAGCAACTAATACGTCAGCCCTCGCGTCAACAGCGTTGGCAAAATGTCAAACCAGGTATGTAACCTAGTGTGTCTTTTATACGTTTTAGCTAACAAGCCATATAGTACTATACTATGTATGTATGTATACATGAGAAATGAGACATTTTTACATAAGCACATTTGAACACCTTTACTTCGTAACTTTATGGCTGTGAAATTAAGCTAATTGCTAATGGGGATAAAAGACAAATTTGGTCATCATGACAATTTAAGATCCTTCGACTTTTTGTTTTTTTTTTTTATTGTCAGTTTAGAGTGCGAGAAAATTATGACGTTTCGGATTAGAAATTGAACCTACTAAAACATGCCTATATATTAACTAGTGAACGAATAAGTTTTATTGGTAAAATGTTAGAAATGTGTATCTTAAGTGTCCTAGAGAAGGTATTTTTTATTGTACTAACCATCCTTAAATAGGAAAACTCAAGCACTCACCCACACTCACAAACACACTCGAAAGTGTCATTAGCGCTTGCTTAACTGCCAATTGAGAAAGGAGCATCGTGTACACGTCAGCAACAGCTCATTGCTATAGCACTGGCACAAAAGAAAACCGCAACAACTTTGTATAAACGCAAACACACACATATGTACATACACAAACGAACTAAAGCAACAGCAGCAGCTGCTTCTCTCACTGTTGCTGAGAGATGCTGAATTGCATAAAAGCGCAATAAAAGAGCAAGAAAAAACCACCGAAAATTATTATGTCTAACTAATAACAACTTGCACAGGTGCAAAGTTTGCTTTGCCATTTTACCAAACATAATAGCCATAATAACATTTGCACCAACACATGTAATGTACGAGCATGGCAAACAAACAATCGCAAAGCTACAAAGCGGAAAAGCAATGGCAGTGGACAGAGGCGTACAAAAAAGGGGCTCTGTCCTGTTCCTGTGCAGTTTTTAATGCTAAAGCAATACATAAAGCCATTGGAACTTACTTCTTAGTAGAGTAGGCTGACCCTATTATATTTTAAAAATTTAAGTTGTTCTTAATAAAAGTTTTTAAATAAAATGTAATCAAAAAGATTGGTATTCAGCTTAACAACCTTAACCTTTTTTGGCTTTTCTTTTCATGAAGTAAAAAAAAAACAAATATGTTTGAAAAAAACTTCTATAGACATAATGAAACACCTAATGTTCTTCACATTTTCTGGATACTACTATTAGATTCCTTTATTAACATGTATTATTTATTTACACGAATATTTTAAAAATTCATTTAAAAGGCCCTACGCTGCACCCGGAGTTAGAGGAACTTATATATATGCATACATATGTACATATATACAGTTTAGCCTTTTCAGCTTTACTAATATTATACATATATTTTTTAGGAAAAAATCTTACAAACAATATTTTTTTGCAATCAGAATTGGATTTTTGCGTAAACTTTTCGTTTAAACAAGCAGAGCAACTAAATTTACGAAATATTTTAATTGACTTTGATATATCGAATGCAATGAATTTTACACGTTTAGGCCTTATATGCATATGCAATCGCCTATCTTAAAGGATTCCGCAACAAATAAGTAGTACCTATATAGTGGTTTATATTAGGCCATTTATTCAATTTGCAAAATTTTTGTTCCCATGATAAGTCGTGCACTTCAAACGCCCATAAAATATTTATCAATACATTTTATTTTGCTTGCCTTATCACAATGGAAAGTTAATAATAAAAAACAAACTTCAACTAAAGATCAAATACATATGTATGTACATAGATAAATAAAAAGAAATACATACAATCCAATTAATTGATTACTAATTATACAGATTTTTTTTATTACTTTGAACAAAATGCAATGCAAAACTGACGCCACTGATCATAGTACATAGAACGAAATAAAAACAAACGATACAACAAAAAACCTAAAAACAAGAACGAAAAATATAAATAGCAACAACAAAGACATGTGAAACAAAATAAAGCGCAGCTTTTGCATAGAAACTCAAACGGTAATGCAAACACATACAAAGGCATTAACAAAAACAAACAACTGTTTGTGTGTAGGTGTGTATGTTTGCTATATGTATATTACGTGTGCGTGCGAGTAGCAACGCCGACGGCTGCTGTTACTCCTCGTTGAAACGTAACGTTTTTATTTTGCTTGCGCTCGGCCTTCGCAGCAACAAAACGCACTTGCTCACACATGCACACAAACACATACTCATTCGAACGCACACATATAAAGCTGCAGCCGAACTGAGCATAGTGAGCCGCTTTTATTTCATATGACGCTACAACAACAACAACAAAGGCAACAAACAAACAGCAAACACAAACAGTGCACAAGTGTTACTCAGCAACAAAGCACGCGTTTAATAATGTCGCCGCAGTAGCAAAAAAAGATTAAAACAGTAAACGTACCGGTAAAATGAGACAAATGCAATAAGCAAAATATAATAATAAAACAAATGTAATAATTGTGTGCAATTGTTTTTTTGTTCTAGGTTTAACATAAAGGAGCAACCAAAAATTCGCACCAGCAACAACAACAAACACAACAGCCTAGAAAAGGAAAACTCGTGTCTTGTTACAACCTTGCCATCTTTTTTCTTCTGCATGACTACAACCTAAACAGCGAGAGCAGACCAAAAAGCAACGGCGCAATTGGCTTTTTGCCTCACGCTTTCATTTGGGCAGCGCAGTTTGAGGACGCTGCGCAGCAAGTTTTTCGAAGCCGTAGAAAATCAAAAAGGAAAGTGTATTAAAAAAGTTTAACTGCATTTAGTGCCTGCATGTTTGTATGTAATTGAATTGCATACAGACATACGTACCTACAAATAGCAGCCATGGCAACAGCCGCAGCAGCTACAAATACAATGGTAGCAAAAACAAAGCGCATTGCTACAGCCGCCACCGTCGCCGTCAAAGGGGTAAGTAAAGCGCATACCACATGAGCATGACCATTGTGTGGGGATTGTGTGTTAACTTGGCCTTTAAGTTGACGCCTAGCATTTATGAGGGTTGCTGATTCGTCGTTATGCGTTTGGTTTTGACACGCGTCTACATGCACGCACACCAGCACGCTCACAAACACACCGAAAGCAACAAAAACACGTTAAGGCAATTCTCTGCCGCTTTGCACCTTTGTTTTGTGTTTCAATTTGCATACAATGTTTATTTAGATAGCATATGTAGATGCTCTATCTCAACACGCCCTCGTGTTGCCAACTAAAGATGAGCACGTGATAAGACATAAGATTATTTCTTTACCTACGCAACGAAAATTTAGTTACATACATATGTATATTTGTATGTCCTTTACGATGTTGTAATGAATTTTACACACAAAAACGCTTCGAAAAAGAAATACATTTTCTTGGTAGCTTTATAAAAAGTTTTCTGATAAAGGACTGAATATAGTACAGTACATGAACTAGAAAATATGTATAACACCTTTTCTGTTATAGACTTAAAACAAGTTTTTAAGTTTAACCCACCAACAATACTTTTTTTTAAATGAAATCAACTGAAATTGAATTTTTTTTCGCCAAGTCCTGATTAACCTTTTTTCTGCAGTACACTGAAAATGTAACTGCCAAGAAAATTAATGTAGTATCGCCTTCATTCAAAATTAAAAAATGATTCTTTTTTTATCTTGACAGACAAACAAAACTCGTCGCAATGAGCGTAATATTTTGACGTTTTATGAAAAAATAGCCGTTATACGTTACTACGATGAGACGAATATTTCGCGTAATAGTCTGGCCAAAATGTTTCACTGTTGTGCCACTCAAATTCGACGCATTCTGGAAAAGAAAAGCGAATTGCTACAACAGCTAGCCACACTAAGCGAAACGGATGCCTCCATTATAATAGAAGAGATGACACGCAAGCGTCGCAAGTTCGAGATGAGTGCCATTGGTTTTCTGCTCCATGAGTGGGTACAACGAAGTCGGCACTTACATTTCGCAACGAGCATACGAAATTCGACGTTGAAGCAGACGTCACTTAGAATGGCCGCTGTGCTTAATTTACCCGCATTTCGTCCTTCCTATCGGTGGCTTAACCGTTTTCGTAGCAAGTACAAATATAATGATGAAGAACTGGGCTATATGGGTGAGGGTGCTGTACAAGGTACACTGCCAGTGGAGGACATTATAGTGGAGTTTAAAAACGCACTGCCCAATTTTATGCAAAAGGAAATTGCTCACATGGGCGTGAGTGATAAGGAACAGGCAGACGTGCCAGTTTTGCCCGATTTGGTGAACATATCCAGCGAGAACAGTGAAAACTCGGACGAGGATGAGACAGCAGTAGAGCAGCTGCAGGAGGATGATAATTTCGATAACGATGTAGTTGAAGTCATCACCTGCGAGCCTAGCACCTTGCCTTCATCAGAAACACTACTGGAACCGGAAATAGACACCTTGGATAACAACATTTTTATGAATGCTGGTACTTGCACTTTACTCAACAGCGTATTCCCCCATCTGGCTGTAATACATCAATTCGCCTTAATGAACTCAGATGTGCAGGCACTGGAGTTGATCTCACAACTGGGCGTGCACATGCAACAGCAAGCTACATCGGGTTCCTATCGTACACTTACATTGGCGTCGAATGCAGAACTAAATACAGTGCCAGATCCATTGCCCCCAGGCAGTATTTTTGCCGACATCGATGATATCGAATTGATAGAGTAGTAATTTTTAATAATAAACTAATGTAATGAATCAGCTTCGAGACTACTGTAATTTTTTTGACAGCTACGATTCCTCTATTATTTATGAGTATGTAAAATTTAAATAAAATATTAAATTTTATCCTGATCTTTTAAAAAACGTGCACAGGTAGCTGAAAGTTTTCAAGCAGCAGTAGATGGTGTTGCAACATAACAGCCATACATTGCATCACTTCAATCTTAGCCACAACCAAAAGAAATTTACGTTGCACTTACCATGCGCTTATCCGGAATAATGATCATATCCGAGGTGCACTCAGGGCTAGCTGGCTGCGGTTTGACTTCAGATTCCTCCTCGCCAGCCATTTGTTCTTCCTCCTCTTCTCCATGCACGTCCATAGGACTGTTGAGCACGACCAGATCCTTGGTCTTGTCTACCTGCATAAGGCGTGCATCATGTTCCACCAAGCCGAATCCTTTTTTAGCCAACAGCAAACGTTCCCGCATCTGTGCATGCAATTTTAGCTCTTCGGGCGTTCGTTGTGGCAGAACGCACATGGTGTACTCATCAAAAAGTGCACATCGTTTTTTGATAGGTCGCGCGAAACGAGATTCTTCTGCCTTTTGATGTAAACGACGCAGTTCATCCTCGATGGTCAGCACATGGGAAATTGTGGAATTGGCTGGCTTTTCGCAAAGGCGGTTGCGTGGCGGGCAGCCTGCGGTTTCCCATTCATTGGTATTGTTTTCACCCATAAAGGTACGCACCTCGTAAGGATTTGCGGAGGGACTTTCCTCCGCATTAACCTCTACAAATTTTTTTAGCATTTTGATTAAACAATAGCACTATAAATTTTACACGTTTGAAAAAATGTACAGAAAATTTTGTTGCGAAGCAAAAATAAATAATTATTTATTTTGTTAAACGCACGAATAGTTTTATATTCGGGCACAAGGAAAACTGAATGATTGTTTTGAAATCCCAGACATATTAAAAAAAATAGCCTACTGCAATTTTTTTTTTAACTATTTTAGAGTCAACATATTTTTTGTGATAACTTTAACTAATGCAATAAACTGAGGTAAAAAAAAATAATAATAAATTAGCATGTTTAACCGTTCGAGTGCTAGGTATGCCACTATTCTTAATACTTTGCTAATAAGTAATGCCTACATCAAAAATACTCAAAAATAGCCTTTACCAAATATGTTAACGCAGTTTTTAGGAAATCATCTACGCAGTCCATTTTTCGCGAAGTTTTGTTGGTTAAACTTGGGAAAGGAATAGACTTCACCATTTTTAATAACTCAGCAACCACGTGACATATTATTCTTGCGAAAATAATCAATAAAATAATAGAAAATTAAAACGTTATATTTATTATATAGATTCTCATAATTCCAAATAGGAACATACGGCTTCGAATTCCAATTCTTATAATCTTGCGCCAAAACCTTCGCTTCGCTCCTATTCCAGTAAATATCGTCGTGCTATTTTTTATCACCGCAAACGCAGCCATTTTGCGAATGTTATGTAGTTTAACATACGTTCAGAAAATCTATATCTCAGAAGGTATATATCGTCTGCATAATCGAAGCCTTCCAATCGGCAGTGAAGATCCTACCTGCAAGGCAGCGGTGAGAAAATACACCCCTTTCTTACGCAGGTTACGTATCGGAAAATAACTTTTAGCGCTTCTGGAAATCAGTGCACACCAGGTATAGTGGAGCTCTCCATTCAACCGATTGATCTACAATTATCCTTAAACTATTAACATGGTCAAAACATGATCTGTGCTGACGAAAGCTGGCCTGTTGATTTTGTTAGCCCTAAATGCAACACATCTTTCAGCCTATTATTTATTTTTTGTGCTACAAACTTATTTATTGTACTTAAAAGTGCAACATCGCGCCAGTTGCCTCGTAACGTAAGGTCACGTTTCTTATTTTATTTATAATACCCTCTATCAGCTCAGTAAGAAGTGTAACCAGAAGTTGACGACTATCGGAAGCAGGATCTTTACGCTGGTTAAAAGGTGAACTTTCACGGCTCCGGAAGAATCCCATCGACACGAGGCGATTCGTTGGAATTGACTGCTGAAACAAAAGCGGCTATTTTTTCTATAAGTATGTAGTTGAGATATCCGGATTGTCGTGATGAACAAAACAATAAAACTCAGTCCAAAGAGTTAGCTCTCGCCGGCTGTGTTTTATTCACTTCGATTAGAGAAGCTTTTGCTGGTAGTTTACCATCTGAAACACCTTAAAAACAAATAAACCAAATAAATAAAAGTAAACTAAACTGTCGAGACCCGAGCTTGCGTTCACCGTTTGAAGTTTTTCAAAAAGTGACCTTAAAGTTTTAATCTTGGATGGATTTGTGTAAAAACAATGAATTATTATTACAAGACTGTTGCAAAAGCAAAACTCTATGTAGATTTCGTCAATTACGGGTTTTCTGCAGAAGTTTTTTCTATATTTTTGTTGTCTTAGCTTCCTAAGAGTGTAGAATTCCAACCGCGCCGTGACTTGATTTATGGGCTTACCTAAACGGTTCCAGAAGTGTCCTAACGTTCCCAACTAAAAATTTTCTTGTGTTATTATGTAGGTGCTGTAGACGTCGGTGGCGTAAGTGGTAGCGTACTCGCCTCTAAAACCGAAGGTCGGTGGTTGGATTCCCCGCAGTAGTACTGGTGCATTTGCCTAGCACTGGCATCGCTAGCTCAAGGACGCTATTTGCCATGAAAGTCTCTATTAATTAAAGACACCGCCGTTCGCATTCGGCTATACATTGAAGGTCCCTGTTCTGTTCGAACAATTATTAATAGAGACCTCCTATGCCCCTCCTCCAAATGGTCTAACCGGGAATAATTTATTTATTTTTATATTTTATATGCTATACTTATGCTTCCTGGCATCACGAAGCCCAATTCTAAAATGCTAAATAGTTTAAGTTTTAAATGGAAAGAAAAAAACGCTATAAAAGTCGTACCGATTCCTCTACATGAATAGTGGTGAGGCAGGAATAGTCGTATGGGACAGACGTAGTTAGACGGTTGCAAATTGTGTTTGACCATTAAAAATAAGACGGTAAGATTTGGTGCAATATGCTACATGTTTCAAATTCTTCTTTATAATAATTCCCTGATTGACAATTTTTGTCCGATTCCGAATGGAGGGGTCTTTAATTGAGGCTTTCTTTGGCCAATAGCGTCTTTGAGTTAGTTATGCTAGTGCCGGCCGACCTTCTGTTTGAGAGGTGAGTACGCTGCCACAGCTACTGACGCCACTGTTTCCAATTTAGTATCATTTATTGGTGGTTTCAGTTTTAGAGTAGCCCAGTGACTGAAGCCTATTGTTACCTTACGAAAAGAATTTGATCCTTATTGCCCCAACACCTGCAGTACAGTGTAAATATGGCGTCACACAAAATGCTGTATGCTTACAAAAGCTGACTGCACTGAACTCAAAACAGCTGTCACACTTCCATTTTAGCAAAGTGGCAACATTGCAATCCGTAATCATATGGCAGCACCAACTCTACCAATTGCATAGCTAAAGTTCTGATTGTTTGCAGTCGCAGTTTGTTTTAACTAATAATAACAACAAATTTTCTAAAATAAACGCTTGATTGGAAGCATTAGTTCTATTTTAAAGTTGTGCAAAGTTCAGCAGTTAGTTATTTGCTCGAAGCAAACAGCTGCAAATGCAAAATATGAATGCAGTGATAAACAAAGAAGAAAATCTAGACACGCTTGCAGGGCGCCATTACCTTTATTAATTGACTTGAAAACAGCTTAAAAAAGCGATAAAAGAAACAACACCAAAATGTGGATACAACCCAAAGAATTGTTGCTATTGCCTTCAGCATTCTGGTAAGTTAGGTCAAATGGACAAAAAAAACAACAGCCAAATGGATGCTGTGCCGCCCACTGCAGCAGCAACAACAAGAAAAGCAGGAAAAAACTATTGTGAATACATATACATATATAAATGCTGTTTAATTTGTGTACACATAAGAATGTGACAGTGTGTGTGTGTGTGTGTGTTACTTTGTTGAATAATATATGTATACTTATGTATATATAATAGTTTAATTGATAATTGAGTAGAGTTCAAGTCGTCAAACCCAACTGTAGGCTCAGCTCAAGAGGCAGTTTTCACAACGCAAAAAGCTGGAAAATGAGCTGTTTAAAGAACAAAGCGTAACAATGACCGCAATGTTAAAATGTAAATCAGCCGGGACGGATACCCTTTACCGACTTGTCGTATGAAAATTGTTGACGTGCCACAGGTTTATTGGAGACGCCTTGATCTGTTAGTGCAGCTTATGAGGAGAGGGTTCAAACTTAATTTGTCTATATCGTCTATATATATGTTTATATCGTTGAAAATTTTCATCTGATCTTAGAAAAGTGTATAGATGTGCTAAACCTGGTGGCTGTAGAAGAGCAAGACAAAATATTGATATAAATCGATTTACCTGCATAGAGAATTTACAGTCACTTTTGCTCGTTTATATATTGCATATAAGCAAATCATTCTTATTTCTTTGCAGGATTGGCGAAATGTATTCGAAGTACTTTGTGCTTCAAAAGCGTCGTGGACACGGTGAGTCGCGTGGATTTGGTTCCATGCTAGTGGGCACCTTTGATAGTGTTATGAACACGAAACCGGCCCCCTATCGTATCTTGCATCAAACACCGTCCTCAGAAGTATCTTATGGTAAGCTATCATATTTTGCCTCTTATCAGTAAAGTTTTATTGTGGGAGTTTATGCGCCAGCCGCAAAATGTATAAAGTTGTGAGTCATTCAATTCACAAATAATTTATAGTATACATATGAGAACATTTGTAAACTTTTGAATAGAAACCAGCAAAGGCAAACATAAAAGTTTAACTAAAAATAATTGTAAGACTAAGTTTTATGGAACTTGAAATTTTGTACCTCAAATAGTACGAGCCTATTTATTGTTTTTAATTCTGTATATTGTTAGATACAATGCAATAATTACAACAATGGTATATGTATGTATATATAGCTTAATGCTATACGGCGTTACCTTTAAAAGTCTATATCCTTTTTTGGTTTTAATTGCTTAAAGGAACTTTACTTAAAGGAGTTTAGAGCAATGCAGTATAAGTACCTTATACCAAAGACTATATAAAAGAGTGTGTTTTATATTTTCTTTGCTTTTACAGTGGCAACTATTGCTTTTAAAACAAGAGTCATCTCTTAAAAAGGTGTCGATTTATCTTTATGCATTAGGCATTATGTAGAAAACATAATATAAGAAGTGCGGATTTCACAGGCTCAAAAAAATAGTCCATATCGTGTGCAGTATATAACTTATGTCACTCTCCGATAAGCGTATTGTAAGCTTTATCTTTGGGATGTGTGTTCTATTATAGGTTCAGGGCTATATATGTTTCCAGGAAAATCGCTTTATGGTTTAATAATGTGGTTTAATAGCGATATAAGTAAATCTGTTATTTATATAATATAGAAGAGTTTTTGAATCGAACTGAAATGTTTAATGTGTTTCGGCTGTCTTCTTTATTTTACAGAAATTGCCATTGGCATCAGTCTAGATGAGATTGTTAAGGATTGGGAGTGGCTGCAAACAAATCTCTTTAATGTTCTGAACGAAATGGAAAGCGAAGATGAAGTTACCAATTTTACATTATGTAAAATTCAATCTTTGCACGCACAAAACAATCAAGATGATACAGGAGAATCGGCTGATTTTAAAGTCATGACCTCCCAGTTTAGACAAATCTTCAAAATGCCCGAAGAGGAACGTTTGGTAAACTCTTATGCTGCCACGTAAGCTTTAATATATACTATATATGTAAAAATATTGTACATTAAATGTAATTTTATCATCAGTTACGTCAAAAACAAAATACCACGTCAGGGTCATCTGTACATTTCACTGAATCACGTTTGTTTCTACTCGTACATGCTGGGACAGGAACTGAAGCGCATTATTCGATTTGCCGAGCTAGAAGATGTAAACAGACATGGAAATATAATTTACTTGAAGACGACAAACAATATGCAATATAATTTTACTTTGATTTTTAATGCCACTGAGGCACATGGACTGATTGAATTGCTGAACAAAAAAGCCATACAACAGATGATACACGATCCGGAGAGCCCTGTTGTGGATCATGATACCTCCCAATTTGCACGCCAAGGAGGTGGTAATAGTTCCAAGAAGCCTGTATTATTGCGTGATTTGACCGCACGTCAGAAATCTGAGGAGTTTCGCGTTTACTTTCGTTTGCCACAATCAGAAATAATTGATGGGAAAATCAAAGCTAATATATGGACACCATACTCAAAGCGTTTTAATGCTGGTTATATATATTTGTCACCGAATTTCTTTTGCTTTCGTAGTGACGTCAAAGATTTGGTCAGTGTTCTAATACCTATGAAAACTATTAAGGTGAGTGTGTAAAATAACAAAAACTAAAACTTAGTGCAGCTTGATGTTATTTCATAAATAATTTTCAGAGCGTTGAAAAAAAGGATGACGGACAACAACGTTTTGACAATCAAATTGTCATCATAACATCGGAAAATGTGCCTTTTATGTTTGCGCAAATTACCGATCGCGATGTATTGATCTCAAAGATCACTGAACTGCTTGCACGCTTGCATATGTAAGTATATTGATACTTACAAACATAAAATTCAAATCTAAGCTTATTCATTTTCTAAATAATCGTTTTTAGACCCTTAAGTCGCGAGCGCGCCAAGTTCGATATATCTTGGAGCAAACAAACCGCTCTGATCAACACATTCAAGACGGACTTTACCGCCGAAATGCTTAGAAAGCAGGAGGAAAAAGTTGCACGCTGGGAATCGCATTTTCGTGATTTTGGGCGCGGCATTGCAATGTTCCGCACCACAGACGTGATCAATTTAATTGTGGAGGGCATACCGGACAAACTGCGTCAGGAGATTTGGCTAATCTTCTCAGGTGCCATACACGATAAGGACATGAATCCCGGTCTGTACGAAGATCTTGTAGAAAAGGCCGCGTGTCTAAAGGACTGTTTGGCGCATGATGAAATTGAACGTGATTTGACACGTTCCATGCCCGAGCATCCGGCTTTTCACAGTGCTGAAGGAAGAGGAGCGCTGCGTCGTGTGCTTCAGGCATATGCTTTGCGTAATCCTCAAATTGGTTATGTTCAAGGCATGAATATTGCTTCGTCCGTATTTTTGTTGTTTTGTGATGAAGAAAACGCCTTTTGGATGTTAGCAAGTCTGTGCGAAAATCTGTTGCCCGATTATTATAAGCATAAAATAGTTGGTGCTCAAATTGATCAGGGCGTGTTGAGCGAATTGGTTCAAACACATTTACCATACTTGCACGATCACTTGGAGAAGCTGGGTGTTATTAAATTGATTTCTATTGCGTGGTTTTTAACCATCTTTATGACAATTATTTCTTATGAAAGTGCATTGCGTATTTTAGACTGTTTCTTTTACGAGGGCGTAAAGATTACTTTTATGGTAGGTCAAAATTCTACTTTAATTTAAATGCATAATCTTATTTGATTTGTTATTACAGATTTCTTTACAAATCATTGAATGGAATCGTGACAAACTTCTTAAGTGTTCAGACGAGGGCGAAGCCATGACGGTTTTGCAAAAATACCTGGAAGGTATATACAATCCAGACTATCCGGGACCCAAACGTAAAATGGAACGTAAGCAAACACAAACCGTGCAAACACTGATTCATGAAGCATATACCAAGTTTGGTGAAGAAATTACTCAACAAAAAATTGATGAATTGCGAAATAAGCACCGTCGTTTAACCATGCGCCAGTTCGACTTAGACAATGAGGCCACAGTTGTTAGATTCCATGTACAGAATCCTTACTTTGACCGTGAGGAGCTGCATATGCTGCTTTCCATTGTACGGGAAGAAAAATTGGTACTAAAATCAAGGCAACAGCAGCAAAAATCACATGCAAATATTAGTGAAGCACCACAGATATTGCATCATTCCCCAGCATGTGGTGTTTCCGGCGATTCCAGCATGGGTGGACGACATGAGGCATACTATGTAAACTTTGAAGTATTTCATACATTATTCTCCGAGCTAACGCCTTGGCGAAAATGCGCAACTGTAGATATTGGCGAGAAGCTGTTTCGGGTAAGAAGTACAGGGCTTTATTTAATAAAACAAAAAATACAAATTTTTCGCTTAAGTTGACGGACAAGAAAAGTGCAGGACATTTGGACTTTGGTCAGCTCATCAATGCACTAGGTTTGGTTTGCTCTACAAAATACACGGAAAAGTTGAAGCTCCTTTATATCTTACATTTGCCACCTCTTCTGACCAAGGCGGAAATAGAGCGCTCGCGTCGGCCAAGACCGCGCACCAAAGACGATGCCGAAGAAGCCATTGAAGCAGAGGATTTTTTTGTGTAAGCTTAAACAAACTTGCACGTCTTAGATTTACTTATATTTTCTTAATTGCAGCGATGATCACTCAGAGTCCATAGAAGCGCTGCCATCACCTTCGGACCGAAATTTCGATGACGATGATTATGCGTTAATAACTGCCACACAACATTTGCATAACTTAGCAGGCATTGGAGGCAATACGTTTTTGGATCAGATACGCACACCCAATCTATCACTCAATTCGAATGCATCTTCACTAGCAGCTGGCCATCGTTCTTCAACCTTCTATGTGGATTTGCCGAGCAATCCAAGGGATTTGGCAGCACAGGGTACTAGCACACGCACAGATGCTGGGCTGGATGACGACCTAGACATCGGCCTACACCAGCAGGGCCGATACGAATCGATTGACACATTTTCGGATATTTCAGATTTGGGCGCTGCTAAAATGACGCCACCTCAGCCAACGGCAGATGATCATATGCTGCTTAATGTTGAGACAATATCGAATTTCTCACAGATAAGCGATTTGGTGGCGACAACGCGGATGGAGCGTGCCGATTCAACGGCCACGGATACACGAAGTTTGGGTAGTTTGGGTTATTTGCTAGTCCAACCGGATGATAATCAATCAGAAAAGCGACATATACCGAATATGGACAAAGAACACTTTCAGTTTTTGTGGCGCAGTATTATTGAGATAATGGGATGTGTGCAGGACGAGGAAATGCGATGTGCTTGTATGTATATACATATTATAATCAGGGAATCAAACTTAAGCTTGGATAGGTGGGATTCTGGCTTCGTCTGATTCCTTGGATAAATTTAAAGAAATCAAAAATGAAACAACTAAATTACATTTTATCGAACAGATGAAAACCTTTTGGAAATGGGAAGCAGTAACATTAAAAAGGAACCAAGCTTGGAAAGCTTTACGCAGCTTAATTTAGGTGGCAGCGGCGATGAAGTAAGTTGTGGTATCAAAAATGCACAAAAAATAATTGTGTTCAACTTTGACGTTTGGTCTTACACAAAAAAATTTCCATTTCAGCAACCTGACAACAATGGCAATCCCACAACACCTGCTGCAGAGCCAGCTAAAACAACGCGTCTTTTTGTAGCACTCGAGGAAGAACTGCGTCAAGCAGCACGTCAAACTGGCGCAAGCAGCAAGACAGCCGCGACAACTACAAACACCACAAACAGCAGCAGCAATAACTCCAGTGATTTTGATGCTTGGCAAATATCCATCAATCAATTCATTGCAACAGTTTTAGCCGTGCCGAGCATTGTGAAATGTTTCTATGTGCACACAAATATTGTTGACCAAATCGAATTGCTACAAAAGAAGCGACGTAAATGTTTATCCACAGACTATTAATAAATAGCGACCAGTTTCGAAGTGCTTACAGTATAGTGTATGATGCATTTGTATTAGAGCCTTGTGTTGTGAGTTAATGTGTGAATCCCTGCAAAAAGTAGTCAAACAAAATTTGTTAATCCTCTCGGTACAAGCGCCCTGTATGTCATAAATAAAGGGCGTGCTTTGGTTTTTGCCTGGATAACTATCATTAAAAATTTCTTAGTTATTCATTCCGTTAAATATTATTGTCAAATGTTATTTATAAAAGTGAGAACCACAACCCGCCCTTATAAACTTTTACGTAACCGTGCTTAGCGGCTCTTGGACTTTTTAAATATCTCCATGTTTACTATTATATATACAAGTTTGTAATTTCCATTTAGTTAAGCCAATTGTGAATATAATTCTATTATGCCTATTACATGCATATATAAAATGTATTATTTAATTTGTGAGACTTTTCCATTTTTTAACAGCTGCATAAGCTTTTTTTTTATTCATACTCAACAATATTATTACATTGGATTATGTGTAATAGACCTACTCCATCATGGCCTCCGGTTTGGATTGCAGCGCCCTATGTTGTCGTTCGTGTTCTGCCGTGCGCACCAGGCACTCCTCATATGTCCATTTGGGAAAGACTCTCTTATATAGATACATAAAGGCCGTGTCATAGGAACGTAGTTGTCCATCAAAGTAACATTTCATATGACCATGTGTGCCGAGTGATTCCTTGATATGACCCATACGACCGCATTTGGTGCGTAGTTTCACAGGTTTAAAGTACTCCACGTCCTCTTTGTAGAAGAACATATAACGTATGGTGGCAGATTTTCGGTTGATGCGCATGGGATGGCCGCTCAGCACAACGCGTTTCAGGACAACGCGATCTGGTGTACAAGAGAGCAGTCGTCCGCGTGCTACCATCGCAAGTGTAGAATCTGGATTAACTTTAAATGCCAACACAGCTGCAGGAGGAAACTGGATGGGTGCATAAAAGCTGGCGCAAACGGTTTCATAGGGCCGGAAATATCGCTCAAACTGAAAGGAATAAATATTAGTAGTGGGAACTAATACTTTTATAAAAATTGTTCACCTTATGCTTGTCGCCATTCGTATGCTGACTGTAAATGGGATTAACAACAAAACGGCGATAGCCACACTGCACAATAAGCTGTTCCTTCGATTTTAAAGGTACCTCCGAGTCAGGCATACGCTGTAGAACCACATTCATAATGCACATTTGATGCTCATGAGGCAACAAGCCATAAACTATTACATTATCTGTCAGCTGTGCTGACCTAAAGGCATTCCAGCGCGTAGCGGGTACATTTATAACGTGCAACGTGATGTACAATCCAGGCTTAAATATAAAAATTAAAAGATAAGCTTGGTAATGACAAAGAACTCTTTTCGAAACTCACCAAAACTCCTTCGTATTCCTTAGCTTCGTTGAGTATACGCCGCTTGGTGCGATCAAAGTTTTGAAATTGATAAATGCGCGCATAATCGCTGGGCAAGTTCTCCTTGACATCCCAAGGCGAGGTGCGAAAAGATTCGAGACCCCGATACTTCTGGAATCGTTCACGTGCGGGTACGTCCAATGGCGTGTCGATCTCATCAGGCCATAGCTGATCAGTCCGTGCCTCCTTGAGTTTTTGCAAAGTTTCACGCTCCTCTTGGAAGTCCATTTGCTGATCATATTTTTCGTCATTAATTGCTGCCTCGGAAGAGACAGAAACACTGTCCACATAGTCTTCATTATCGGAATCGCGCTTTTCGTATTCATCTTCGAAGGACTTATTTTCACAAGACATAAAGTCATCGTCATCACTCATGCCTTCATCATCTTCGTCGTCTTCTTCCTCTTCGACCTGCTCCACGTCTGGTATCCAAGCGGCCTGATAGTCGCTATAACCCTTTGGCACGCGCTTAATTAGTTTCAATTTGCGCGTTTCTTTTTGTGAGGCTTCTATTTCCTCTTCTGTGGGCCAGGTTTGCTCTGCGTCCATGGGATCAGGTATGTTTTCGCTTTGCAGGGAAGTTTGCCTTTGTGGATCACTGCGATCTAGCACGCGCACTTCGTTTTGCACAGCATCCCGAGTTTTGTCTAATTTATAGGGATCTGGCGGTGCATCTACCTGCCCCAATTGGAAATCACCCAGCCCAGGTATGTGTACTAGCCCGTTCACATTCAGTGATTGACCGCGCAGGAATCCTGTAACTAAAACCGTTCCCAAGTCATCACTAGTATTTGCATGCGGCACAAAGCTTACAATATCGCCAAACAAATGCGGCCGATTGGTTACATTATGTAAAACGCGTTTCTTTTGACCACCTATACGGCGCATAACATTCAGACCTTCGGCTGATGAATCCAGCTGCATAATTTTCTCCTCTGGTAGCAATTTTGAGATGAACTTTTGCGCAGACTGCTTAGTGGCAGCTCGTTTTTTAGGATTAATGGATTCCAAATCCATCAACGCTACAACCGGCGTTGGTATGCCTTGCGCAGATATCATGTTAAATATGCGTTGACCCCAACGATCAAAAACCTCATCTTCGCCAAAAGCAGCTGACGTCAAGAGCAAAGTTGTATCACAAACTTTGAGGTAGTCCAGCACGACCAGGTCATTGCCACGCCCCACAGGCGGTGTAACAAAGGCAAAACGTTGCTTGAACCGTGGCAGGTTCATATACACAATGCCGCTGGGTGAGTTTTCAACGACTAGCTCACTGTCACAGCTTTGCAAAATGGCCAAGGCAGATTTTGGATCAATTTGCTCATGCATGGGTAAAAGGCAAACTAAGAAAGGTGCCGTATTTTGTCCGCCCAGTTGTCGTTTTTGCTGTAGTACCTCATCGCGTTTGTTTTTGCGCAGCTATGGACAAAAGTGTTAAAAGGCAATTTTTATAATAGTAAATAGTGTTTAGCCTACCTGATTCATTTGATTGCGTCGCTGCTCCCTACGCTGCTGCTGTTTGTGTTTATGAGAAATGGCCTTAAGACCAACTTTTCCTGTTTTTAAACATTAACTAAGATTTAATAGTTAATATTAAATCAAATTGTTGCTTACCCTTGAGCGCATTGTCTATGGCGCCCTTTGAACGATGCCTGCCTGTTTTATGCGCTTTATTTGTTTGTTTCAGCGGTCCAGGTCGATGAAACGCATTATCCGCCATGTTGCTATTGCGTTTAAAAAAATGTTAAAGCACTTAACGCACAGTTTTGTATTAGTTTTAACAAATTGTTTTGTTTTTCAAGCACGGCAAGCACATGTTCTTTTTCAAAAGAGTGTTACCATTTGTTCAAAAGTGACTTATTAAGGTAAACAGTGTGTCCACACAAAAAAAAAAAGTAAGTGTTGGTAAACAGTCAGCAGTTGCGCGCCATATAATTTAATTTTGCACTTTTGTAAATAAAACAACTGGAGTTTTTTTTAACCACATTCAATGTAAATATGTATTTGTATGGTATATTTTATTAGTACATATGCATGTTCTGTACATATAGACATGCTGCATGTTTTAATATAACGCTGTTTCTGTTTTATTTTTTTGATATTTGCATTTATTTAGTAGTTTTAATAGTATATAATATGTATAGTATTTAGTAGTAGTAGTTATAACTGCATGGTTTTAAAGAAGTAAATGGCATAAGTTGTGCCAGAGTTTAGATATAGTTGCGACTAACTTAATTTAATTATTAATTTAATTTTCATCTAAATTTGTTGTAAATAATTTTAAAATATATTTGTAATATAAACATTTGTTTAAAGTGGGTTTAAAACTTAACGGTAGTTAGGCATAACACTTAATCATAATAATATATAGTTAAAAACATAAATACTCAGAAATTTACATAATTACATAATAGCTATGTTTTAGGTCAATTGATTGTTTTCCATTAATTGGTTGGTTCAATATACAATATATAATTTATAGCCGTTGTACATGCAATATCTTTATATATGTGTGTATAAATATATATGTATATATATGTATATCTATATAAGTAACATTATGGCTGCATTTAAATCCATTTTTTTTTACACTGAAGTAAATATAGTTTCTTGACAGCGCCTGTACTTCATGGCGTGCTGGATAAACGTCAATAATGCATGATTCTGTAGCATGTTTTATTTTATTTGTTAATAACTTTTTTGTTCAACATAAGTGGGCGTTGTTTTTGCCTAACAAAAATAAAATGTATATTTATATTTGTGTATAATAAAATTTTGCACACTTTTATTTATTTCGCAAACAAATTGATATCAAAACGTGCCATTCAATATAAAAATTATACTCGTACATACTTCAAGCATACTTAAACTCTCTCGCTAATACTCTTACTTAGGTTCTCTTAAACTTTCGTTTCTTTCGCAATTTTAAATTTACATACAAATTGGGTTTAGCATGCTCACTACAAATTTTCAATTGTTCATAAAAAATTGGTGCCAATGTCTTGTTAATTTTTCTTTTTTCTATATTTAAATGCAGGAGGAAGTATGCTTGCGCTCTCATTTTCTCATTTTCATGCTGTATTTGTAATCCTGCTTTTCGCTCTTCGCTTTTCACTTTCACTTTTATATCATTTGTTATGCAATTTAAAAGTTTCCATTATGTGTTTGTATTTGTATTTGGTTTGCGTGTGTGTGCGTGCCCCTGTGTGTGAACGTACCAATTACATGCTCTTGCATTGTGCACAGACGGAACGCGCCTTTGTATTGTCACGTACAAAATCATGCACATTGAATTTTCCATCATCCCCATGGTCATAGCCCCGACTCTTCAGTTGTCTAGCGGAGATTGGACATCGGCAGCAACAGGAGCAAACGTTACATAAAAAATAAAAATAACAAGATGTTTATTCATGAATACATACTATAAAATCTATATACATATGTACATATGTATAGCACTTAAAGAGTATTACTGCGAATTCAGCTGATACCAGACAAAATCCGTATTAAGCTTAAATACACTCAACAAGAGGATGCTCTGATAAAGGGTAAAATACACATTTTTAGTTTAATTGCCTGAGGACCGTAACTCTTTGAATACAAAATGTTTTAGCATAGACCTTTCTTGGCTCGATAGACTTACTCCAATGCTTTCCCTTTTTTTCTTAGGTTACAGGCGTGCCAATTTTTATAATATTAAAATCAGTTTTGAAGTTTTAGTCCGGTCAATTTAGACATAAAATAGTGATTAAATAAAGAAAATTCCCACAAAGCCAAATCTTTGTATAAACCTTAGTTTTACCATGACGAACAAAGTGTCAAAAGTCCCCATCGATCCCATGTGACCTAAAAAAGTTATTCGGGGTCAAAGGTGAAAATTTTCGGTTTTTGGATTTTTCTCGAAAACCGTAAGTTTTATCAAAAAAGTATTCAGAGCAACAAAAAACAAGTACAACTATCTTGTCTTCCTCCAACATCGGCATCCTGAAAATAACGTCATAGAGGTTCGTGGAATAGGCCTACCGGGGAAACCACGTTAAAAAAAACGCGCCGAGTACACTACCTCAAAGGTGGTGTGGAAATGTGTGGATATTATGTATAACATTATTCTTACAAGCGCAATATCTCGGGAATGGTAGGTCTTAGAAAAATCATAGGGACCATTTTTATAGAGAATTTTGGGATCTACAATTTTGCTCTGAATACTTTTTTGACAAAACTTACGGTTTTCGAGAAAAATCCAAAAAACCGAAAATTTTGACCTTTGACCCCGAATAACTTTTTTAGCTCACATGGGATCGATGGGGACTTTTGACACTTTGTTCGTCATGGTAAAACTAAGGTTTTTACAAAGATTTGGCTTTGTGGGAATTTTCTTTATTTCAATTGTCTAAAATAACCGGACTATTTTGAAAATTTAAGATAAGAAATTAAAGCCCCTAGACAAATGGCGTATCCCCAGTATAAAAAAGTATGTAAATAAAGTATTATGCGGTTAAACATGAAAAAGGAGTTGAAAAAAATTACAAAACATTTAATCTTTTACCATCTTTCCATTTATCAATATATTTTTTTTTTTGCATAAGAGGTTTATGCTGAAGCCACTTAACAGATCGGCTGAAAAGTTCGTATCGTTTCTATCTGAGCTACTAGAATTTAATCCTTATCACTGTTACTTAGCACTACCGTGCAAAATATACGTAAATTTGACAGCTGTCGGGCTATAAGTTCCTGAGATATAGCATTTTGAGTAAAGCCACTTTCGTAAATTTGAAAATATAAAAATATAATAATAATAAAAAGGCAATTCACTGTTTAGATAAACAAAAATGCTTCCAATACCAAAAACTGAGTTGTTAAGTATGATAACGTTTGGACATATCGTTCAAAAATTCTGCGCAAATTGGGTACTGCGCGAGCTCATTTGGGCTTCAAACAACTGCATCAATCGAATTCTCCACATCTGTCCTCAAGGGGCTTATGGTTGTCCTCAGACTCAAGAGAATGATCGCTATGGGGTCTAAATAGTCAACCGATAAAATTTATAGGAAACTTTAAAAGATTTCCAAATGCAAAAATTGGTTTCGATATCTTTATAAACAAACGAGTGATGCCCTAATCTGTGTGAGTTACAACCGATTTTTATCAAAATTGGTACTGGGTCTCTATATAACTTTCGAATGACAAATTTTGGTTACGATATCTTCGATACCAAACGAATGATCCATCTAAGACTTTTGGTATTTTTAAGAGGCCGTCTGAAACACGCCTATGGGAGCAATATAATGTAACCCATGTTCAAGCTCTTACCATCTCTGAGAGCTAGACGTTCGTACGGACGGTCAGACAGCCAGACGGACAACGGTATATCAATCTCTAGTTGCCCTGATCATACTTTAGATAACATTTGGTGGTCTCCGACGACTCCTTAGCAAGAAAATTATATATAAATATTATAGAAATGGGGTGTCCCTAAAAAATAGAGGAAAAAGGCTATTTCCGAAAAAATTAGTGGAGTTGAACTCAACAGAAAATTTAGAAAATTTAATTCGCGTAAGTATTCAATATGGCTCAGTTTTCATCAATTACATTTTTTTATTCTGTCTAATTTATTTTAATTTGTAGATTTAGCCTTAAACCAGGATTAAGTTTATTATTATTTTATAATTGTTGAATATCTCACGATTTCCTTCAACTTTTTCTCCTGTCATTTCCCTATTTTTATTTTCCATGTTTTTTTTTGTATAATAAATGTGTTTAAAATTACACAGATATTTGTGTGTCTAAATTTTTATATTTTTCTCACCTGGCAACAGCTGTAAAGGCCAGCTCCACATTGAGTCCGGTTTTGGCCGAGGTCTCCATGAATGGCACATTGTGCTCACGTCCCAAACGCTCCCCATCCTCCCGCTTCACCTGTCGTTCACTACTGCCGCAATCGGCTTTATTGCCTTTTGGAAAAAAAGCATGAAAAATATATAACAATAAACCTATATAGTATAAAAAATATATAACAATAACCCGATGTATAGTGCTATATACAAAAAGTCCAGCAGGCTTTGTTTTTATGCATTTGAACCATATGTATTTCAATGCGATTAACATCAGCTAATTTTAAATTGAGTGCAACTTACCTATTAAAACAATAACCACATCTTCCTGCGCGTATTCCCTTATCTCACCCAGCCAGGCGCGTATATTATCGTACGTGGTTTTATTGGTCACATCGTACAGCAGGAGCAACGCTGCACGAGTTTAATCAAATTTAATTAAACGAATAAAATCCAATTGGAGCCATTTGGTAAACTCACCATGAGCATCGCGATAGTAAGCATGGGTAACGCTGCGAAAACGCTCCTGTCCAGCGGTATCCCAAATCTGTAGCTTCACGCGTGTTCCATCCACAACGACCACTTTATTCTGTGTATTAAGGCAATCCCAAAAGTGACAGTTTAATGAGTGAAGATAATACGATAAGGAGAAGAAATTGTAATTGTTTTAAAAATTCAATTAATCAGAGCCATATGCATGCAATTCAATGGAGGTGGCAACTCTGTCAACATGCACACCACACGGCGTATGTGTTATCTTTTGACGTGCATTAAGTATACGCTAATGGATTAATTATTAACTACAAGCTACAATTTTCGACTGGCTGATAACTGAGTAAGTATCTGTATCTTTTTGTTGTTCATAAAAAAATTATATTTTAAATTTAAATTATTGTTAAAAGAATCACAACAATAATAATTTAAGCCATTTGTGCCATATACTGGAACTCCTTCCTTTATTAGAAGGAAGTTTTTCCGACACCACCTTTAACTTGTGTAAGGACTCATTTAATATAAACATAAAAATATTAATTATGAAATAATACTCAGTTTTTGTATTTCTAAAATAGAATTTCATTTAAAGATTCAATTTTAATTGTTATTTTCCGGAAAAGAGTATTTTATTTATTTATGTTTTATTTTCTAGCTAATATATCTGTAACCAGAATACAGCACGCCTGCATATGAATATGAAGTTTATGTTTGTCCGGTTCAGTTGTTTAAAGCCAAGTTAGTAGCAATCATTGAAACAATCTGTGGAATGCAGACCTATTAAACACACACTCATGCACAAACAGCATGCACAATTTATATGATTAAAATAACAGACGTGTAATATTTAGTTTCAAGTTTGGGAAACCAAAAGCCAATATGGGTAATGAGTACCAGGCATGTTTTATTATTAGGTTGCCAGACCCTCTATCCGGGCACCTTTTAGTAATAAGAGCAGCGCAGCAGCAGCAGCAGCAGTATCTTTGTGTGAGTGCGTATCTGTGTGTATGTGGATATCTGTGTGCTGCTTTGCTACTCAGACTCAGACAGTTAGTCAATATAATAAAAATGAAAGAAAATTACGGTACATAACATCAAAAGTGGACGCATGTTTATTTGTCTATATGTATTTAGATACTCGTATATCTAAGGTTAAAGTTTTCATATTGACTTTATGCCCTATGTACACACATACATTCAAAATACATACAATAAACAACAAAAATAATTTACACAATTGTGTAAATATATTCTACATAACTTCAAGTCAATTTCTAGAATTGCACAACAAACTAACACATACAGAAAAAATATACTTAAAATTTAGCATAAAGATAAATATTTAACAATCTTGCGGATTAAAGCTTAAAATAAAAATTATGAGCGTTTAACTGAAAACAAAAAGTACAAAATCAAGTTCTCTCACTAACTTATTTGAGCCGGTCACATGCTTGATTGCATAAGCTATTGCAGTAGCTGCTACAGTCCAGCATGAGGCTGGCTCAAGCCGCATTTCGTGCAAGTGCGAGCGAGACAAACACACAGTGCAAAAGGTCCGTTACTGGAATTGCTACTGACAAGCAATCCAGTGGGAATTATTGGAACAGTTGGCGCGCTGCGGAATATTGCTGTTTAGCGACGCAACAATTGTTTTATTTTATTGTCGTTTTTGGGTGTTTGTAAATGGAATAAAAATAAAAAAATCTTATCGTCTGTTCGGGAGAGTAACTGATAAAAGTGGTTGTCATTTTCGTGTTTCTCGACTCAAAATTACCCTAACACTTTTATACAAATCATCGCTTATTATTTTACTAATATCTCGAAATGCTAGGCCTTAAAAAATGTATTTAAACGGCGTTGACGAAAGTGCTTAAAGTTGAATTTATTTGTAGAATTTCAATGTGATTTTTTACTACTTATTTAAACTCCCACGAAGTATGAATACATAATGAGTTGAGAAACGATACTTTACTTAAAGAAATATTTAATACAAACACTTTTTAATAGAAGTTCTTAAAAAAAGTTTGCTTTTCAAAATTTGCATTATGACTTTCTCAATAACAAATTACTCTTTACAAACGTTATAACCATTTGAGGTACGTTAATTTGAATTTCAATTAGAATTTTCTTAGTAAACAACTTGTATAACTTCATAGGAAAAAAATGTTAAAGGTAAAAGCTTAACAATGTAATATTATGAAAAACAAACATTGGGAAATTAAATTCCTTATAAAGCTCAATTTTAAAAACAAGTTGAAAAAAACGCAAGCACAAAGTTTAAGAGTATACGTAGCTATGTATCTATAAATTTGTAAGCATGAAACAAATAAGTATCTAAAGAAGTCAATTCGGAATATACTTTGCGTTGGCACGCGTGCTCCATGCCCCATCATTGTTGTGGTAATAGACGTTGTTGTAGTTTGTGGTTTTATAAATTTATGAGTCTCAGTGAGCAAATGTTGACAATGGCAACGATAATAATAACAACAACAACAACTACAAGAACAACAACAAGTACTACAAAGTTGTATATGAAAACGACACTAACAACTTAACCTAAACAATAACGTCGCAAAAATAAGCATAACAAATACAAAGCCAACAAAAACAACAACAAAGCGTATAAACAGTGAGGCAACACAAACACTTACACAGACACATATAGAACATCAACAAGTCCTTTTCAAGTTCATATGCTTTACAATAAATAGCCCCCAAGGAGTGAAATGATGGCGTCTAAAGAGCCAGCTGCAGTTTTAGTAGTTATAGGCAAATGGTGGAGCCGTGGAGCAGCTTAAAGAGCTTAGTGGCTCTTAAAGGACATCTGGTCTGGGTTTAGTTTAGTTAGCCCACATGTACGACACAATAATGGCTGCTATTTTAGTAACATAAAGAGACCAACTGCAAATACTGGAAATCATGAAACCACAAAATAGAGCCAACTACGACATTGAGTGGGTTGTAGCGTGGGTGAGTCCGAAAACAATAAATACCTCAGAATAGAAAAGCTGGCTTTTGCACATATGAACTTGCCAAATGATTGCATGACTATAGATTAAAGTATACCATGTAGAAGCCTATTGGCTTATTGGGGATCAACGTGTAACCACTTTGGTACGCGCCGTAATTGTGATACACTACTGTGCGACTATACTCTACCCGTGTAGGCGTCTGGAAGCAAGTCCTTGGCACTGTCATGGAAGCTGGCGATGAGAAGAACACTCTTTCAAAAAATTACCCCAATCTAAGGAGAAACTTCATACGCCGATAGATGAATGACCGAGGGGGTGCTCGTTCGCTAGTAAGCGGAATCTCGATACCTGTTAAACTCCAGTTTTAATCCTTGAGTTCCCAAACACATCCCCACCCCGAGTATTCAATATATACGGATACTTCAATTAATTATAAGTGGCAACATTGGTTCACGGAAGGGTCCAAAACTGAGCAGGGTGTAGGTGTTGGAATCGTTGAACACAACACCAGAATCTGGCCGATGGGCTTCAGGAGAACATAGGAGATACTGCTTCTCCCTTCCGGGGCTTCGACAAGCAAAAGTGCTTGTCAAATTTTTGGATGCGATCAAGACAATAGGTCTTGGCCAGGCGGACCTAAAGCTCCTAGTAGCATACCTATCTGGCCATCACACTGTTAGATACCATCTACAAAAAATTGCTTTACCGGACTCTTCAGAGTGCAGACTATGTGTCGAGAACGATGAAACCACCAGACATATTCTCTATGACTGCCCAGCGCTGGTACGGGACAGAGCCGTTCACATGGGAAAGGAACGGATTAGTCCATTCCACACAAATAAAAGACCTACTGCTATTCATGCGGAAAGTCTTTTGCTTTAATTTAAGGGTATGGTACAAAAGATCTTTTGGTCGCAGTGCCCCACCTCCGTGTGAGGAACCCTTTTTCGGGAAAAAAATGTAGAAGCATCAAATTTTGTCTGAATGATATTGCATATGCATCAGCGGTTCTCTGTAAGTTTATTTTTTGATCTTAAACCCGCGCACTAAATTGACGAAATTTGCAAAAATAAGAGGACTTGATTCGTTACGTCTTTATAATCTTTGACAAAATTACTTGAGATTTAATTAAATTCACTAATAAACCCTATTTTATTCAAAGAACCAGTTACTTATTTGGATAGGTTATTTTATTACTGAATTATTTGTATCTATATGTTTAGATATATCTTATGTGTTAATTTATTGTTTTTATTTTTACAAAATCTATATTAAAATCTTTTGAAAATATGCCAATTTGTGGCAAAGTGCAAGATCTTTTCAAACTAAGGAGTTGTCAGTGATATTTGTAAATATCAATAATTTGACAGTTCAAAATTAAAAAATGAATTGCCTAACATTAATTTAGTATGAGGAAGGAAGGACCAAAAAGCGTTTTCAAAGAAATATTAAAATCAAAAGAAAATCCTAAATAAAATGTAAACAAATAAATTTTGCCATTCAAAATGCTACTGACTGCTTCACTAAGATCATGTTTACGGCTGCATAAATATTTAAATTTATATCAGAAATAGCAAACAACACCAAAAAATTGACTTTTTTAAATAATTTCTTTATATTCATGTACAAAAATTATTTCAAATAGTTGCAACTATTTTCTGCCGTTCTAACAAAAGCGTAAACATTCCGAATTAATTGTTCGAAAGATAAAATCTTTAAAGGTTTCTGTAGCATTCTCGATAGAGAAATAAGAAAGAATTTACCCAGTTCAACCAAAAACAACTTATTTGTAAATCTGTCAGAAAAAGTTTCAGCCATGAAAACTGATATTGTCTAAAAACTACAACCCAATCTTTCAAAATTTAATAATTTTCTAAAGCCACATCAAAATCTGTTTATCATTATTTTCCCATTCTGGTCGTTAATATTATGATATCATAAATGTTTCTTTCATTTGTTATTTTTGTTTTTTGTTTTTAACAAAATTTTTATTTCGCGTTCTTTGGGCGTGAATCGATTCATGGTTAAAATTGTAGTGCAATCTTTCCAAAATGTGTTCGACGACGTCAATCGGTTGAAATCTGTCAAAGTTATTCAATATTTCCATCGACCACATTTAAATGGCGCACCCTGTAGCTATTCCAAAAATTCATTTACAAAAAATTACAACTTTAATATTTAGATTTTTATAGTTAAAAGCAGAGATATTTACATAATTCCAATACTTGCACTCCTTACGATATGGCTGATAAAGATCTTATAAATACGACAAAATTTAACCGTTTCAAAAATATTTAAAAACTATTTTTAAAATTAAATTAAAAAAATTTCATATCGTAATAATTTATAAAGGCAAAGAAACATGGGGAAGATAATAAGGCTTTTTTTATTTTTTTTATTATTTGTAATGGGTATAAAGATGTACTGCCCAGGAGCTAATTAGGTTTAACATTTGATAAAATTTCTGGAAAGCTATATAAAAGGAACAAGAATTTCAACACACTTAGATACATACATACATACAAATTTATATTGACTGACAAAAATAAAAAATGAAGGCAAATCAAATTGATAACCTTGACAACTGTTGACGCTCGCACACAGCCACACACAAATTATATATATTTATACACATATATGTATGTAAGTATCGCTATGGGAAAGTGAGATTTGAGACCACAACAATTAGAGTCAACAACAACAACAACAATAATAACAACAACAAGGACAACGACGAAAACAACAAATACATATACATTTTATAAAAATCATATTAGGAAAGACGCTGACAGAGTAAGAAAGAAAGACAAAGAGAATAACACAGAGAGAAAGTCAGAGAGGGCGAGAGAGACAGAGAGAGAGAGAGACACAGAGATAGAGGCGAGGACAACATTTAAGCAAACTAGAAGCTTACCCTAAAATCAATGCCAACAGTACTCAAAAAATAGCTGGGCACATAGCGACCATCACGAAATCGTATCAAAAGAGACGTCTTTCCCACTCCCGAATCTCCCAGCATTATGACCTGGCCAACGCAAGCACACACATACACACGCACACACGAATATATTACACGCAGACAACAAATCACAGTTGAATTTTTGTTGCGTTGGCAACGCGAAGAAGAAGAAGAAGAAGAAATATAACACATGGAATATTATTAGGAGGAGCATTCAAAAAAATAACAAACCAAATATAAGCACACGCACGCACACACATACATATATATATATATATTCATTTGACAGTGTATACCAGCAAACCATTTGAAATGTGACTCATTCACAATTTGAAGATGTTCGTAAAAGTCTTCTAAAGTTAATATGTACTATATAACTCGAACAAATTGGTTACGAGCGTTTAAATTTATTCCACTCTAAGAATTCTAGAGTGCTTCTAGATCAGAGTTGGGCAAAACTCAACAAACAAACATTTCTTTGCATGAGTAAGCAGCGCAGTAAGCAAAAGCGTATGAGAGAGCAAAAACGAGAGAGAGATTTCACATACTTGGACCAATTAGGTTGCCCTTCCTCGCGAGTTCTGCACATAGGTACAACAAATCTATTATGCATTTTGATTTTAAAACTGATTTTTGATCATTAGGTTTTTTTATTCGAACAATAAAAGAATCCCTTCTGTACATAATAATAACAAATTTATCTAGTAGCTCCAAAATCAGATAATCTGTTCAGAAGTCGAAAGGCCATACTATTGTCTAGTATGCAAAGTACCAGTAAATTATAATGGTTCATAGACAGTTTTTATAGGTTTTCTCGCGATATTATTGCTAATTTCGTCTCTAGCACAAAAAAAATTTAAATCTTTGTGAATTCCTTGTTGCTTACGGCATTCTAAAATTGGTATCTTGAAAGAAAATTCAAGTAAAAAAAGATAAAGGAAAAGGATTCCTTAAGGACTCTTCTTATGGTTTGCTGGGATGCCAATACTCAAGCGAGTGGAATAATTTATGTCTGCATGTGTATGTGTGTATATGCAGAAAATATTAAATATGTAATGAAAAGCTTATGAATTTTACATTGGTTACATTTGAAGAAAAGTAGCCAAGCATTTGAATTGGCATTTTGGAGATGGGGGCTTGGTAGGTTGGTTAGGCTTTTTCGGTGGCTCGGTTTATTAATTTAGGGTTGGTGGCAGTTGGAGGGAACCCAAAACAAATTACAAACACTCACTCACACTTTCACACACATTCAACAACGGCAGGAAAAACGCTTGCAGCATTCACAAAGCGTTTTTCCCGCTTACGACGTGAATTTATTTGCTTTTTGCGCTTTGTAATATTTGTATACTCTTCAAGCTGTCAAAAAAATGTTGCATTTTTCAAAGAGTTTGTTCGACTAAATAGAAGATGTGTCATAGCTATCTCTTATTTTATGGGCATCCATTTGAATTCGTTTTTTATGTATTTGATCCTTTATTTTTTATTCCTATACGTATAAAAACACTGTTTTCTATATATCGAAATAGCTTTCAAAATTCCATAGTAATCCTATTCCTGCCTCAAAAACATTACACATAAGCACAACAACATCAAGGACCTTACCACCCAAATAGTCTAGATACCTTTTTATAAACTTGAAATTTAAAAATTAAAGTTTTCTCAAAAGAAAACAGAAAGCTTGATGAAGGATTTGGTTGATTCGATTTTACTTTTTTAAATGTCAACTACATATTTGAATCTCCATCCATAAACGACTTAAAAATAAACATCATTTAAGAGTATGTAAAGTTTCGTGCTTCCAAACTATCTTTCCTTTTTGCTTTTCGCATGTGTTTGGCTTCCTAGTTACCTTCCAGCGCAATTAGGTATAGAAAATTTTCCTTTTATGAAATACAAATGAAACTTTGTATTAATTGCGTTGCACAGAAATTTATTTATTATCACACACACTGTCTTTTATAATTTTCATTTTATGTATTGAAATTGTGGAAACTAAAGCTATCCATAGAAGTACTTGTGCAATGAAACAATTAAACATGGAAACTTTTACCATGGATACCTCTTCAGGAAATCCATTTTAAAAATAAATTTATATATGTATATAAGGAAATACTAATAGCATTATAATTATTATTAGCAAATGGAGAATAATTATTTGTGAACGTGTGTTAATTTTAACTAGTTAAGCAGCTTGGTTCGTCTAGGTAAGTTTAGTCTATTGTCTTAGGTTAGATTTCAATAAATAAGAGATGCCAATATTCTATAGGTTGGGCCATCTGTTGGTTTGTTTGAATTTGCTTTGTTTACGTACATTTTCGAACAGTATTTATCAAATGTGACCGTCGGTGGCGTAAGTGGTAGCGTACTCGCATCTAAAACCGAAGGTCGGTGGTTCGATTCCCCGCAGTAGCACTGGTGGATTTGCCTAGCACTGGCATTGCTAGCTCAAAGCTCTCGATTAATTAAAGACACTGCCGTTCGGAATGCTATAAACAGTAAACCTGTTATGTTCGAACAGTTATTAATAGAGATCCTCATGCCCCTTCAAGGGGTCAAACAGGGAATTATTTATTATTTGGCAAGTGTATTTAATATTGTAAACTACTTATTCATGTATGAATATCATATCGCCCAACGTCGGCCACGGCTGGCTCATATGCGAACAACGTATTTTTCGAGGACTTATCCCAGTAAAACGAGTACAATGGCTTAAGATTGTTTTGGAGCTCACGAATTGTTGCTGGATTAAGGGAATTCGTTTTGACTTTCAAAAAACCGGGCCATAAAAAGTTGGATATCATGGCTTTTTCTAAGAAAAGTGGTCCGCATCGTTCGCGTCGATTTTCCCGGAGACTTCCCGCATCAACTGAGCATATAAATATTGTGTAGTGCCGACCACTGAAGTGGTATATTCGATCCGATCGATAATTTTCTCGTTTCTTGAATATTTACAGAGCTCGCTCATATTCAAAGTACGCTTGTACCATTTCTAAGCATTGTTTGGTAAACAATCGATGACTAAAGTTTGGAACTTGAACATCTACGTTATATAAGTATGTTTGGAATTATTAGTGTTTACCAACCAAGCCAACAGATGGCCGAACCTGTATTTATGGTCCGCATACACCCTTGAACTTCAATAATATCTTCAAGTATCTAAAAAGCTTAGCCAAAAAGAAGATATCACTAAATTGGTCTGCAATTAAGCTTTCAAAGTTGTTAGTTTCTCTGAACGGATAACAGAAAGTATCTAAAGACATTATCGCTAGAGCAAATACACATTTAAATTGGTTTTTTAATGGCTTACTTTGGGTTTTCAAAGACTTGAGAAGGACCGAGTGGCTTTATTCTTTGTATACCCTTAATGAACTATACTTAATTCATCCTTGCCACTTTCATTCATGCTACTCATAAACTAACCAATAAGTACTTCTTCAAAAAAAAAAGGATGAAGTGGTCGAAAATGCTCATATTTTAGCCATATAGCAAAATATATTCTTCACCTTTATGCTTAATTCAATTTTTTCTGAATTAAAAATTTGTTTTTAAGCTCGTTTTAGTTTAAGGAAAAAAAAAGCTACTACTACTCAATAGGATAATTGAACCATTAGATGTATACTTATGAAATATGCACTTGCATCTGATTTAAATACTTGCTGAGATATGCATAATAAAATGCAATTGTTTACTATCTAATTTATGCACTAAAATGCAAAGCTCAAGTAATTAGCATTATTACTAAAGCTAATGCAACAACTTGCAAACAGCACAAACACAAAGGCAAACAAATATATACTAGATGTATATAGTATGTGTATGTATATGTGAAGCTACTTTCTCCTACCAAAGAAAAAGAAAATTAAGTATTTATTTATGCAATATTTTTATTTCCCAGGCAGACATCAGTCAACAGAAAGCTCTGGTCTCATTTGTCGTCATCTCTTTGAATTATTATTCTAATCAAAAGCGGTTACAGGTCGGGGAGAGTCGGAAAAGTTCTGTCAACTGCAGTTAAAAGTAGCTGGCTAATTTGTACCGGAACGGGCTGGTCAGGGGCAAGGGCATGGCCAAGGACACACTGCAATGTTGCTATGGCAACATATCAGATAATGCTTTTCGCAGCATAAAAGCCCCAGCGCAAAAAGTTTCTAGAAATTTTAGTGTCAATATTTAATTTGAGCGCTCAAAAGTATGCAACAGTTAATAATTGACGCATTAACGGCTAACTTTTTATTGATGAACATTATTTATCAGGGGTGGTGAGTAGGTGGGTGGGTGGGGGGTTTGCTGTCACACTTTGCACTTTATTGAATTTAATGTCTTTAAAAGTATCTTTAAGCTTTAGCGTTTGCTTTACTTAAGACTTGTACTTTATGGTTTGTTGCATTTGGCTGCTTATGTAAATCAGGCGCCATAAAAAGCGACTTATGCCAAGTCTAAAGTCTACCAGCGCTGTCAGAGCTTTTGAGTTTTATATATTGTAAATAAAAAATAAAAAAACTCAAAGACGTAAAAAAGTGTCTCACACACACACACACACTCGCACGCACACAATGGAAATAAAGCGGATATACATAAATCAAATTGTTGTAGGAATTGGATGTATTTTATTTTTGGTATTGGGCCTCTTTGTTAGTCAGGTAAAAATGTTATCTCAATTTTGGGCTGTGTTAAACTGCTTAAACACATAAATTTCTTGCTTTTGTTGCTGCAATTCAAAAGGAAAATTGGGATAATTTAAGGATTTGCCTTGGATTCTTAATACGTTGAATATAATCAACATTGTTATTGAATTAGCTTGTAGAGTTTAAAGCTTGATAAAATAATTCTCAAGAAAAGCTCAACAAAGTAGATATAATGAGGTAAGAGAAAGTGTGACCAAAGCTTGATATTATTCTCGTTTGTGTTTTGGCTCTTAGATCAAACAAAAATAAATATTGTATCGTTTTTATTGTGATTTGAAGTTTAAGTTTTACTGCCCAATATTTTTTTTCGATCGCATTAGACGAATTGTTTGACTTTTAATTTTTTCATTTTATTTCAAGTAATTACCTTAAAGGAATTCCTCGATAGCAATAATTTAAGCATAATTGGAGGCACCCTTACTAAGTTACTCTCTGATTAAAAAAATAGAATTTCAATTATTTTTAGCAGCTTCTTGGCTTCTTTGAAAGCCAATAGTGCATTTGATTAACCATGTTTAAAAAGGCATCCCAATATACAACTGGCTTATCTGTCGGACTTGCACCATCTTCTCTTATAAATAAATTTATCTACGACTCACCACTACAGCGGGTATAGCGCTAGTGTTATTCCTCATCTTCAAAATTGGAGTTCTAAGCAAAGGAACTTTCAGGTACTCCAACCGTAAAGCTTTATCTATTCTTAAAGTCAACAAACGTATCGCGATGATAAAATACTACTAATTTGCGTGAAATTCTTCAGGAATACGCTTCAATGGACTTTCGTTTTGAGAGCAGTAGAAATAACATTTTTATACAGTGCCATTGTTATTTTTTTCCAATTCTTAATGCTTTTATTGTGTTTGCACTTTCTCCCTAGGGACTGACAATAATCAATCAAATTTCATTCTAATTCACTTTAAAATTAACAAAATGAAATGCATTTATGTTAAAACGTCCCTAAAAGGATGTCGCTTGGCTGCGGCTGCCAGCTCGGGTTAGAGGTCCTGTAAGATGGTTTGAATAAGCGGCAAACTTAATTTGATGATTTTGTGTCCCCAAGATTGTTCTTAGGATTAATAATAATAATTCAATAATAAATAACATCAATGCTGGATCTGCTTCCGTTGTCCTTTAACTCGGAGCCATAGGTCCAAACAGGTTTCGGCATGGAGTTACACAGACGTACTTTATAATCCAGGCTTAGTGGAGAGCGCTCGTTTATAAGCCAGTAAAGGCTTACGTTTCAGATGCGTCTTTATGGCTTCTATGCGCTTTCGCCAGATGAGCCGACTGTCTAGGTGTCCAGGTACGTTACTTGTAATGTGTAATGCATGTTTCGTTCAAGATTAAGGAAGGGTGCCTTTTTTTATTAAGAGTATGTGTCAAATTAGAGGTTGTTAGCTGGTAGTCTGTCGGAGTGTTCGCAGTGTACAGGATGTAGAGGATTGACTTCCATTGACTTCCATCATGAGTATATCATATATATATACATTGGTGCTTATGAGACATCTAGAAATGTAGGCGTGCAATATTTCCGATGTGATGCGATTGATCTGCTCGATCGTTTCATGGTTTTCTCAAAAACCAAATTGTTGTGATGGAACTACGTTGCTTTGAGATGCGCACTAGGAGGACATTTTCAAACAGTTTTGAAAGATAGGTTAGCAGGCATTGCGTTCTCGAGCTGGATCATTTTAAGAGATATCAAGTCAAACCCAGGAGATCTTCCAATCTTTAGCTGCTCTTTGATGACTTTTCCAATTTTCCAATGGTTTCAATGGCTCTAATATACTTTAACCTGACAAAGCTGGAGCACTAACGAATTAGTGGCAGGGTGTGCCTGGAACTCTTTTTGTAGAGCTCTGTGGAACCAGGTGGAGATGGGATTGCTTAACGAAATGGTTGTTTCGATAGGAGCGGGAGAATTCAGTGGGCTCCACAGCGGATGCTTTGTGCTGGTAAAAAATATGGCTTTGGTAGGATTTACTTAATTTTGCTACCAGTTATAAAAGACTACTAATTCATATCAATTGTTTTCAACGACTGATAATTATTTTTAAACAATTTTGACACTAAAAAGAAGTCCAGCAAAAACTATGCACTATCTTGACAAAGTATTTGTTCTAATAAATTTTATTTGCATATTATTCCGTTTTAACAAACTTTATAAAACGTAGCTTGCTGAGAAAACTTTCTTTTACGAAATTCTCAAGTATTAACAATGGAAATCTGGAATAATGTAGCAAAATGCGTATCGGGTTATAATTAATGTTTTTTCTGGTTTGTCAAAAGGTTTTCCTAATTTGCCGATTGGTAAAATATATTTTTCAGACTCTTGGAAAACGTGATTAAAGAGTTATGAAGTTTATAGCATTTACAGGACCGTTTTTTAAAGCGAATATTCCACATTCCAGAGTAAATCGTATTTAAGAGAGATCATAACTAGAAACCTTACTAATAGACATTGACAATGTTAGATTATATTGTTGTTGAGGGACATCAGCAAGGACATTCTTGTCCTGAAGCTTAAGTAACGTCATCTTTATATAGACAAAAATAAACATCCTTCTTCTAGATCAGTCACTGATAGCAATGGTTAAAGTATCTTATGAACGCAAATCCATTCAAAGTGCCCACAAAAATATAGGTATATGGCGAATTTGAGTGGAGTGATTTCAAAGAAAAGATGGCGTACGTTGAAGTCGGGCGCGGACGACTTTTGGATACCCTGTACACAACATTGCAAAAATATATTTGTCAAATTTGGATACGATATTTTCATAATGAATACGTCCTAGTCATCCGACATTAATCAAACAGGGTTCAGTGCTTGGATATATTAACTTCTCAAGTCGCCCTGATCACACTTTGGGTAACATTGGGGGTCTCTGACGTCTCCTTCTATATGTTACATACATTTTCGGCTTTCACAAACTTAAAATACCATTTTTACTATAAAAATGGTTTGTATGTGAACGTATGTATGGGAAGGCAATGACATTATCAAATCATGAGCGTGAAAATATGCACTAAGAGTATGCAACAACTTTTGAAAATTAGTATGTTTTTGCCCAAGTAAATTTATTAATATTTTTAACCTAATTAATTTCGTACCAAGCAGACCAAAACTTTAAAATTAATACCGTTAAAGGAATCCACTGAATATCCAGCTATAAATATCGATTAGCTTTGGTTATGTAACGTCATAGCTGTCGCTTTGTTGTGGCTTTCAAAATATACGTAGTCATTGGGCATCGGTCATCCGAATGAGAAACATCTGTCACTAGCGTGGTGGATTATGGAAGATAGCTTTTTCGATACCCTCTGTCTCAGGGCCGATGATATCGTTGACGTATTAAAGTGTTCAGAGCGTCCCATTCTTGCTGCTTCCGCTGCAGCTTTAGTACTTTTTGGCATTGTAATTTATGAACTTCCGCCTTGGCGCGATTATAATCCTCTTTAATTTGTTGCTTTAATTGTCTTAGATCATTTAGCTGACGTTCCTTTTTCATAAGCTGATCTTCCATGCTTCCAAATTCTTGCAGTGATTGCAAAATATTTCTCGGTTCAAGCGATCCGCCTAACTTGCGTTTTTCCTCTAATGCGCCATTGCGCGATTTTTTACGCTTTTGAATGTTAGGCACACTCGTGACCGATTGCGGACTGTTGAGTTTTGGAGCAGAATATTGCTCCACCGGATCCTTTTCCAAGTTTTTCAAAAATTCTATTTTCGTTTTGCTTAAAACCATATCTGATCGTGATGCCCTCGGAGTATCCAGTGCGTATTGATTTCTACGGCTTGTAGTTGGTAAGTCGATGTCTATTTCCGACGGGGTATCTCGTGATGCATCATTCACTGTAGATCTGGAGATGGTTTGCTGTACATCCACGTCTAGCACGTTGCTCTCCAAAGCACGCTCCTCCATATCGGTCAACCCTCGGTTGCCAGCTTGTAGTTCATTTATACGCACTGTTTTCTTTTCAATAGAAGGCTGTCTGGACGAAGTGGGCTCTTCATGTACATTTATATAGTTACTATCTATCAGTTTGTGCAATGGATGTGATTGATTCATTGTCAAACTGTACATTAAAGTTTGCGAAGGTTGTTGATTATACTTCCGTAAATTCTGTTCCGGACTCAAATCTAGAGGCAGCACCTTCATCGCTTTCTGTTGTGTTACAGATTCCGCACGTCTTTGATATATGCCGCTAAGAACGGCTTTGCGGCTCTCGCCCTGTTCGCTTTGAGCTGGCAGACTATTCCCAAGGGTCGCATCACTATTGAAATGACGTATCTTATACTCCCGTGGTTCCTTTGGATAAGGTGACTGCGCCGTACGCGGATATTTATGCTGCACATGCCTTGGTGGTGGCAAAAAGATAGTGCGTCCTGCTTGTGGATCCATTGCGCGTGTGGCCCAGTTGGTATTATTAGCGTGCAGTTTTTGCACATAGGTGCGTTGTGATCCACCGGCATCTGTATCGCTCGAGCTAGGTTCCTCTGGCCATGTCGTTCCTCCAGATATGCCGCGGGGCTTTTCGGGCTCACTGGTTATAAAGAAAAAGGTTTGTTGCTTACACTGACTGCACAAATCCATTATGCCCGTAATGGAACGCACACAGCGCGCAGCATTGTCGGGATTTAATCTAAGCTCCGGACCTTCAGTAAGCTTTTTTTTTTCCAGCCACAATTCGTGCAGACAAACATTTTGTCGTATGAACGATTCGATTAACTTTTTATTTTATTTTTTTAATGAATTTTATGCCAAACCGAAAGGTGTCATTTTTTTTGGGATTTTAGATTTATTTAACATCTAGAGTGTAGTTTATATAATGAAGTAGCTAGCCTACTTGATTGGTATAAATTATGAATACAGCTTAAAAGTTTCTTTATAAGCAGCTCCTTGCATCATCTTTTGACATGGTCACCTTGGCAATTATCTTTAAAACCTGTGAACTAAAGTTTAGACTTAATTTCAACTAGCCACCAGAATTTAATTTATTACGGTCAACTTTTACTGAGTCAGAATATTCGAATTTAAGACTGTTGCAGTTTTTTTAGAACACATCCAAAGCTCTAAATAAATATTTTTCTTTACAAAAGCGAAAAATTTAACTTTTCTTGAGCATTTCTTGAGAATTATTTTTATAGCTATTAAAGAACATAGAGGAGTAATACACATACACATTAAAAACAACAACAGCCAACTATTCACCTTGCCCATAATTTCGTAATCCTCATCTTCATCATTGTTCTGTGTGGACGATATCATGCGTATGAGCGCCCGTCCAGCCGACTTGCAGAGCGTGACACCAGCGCCCTCTGTACCAGGCCCTAAGCTCTGTGGTGCAGCAGTTGTAGTAGTGGCTGCACCGCCTCCACGATCCACCATGGCACCGCTCGTATCCAAGAGTGGACGTTGCTCCATGCCTGCATTAAGACGCACGTTGTTTAGACGCGCCATAAAACTATTGCCGCTGGCTAATTGCGGCGACACAGCTACAACGGATTTCGGTGATGTTGCTCCCGTTGACATATAATCCGGCAACAATGGCTGCTGAGAGACGGATTGCTGGCGTTGGTGCACAATAACACTTGGACGTCGCTTTGGATAGCCATCATCATCGGAATCGTCGGAAGCAATGCCATTAATCTTGTCCAGTGTCTTTGGCGGCAGCTGGCCGGGTGTTATATGCTGCCAAGTGGGCTTCACCAGAGATTCGCGTCGTGTGGGCGAAGCATTCGCTACGTTGACAGTAGTTGGTGTTGGAGTCAAGGAAGGCTTGCGTCCGGTAGAACCGGCAGCAATCGAATCAGAACGATAGCGAGTTTGCTGGCGACGCATTTTTGAAACCACTTACAAGTTGTAATATATATGTTTATATATTTACAGATAACAATATTATTATTGTGCGAGATGTGCGCTTGAGGATTAGCTTGTGCCTCTTAAGTCTGGCCCCTAAAAGTATACTGCGCAAATTGTACGTGTTAATGAAGGCGTAGGTTTGCTTCAGCAGCGTTCAAACGATACAATTTTATTTTTTAAATGTTTATCAGTTTTTCTAGAGATAGCTTATAACTAAAAAAAATATAAGCTAACTTTCAAAAGTAAGTCATGGCGCCCAGGGCGGCCTTTGGCTACCATAAATTATAATATTTAACATTATAACCCAGACCCTGTAGAGAGCATTAACCCATTTTGTTGGTGCTACAACAACTTGGAGACTTGCTGGCAAACTATGAGAGCATTAAATAAACACTTGAATAAGCACCCTCTTAATCTAGGATGATTAGTTAACAAACTTTGTTTGTTGCGAAATGTTTTATCAGAATTTTTTAAAAGCCACCCTTGACGTACGAAATACTTTCGCCACCTTATTGGCCCTCCTTTTGAAAAAGTTAACACTTAAAATTGTCTACCTTTAAAAACTTTAAACAAATAGCATAGCAAAATATTAAAAATCGTAATTGCACAGAAAGTTGAAGTTTTTAAGTTTATTAAACTTAAGAAGTTTCTCAGAATCTGTAGTTTACGAATTTAAGCCAATATACTGGGACTATGCCAAAAGTCATGGTATGCCCCCTATTTTGACTGCATCGAACCATTAGCGAATCAAAAATTAATTTAAGCGTAAATTTCTTAATTTAAAAGTCTGTATATTCAGAAATGTGCCAGAAATCTTTCACTGATAGCTTTAAATTCGTTTAAAACAATTGTCAAAAGCTATTTTTATTTTGAAAACTTGATGATTAACTTGTTATAGACAATCAGTTTTCGCTAGTCATTCAAATTCAAGCCCACGCTCTGTCTTTCTTAATCAACAACAATTTGAGGAATGCTTGACGTGACATTTCCCCAATTGAAAGCTGCCGACAAAATTATTTAAATTCTTTCTCCGTTGCTCACCTCCACCATTGAAAAAAACACCCTGCACGATCCGCAAATACAAACTTTGAATCATCTTTTGATGAAAAACGATATATTTCACCTCATATAACAGTTGAGCCGCCATTTACCGATTGTACAAAAGTTGCAACCAATTGAGTGCTTTTAATATCACTGTCATATCAAACACCCAAAAATAAAAATATCTTTGAAAAGAGCACAATCTTTATGCCATTTCCTTGAAGGTGGAATTTTCTGAATTTCATTCATCTTACGATTTTCATTCAATTAAGATCATCTAGACCAAGGTCTGGATAAAACTTTTTTTATTGCCGTAATGTTCATTCCGTTTGCATGATTGAATTGTAAAGTCGGTCCTGACCTACTCTTAAATACTTACCAAAGCCCAAACTTTCTTTATCTCTGATTCCAATGCGCAGGAGAAGAGCGTATGTGTTATTCTCATATTGATCAATTCTAATTCAATTCCTATCACTGAAAATTTCATTCTGCTATGAAAGCAGCTTAGCCCTCACCTAACTATTTTTGTGAAGCTCTCCATATACTCTCTCGCAATTCCAGTATAAATGTGGACAAGAGACAATCTTAGATTATATCCGGAAGTCCAACGACTTCCCCCTCACCTGCAGCAAAAACTACTTCTATTAATTATAATTCTTGCCTACCCAATTAAATAACATGTTGGGTCAGCCCTAGCCTGTACTCCCAACTTGCTCCTTCTGCCTTAATATCTGCTCCACGATCTACGCATGCCTTGACACTACGTTTTCCTTGAGATGTGCTTTATGCTTTCGTCAAAGTTTTAGTTCCGTAGCTTTTATAGTCTCTAAAATCCTTTCTGTCAAGTGACAGACAGACACAGCTATATCGACTCAAGTTGTTGATGCTGATCAAGAATATATATAATATACCTTATTGCATCTACCACGGTTCCTTCTTCTTATTATTCACTTTGTACTTTTTAGTACAGGAGGCGGATTCTTCAAAATTCAAATACCACGTTCCCGTCTAAATACACAGAACTCTAAAGAAAATTTAAGTTTTCTAGGTATTTCAGTCAGTCAGATCAAATATTTATTATTTTTATAAACATCGTAAGATTCTTTAGTTAGCTTATCTAGAGAATCATAAGATATTTGGATTAGTTGACTTTCATGACTCTCTAAAAAGACGTATGGACGAACTTAAGTATTCTAAAGAGAGCTCGCATCTCTAATAAATTCATGCCCCGCAGAAACTACATTTCAACTCCTTTGCGACTACGCAAATGCACTTTATGTCCAACACCCGGTGTTAAACAATTTTCTACTATGCTATATTCACAATATTCACAAAAATGCGTATATCTCACGAACCAATAGACACAAACATATCGGCTTAAAACCTCCGTATTGACAACCTCAAACACACGCAGAAATCAGATTTGAAATTTATCGACGCGCTGATGAGAACACCCGTAACACGTAAAATATAAGTTTCTTTTATATATATAGACATATTTTTTTAATATATATGTAATTAAAAATTGTTATCTCTAACCACAGCTTAGATTGCAGCATTATTGAGCCATAAAAAAGGCGAACATTTATATTTTGAAACTAAACCAAACTTTATTTTTTTAAATCAAATATAAAAAGTCTCAGCAAATTAGCAAAAAAAAATGTTTGTGACATTTACCCTGAACTGAGCAAAGTTATCCCCACCAAAGTTGTTGTTGTTGGAATTATTCGCCATTTATTATGTAAAATGAAAAGTTTTTAAAAACCCAAATAATTGCTTGTTGCATAGTTTATCAACTTAGTTAATTAATTTGCGAAATATGTTCAAACTTAATAGGATTAATTAATGGAGCAATTAGATATAACTTGAAGCCTGACCTTTACGAAATACAAATTGCATTGACTGATTAAAACTAAAACGCAGCGCTTTAAGCCAGTGGGAACTTTTCAATTTGAATAAACTTTATGTGATTGTTGTATTTTTAACAAAAAATATATTAAAAGTGTTATGTACTTTATGTAAAACACGCTGCTAAAACAAACACCTACAAAATCAATAACGCAACATTTATACACACATAAAGCAGTTTTAAATCGCTTTATATTCATCGTCATCATCATCATCATCGTCATTATTATTGTTAACAACATCATCAGCATTCTCATCGATATTAGCAATATGTATTTGTGTCCGTAACGACGTAGTACTTAGTACTTTGGGAACGTGAACACATTTGCCAAAAACAACCCTCACAAACATCCGTAGGCATTAAAAATAAAAATATATTTTAAAAATGAAAAAAATACAAAATCTCAATCTCAACTCTACAGGAAGTTTGTTTATGGAGTGGGCGCAGGCATTTGGCTTAAATTTTTCGCTCCGGCTAACACATAAATCATGCCCAAAGCCAACAACTTCAAAAGTTTTTTGAGGGCCCAATTCTTTGGGGCTGTTGTCAAAACTTTTCCGCTAAACTCATCAAAAATCATAAACAACAAATTGAGAGCCAAAGAAGTATGTCAAAAAATACAAAATAATAATAAGAGAACAAAATATTTTTATTAGCCTTGCAGTTATAATTTCAAATTCATTTGGACATTAGCAGGCAGTTTATAAAATTTTAAATTGCTTTACAAACACCAGATAAACAACTCCCTCCCTACTCTTTCTAGGCCGCAGAGGCGCCAGAGCAAGTAAATTAAAATGGGGCAACATTTTCGCAGGTGAAAATTGAATTTAATTGTTCTCAGCCAACAAAACAAAAGCACAAAGGACTACAAGAGCTGCTTCAGGCTGTCATGGCAATGTCCTGAGCTCTTGCTTTACTAAATCAACAGTTGTCTCGGCAGTGTTCCTGGCCCAGAAGCCTAAACAATGCCGTAACATTCAGCCGGCTAAGACGCGTTTTTGTTTAAGTCAACGCTGCATAGTGGTTCGTTTTACATTTTTTTCGATAAAGTTCAAGTCATCGATAATTTTTTATCTAAAGTATATCTTGCAGTAAAAAGGTGTTATTTATTGTTAGGTGTTAGTTATTTATCTCAGATCTGTAAGGGGGTAACAGCCTCAGCCGAGTTCCCATGTATTTCTTATAGAGCAAAGAGATTTTTAAAGATTTTCTAAGAGCGTTTTGGAATCTTTTACGGTAGCTCTCTATGCCCCACTAGGAGAAATGAAAACCAAGGGAAGAGAGCAGAGAGAGGCGGGTGTAATGGATTTATTGCTTGACAGCCTTTCTTTCTCAAAAACCAAAATTATTAGAAGCTTGAAATTGCAGGCGGGTTATTTTTTAAAATATTGACATCTTGCAAAAATTATTTTACCCATTTTTCAAAGTTTTGGAGGGTCGGGACCCACGGCTTCCCCGTGGATCCGCCAATGGTTTCAACGGTAATTTTTGGCACTAAAACTCAAGGCAACTCCAGAGGAAACATTCTAATGGCTTGCAGAGAAGAGAATTGGAAGAATGATTTGTAGATAGTATGTTTTTGATGGCTTTAAATATATTAGTACCGATTATATGACGACTGAGGTCCCATGGAAACGATAACTGGATAATGTAGAATACTAGAATGGAGAGATGTCGTTGTAGAGTGGAGAGAGAGACAAATGGAGAGAGTTTGTTGTGGAAGCTATGGTCCATCCAAGATTTTAAAGCTAAGAAGAAGACGTCTGGTGGCGGGAGAAAATTACCACCATAGCCCCCCTGCTTGTAGTAAGAGATAAGATAGTATTATAGAAAGCATTTTTGGCTATCAGCCCGTAACTGTTTGGAGTTTAAATTTGGAGTATTTTTGGCGGTAATTTATTTGGTACCACGGGTGATCCGAAAGCTTACAGAACTTGTTCTATACTGACCATTGGGTACGGTCTCTCGTGGAGTTTCTTGATGGCTGTGGCTTACTAACCAAATGCTGGTTAGGCTACAGATAGCATCATTCTCAACCACGTTCCAAGACCCAAAAATCGGCATAGATTTTAGATAAATCTCGACTTTTAACAAGAGTGAAGAGTGTTTGGAACCTTTAAGACAGCAATGTCATCTATCTATCTAAGATTAACTGAAAAATGAAGGCCAGAGGCGAATGGAACAGGATAGTAGAGGAAACCAAAGCCCTCCCCGGGTTGTATTGTTAAAATATGACAATGATGAATTTCACGAATTACGTTAAACACCACCTGGAAAGTTGAAAATCATTTGTACCCTGAGGATGTTGCACATCATTTGAGATAGTCCCATATCTTTTAGAAAATCGCAGCCCAGCACTTGAAGAACTGCTTCGATGGTTCTCTACGGGTAAGTCACCTCAGGAGTACTTCTGCATAAGAGTCTCAACACTCAACTAACGTCAAGTAAATCAAGACTCTTTAGCTCTTCTGCAGCGAAGAGTGCTAGAGATCTTTAAAAGTTTAGAGACATAGACGGACTTCTAAATGCAAAGACTTTTCCACAGGTACTTAGGATATCAGATATCTTAGTCTTCCTCGTTACCTTCTTTATTGATTAATAAAACCCATTCTTTTGGGGAATTTACTTCAATTTTTGAACCCGAAGGTATTTGGTGCAAGTGGGCAAGTGCAAATTTTATCTACAGTCGCTTGGAATAAAATTTTTTCGGGATTTGTGATTTTACAAGACCAGTCACATGACAATCACCAAAATTTATAATTTTCACACGAATTTTTGCATTCATTGTCAGTTCTCAAGCACTGTTTTTGAAATGGTGTTTTAATAAATCAATTAGTACTGATTGTTGTCAAGTCTTCTTCAGTTCCCTTTCAGACATAATTTTTAAGCTCCTAAATGTATACTTTTTTTAGATTCCTTTTTTAGTTAATTTTAAACCCTATTTAAACAAAGTGGCCGACATTGTCATGGTATGGTAGAATTTATAGAATTATTGTTTTTTTTAAATGCTGATATTTGAAAAAAATTAAATTGATTATTCTAGTCAGAGTCAATGACAAAGGCGCAATAATGGAGTAGCGTCTGGCAAATGAATGTTTTTATTGTATTGAACTATTATCGAATGTGTTTAGAAACGTTAATAATTAATGATAATAATAATAATTAAGTAATTCTTTTAATGTGCATACTACCAATTTAGTCATAAGCTTCTTGATTCTTCGGTCTTTCCACTAAAGGGCTTATTGCATTATTACCTTATTGAGGCAGAGCTGACGTATTGCAGAGATTGTGTGAACGAAGCCAGACATTTGTTACCGAATATAGCGCATAGGCTTCCTTCCCTCAATGAGCTTTTGTAATGTCCTTCCTTAGATTTGCGCAAGTCCCTTGCACTATTTTCTGATTGATAAGTCCCAAAGACTTTGGACGTTCAAATTGAAAAAAAGCTTACCCTGTAATTGCTGTCTACATCCATTTCCACAACATTCAACTAATTTTAAATTTGTCACTACTTTTCTGAAAATGAACCACTGTGCATTGACAATAGCATTTTGTTTGTATTTGTGAGTGCGTGTGTGTGCTTGTGTGTTTGCGCCTTAACACTAGAATGCCAATAAAGATTAACCGCTGCGTGCTAACAAGACTCATTACGGTCTTAAAGCCAAGCATCAAAGTTTGCCCAACATATTAAATTTTTTGTTGCAGCTTTTAGGCGCAACTGGAAATTCCTTTTGCCTGGCAATTAATTTAATTTGCAAGCATCAAAAAACAGCAAATTGTATATAATCAATATATATATATACAATTTCAATGTTACAACAATAACAAAAATCAGAAAAGGTTAACCTTTTTTTTTGTTATTTGCCATTTCTTTTGCATTTTGCCATTCGGAGCGAGCCTGAGTAAAACTTTCCTTTGTTCACAACAAACTTACACACACACACACAGAGACACCCACACAAAAGGCTTCACATTTTCACGTCCTTTCAGTAATACTCACTTAAGCTATAAACAGACGTTATCCCACGATTTACCTTGTTCATTTCGTATATAAGTTTTATGCTTACATATTAAAAAGCAATTAAATATAGGAATATATATATTTATATACATAACTAAGTACAGCCAGGACAAAACTTTTGCGTCTGTTGAATAGTGTAGTTATGAAGGTCAGTCAGTCTGGCAGCATTAACACTAAAAGCTGCTCAAAACGTGACAAAATGAAAGAATAAAATGTGTTTAATGTGCAGATGGACGGTGACCGACAATGGAATACCCTGCAGCAATTTTTCTTAAATTGAATAAAGGATTGCAGGCGCGTTTAGTACATACATATATCGTGTAACGATTCAGCGTGTCTTTAGAAACAACGACGTCTAGAGTTGTGATTGTCGATTCATGCCCGAAAGGTCGAATGGAAATTTCGACTCTCATACGGAAGGACGAACAAATATACATCGCTGGTTGCTACTTAGCACGAATTTATAATACCCCTAACAGGGTATAAACACAAAAAAAGACAGAAAACACCCAAAAAGTTTTGCTAGTTTCAAAACTCATAATGAGTTGGCATGGCTTGGTCCGGTCAATGTCTAAATGTAATTTTGAACTTTATGAAAAGGGCTGCAACAGTTATTAAGCTAAATCAAGATACAGGCAACAATTTAAACTTTTCAGTGAAAGTAAAAGTTACACAGAACCAGCAAAAACTTTCCCAACTTACGATTAGGAAATTTCATAAAAATGTTTTCTTTGGAAATGCTCATTAGAAGTTTTGAGTAACTGGTTTTAATCAGAGAGAAATATTGTTGCCCAGCAACTAATTTTCCGGCTTAAAGTTAAATATGAACTAACTTTTCGAGGTGGCAAAGTTTGCACACACATTAGCAGATTAACTTGTTGTTTTTAGTTAGGGTTTGTTTAAATAAAGTTTCTGATTTGAAACACATTATAAACTAAGTCTATAGCCCTGATATTTTATTTATCTATTGTAATAGTCTGTTTATTCGTGATTTTATAAACGTTAATATGATTAAACAATAACTTTTAATCACATTAACGTTTATTTTAGTCTATTTTATTGAATTTTCGCAACAAAAATGGCCCTTCAATAAAAAATGTGCCACTATATTTAGGTTAGGTTAGGTTACACTGGCCGGCCACAACAGAGTGCAGCCTAGCATAAACCTTTTGGTCCTTAGCTGTGCCAGACTTGGCCACTATACTTAAAGTTGCAGAATCTATCCAAAACGCATTGCTGCTTCAACTTATTCAATTATTCAAGCATAATCAACTTAATCATAATGTTAAAGTTGGTCGATGCACATTGTATACAAAAATGAAGTTCAACATTCCGAGGGAACAAAAGAAAAAATCAACTAAATTGAGTTAATTAGCCGAGATCCGGAAAACAAGTCCGATCAATTTACTCGGATTTGTTTTCAAAACGAATGTTTAATGCTTTCAATTCACGCGATTTTAAATCGAATGTTTTGTTGCAAGCGGATTTAAACCGCATCGCTAAAATAGGTTAAAAAGCATTTGTTTTTTACTGAAATACTTTTTTAAATATTCTTAGATATATTTATTTGTATTCTTTTTTTTTAAATTAATTAAATTAAACTAATGGAAAAAATGAGAGAAATTTACGAATTTATCGCAAAAAAAGAGAAGCTATCGCACAAAATAAAGGCAAAATCGAACCCGAATGAAATTGTTCATTTGGTTTTTTCGTTTTCCATAGCAAGGCTGAGTATATTTATTCCCGTCCTTCAAGTATACGAAATAGGATCATAGAATAGTGAATTAACACCTATATTTAAATATAATATTATTTTGTAGCTGCAATTATATTTTACAGATTTAGATAAGCAGTTGCATCATTAAAAGGGAACGAGGTGTGGGCAGAACCTTACAACGTCAACGTCACATAACCACACACTTGCCCGGGCTTTTAACATACAAAAGCCACACCTATGCACACATTTGCAGATGTTACCGCCCATGCAACAACGTGGAGACATTTACTCATGGCGTTTCTAGAGCAACAAGCACCCTGTAACTTAAGGCAAATGGTATATATTAATTTTGTTAAAAAGTATGTAACCCCACAGAGTTCTTAATGACTTAATTGAAGGATCTTGTGTTGAAACATTAGATTTGGAACACCAGCCAAAATGCACATACATATATATAAGGAAAAGCGCCCTCTGACGGCGGATTCCTCTCACAATACACAATACAAAAATAACGTTTTTGGTCTGGTAAATGGAAAGTCTAAGTCTAGTTTTGAGTACATATTTATGGAAAGACCTATTTTGAAAAAGCGGGTGACTTGAAAATCATTTTAGATCCATAAGTTTCTATGGCAAAATTGCTTTAAATGGCCCAAATAATCAAAATCACTAAGAGGCCCAGAACGTTTTTTCGGCCCTATACAAATTGCTACGTCCTAATATACAAAAATTCGAAAAAGTTCGGTAACAAATTGTCGTTAGATAGCTCTAAAATGTAATATCTCTGGTAATATTAATTGGAAATAGCCAAGCTGTAGCTTGTTTGAAAGGTGACATTTTTGGCTTTGTTTTTTTAGAAGGCATTATTAAAATCGCATTTTTCTGTGAAAAGTTATATACATTCAAAAAGGACTGAAAATTTTGGAACATTTTTGTCATATTTTTCTATTTTATTATGAAAAGGTAAGAATGCGTCGCAGTGTGAAGTTTACGGAGACGATGTTGTAACTAGAAAAACAGCAACAAAGTGGTTTGATACATAAAGAAGCTCGGTATTTTGGTGCTTCATGAATTAACAGAAATCTATTAAGAATCACTGCTAAAACGGAACGAAATCAAACCATTCCTAAAGCGAATGATTACGGGAGATGAAAACTGGATCATGTAAAAAGAAGATCATGGTCGAAGCAAGATGAAGATTCGCTAACGGAAGCAAAAGCCAGGACTGACACCAAGATAAGTAATACTGTGTATCTGGTGGAACCAACTATAAGCAACATAGTTTTAACAATAGAAACATTATTTATTATTATTATTGGGTGTATAAATGTACTCCGACCCAGGTGGATCTATTGCACCCCCTTCATGACTTAGAGCTCTCCCAAAAGTTCTAAGTCCTGTATGTATTGCAGTATTTTGATTCGACTTATAGTAACAACGGTCTCCGGTGGAAGAACGTACATGCCCATGCGACATAGTCCCCTATTCACTATGCCAATTTTGCTTAAGAGGTTGCGGAGCCTACAATGTCCCGTCAGAAGGCCCGTCCCGATTCTCAAGGTGTTCGCCCCATGCGTTACCAGGACTTTGAACCTCTTATGGTTGTAGTTGGAGAGGAGGGCTTTCGACTGTTTAAGCGCTGCTATCTGCGCCCAGTGAAGCAGTCGTTTTTTATTCTCTTCTATTCTAGAGAATAGAAACATTAAAAATTTATAAAATTTCAAAATTCAAAAATCTGTGTTTATACGATACTAAAAAACGTCGTACAGTTGCACGAAAGCAGCAAAAGCGAAATCATTTGATAAATTTAATGCATCTTTTCTAGAAATCCCTGGGAAATCCCCAAATTGTATTCAATGCTGATAATTTTTTTTTAGTTTCTATAATTGCTCAATGGGGAGTACATTTTCAACTTTATAAAATTATTTTTTGAAATAAAATTTCGTGTTTAAATTTATTGAGTTAAAAATGCTCAATTTAAACATAAAAAATGACTTCGTATCTTTTCTGTGTTTTTCAGCACTTACGTTTACCTAAGCCACTATATTTTGACCACTTTTTCAAAGAAATATAAAATTATGAACAAATATTATATTATCAAAATTTCTTTATAATTGAAAAAAAAAACAATATTTACATATTTTTTAATGGTAAATATTGCACCGGCAACAAAACCAAACAAAGCCAAAGCTCCCACAAACCTGATCATTTTTCTTTGAAATAATATTTAATTCCTTAAAATAGCTCAATTGGTTTGAAAAATGTGATTTTTGCATCGATTTTTCGACTTCAGTGTCACTGTGCGTCGTTACAATGTCAAAGTTTTCATTATTAGACGATGGCTATAAAATTTTGATGCAGACAAAATACTCCAGAATTTTACCCAGACAGTGCAGACAAAAAGAAAAAAATAAATAAAAATCAAAGCAAAAAATGAATAAAAAATTCCAACATAATTATATCAGCCTGACTGAGCCTGACTTACGTTGAGAGTTACTTTTCAAAAATTACGGCGGGTTTCCAAACCCAAGCCCAAACCCACACATACACAAACACACATATTCAATCATATACCCAATCGGACTGTCAGCTGCTTGAATGAGCCGACAAGAACGTCAGACAATAGTTTCCTGATTGCTTGAACGAAAGGAAATGATGAAAGTCCAAGTCTGCACATGTTCCCATTTTTTTTTTTTTTATATAAGCATGAATAAGTACGTGTGTGTGGGTGTATCTGTGGGTGTATCTGTATTACCTTATAACGGGAAACAGCTATATGATGCCTGCTGCTGCCTACTGAGAAAAAAAAAACACTCATTGATGTTTCTGAACAACATAAAACATTTTATGGCATTTTAAAAACTTGAAAGCAGCAGTCAATCAATGTCTGAAAAACGTTGCAGCGCACATGCATACCCATAAAGGAGTGGGTCAGGACATCCATCTGGAGTGCAAGAACGAACCGCAATGGATGAAAACTTCAAGAGATTTGTGTTAGTAATCGGCTTAAATTACGTCCGTTGTGTATTTTGTGAGTTAACGTAGTCTGGTAGCAGACACAAATCGAAGGATGCTGGTCTATACCTCATACCTCAAGTTGGAAGGAAGCAACAACGAAATGACGAAAGGAGACACCTGTGGCAGGTAGAATCAAACTGAAGCAAACTGAAGGCTCTGAAGAGGCCTTTTGTGCTGACATAATGAAAACAAGTTGAGGATGGTTTGTTTATCTTTTGCATTTTCAGAGCGAAAAAGGATTTCATTCAATTGGAAGCACTCTGCTGAGTTTGGCCAGAAATCACAAATTAAATTCAATTTTAATTAAAGTCAAGTGTTTGTTGTACAAACATGAGCAGAAATATGCAGTTCCGGGCTGGCTAGTCGTATAACAAGGCTTAGCAAATCCTTTGTGAGGGGTTGGACATGACTGTCGGAAGCAATACACATCAATTGATTGATACAATTAAAATTTTTGAGAGCTATCAGTCACCCACCTTTTATGATTTTAATACGATTTAACACATTTTAATGACATAGCTAATATTTGAAAAACAAATTTGTTCATTCGATTGATTGAATAATTCGATTAGTTTATTGGTAAATATTTAAGCTTGTGTTCTTTTGACTTATAGCCTCATTTGTGCTCAGGGCTAAAATGTTAAATTGTTGTATTGACAATATCAACAAATTTTTACACTTTAAGTAATTAAAAGATTTATTTATTTTTATGCTTTACTTTATCTGCTAAACTTTTATAACAATAAGTTTACCCTACTTCATGTGGATGAGCATTATCATTATAATTAATATCATAACTTTAGACAATCATAAAAATTCGTAGCTTCATTGTGTAGATACGGATTCATTCAAAAGCTTGGCATTTTTATTACTAATAAAAATGAACAAATTTGTAATCCTTGCAAAAAAGATTAAAGCTGCGTTTCAGTAGCAACCCAAATGAAATTATTGGCAGGGAATCGTTTTTAAACAGCTTTTTAAATGAAATCTCAGAAATACAAAGTTTGAAATTCTCAGCAATCAGCAGAGAAGAAAGAGAGCCGTCATAGTTTGCAAAAATTCTGGGAAGAGTGTCACGAACACGACAGCCATTTTATGTGACATTTCAGGGACATTTCGAATTTTCTCAAATATTAATTTGTTACAGAAAGTATAACTTTTAAAAATGAAATAGGCAAAAAGCATAACAATCGTATCGTATATTAAAGTTGGATGCAGCCGAATTTGAGATACATTGTAAAGCAATGAAAATACAGTGTACTGGGCTGGAGTCGAGCTTGGACTTCGCCCTCTACCAACTTAGCCATCTGTACGATTTTAATGTTTGGTATCTATTTAAGGAACAAACTAAAGTTGCTACTTTAAAATCGAATGAAATATGCTTATTCGTTTTGTTTTTACAAAATAGGCTCAAAGGTCTATGAATTTTAAACTAAAATAATTTTTTTAACCTATTCGATGTTCCTTAATTCGGTTTTTACCAATTTAAAGTACGTTATTTAAGGTTAAATAATAAATTCTTGCACACACACACTCTAAAATTTTGGCCGTGAGGATTCCTTCCTTAGTGTTAGAGTCTATGATGCCCATTATGCACATATGTTTCCTGAGCTTGAAGTGTCCCGTAAACAACTCAGTAAGTATTCTAACGAAATTTTTGTCCAAGAGGAAGATTTTATTGAATCTATTCAAATCTTAGGAGCCGAGGAGCTGCATAGATTGTAGACTGCGAGTGTCGTCTGGATCGCTCCTCTTTATTGATAAATCAGAATAAATATATTTCTTTATTTTTTAATGATTGAACCTATGTGCATGCTAGCACAAGTCGAAGACCATATATTTAAGAATATCTTTTGTTCTTCTTAAGTACGAGGGTGGATTGATAAGTTTCCGGCTTGACCAAGAGATGGCGCCACTAGGCCTACCTTGAGGTGGCGTTCTATAGTACCATCCTTAGATAGCTTGTAGCTATAGTTTCAGCCCGATCGCCATGTTAGTTTAGATTTGAGAGCACACTGAACAAGACGCCTCTGTGTTTTTCTTGAAAATTCGAAATTCGAAAAAACATTTCTACCGCCAATTTGACGTTGTATAAGCGTAATCCAAGCGAATATTTGCGTCGATTCCTAACCGTTGACGAAACTTGGGTCCACCACTACACTCCTGAAACCAAAGAACAGTCTAAACAGTGGATTGGACCAGGGGAACCAACTCCAAAGAAGGCAAATACAATTTTTTCAGCGAACCAGGTTATGGCTACGGTTTTTTGGGATGCAAGAGGTATTATATACATTGATTACCTGCAAAGGGTAAAACTATCACTGGTCAATACTACGCAGACTTATTGCAACGTTTGAGCCACGAGGTGAAAATTAAACGACCTCATCTGGCGAAGAAAATAATCTTGTTTCATCACGATAACGCACCAGCGCACAAGTCAATCGTTGTGATGGCTAAAATCGACGATCTGAAGTTTGAATTGATGCCGCACCCTCCCTACTCTCCAGAACTAGCCCCGAGTGACTATTATCTGTTTCCTAACCTCAAAAAATGGCTTGGCGGTAAGAGATTTGCGGACAATGAAGAAGTAATCGAAGCTGAAAATGGGTATTTTGAGGAGCTTGACGAATCAGTCTATAGAGATGGCATTACTAGACTAGAACACCGCTATGAGAAATGTATCAGCCTTGGAGGAGATTATGTTGAGAAATAAAAAAAAATCTTAAAAACGTTGTTTTTCTTGGTCAGGCCGGAAACTTATTAATCCACCCTCGCCTTTATTACTTATATAAATTTATATAAATTTATTTCAAATAAAAACAAACATTAAAAAACAAAATTTCAGCAAATTATTTAAGCATAATTTTGCCTAGTTCAATTAAAACATTTATTTTTATACAAGTCAATTGATACTTTCTTTCTTTCAAAAAAATTAAAAATATATCTATAGTAAATGATGCAGTATTTATACATTTTTTCCCTAGTTCTTTATTCTTTCCCCTTTCCTGCAACTTTAACATTTTTAATTTTTCAGAACTCATAAAATATGCATTCCCAAAAAGCACTAAAGTTTTAAAGCCCACAAAGTCATATAAACAGAAATGATTTTTATTACCTATAATCTTGCCAACTTTAACTAAAAATTCAAAAAGTTTTTGAGTTGACTTCTAAAATTATTATTAGGCCAGAATTGACTTATAGAGATGCTCATTAGCATGTATGCTCCAGCTTTAAACAGCTGCTAGTAGAAGCTTTATTAAATTGTTAAATTGTGCGTAATTATTTATAAGCTCGCGCAGACCTTGTAGAATCGAAATCTTCAAAACTACGTCAAAATATGTTAATAATAGATTTGGATTGCTTGCAAAAGCAGTTAAAATTGCATTAAAAGAGATTTCTGGCACATCACTTAAAATGTTTCAATTTGTTGCGGTTTTAAAATTAAAAACGCGCTTAAAAGTATGCTATGGTCAAAAATGTCTGACTTAAACAGCAGCGAAATTTTAAAATAAAAAAGCTACAATATGCAGATAAAATATTATTGCAACTAGCTAAATATATATAAATGTAATTGAAAAAGTTGCCAAAAAGGTTTTCACTTTACGGTTTTCACTTGCACGAGCAGCAACAACAAAGCAACGAAAAGCGAAAGCGAAATTATTTGAGCTGTGCACAAAAACGGAAAAAACTGTGCAAATTAACGCCGTGCGATTTTTGCTTCAAACGCTTCGAACCACGCACAAAACTAAACTGAACAGCAGCCAGTGAGACCCTTAAGAGCGGAGCTAAAACATACATAAAGTAGAGAAAGAAACCTTCAGCTGACTGCCGAACGCATTCGGAGAGTTTCGGTTTTCGGCTGTGAAGCAACACGCCGCAGAGCCATGGCCTAGAAAATTGCAGTGTTTGTGGCTTTAGGCTGTGGAGGGTGGTGGGTGGAGGGGCGGCGCAGGCAGGTCAGGTAAGCTTAAGTTGAGCACGCGCAAGGGTGGTGAAACCTGGGCAAGAGGGGGGCCAGTTGAGGCGGCAGTTTGTCTACGCAAGAGCAAATAAAACTGTTGCACTTGAACTTCATTGCCTTGATTATGTGTATGTGCTTGTGTGTTTTGTGTCTATGTGTGTGTGTGTATGCTCTTGTATCTATTGTGGTTTTGGCCCTGAAGCTAGCGTTTATGTGTGTGCGCGTGTGTGTGTATGTCTTTTGTGTGCTGTGCTGAAAGTGAAAGCAGCAACAGGTTGCGCATATAGTGGGAAAAACAATAGAAGAGCAAGAGACAGAGACACAATGAGAGTGAGCATAAAAACGAAAAACAAAAATGTCAAATTCTGGTGACGGATATACTGACTGTCGAATACGCTTCATCGATGAAGTTTTTATTATGTTAATGTGCACATTACTTACTTACAAACATGCTTCTGTCCACCACCTATAACAAAATTTTGTGGATATATTTATTTATGGACTTGAAGGAATACCCTAATGATCCTACCACTTGTAAAGTTCAGCAAGTAGCGACTGACTTTAATCAAATACTAACACATATTGGGTAACTTTCGCTGTTCCTAATTGTTATGGTCTCACTGAACGAAAATGCTTTCCATTCTCTGTTACATACATTTTGGCAAAATTAAAATGCCCTTCCGTGTCGTGAAGGATGTGTATAAACATTGCATACTTTGCGGCTGGCTCATAATATATGCCATATAGAGCGCGTGCCAGGCCACAACCTGGCATGCGATATCATAAAAATGTCAACACCAACGCGACGCAATCAAAGTCATGGCAGCTGCTAGTTAGCGTTATTTATAAAGCAGCCCATAAAATCAATGGTTATGGAAATTTCATGTTTCATAGCTAAAAATAGCTAACAATGAGAGAGTTTTTCGCCGTAGAGCAACATTTTCATTTGATTAAAGGGTTTTTCATTTTTGCTTCGACTAAAGGTCGTATTTAAGCAGAGCTTTTAGCTTATCGAATTTTATTTAATTGAGTTTGATTCAGCCAGCATATTTCACCGTATGGGATTCCAGGGGAGTAGAGAAATAACTTAATTTGTTTATGCCAGACAGCTCCATCTGTGCTGTTCGTTCACTCAGTGGTGCGTCATATATCACTAGCAGCCAAATATTAAACTAAAATTAAATATTGTATATTATAATGTATGTTTATATTTTTTTACTATAGGAATCTAGAATTTCCAAAGTCACTTTATTTATTTTTGCTCATAATTAATGCAATAAAATAAGTGCCTAAATTCATTGAATCTGCTAAACAGCCTCTACACAAAAGCTGGTATATAAAATAATTTTTAATATTAATAGTAATGCTCACTAGTATCAAAGGATTTTAAATTTAATTTGTAATATTATTGCAGTAACTTAAAAAAAAATGATTCACTCAAATACAATAACTTTTAATAACAATTGGAAAATGTATATAAATGTTACTAAGAGGACGCCACAATTTCCAATAAAGTCGAGAGAGAGAGCCGATCGCAAATAAATTTGTATACCCTTTACCTAGAGGGTCAGGGATTTCCTTTTTTTAACTATGCTGCTTACTAGTTATTTCTGAAATTTAACAGAGTCAATCGGCAATAAATGTATTGTCTTCTTTTCACTTGAAACCAACCACATGTAAGCCTTTTTGATAATTTTTGAACGTTTTGATCCAAATCATTCGGTTTAAATTTACTCATACGTATAACTATCATAATACCTCAAACGAAGAATTGAAACGGCTTTATAAAAGCAATTTGGACTATGTAAATTACTATGTAATAATATTATTTTACTTTTCGGAAAAAGGGTACGGTGTGTGCCACTGTACGACAACATTTCGACTGTACCCCATTTTTTTTTTTATAGACAGATACTTTTTACGATTCACTTGCTTTATCTTATATATAAAATTCTCGTGTCAAAATGTTAGTGAACTTGCTCCTCCGGCTGGACCGATTCTCATGAAATTTTGTGTGCCTATCGGATAGGTCTGAGAATCAACCAACATTTTGTTATTTTTTATTTGCAATTTATTTATTCTTCACAAACTGGCCGTTGTGTTACTTGCATGTCCATATACAGGGTGCGCCATTTGAATGTGGTCGATGGAAATATTGAATAACAGATTTCAACCGATTGATGTCGTCGAACACATTTTGGAAAGGTTATTGCATTACAATTTTAACCATGAATCGATTCACGCCCAAAGAACGCGCGGAAATAGTGACAATGTTCATTAAATGTAATCGTTCAGTTGTTGCAACACAGCGTGCGTATCGTCAAAAGTATCGCGGTCATTCTGCGCCTAAAAGTGACACTATTCGTCGCTAAGCTTCAAATTTCGAGAATCACGGGTCTGTAGCGGACCGTCCACATTCAAATCAACCACGTCCTCAACGATCAAATGAAAATATTGAAGCTGTTCAACGGAGTGTTGCAGAGAATCCTTCTGTCTCGTACCGCCGCCGGTCTCAGCAACTAACCATCAGTGGAACTACTTTGAGGAGGATTCTGAAAGATGATCTGGATATGTTTCCATATAAAGTGCAGTTAACCCAAAGATTATTGGAAACAGACAATCCGCGACGCGTGGCTTACGCCAATAACGTTATTCGAGTGAGTGAATCGGAGCCCGATTTTTGGGAGCGAGTTTTAATGACTGATGAGGCCCATTTCACGCTATCTGGCACTGTAAATAAACAAAACTGTCGCATTTGGGGGAAAGAAAATCCTCATACTATCCATCAAACTCCACTGCATGATCAGAAAGTGACTGTTTGGGCCGGTGTCTGCTCAAAAACCATCATCGGTCCGTTCTTCTTCAGAGTTGGGGAAACTGTCAATGGGGATCGGTATCGATGGATGTTGGCACACTCTGTTTTACCAGAAATGAGTGAAAAAGGTCTTAAAGGCTTTTGGTTTCAACAAGATGGCGCGACATGTCACACCGCGAAATCAACGATGAACTTCTTGCGTCAAAAGTTCCCAGGACGTGTGGTATCGAAAGGGGGGATATTGACTGGCCACCGAGATCGCCCGATTTAACGGCACCGGACTTTTTTTTGTGGGGATTTTTAAAAAGCAAAGTGTATGCCAACAAACCGAAGACTTTAGACGAGCTTAAGGACAATATTCGAGCCGAAATCACTGCGATATCACCCGAGATGCTGGCAAATGTCATAGAAAATGCCAGAAAAAGAGCTGAATTTTGTATCCGCAATAAAGGAGGTCATTTGATTGACGTTGTTTTTGGCAACTGAATGGAATGCTTCTAATTTTATAAAAAGAAATAGTTTTTCAAAATCGATTGAGAATTGTTCAAGTTATTCAATATTTCCATCGACCACATTCCCTGTAATAATAATAGCGCTTTAACTAAGTTTTAGATAATTTTAAAGAATTTGTATTTGCGAAATGTGGAAATAAAATAGTCGCATCGGAGATACTCGCAATGTGTTATTATAGAGGTCAAAATCCGAAACAAAAGCAGAAATTACTTTTGTAACGATCTTTATATGTATTATATATAAAATTATGTATTATATTTTAATATGGATCAATAATAATTTAACAGCTTATCAAATTTTTCGTAAAATAATTTATCCTTTTTGAAATCAAATTTTTTATACCGTAAAATATTTGCCCCAAGAAGAAATCCAATTCGAAAGTTCTTGGAACGACTATACAATAATACAATTTACACATTATTTGTATTCGTTAAGATCCAAACTATACTCGGGTATTGATGTTTCAACCGTAAATTTATTTAACCATTTATTTCTTTTTCTAAACATTTATTCCTTTAAAGAATTGTGGTGATAAAAAATTGTTATCCAATATGTGCATCTAAGAATCCTGCCAAGTGCGTACTTAAAGCACAAAAATTAAATAATAACCATTAAAGGTCCAAAATCATATTTCCTACGAAAACAATAACAATATTATTTCGTAATCTTAATAAAAACAAATACGACACTTGAACTACTTGGATTAAGCTCCTACAGAGCGTATACTTAATGTAAGTCGAACAAACGCTCATAAGTATGCTACAATTTTTGCTTACATCTACAAACACAAGCCAAATACAAAAATATTTACAAAAAAAAAAAGTGATACGAGTGTAACGGTTAGAAGGCAGTGAAACATTCATGTGCTCCAAGCACAAGCCACTAAAGCACACATGAGTAACCAAGTGGCTGGCATTGGATGTGGACTAGAACTAAGTCTTTTGGTTGGGTTTGTTGGTCTGTTGGTGGTCTACTGCACTGAGTTCTGGACTATGGACTATAACATGCGCCACAGTAAAAATGCGATATAAAAAAGGGGCGCTGCTGCCCACATGTTTTCGTTTTTCTGGGTTTATTAGCCTGGCAGAGTTGCCAACCTAGGGGTGAGCTTAGAGATTAAGTAAAAGCAAAAGTTCACTTACCGTCAGGGCAATGCCCACGGTGGCAGAGAATGAGCCCAGACGAAACTCGCCCGTATTGTATTTGACGAGAAAGGAGGTTTTGCCCACACCCGAATCGCCCAGCAGTATCGTTTTATGATTGACCGTATCATCAAAAGGCTGCAAATGGGCTGGTGCCTGCCGCATATCAACCTCATCGTAATGATACGAGCGCCAGCCATCATCGTAGTCATCCTCCAGCGTATAGTTGTCATTGCCATAGGCATACATTTGAAGCGCTTCACGCGAAGGTCGATAACCGGGATAGCCGCTGGGCGAAGCCGTGCGCTGCACAGGCGCCATAAGTTCCTCATTATGATGATGCAGTGTGCTGGGATTTGTATGGACTGATATGGGTGCTGCAGGCGGATTGTAGCAACCATCGCCAAAAGGACGACGTCGCAGCTCTTCGATGCGCGCTTGTGTGGTTTCCGCATCCTCGAATACATCGTCGCTCATGCTGCTGGCATCATCCGGTGCACCGGCAGCTGTAGTCATGGTTTGTGTCGAAACTAACTGTGAGCTTGTTGTGAGCTTTTTTCTAGTTGAGCGCAGCTTTTATCCTGAGCTTGCTCTCTCGCGCGCGCTCTTTGGCTTGTTTATGACTTTGACATTTGTCAACAACTGCTGCCCGGTTTTTTATGGCAGTTTTGTTGAATGAATCAATGAATGAATGAATTTTGTAGCCTCTTATTATATTATTTTTCTATTATTAAATGTTGTTCTACTAAGCTAGTTAATGTTATTTAAATTATAATTCCCTAAACGTAGATTCGTTAGTTTGCGTTTACGCTTATTAAATTGAACTTGGTATTGTTTTTTTTTTGGTTTTTGGTTTGGTGTTTTGTTTAAAGCCACTAAATTATTTATATCTTGTATAAATTTAAACTAGCAAAAGCTTACATGATTATTTATTAATGTTATGTATATATTTATAAATAAATTATGTCAAATTGGTGCTTGTTTTGTATTAGTTAATTAAATAAATTGCAAAATATGGTTAACTTTTAATAACTTTATGTAGTCGCTGCTACTTTTATATATTTATGCTTGGTGTATTGGTTGCAGTTTCTTGGTTTTAATCTTAAAGCTTCATTTGGTTGTTTTGGTGTTTTTGGTTTTTTTATATATGTCTTTTGGGTTTGCTACGCCAGCATATAAATATTGCGTTTCTTTTATTTTTGTTGGTGTCTGGTTTCTTGTTGTTGTACGTATCACAGCATATTAATAATACGAAAAAAGTAACGTATTAATTAGCAGCACGCTCTTTCTGCTTCCGGCCAAAGACAGCCCAAATGGCAGCGGCGACACCAGGCAATAATCAACAAACGCACACGCGTACACGTACACAGAGGGGACAAGTAGAGACGCCGCTTCACTGCATCCGTTGTGTCGAGGTCGGAGGAGGCTGACGTCTTCATTTCTTTTTGTTATCTGTCAAACACTTTGGCAATGGCATCCTGCTGCCAGCAGCATTCCACATTCATCGACCCAATCTATGACGACAAAGGCGGTCCCAGCGAAAACAACAACAACAAGGGCTCGATATCCTTTGTGGGTCACACATTGTGCGTGTGTTTGTTTATTTGTGTATGTGTGTGTGTATGTTTGTGTCAATGAGTGTTTCACATTTTGCTTTTTTGGCAATTATTATTTTTGGGCACAATTATTTTCACGCCCTGGCGTGCGTGTGTGTGTGTGCGTATAAGCGGCTGTTTGAGCAAGGCTTTATCACATTCTTATTATTGGTTACATTTGTATAAAAAATATTTTTGCACACACTTGAACTATGCACATTTGCAATTTTGATTTATGTTGCTAGGTTTTTGGCCTACACAAGAGGTCTATTTCAGCTAAAGTGTGGAAATTCATTGACAGTTTAAGTGGAGCCGTGCAAAAAAAAAACACGATAGCAGAGAAAGAGCGCAGAGAGTAATTAAGTTTATGCGCATGTGCATTTTTAAACACAAGTGTTTATGACAACCTCAGCAGAAAATGTTCAAAATAAAAAAAATAGTAAGTTAAATGTTTAAAAACTTTGTATTTATTGTAAAACTTTACAAACTGCCTAAAATTGCGTTTGTTTTGCAACAAAGTTGGCAGCCGCTACTAACAAGCTGGCAACGCCATTTCGCACTTTTATCGCTGCATAATTATCGATAGGTTTGAAACAATCGCTGCACTTTTTCATCCCTAAGCAAGACTTTGCAAATGAATTTTGTTATTTTCGTACAATTATAAAATTTAATTTATCAAAAATAGTGTTATGCGGCGCTTTAAATAAATTTTGTAAAACCAATTTAACTGTTGCGCAGAAATACTCTCATGCTCTAACATTAGCAACGCGTCGAAACTTCCCGAAAAGTCTGCAACGAGCCACACTCGGCTCTGTCTCTCTCGTTGCACGCAGCATTTTGTGTTCTGCTTCCTGTGCGTGCGTAAAGTAGCGTAGAACGCTCTTGAATATTGTTTATTTATTTACAAAAACTAAAGCGCCAAGTGTGCCCTGCATGTTAAAACGTGCAGCAAGTGTTTAAACTAAAAGTTAATCAAAAAGGCGTTAAAATTGGTAAAGTGGACGGCACCATGGGCAGCTCAGACGATCGCGTCTATGCTGCCGAGAAAATTATACAAAAACGCGTTAGAAAGGTAAGTGCTCAAATGTTCTTAAACTTTGCAATAATAACAAAAACAACACGTTAACAACAATAATTTGTAATATGCGCAGCACAAAATTTTACAAGGTCATATGTCCTTTGTAACTTGGGCAAAGATAAAGGCAGAGGCCATCTGCTAGTGCAGCTGCGCTGCTGCTGCGGGTGCTACAACAACCACCATTTGCGCCTGTGACGCATGTTGTTTTTGTTATTGTGCGTTTCGATGAAAAATCAATTAGTTGTGTGTGCGCGCCAAATATTTCATGCACTTTTACTGCAGCTGGTGCTACATCTTATTGTAAATTAAATAAAAACATCCTTTCTGTTTCTACAGGGCGTTGTGGAGTACCGCGTCAAGTGGAAGGGCTGGAATCAGCGTTACAACACCTGGGAACCCGAGGTTAATATATTGGATCGACGCCTAATTGACATTTATGAGCAGAGCAACAAATCCTCAGGCACACCTAATAAGCGTGGCATAAAAAAGAAGGAAAAGGAGCCCGATCCAGAACCTGAATCTGAGGAGGATGAATACACATTTACAGGCGATGATGTTGACACATCCCAGCAGGCAAGCACCTCAATCTCAGTGGCCAGCGTAGGCACAGAGAGTGAGAAAAAGGAAAAGGATAAAGATAAGAAACATCATCATCATCACCATCATCATCACAGCCAAAGTATAAAATCCGACCGTAATATGAATCGTCGTTCTGAGTCACCGCACTTGCATCACCATGAATCCAAGCGACAGCGCATGGAGCACAGCTCCTCTTCAAACAGCAGCTCCACGCATCATTCGTTTGTGCCCGAAGCCGACACTAATTCCTCAAGCTCTGAAGATCAGCCCTTGATGGGCAGCAAACGCAAAGCTGAAGTGCTTAAAGAATCTGGCAAAATTGGTGTGACCATTAAGACTTCGCTTGACAGTCCGATTCCAGTTTCCAAACAGCCTGTACAGGAGCAGCACAAGCCTACGGAATCCCCCTCTACACCACTCAAAGCAGACTTATTGCCGCAACTGCAGGTTGAGAACGAAGGCACAGATTCTGCTGCTAATACCGAAGAAGATGAAGAGGAAAGCACACCAGCAGCAGAAAACAACAACATACCAAAACTCGGCGGTGCTGTGGCCTTGGCCCAAAAGCAGCAGATCACACCATTGTCACCCAGAGCGCTACCGCCACGATTCTGGTTACCAGCCAAGTGCAACATATCTAATCGTGTGGTTATAACCGATGTTACCGTCAATCTGGAAACTGTCACCATACGCGAGTGCAAAACTGAGCGTGGCTTTTTTCGCGAGCGCGATATGAAGGATGGCTCTTCGCCTATGGCTTAATGCGCTGGCGCTCCAATCAAAAACTGTACATAGAATTTAAAAAGAAAAAATATATTAAAAAAACCTCCCAAAAATCCATGCTAAATGTTGCAACAAAGCATTTTTCTAAAGTAACTTAACTTATTTATTGTATTTATTTATAGCTTAGCCTGTAGTTTGTTGTTTTATTACAATGTTTAACTATGACAGTGTACTCTTAAGCCGCAAGAAAAGTGAAATTTATAATTATGTAATATAGTTTATGAACTTAACTTTTCCGGCTGCTTTTGACTGTTTGCCATAGCGTAAAATTTAATATGAATGTCTTCTAGTTTAGCAAAGTATTTGTACGTCATTTAATATACATAAGTATATATATATATATATAATTATTATTATATTTTTTTATACAAATTTGAATCTGATAAAAACACTCTTACCAAGTAAAGAACTCTGTACATCCACAGCGACACTTAAGCAATTGTTAATTACGCTTAATATATACACGCATACAAAAATATTTACATTAGAAATGTTGCCTAAACAGCTATTAATACTATTTTTTTTTGATGCCAACATGTATTTTGCATTAAACATTGTTTAAAATTTATATACACACACACATATATATGTATATCATACTTATACCAAAATTAGGCTTGATGTGCTTTCCACTATTGGAATTGTTTCTCTAGCGCTGACTGATTTATAAGAGCAGATTTAGATTTTAGCTATATCAAAAATCTCTATTATTTATTTTTATACCTGTAAAACTAAAAGTGCTTGGCTTATGTGCTCCAAATATGGGCCTCCGAATTTGTACAATTCTTAAAGAAATATGTTATTAAGATAGCTTCAAAATTCAGTTGAAATTGGAATCACTTGTAATTTGAGTCCACATATTTGACGAAAAGTTTATTGAAGCAGGTCATTTCATTATGACATACTGCGAATTCCTGAAGAAAGTGTCACGGGATAAAATCCTTTTAAACTCTACAACATTTTTCCCACACAGCTTACACATTGATTTGCATATAAGGATTTTAAGACCAGTTTGCTCCAATGCTGCCCATAAATTAAGCACTTTTTGAATTAAACGTCATATTTATTTATCTCATGATAAAATGCACAAATATTATTTTTAACAATAAAAACGCGACCTGAGTACACTGTAATACGTTTTGTAGACACTTTTGAATATCTAAAAGTAACTATTTGGGATTTCAAAAACTTGCAAATGTTATCCAAGCATTACTAAATGTATTTTATATGTGTGTAAACATGCGTAGTATTTATTGGCTAGTTTTAGATGCAGCTCTTATTCCATAGAAAATCAATTTAAACAAACATTTTAAGGCTTGTAATAAAAACCTTTAGTTTTATGTTTTTGACAGTATCAATTGTACATAAATAAAATACTTAGAACCAAACAAGAAGTTGTTTTTTAAACATTTTTAGTGGGTGGATTTTGTGTATGCTTAAGTCGGAGTATTAAACAATTTAAAAAATATCCATTGCTTGCGTAAATGAAAATATCAATTAGTTACTATAGTACGTAATAATTTGTACATTATTTCTTACAAAATTGCACATTTTTTAGAAAGAGCTTAAAACCAATCGAATTTTTAATTCTTGCATTGTCCTTCGTTTATATTAAAATAATTATCATATGTGATAATGGTAAAGGGACTTTTTTCTAACACTAAGTCTATTTCGATTTACTAAATTGTATGACTTAGTTGGAACTTGTTAAATCCTTTTCTCATGCAGGTCGCCACTTATTTATGAATGAATTAATGGCAGGTGCAACCTTTTCCGGTTCATTCAAGTGAACATGATGCGTGCCATCAATTTCATGGTATTCGAATAGTGGATTCTTTCGTAACTCCGCCAAAGTAGCATCATAATATTCCTTTCGTTCGTAGTACGGTGAGCGCAGTGCTTTAATAAACATATGCGGGCATTTAATTCGCGAAGCCATTTCCAGTTCTACTTCTAGGGATAACGTGTACAACATAGATGTCTTCAAACGATTATCTCGCGAAAAGTAGTATTTGTGCGGATCCTGCGTTGAGGGTTTTATGTTGCGCTGTAGCAGATATTTGCAGGCCTCAAGAGATACCGACTTTTCAGTGCCATGATGCAAGCGTTCAATAAGTTGCTCCCAGTCGTAGGCTGGCGGTTCAGTACCGCTGCGCATGCGGCGTTCCAACTTAAGTGATCCCTCGACACGCTCCCTTAATATGTCAACCATTCGACTTGGATTACGTATGGGCGGTTTGAGTACATCAATGCCTATGAACATATCCACTTTTTCAGGAAACAGCGCGCTGAACACAAAACCATTTATCGAGCTCATTGAATGTCCCAGTAAGGATATTTTGTCCCAGTTGTACTCTTCCATTAGGCGGCTTACAAGCAACACGTAGTCTATAGAGTGATAGACAATACCAGGAGGCAGCCATGACGATAAACCATGTCCCGGCGCATCCAAACTAAGAAATGGCAGATGTGCAGGTAGCAAGGGAGCTAAGGTATCGAAAGTGCCTGCATTATCCTGCCAGCCATGCATGCCCACAATAGGACGCACATGCTTTGGACCATACCATTTACCAGCAATGTGGCCCCACGGCACGGGAATAGTGATCTCATCAAACTATAAAGAATTACGAATCAATAATCAGAAAAAGTCTTGATTGTTTGGCACTTACATGTCTAGTATTCATTTTAAGCGGATTGGAGATATTGCTGCTGCTGTTTCTAGTGACAAGTTGTACGCCTGTTGCAAGGCGGGAAAGTAAACCTAAACTCTTCATAATGTGTGCTTATTAAATAACAAAGTAGTTGAGTCTGGCGAAATTTCTTCTCTGCTCAGACTATATGCGTCTGTCTGGCTATACTAACAATAAATTAATGCTGCGAAATATGTTTGTCATCGATGAGTCTGCGTTCTTTAAGAATGAACTTTAGACTTTAGATCTACGTTAAAGAGTTTGCAGTGGTATCTAAAAACTTTCGTAAGCGTTGTCCCAATAATTTTAAAATCATATGAGTAAACCTTAGTGATGTGTCAAGTACTACAGCTAAAAAGATGTTCACGTGGGTAGCACTCATCGCGTGAGTATCGCACAGCTTGATACAGCTAACGAAAAATGTAAATTATTTTTGATCTTTATCAATGAAGACGGTTATAATTATTAGTGAATATATTAATTATACATTTATAATATCTTTTGGCGCTTTTTAACAAGTATTTGAATTATGTTTTATTTATACATTGCCTCTAAATGACATTTGCTGCAATACTCACCTCTAAGAACGTGCGTTCTCATAGTCCCTGGTTCCATCTCCTATCAGCTGTTTGCTTAGTTTACGGCTTTGTTTGTGTTTTAGTTTCATTGTCGTTTGGATTTCTTGTTAGTAATTAATCAAAACTACACCAAAGAGCAGCAGAAAAGCTTAATTTCCACAAATGGCATCCAGCTCATTGACAACAGCATTAACAAAATGTGAGTATTAATGACCCCAAAGGTAGCAGGGCAACAAACATTAGCTATTGGCGACCTTGACCTTTGGCATGGCTAACCGATTTAATTTTGCATGCATTTCACGCATAACTTAATTCGTCTGGCTACTTTTTATTGTTTACAATGTGCCAGTTTTTTATTTTTATTTGCCTTTTGTTTTTATTCAATACAAAAGCAATGAAACAGCTGCTAATCTTTAAAGCTGATAAGATATAGCTTTTTTACTGATCTGGCTAAACTTTGAAACTAGAACTAGAATTTATTTCTACCTTGTCATTTGCAGTGCCTATACAGAAAGCCAATAAAAGCATGGAATCCATCGATCCTTCAAGTAACAGCTACGATGTGGTGGATCTTAGCCAGCGTTATCGACATGCAGGTGACTTGACTGAAGAGCCTCCAACGCGACCTGTAAGTAATACGTGTACTTTGAACTTTGCACCAGTCCCAATAACCGGTTTGTGCTTATTTCAGCAACAACTAAGTTATTTGTTTAAGTAAATTAGTTTTTACCAGAGTATAATTATGTATGTAGCTAAAGATTGCATATTGTGATATAAATAATTGGTGTGCACGCTACAATGGCCATGAAGAACAACTTCAATTATTAAAAATATCTCTTATCTTTGATTAGAATGACTTACTTTCCTGTAGAAAATCACTAAATATACTATATTCTTCTATTTAATTTTTTAGTTTGCTGAAATCAGAATACCTGTGCCTTGGGGCCATATATCCGGCAAATGGTATGGACCACAAAATGTGCAGCCAGTATTAGGTCTGCATGGTTGGCAAGATAATGCGGGAACCTTTGATTTGCTTGTGCCACTTTTGCTACCCGAGGTAGCATTTCTGTCTATTGATTTGCCTGGACATGGTCTGTCTTCACGTCTACCCGATGGCTGCTACTATAATTCCGTGGATAATCTGTACGTCATACGCCTTATAATGAAGCAATACAAATGGCAAAAAGTCTCGCTGATTGGCCACTCGATGTCCTCTATCATTTGTTTTGCTTTTGCTGCAGTTTTTCCCGATAAAGTAGACATGATCATTGGCATTGATGCCTTGAAACCACATCAGCGGCCTTATCCAGCTGTTATACGCACAATGGAAACGCGTATTGATGAATTCCTGCGCGAGGATGAGCGAAATCGCAGCAAGAATGAACCACCCAGCTATGACTATGATGAGCTCATCGAACGCGTCTACACATCTACTTTCCATTCGGTTAGAAAGGAGCTCTGCAAGCATTTAATGGCACGCAATATACAAAAATCTACGAAATATCCAGACAAACATTTCTTTTGCCGAGACCGTCGATTGAAATTTTATAACTATGCAATTGGCTCACAGGAGCTATGCGTAGAAATGGCTAAGCGCATACAGTGTCCTTACATGTTTATCAAGGCTAATCAAAGTTCATACTTTGAGGATCAAAAGTACTATGATGAAGTGCTTGAGATATTGCTTAAGAAGTCTAACTTTGAATACCTAGTGGCTGATGGCTCACATCACTTGCATCTAAACAATCCAGAGACTATCATAGGGCCTATAAACAATTTTCTACAGCGTTTTGGGCCCGCCGCCCTCAAAACTAAGGAGGCTAAGGAGAGCAAGCTGTGATCTTGACACAAATGTTATATGTATTCGTAAATGTGTAAAACATCCTGATCGGTTGTAAAGTTTGTGTTTATAAAATTTTCTAAAGTACTTACTAAATAGTAGTTTTAAATTTTTATAGTTGATTCTTTAGAAAATTTGTATGTCTTTTTTAGCTTAAAACACTAACCAGCATTTAAGGTCTTCAATAAATTTCGTTTACGCAATCAAAATAGTGAAAGCAGACCATATTTTACGTTCCTTTGATTGTCTTCAAAGTAAACTTTGATTTTGGGCTGATATTTAAGCTGAAAAATTTAAACAAAATTCGTTTGTCAACTTAAAACTTTTATGGAATAATAGCAAAAGGGCAATGTTCTACTCTGACAAGAAACAAAACTGAATAAGTACCACGCCTTACTTCAAGTTTTGTAGCAGAGTCCACAGCTGCAAAAATGATTGGGTTCTTGAGAATCATGGACCTGATGAGACATTCTTTAAATAAAAATAATATATCTGGAACTGCTGATAGCTTGCAAACACAAAATGGAAGCAGAATCCATCGACGACAACACGATCCACGAAGAATTTTCAAATACTATCGCTTTTGCCTTAATCTTAGATTTCTATCTAGAAGCTCTTGGAAATTTGTACGCAATGTTAACATAGGTTAATTACATTTTATTCGTTTATTTTCCAACAAAATTGGGCAAAAGTATATACCAAATGCAATTTTGAAACTACTTATTTATGTATGTATTAAAAAATAATATCGCCCTAATAACCTCCTCGGCTAGTTCTACTGGCCTCAACTATGTTTTTCATATATTTATATTTTTATAGTACTCCTGACTGAAATTGGAATGCATCCATCATCATGTGACTACAGATATGTATAAATATCCATTCAGAAATATAGTCGACCTACTAATAAAAACTTTATATTCCAGAGATTGATTCATCAGTTTCTTTCATATTTAGGTTTGCAGAAAGAAAATGGTGAAAAGTACCTAGGCTTGGTCGGGTCTGTTTGAAATTTTGCATTATAGAAAATTTTTGCAATCTAAAAGAAATTTTTCCAAACCCCAAAAATATTTAATTATAAAAAAAGTACTAAAATTGCATTTTTTCTTGTATCTTCATTGATTGCAAATAGCAATTGTGATGATAAAGGGTATACCAAAGTTCTCCGCGTCCGACTTTATCGTACGCCATCTTTTACATTTTAAATATGTAATGTGTTGTCTAGGTGCCCCAGTCTGGTACACTCTGTACACTTTTCCCCGAAAAAGACTTGTTTCAGAGTTCTTTAATTAGATAACTTCTATACAAAGTATTTTTACTTGCTTTGGCATAAAAATTTTATTTATATCTATAACTTTCGCTAATTTTGACCGGTTTTGCTTTTTGAACATAAATTAATGATGACGGTACAAACTGATACACCTTTAAGATGGAACTTTTGTAAGACCTTGCCAACTAAAAAATAAAAGAATATGTATTGAGAAAAAGTGAAAAAAAAAAATGTTTAAAAAAAAGTCATTAAATATTAGAACAATTTGATATTTTGTTTTTTTATGAGACCGGCCTATAAAGTTATTAAAATATCTACAAAAAGTGGAATATTAAGTCAGCTTAGAAAAAACTTTTCTAAAGATTAAACATAACTTGCTTTTTTTTAAATATTTGGAAATATTATGCAGGTTTGTTTTTCTCGGAGATTGCAAAGAAAGAGAAAATCTGGGCCCGGTAAGGAGAGAGAAATGTACTGGCCCCTCTATTATACTTTTTTTTACTCACGGCATTACGACAGTAATTACACCGGGTCCCTTTAAAAACTCTGAGCCCGGGGAAAACCCCGTCTTTCCCACCCCCGCTTTAGGCCAGGGTGCAATTATTCTCAGCAGTAAGACTGAAAATTCACTTAATGAACTTGTTTTTATAATTTTACTAAATATTCTAAAATTAAGCATTTTGATTTTAAACCCCATCTAAAATCAAACACTTTTGTTCAAATATCGCAACTGAAATAAAAATGTTACTCTCAATAAAAGAGAAATCGGTCATGGAGGACTTTTGATACCTAAATTTTCTATTTTACGCAAAATACTTAATTTTTTTTCTCAGTGTACACAAACTGATACAAAAAAGGTTTAAATTTTTTGGTTCCAACTTATGAAGTTCCGAGTCATTTTGAATAAAATAGACTATACACTGAAGGGAATAACCCTACTAGGTCATTTGGTCTTCGAAAAATAGGTAAAACGAAAATGATTATAGCAATTTTGTATAGAAGCGAAAAACCTTTTCTTTTTTTTTGGTCTCAGCGTACCCAAACAGATAAAAGGACGTTTCAGTTGAACTCAATTCAATTGACTCCAGAAGTTCCGAGTGATTGAGTCATTTTGAATAAAACAGACTATATATAAATAGGTACAGTGAAAATGACTATCTCGATTTCCTGATAATACGATACAAGGGCGGAGAAGCCTTATTAGTTTTCTTTTAGCTTTTATACGAAAACTTTTTTTACCCCAAAGTTTGGAATACAATTAAAGATTTGTTTGAACAAAAGATGAACACTGCTTATGTGGTAGACGATCTTTGCCAGCTATTGAGCTATATTTGCACAAGGTTTTTCAAATTTCCATACTCTGCTAACGTAATTGTCTTAGTATATTATAGTATAATATAAATTCGGCTAGGTATGTTTTATTTTTTTTTAATTTATTGGCAATCAGCTTACAGTAAATATTATCGCTACAAACTAGTAGAGTGCTTTGCCACCTTTGTGCTTAAAAGAAACATGAGATTAAAAACTAAATTGAAAATTTATAAGCCACAAAAACGCCTAGTTTGAAACTTCTTTCTAAACAAAAAATTTTTTTTCTTGCTTACAAGTCACAATTGGTTTAAGCAATACAAGCACTATCCTTTTTTTTATTTACATCAATGTACAAAAATGTACCCTATTTAAAGCTTAAATTTATGATTTTTTTTTTGTATTCCTAATCGATTTGTTATTTCTGGTGCGTGTAAAGCTTTTGTTGAGGCTCGAAGCTTCCAAGAGGAGTAAAATATGAAAAACAAAAAAATCAATAGTGGATCATTGCCTTTTTGAATAGGCTGATTGCCAATAAAATAAATACATGTATAAAAAAAATAAAAATTATTTCCTGTATACCCTTCAAACAACTTTATTTATTATCGTTTTTATATATTTATAAGCAGGGCCGTAGAGAGAATATCCGGCCCTATCAATTTTTCTTAATTCATGAAAATACGTATAAATGTTGAAAAGTGTGAGGTCAACATAAAAAAAAGTACAGAAAGGATTTCTGAGTGAATTGATTTTATAAAAATTTTATAAAGCTCCAATGCAGATCTAAAAAAAACATATATATTTACATATATATTTTGTATCGCCATATTATATTCAATAGTCCGGTCAAATTCGAATTTAATTTGGTTGGTGCTGAAGCTAAGTATCATCGAGATTGCCAGGTTTCTTTCTTGAAGCCTTACACTGGGTGTAAAGTTGGTCGTCCTCAAGACGAACCTATGAATCTGGCAATGGATGAAATATTTACATTGGATAGCAGTCACTAGCAAGATGAACCTATGAGTCTGGCAATGGATGAAAATTACATTGAAAACAGGATGATGCAGTTCACTTTAAACGAACTAAGTAATGTTTGCAAAACTACAACTTTGGATAATAGGACGATAAAGATGCGACTAAAAATTAAGTATGGGGATAAACGTGCCATATGGGGATAAACTTATTATCACAGAAAAATCGGGAGCATCAACATTTATATGCTAAAAAGACAATCATCATGATATTTTGAATAAAGCTTGGTACGAAAAAAAATGAATATAAAAGAAGAACGATTCAGATTTCTAGAAGCAGCAGCGGCTGTAATTCGCGAAGATATGAATATCAAGCCGCAGTGTTTGATAATTCTAACTACCCTCCACCAGGTCGCATGTTTGAAGATTTAAACAATGAAATTCTAGAGTCGTTGACATATTTCACGGAACGAGTGATTTTAAAGAATAAACGATGGAATTTAGATCATTTAAAATTAATATGCACAAATATTTGCCATAGTAATGTGACTGCTGTTCGACCAAGGTCTTTTAAGTATAAATTGCAATTAGGCCTCGCAGTTTTTTTTTCATCGACGATTCGGCTCTAAACGCCTCATACAAATTTTTTCGTCCTTTGGCATGTGTGCATCTTATAATGATACAATAATGTACGAAGCAGCAGCAGTTTTTCATCGTCCTCCTCATGTTTTACCGCCAGAAAGTGGAACACTTCTTCAATACGTTGCAGACAATGCTGATATCAGTGTCAATATCTTAGACGGTAATAACACGCTCCACATAATGGGTATTATTGAAATTGTTACCCCAAAACAATCGGTTTTACTGGAAGAACCGATGCCACGAATAAAAGAAGCTCTTTCAGCTAAAGATTTCAAGGCAAAAGCTCATGTGCCCATACAGATCTATCAAAACGATGGTGTAGTAGGTTACAGTAAAATAAGTGTTCAAGATTTTGCATATGGGACTGAAACGGTATCTTTCCTCAAAAAAACTGATGTTGTATGGTTTTATGGGAAATGGAAAAATGCGTCTTAATAGGCCTACTGGGGAAACCACGTTAAAGAAAACGCGCTAAGTACACTACCTCATTGGTGGCGTGGAAACGTGTGCATATTAGATAATCAGATAATTTTATGATAAAACTTACCGTTTTGCTGAAAATCGCGAAAAGCCAATTTTTTTCAAGATTTTTGACATTTGACTTCGAATAAAAATTTTTCCAGGCTTCGGAATGATGAGGAACTTTCAGATATTATTTTTAACTATGTTTTAAACAATTACACCAACTTTCAGCTTGCTGTTAATTTATGTACCTTTACCCTTCTTTTTTGGTCTAATTTAACCGGACTACAATTATTGTATTGTAGAATGATAATTTACTATAGTTTTCTTAAGCAAAAAAATTTCCGAATGACTGTAGAGTCTGGGCCGCTCCGAGCCCGGGGGAAAAAGGTCCCCAATTTTTTGATGCTCACTTCAGCAACTTTCCATTGTCGCCTAACATGTTCTTGAAGAATCAATATTAAGGATCTCACATTTGCGAACTGCTTGTGAAGAAGCCCCATGCACCAAAACAAGTGTAGTTATAAACTAATTTGACATATACTATACTTTAGGCAACAGATGAAATCTGTGGATAATTAAAAATTCGTCAATCATTGTACACCCCTTGGTTCAAAATAAATATAAAATTTGTATTTGTGATTTGTTAAATAAAAATTGGTGAATAACTTTAATTTTCAATTAATATAATAAAAATTTCGAAATAACTTATTTTCAATAAGTAATAATAATTTACATTAAAAAATTGAAAAATAGGAGCTATATTGCCATTTTTAAATAATAATTGGCATCTAAATATTATTTCATTATTTCTATTTTAAAGTCAAAAATTCGAAATATTTTCCAATTTTAATGAAAAATTCAAAAAACAATAGTTAGTTAATGATTTTTATTTGAAAAATTATAAGAGGGACGACACTTTTTTTTTAGAGACATGGTTTAAAACTATGTCAAGTGTTTGCTATAAAAGGTTGAGCAAAATTAATATTTTGTAAACTAAAGTTTAAAACAATAAACAAAAGCATAAAATATTGCCTGTAATTTGTTGGACTTATCGTTATGAAATTCAAGGAAATCTTAAAATAGACATCTCAGATAGTAGGTTTATAAATGCAAAAAAAAAAACCTTTGTTTTATGTTCATATAATACCTTAATGCTTTTTATAAGAAACAAATCGCATCAATGCGGAAATAACCGTCTTACGGATTAAGACTTAATCATTAGATTAAAATGTTTGTGCAGTATGGGAGCTCCCAGAAGTAGCCGTGATTGATCTAAACCTTTAGAGACTTTATATTTTTAGTACGCAATTTTTGGCTTAATTTTTAATTAATGAAGCACAAATCTGCGTGACGTTAAACAATTATTTACACTAAATTGGAAATATATTAAGAGCTATAAATATGGATATTATTTGCATTTCGTTGCAAAGGTCTTGCGCATTTAATGAGAATTTATGAAGGATACAGCTTCAAACTGGTTTCAAAAACAGCGAGATAAAAAAAAGTGTAGTAACAAACTTGTGAAGCTCATCTCGCGTGGCATTGTGTGGAGATGTAGGATACGAAAAACCACAAAATAATGGCATCATCAAAAGCCGAATTAAACAAGTCCAAGCCAAACAGTTGACCTACATTTTGTTTAGCTGCCGGCATTGTTGAAGGCTTTTGCCGGGCCAAGTAGAATCCCCAAACTGAGCAGCGAAAGTGTTAATAACCGCCAGTGAACCGAACCGAGAAACCAGTTCCTGAGCGACCCAATAAGTTGCATAATAATTTAGACTCTTTCTTGTGGCACGAGTATATTTATTTAACTTTTTTCTTCTTTTGGCGGTCAGCTGTCGAATTTACATTGAAATGGCTTTTTAAATATAGCAACAATACGAGGAAAAAAATGCTACTATATAATGAAGTTGTTGGCCCTGTTGGCTATACATATGTCTATATACGTCATAGTACAAGTATATAATATGGTATGTGCAGCTGCATAAATTTTGAACTCTTGGCAAATGTTAGGGCATGCCATGGGCGGTGTGTTTATGCATAAATTTCCTGTTTATTGGCATGCATTTTTTGATTTACACTCTACAACGTAATGCTAATACTACCAGCCACTGACTAGGCACTATAAAAAACACGAAACACAAAAACTTAGATTCTGCGCTGCTGCTCCTGTGGTGGATGTGCAGCAATGTATTCCAATGCACGAATAATGGCCTCCGGGATTGGTGGTGGTGTGGGAATGTGCTCACCCACGGGCTGGTAGCCATTCTCGTCGGCGGTATAGCTGATGGAGATTTTCTCGCCTTCGGGCGAGGTGTAGGCATAGCTGCCAGCAGCACCATTGGCATTACCGGCCTCCTGGGCTTGGATGCCATTGCTGGTCTCGTAGGCCCAGGCAAAGTTGCCCTCCGCATCGGCAGCGTCGTTCTTCAGGCTCAAGACCTCGGCATTTTGATCAATATGATCTGCCTGGGCATAGGCCAGCAGCACGGCAAAAAGGCACAATGTCTGTAAGAGTTCAGCAGGGTTAATTAATCCATTCAAATAACGACGCCAAACGCACGAACGAACGAACGAGCTCTACTCTACTCACAATTTTGAACATCTTGCGTAAATTGTCTAATCTCAACTGTTGGTAACGTCTTGAAAGCCATAAGCTTTTATAGTTGCGCCCAGACGAGCTCCAAAAAACCGCCAACACCAACACGTTCTGCGCTGGCGTTGACTGCGGCTGCGGCTCTAATCTTTAAGTGATTGGTGCTGCGTCAAGCTAAATATCAAACTTAAATTAAATTCAGCGCGAAAATAGCAACAATTTTGAAATATAACCACAACAACCACAGCCAAAAAAAAAAATATAAGTTGAACCTATTCCAAATAGGCGCTGCTGCAGCGCAGTCGACGCAGCAGCTTATGTGGTTCATAATGATCTTTTGATGCGCCTTGGCCACGCACTTTGTGCACTTAATAGTTAATAGTTTTAGTTTGTGTTTTAGTTTAAGTTTAATGACTTGCTTGTGGTTGACATTTCTTGACGATAATTAAATAAATTTTAAGCTGGACAGAAGTCTAAGCAATTATATATGTATATAAGCATGGGTGCCACGCATAAATAAATCTAAGCCACAAACAAAAAATAATAATAAGAATAAAAAAAAAGGCATATACCTATCATCAATTTCGATTTCATTGGCCATTTAACATGGCCTGGAACCAGTTGCCAATGACGTTCACTCACACACAGCAATGTGGCTAAAATCAATTATTTAATTAACTAAAAACAAAATAAAGCAAATGAAACAAATGTTATACAAACAAAATAAATATATATAGAAACAAACGCCTCGTTTAAATTAGCATATAAATTTGTAGCGCATCCATAAATCAGACCTACAAATTTGTAGCCGACGATCTTGTTGGCCAGGCTCGAATTCTTCAAAATGCCTCTGGCTCTTTAAAATTTTGACCAAAACTTAACGCCGACTAATAAAATGCCCATAATAAATCATGGCCTGGTCCAAATGCGCGCAAAATAAAAACCTTTTGGCTGATAAAACAAATTAAATGACAAAAATAAAAAATAAAATGCGTGTCTCAAGCTATTAACTAAGCTAAGCTAAAAAAAAAACGAAAGACTTAAGGCACAAACTTGTTGAACAGCGCTATAGGCATTTTTTAAATCAACATTCACAACATTCACCGTTTTTAAGAATTAATAAAACGCCAATTAGTTTAATTTAAATATTAATTAGCTCTCTTAGCCAAATTTTTTGGCATTTTCTTTGAGCAGGGTTTTCGCTGCAGCGCTCAAAAATCGCTTTTTAGATAAAGACATTTGATACCTTAATAGCCGTCAGACTGGCTAAAACTAAAACGTGCTTTTTGTTTAAATTTTTGCCAAGCTAAATTTGAGTTTTTTTTTTTCAAAATTTAGCCAAGATTGCTTAAACAAAAAAATAAAATAAATAAACCCGGTAAGGGAGTTGCGACCTTGAGTAAAATCTATATCTGAACTGGTTCGAATCTTCTTTTTAGAATTTTTTATGACATTTTTGCATAAAATGTGCGTCTTTTAGTTGGAAGAATGATTGGTTAAAGATATGTTTATTTTTTAAGGTATCTTGATCTTTCGTTTTTGTTTTAACGCTGTTCGTAAGAGTAAAGAATTTTGTAATTTGAAACTGGCTACAAAGACTTTGGCATGAAAATGTCGTTTTGCACTGAAAAAAGTTTAAATTTGGCTAACAACAACAAAAAACTGTCTTAACAAGTTCAATATTGAGGCTGGGAAATAAGCTTAAGGTTTGCTAACAGCTTTTGGCAACGCTTTAGCCAAATTTTTATTCAAATTTTTGCTTTAAAGAAATTTAATTAATTCCAAGCGTTTTTAAGTGTCACGTGTTGTCATTGTTATAAAAATTAACACTCATTCTAAGTCAGCAAAGGCAACACTAAGCTACAAAACTTTTTAACAGGTGATTTTGTCTTTAAGATACACACTTCCTAATTTAATCAGAGCGGGTAGAGAGGGATGCAGCAATAAGCCTTCAAGTGAGCCTGACTCAAGCTTTAATTCTTTACCTTAAGACAACCAAGAAAACAGTGTTGTCCTATGATTTTATTACTGCTACACGTAAGATGACGCTAACTAACGACAGCAGCTCTGACAGTAATTAGTTTGCTGTTTTCTCTATGTGGTTGGGATTTTAGACTCTGTATACCAGCATTAAGGGCTTAATGTGTGGAATTATTTTATTATTATAGCTATTTTCTCAAAATTTTCCAACGATCGATCAGCCATGAATTACGCGAACACAATAATTTGAAACCCATAAGTTTTGTTTGTGACGTCAAAACCGAACAACTGATTTGGCTGATGACGCTATCTATGGTTTACTACTAGCAACAAAAAACAAACAACACTGGTCTACGTGCGACCTGCAAGAAGGTTTCGTGACCAAACGTTTGGAAGCGTTTTTTGAATATGAAGCTCAGTTTTTTTTCGTGACTGCATTAAGCCCTTTAAAAGTAAAATCAAATTTAGAGTTTAATCTCTATAAATAGTATAGAACAAATAAAGTACAAGTATGCTAGATTAAGTTTAATATTAAATACTAGATTTAGTTTTGTTAAAATAAAATAAAAGTACAGTAAACATTGTTTGATTAAAAAACATGAAATAAAACACTAATTATAAACAATAAATTTACACCAACAATCGTAAGTCATTCAACAATTGATTGTTTGAAAAGGTCAAAATTTTGTTAAACAGTGTAATGTATACGCGTGATGATAATACATTTTTTTGTATGTAAACTCATTTTTTTATTGAGAATAAAATCTGTTTCAGGAAGTATTCAAAATACATTTTGTTTGTTTATACAATTAGACTATTTAAATGAGCTAAAATAAAAAATTATTTAACCATTTCAAGTACATACTATACGTTTTTTTTTTTGTTTCTGCAGGCTCTTCAGACCAGATCGCAGAAATTGAAATAGTTGTATCTATTATGTACATCTTTCCATATTGAACAATTTTTAGGATGTAATTATTATGACTATGTTGTATTCATTAATTTTCAAGATCGCTTGAGTCTCTGTTAGTAACTGCACTGGGTTGGTAACCCGAACATAATTTCAGGTATCCATACAATCTTAATTAATTCATCAAATGTATGCAAATAACATTGTTATTAGATGCAAATTTATGCAATTAACCGATTATTACAAAATAGTCTTTTTATACAAAAAGCCTTCCAAATGCAAATGACAAACTGACGTACTTTTTGCAAATAACAAAATGTTTTATGCTAAACAAAGCTTGTTATTAAATATATTCGTTAGGGCAGGTCATTATCATCCCAGAGGTTTTGGGTTTGAATCCCACATTAAGCATGGTCCTGCACTTTCCACTTTTCCTCTTTTCCTAAAAGTTTTTCTTGTCCTTATCACTTACTCCCTTTATCGAAATTACAAATGGCCTGTTCTTGGCCTACCTAGGGCAGTTCAAATATTATGTTTTATGGGTCAGTCCAAGAAACTCTGTTAAAGAAACCAAAGTTTGGATCGAAACTTATTTTATTACTTACTAGCCGGCCTCCGCTGCGCTCGCTCGTCTAGATCTGGAATCTTTCCGATTGGAAAACATCGTCCGATTGATCGATGAGTGGATTAATTTAATCATAAAATTTTCAACCACTCGCCATCTTTACATTTAACCATGTTTGATGGAGATTTGGTAGTTTTCTTCTCGGCATTGTAAGCAGTATCTGATATTAATATTTTCGTGCACTAATAATGTTAATGGCGACAGGATGTCTTTTTATTTATTTTTTCACTTTCAGTCAAGACAAACCACAGATTCAAAAATATTGCGTAACGCGCCGTCCGCAAAAGCCGCGAAACAGGAGTGTGGAAGGCTTCGCGGCTAATTTCGCGGCGTTCGCGCCCGTGACCACACCATGAAGGTATAGTCGATAAATGAAAAAAAATGTTAGGAGTGGCAACCCTTATCTCTTAGGGGTATGAAAAATAGATGTTGGCCGATTCTCAGACCTGCCCAATAAGCACACAAAATTTCATGAGAATCGGTCTAGCCGTTTCGGAGGAGTATGTTCACACAAAAACCAATATTCACAATCCCACGAACCAATTCACACAAACTCATCGCAATAGGCTTAAAACTTCCGCATTGACCCCTAACACATGCAAAAATCAGATTCATCGACACGTTCATGAGAACACCCATAATACGTAAAACATAAGTTTCTTCTTATATAATATATAAAATTCTAGTTTCCCAATGTTAGTTACCATACTCCTCCGAAACGGCTGTACCGATTGTCATGAAATTTTGTGTGCCTCAATAAAATAAAATTTATAACGTTTATAATTTTTGTGTTTCCTTTCGACAAAAACAATAAACTAAAAAATATTAGTTAATCTGACAATGTACACAATGCCAACCTAAATTAAAAAAAAAAATGTATTGGAAAATGAAATTGTCCTTTTTAGTATTTTCATCGCAATTTTGTTATATTTTTACATAGCCTATGTTCGTCCCAGGAAGCTTCTGAACATTTTAAAAAAAGTCCCATTAAAATCGGACAAAGGGTTTGGCGTTCAACCTCATACAAACAGACAAACACTTTTTTTATATATATAGATTTATTCAGATGCGTAAAAAGCTAGGAACTGTTTTCGGCCTGGGGACAATTCCCAGAACCTTTTCCAGATCCTTTATAAATTTTTATAAAAACATAGATTTAAGAATTATTCAACCATTACATTGTCTATTTTTTTGCCTATAATAATCGTTTTATATTTATGGTTTACTGAGCAAATTATCATTTAACGATCATTTAAAAAAAAAACAGCTTAAAGTTAAATAAGTGTAACTCATTAAAAGTAATTACATAAGTTACACATTCAATGTCAAATAAAATAATTAATTTTATAAGTTTTACTAGGAGCTCTACACACGGCATGCTACATTAAACCATCCCTGAGCTGATTTTAGTGTCTTTTGTCTTGCATTTATTCTGAGTTGCGTTCTCTTTTTTTTTATTATGTAATACGTTTTGTTTTAAATCTTTTTCTTAACTCTATTGATTCCAAATAAGTCTTTCCTCGGCTACTTATCATAGCCATTAGGGCACAGTTGGGGCATTGAACTTTCGAACTTCAGTCTTATCTAACGTCACACACTGCAGAGGTCAACTAAAAAAACCAGCTCTTGACCCTTCGAGGCATTTTTAACCTAATTTATATCAATTAACACGAAACATATTGTCGAACGCTTACTAATGTTTTAAAAATTTGTATATATTTATTTATTTTTGTATACCATTCACTTTTAAATTAATATGTGTTCCAAATAAATCAATCAGACACTTCATCAACTCAACCAAAATGTAGGGTATCAAAAATCGACCACAAAACTAGATAATCGATCTATTTAACGCGTTTTTAAATTAGTTCGATGACGCTGCAGCCGCCGGTTGACAGTTTAAAGAAAAAAAAAATTTGTAGCTTTTTTTCCACCATCTCTAGGCATCTTTTTCTATTGTTTGTTGTAGTTTTTAGTGACTTCATTGACCTTGCTTCGGTAGTCATTAAAAGTTATCAGTTAGCTGTCCAAAAGATTTCGAAAGCATTTAATGGGCATTTGCTTTCATTGTTTGGCTGACTCGGCAAACATCCGATGAGTTGGACTACTCCGTTTTTACACCTTTGGATAGACGCACTTGCCGCCGAGCCACATCAATAACCCGGGGCATCAACAACAATTGTGCCTTTGCCATTTAAATAAACGCCAAGTTGGAAGATATATTTTTGTTTTTGTTAAAGATATTGTTTTCCTTTGTTTTTTTTTCAAAATTTGTAACGCTTGGTCAACAATAAGATATAATTTAATATTGAGTTAAAAAATTAACCAAGCAAAAGGTTAATGCAAAAAGCAAACCCAATTGCAATAACTACAACAGCCAGCCCAATTGAAACTGAATTAAAACCCACTGAAAAATTAAGTAAGTAAATTGTTGATAAATGACTCATGTGTTTTAACTCGAAGCGGGTTTTGTTTTTTTTTTCTATACCCTTTCAAAGAGATAGTATTGACTTGCTATGAAGCATGCAACAATTTTTTGTAAAGTACTTTCAATACCAGCAATGGGATTTGTTAGTGTAAGCGTGAATCTTTTTACGCATTCTAAAATAGAGAGTGAGAACTATCGATAGTCTACCCCATCGATAGTCGACGATAGTAATTTCACAGCCATTGATAGTTGACGATATTACTATCGATAGTTGACGATAGTGATTAAGCCTGGTTCACCTTTCTTGCCATGGGTATTATCAGCGAAAGAGTCACTAATTTCCACCAGAAATCTTTTCAGTTGCTTGTTGAGAAAATTACAATATTTTTTCTACATCTTTTAAGATATTGACTTCTTCAGATAGTGGTGCTTTGGTAGTTGATAATAGAACTGTAACTATGGCATCATTTGTTGCTAATATTCGCTGGATTGTTAGGTAGAAACTGTTCCACCTTGTTGGCATTTCTTGTAGCATAGTATAAAAAAGGTCTTCTAGAGCCAATTTAAATGTGAGCAAAGCATGGAAGATTTCTAATTATTAATATATCTCACGCTTTCAGCATTGGGCTGGCATTATCAAAAAACATCATGATATCGATGTCAAGTCGTGCACTATCGAAAATGTCTCGCTGCTATTGATGGTAGCTCGATAGTGCCCAACCATCGATTGTGCCGATAGTGCTATCGATAGTTCTCCACCTCTATTATAAAAAATAACAAAATCTTTGATATTCTCAACAGCTTTATATTTTCCCAACTACAATTCATTATTTGGAAGCTTACAAAAATTATACAAGCAAAATTTAACAAAAATTCTAGAGTCTAAGCATGGGATGCCTATTAGTTCCAAAATTAGGAATGAGAACAGATTTCAAAATTTTTTTAAAAATTCGATACTGTATCATAATTTTTCACAAGCTGCGCAAGCAAGTGATGAAGGACCGTATAAAGTATTACTTAAAATAACACTCGTTTACCAATTTTGATATCCTCAAGTAGTTTTAGTCATTACCGTAGCTAAGTAGCTGGCATTATTCAGGGCTCGTAAAGTTCGATCGATTTGGTTGTTTATCAAAATCGGAGATAAATTATGGAATTAATGGGAGCTATGTAAAAAGTATATTACAAAAAGTCAATTTCTCTCAAATCCTGAAGTTTCGATGGATAATTCGCTTTTTGCATTACTGCATTTACTACAAATCGGTTAACCTTTTTATACAGGATCGAAATCTCTATAAACGAAATTAGTTTACTACTACCAGAGTTACTTACTTTTACATTTATTTCGAAAAATGTTTTCTTTTTTTTTTCCAAATATCTTGAATTTCATTCCATGAAACAATTTTTGAACTTCATTTTCGACTTTAGCATATCATGTTAGTAAGGTAACGAGTAAAACAACTTGAGGATATCTTTTGATGTAATCTGGTGTAATTTCTCAGAACATTCCCGATATTCCATAAACACAAATTTTAATCAGAACCTTTTATATATCTCTTATACAAACACTCTAGTTGAATTAGTTTGATTCAATTTAAAAACTCTAAATAAAAAAAATTTTAATAAAAAGTATCTAAGCTTCGTCAATCCGCGGAAGCATCTTCTTGTTTATTCCATTTATAGTATCTTTTTTATTAGTTTTAGTTATTTTTTCGGTTTCTCATTAAAATATATGAATTAAAATACCGCATGGCAATTATTGGTATCCCTTGCACTTGTATTCCAGACGAGCACAAAAGGCAGCCAAACTAGTTTGCCTGATTCCGATTAACAGCTGAGCACTCCATATAAAAGTGGCACTTGACTTGGACAAATCAAACAGTTGCAGGCTCCAGCGCTTCCTGATAACAGCATCCAAAAATCCACAGCAAGTTCAAGTGCAATCATCATCATCAACATGTTTAAATATGTAAGTTGGCTGAAGGAGAAGAAGAAGCATCAGACTTCCCCAATATGGTAATGTCCACTAACCGGTATAAATTTATGCAGCTGCTCTGCTTCGCCTTGATCAGCTACGTCTGTGGCGATAATATCAACAAGGACGCACAGATACGCAGCTTCCAAAACGAGGCCTCTGACGCCGAGGGCAACTACCAGTTTGCATATGAGACCAGCAATGGCATACAGTACCAAGAGGCGGGCAATCCGTCGGGCGTACGTGGAGCAATTAATTATGTGTCACCCGAAGGTGAACAAATCTCACTGACCTACACTGCCGACGAGGAGGGTTATCATCCAGTTGGTGATCATTTACCCACACCACCACCTGTGCCGGCCTATGTATTGCGCGCCTTGGAGTACATACGCACCCATCCGCCAGCGCAGAAGGACCAGCAGTAAGATAACCCAGCAGTTCAACCTATTATTCCCCGCATCCCTCCTATATACTGTTGTGGTATATAAAGGGACCGCTCGAACACATGTCGTTTAGTTTTATAGTGTTGCAGTCATTGTTATATAGAGATATACATTCGTACGGTTTAGCTGTAAGTGTATCTTATTCGTTATGATTAAATAAAAGTCGTTTATAAGGCGGCATCTAAAAGAAATAAGAAATTTTAGTGCGCTGGCATTTTCTAATCCAGAAACTCGTTACAATTTCCGCTGCATTTCTAAAAATTTGCCCCAGTCTCATAAAGAAATATGAATGGACGACTTTGAGATAACCTGTACCATCTCTGAATGATTTACTCAAGCGTTGTGAATAAAATTTTGGAACTTTATGAGACATCCTTTTGTAAACAAACAAATTATCGAAACGTTTTACTGCATCGTTACTGGAACGATCAGTCCAAAAGACGTATTCAAAGCATCATTTCTTTTTTTTCATCTGTTGGCATTATAGCTAATTAGAAGTAAATAACTATCTTAGTCGGAAGATTTGTTTACGGAAAATTTACTACTCTTATAATATGTAAATGTCTAATCAATATTGAAATATCTTTTTTCTACATACTCTCAATTTCTATATCTTAAAATGCATCTGATATTGAAGGTTTTTTAGTCTTTTGATTTTAAGAGATATGTTTAAAGCTGTTCAGAGTTAACGAAAATTATTAAAGCTGGTCGTCTTAAAGCTTAAACGTGCCGGCACCTGTGATTTTCAAGGACTTCTGAGAACAGATCACCAACCTAACCAAACTAATATTTAAGTACCTTTGGAACTATTATTCCATTTACAACGAATCATTTAATTAATAATTAATAGAAAACTACAACCCAAGGAAGTAAATTAAAACATTTATTAACTCTTGCATAACTATAGATTACTGGAATATGCCATATACATAGTTTTCTTCTCAAGGTATCTTTCTGTCGTATTCTTTCTATAAACAAGAGCCAAGGAGATACATTTGCTGATGTTGAAATGACTTCAGTAGAATAATTAATCAAAGAATCCACTGCCAAACTAATCCTCAAATTACTCTTTAAATTGAGCTCCGTAAGATCTTGCAAAATAGGAAATATCGAGTTATATCTAAGCTTCGGCGATGTGAATTATTATGCAAGGAACTTAACATCGTTCCAAGCTCAGACAGCTGGTCAAGATTGGCGGATGTACTCATCATCGTTCATCACGACAAGAAATTCCACTGTCGATGAACTCTATCTAGAAAAGGAAATAATTGAGATGCATGGCCCTGTTCGTCGGTCATAGTGTGTAGCCGGCTACTTTGCTTTCAATCAATCTTTCTTTGCTTAGTGTCAAGTCTTATTCTTATTCTTAAAATATCAGCATTTCATTTTCTACTAGAGAAGTCAATATTCCAAAGTGTCTGTCAGTCGGTCGGTAATGGTAATGTCCTATAATTATTAAATTATTAAAACGACAAATTGTGTGAAACAATAATGCAAAGGTCTAACTGTTAATAGACAGGTATTGAAGAAACTAAATCTTTGATGGATCCCACCCACAAAAAGAGGTTTTTGCAAACGAACATTAAAATTTAAGGTGTCCTATAGATCCACTGATCTATATATATAAAAGAAACTTATGTTTTACGTGCTACGGGTGTTCTCATGAATGCGTTGAAGAATTTCATATATGATATTTGCGTGCGTTAGAAGTTGTCAATCCGGAGTTTTTAAGCCTATTGCGATGTTTATGTGTATTGGCTCGAGAGATATATGCATTTTTATGAATATCGTGAATATAGTATAGTACAAAAATGTTTAACACCGGGTATCGGACATTAAGTGTGGGCATGAATTTATTAGAGATGCAAGCTCTCTTAAGAATACTTAACTTCGTCCTTACGGCTTTTTAGAGAGTCACGAAAGTCAACTAATCCAAAAATCTTATGATTGTCTAAATAAGCTAACTAAAGAATCTTACGATGTTTATGCACTTTAAGAGTAATCAAAAAGTTTGGGCAGGATAACGTCTAACGGGCTCACTAGTACATATATATTATGGCGGATAAATTTGTATGGGGACAAAAAACCGATCTAGGGCTCTCAGCGATTTCGATTCTTTGGGTCATTTTTAACAACCTCTAGCCGTGTGCATTAGGCTGGGGTCAAGGCATCAATTTTTTTTCCTTTTGAGTGCCGCCAGAGGCCGACTTTGTGTATTTCAATGATGTTTTTTCCCAATTTGTTGCAGTTCTTGGGAACTATGACAAAGTGAAATATATATATCGGCGAAAATAAGTGAAGCGGGCCACTTTTTTGGCGACCTTCTCCGATTTTGATGATTTTTACACAGTTGGTAGAGCTGCTAGCCATTAGTAACCACGCCCAATTTTATTGCAAAATTCCGATTATTTATCGAGCTATCGATAACTGAATATCGGGTTTTTCATTTTTGGACTATTTTTTGATAAGCCATATCTTCTAAACAAATAAAGATATAGACGCGAATTTTTTTTACCATGATAGATAAAATATTAAATTTAAAAGTAATAGCATTAAAATCGGAAAAGGTCGCCAAAAAGTGGCCCGCTTCACTTATTTTCGCCGATATATATGTAGTATATGTAGGACCAAAAAAACGCTTTTAGCAAAAAATTCGTCTCTTTTAAGTTTGCTTACAATAAAATTTTTGGATTTCTTAAGTAATATACTGGGTTTGTTTGCAATCTGGTGGAAAAGGTCGTCCCCACCCGATTTTAATGCGCGCCAACTTTTGGTGTTAAATATAGTAAAGTTTCTGAGTCGTAATGTGCAGCTTCATCAAGGTTGGATATGAAACCATTGATACCAAACGAGGTCTCAGAAAAGCCAACTTGATGTCCTGTACGCTCTTCAGTCTCCTAATAGAGATCATTGTAAGAAAGGCTGCTGTGCATGGGATGTGTCCAATTCCTTCAAACGCGAAGGAGCTACACGAGAACAAGACCAAGTTCATGGTGTGCTCCAGTACAGAATATACTTGATAGAGACTCAGCTTAGTATAGGGAGTTATAACTTCGAGTTTGTCAAGGACTTTGTTTATTTTAGCGTCATGGTAACGGGCAACAATAATTCAGCCCGGAGATTAAGCCAAGACTAACTCTAGTCAACAGATGTTACTTTGAGCACAGTAAGCTAATTTATTTAGGACACTCATCTTCCAAGCAACATTTATAGTGTTCATTGCAATATTGAGCTGTATAAGCTATATTGCGATATTGACGTAGCGAAGTAAATGAGCATTCAGAGACTTTGATAGCTAGATCCTGTAGAGCGTATGGATGCGGAAACTGTTTGAGTCGGTGGTTAGCAGTCAGGGGAGAAGTGACTGAAACTCTTCAGCGAAGGAAAACAACATATAAGTCGGAGTTCCAAGGTGAATTATAGAATTTAAAGACACATATTTTATCTTTTGAGCCAATGTTCATTTTTAAATACTAGTTCGTTTAGACACATTTTATTATTAATATCTTTTTCGGTTTGTGAAAAAATAATTTTATTTATTGCAAAAAGATAATTGATTGTGATTTGCCGCTGGTGTATTTGACTTCTTCTCAAGGCTCGACTGTGATCATAGATCTCTATTAGCACAACTGGCATATGACACAAAAATCCCTTTAAGGTCTACAGAATGTGATAAATTTGTAATGGCGCTTTAAGTATGTTTTTTCACTTATTAAATAAACAATCATCACGAACTCCCATCCCTGTTTATCGCTTGGAGAATAATTTTGCAATGACGTTTGTAATTTTGCGATAAGATTAATATTAACTCGCTGGGGATGCCTAGGGGGCCCATTAACGGCGATGCAGACGGAATCATAGCTATCGATAGGGCCACCCATGCCGGTAAGGTTGTGGAAGAGTCCTGAAGGTAACCGTCTGTTTCCTCATATCAAAGGCGTCTTCAAACCAAAAATCTCCCTGCTACGGCAGCCAGCACAGACGATTTGGAGATGCTATTGGGACCTTGAATTAATTTCCGGAGTCCAACAATAGATGTCGCAATTGACATACACACTGGAAAAATATCAATGACACATACGGAAAGTTTTGTTGGGACACTTTTTCGCAAAGAAAACCGCTCCCGAAAGTCATCGTTTGCTCGTGCAAGTTTATGGGAAACATTTTCTATGAAAAACACAGTGTTTTGATTGGTTTCAGCGCTTTAAAAGTGGTGATTTTGAAATAAAAGACAAAGAGTGTCCGGGGCAGCCGAAAAAGTTTGAGGATGAAGAATTGGAGATATTACTCGATGAAGATTCGTGTCAAACGCTCAAAATGTTGGCAGAAACATTGAATGTCGATGAATCAACCGTTTCCAAAGGCTTTGGGAATGATGCAAAAGCAAGGAAATTGGGTTCCATATGTGTTGAAGCCGAGAGACGTTGAGCGCCGTTTTTTCTCAGCTCCTTCAACGACAGAAAAGGAAAGGTTTTTTGAATAGTATTGTTACTGGCGATGAAAAGTGGACCCATTACGACAATCCCAAGAGTAAAAAGTAATGGGCCCGGCCTGCCATCCACATCAACGGTGAAACCAAATATTCATGGATCTAAGTTCATGCTCTGTATTTGGTGGGACCAGCGTGGTGCTATCTATTATGAATTGTTGAAACCGTTATCGACTCCAATTGATGCGTTTAAGGCATGCACTCAAAGAAAAACGGCCAGAATATGAAGAAAGACATGATGAAGTTATTTTGCAATATGGCAATGATCGGCCCCATGTCGCGAAAGTCGTGAAACATACTTGGAAACGTTAAAATGGGTGGTGCTACCTCACCCGCCGTACTCTCCGAACATCGCCTCTTCCGATTACCACCTATTGCGATCGATGGCACTTGCAATGACTGATCAGCGGTTCACTTTTTATAAAACTACCAAGAATTGGGTCGATTCATGGATAGCCTCAAAAGACGAGTCGTTCTTCCGATCCGGAATCCGAAAATTACCAGAAAGATGGGAAAAAGTTGTGGCTAGCGATGGACAATACTTTGAATATTAAATTTTCTATCCATTTTTTCAGAATAAATAGTTGAAAATTGTAAATGTAACCAAGAGGCTCTAGGATTCACTTAGGAGTAAAGAATACAAAATATTAGTAAAAATTCAAGAAATAATTACCATTCGGCTTAAATTAAAAATAAAATTTTAACTTAAAAGTAAAAAACTAAAAAAAATATTTTAAATTCATTGATTCATTCCGTATGGGTCACTAAATAATTGCCATAATACTTTCTTTAATTTAAATTAGTTTATTAATTGCCCAAGCTTAGTCAAATTATGTATTTAACATATTAATGTATAAAAAGATCTAAATTATGAAGGCTAAAAGTTTCCATTTTCTCATACAGCTCGTCATCGAAAAATAATCAATAATAGAAAAACCCGAAAATACAAATTGAATGATATATAAACAAACAATTTTTGACAACTCATTTAAAATATGAACCATAAATTAGTATAGATATAATATTATGGGACGTTTAAGAGCTGAGAATATGTTATATGAACCATAAAATTTGGCTTAGATCTGCAGAAAATTGGGCAAGAAATAGTTAAGTAATCAATACAAAACCAAGCACTAAGTCAATGCTAAGCAGCATTCAAGTTAAGTCCCCCAAGTTATGATATTTCAACATTTAAATTTGAATTTCAACGGCTATTAAGTGTATACGAAAGCTGTTCAAGTTTGCAGTATAAGAGAAACACGAAAAGCTTACGAGATTCGCAGAGAGACGATTAGACCTTAAAAGCTTTAGTCATCCAAGCTATTGGAAGTCGCACAAGTTCGGCTTATGTAGACATATCTATCAGGTTTCTTGAATTTGTTACTCTTTGATCAATTTAAATTATGATTATTGCTTCGACAACCATAAATGTACAAAAGTTTCGATCATTGTTTGTTTTTTATTTTTTATTTTTTATTTTATTCTTTTATAACGGTCATGTTATGCTAACTAAGACGCACAAAAAAATAGTTATTGACGTTATAGAACGGAAGAAGTTTCTATAAATTGATGATTCAAATGATTTATGGTGATGCGATATGGTTAAGTGGGCATGACGTAGAAGGTCATTAACACCCTAGCACGAAACTTACAAAAACTAACAACAATTCAAATAGGCAAGCTTAACGGATATACTAAACTTTATTGGGTGTTCCGGCAGCGTAATAAATTTGGTAAACTTTTTTTTTGTGATTTTTGTGATTAGACTATAATTATTGCTAGATATTTTTGTACAAGTTTACGAAGTTTACTACTTTTATGTTGCAGGAATATCCTAGTTAATTTAAGATTGATTCGGGTTTACATTCTTTATCTGTCAATTACTTCAATTACTCAACACGGTTTAAAATGTCATCTTTAGTGAGACTTAGCTAAATTATATTAAGAGCTGTAGTGATTATTATTAAATATTTTCATGAAATTTCTACAGCTTGGAATTCTGTAGCTTTACTATCCAAGCTGCTTTTAATGAAATTTTCCTAGTACTGCTTTCAATCTTGAATTTTAAATTGAAAATCGATATTAATGTAAACTCCGAAGCAGCCTTGTAAGTGAAACCCATTTTTCAAATTTTGGGCTTACACATGTATCTACCACTATATGCTATTGCTATTTTAATATCAGCCTTCTTCTTGGCAACAAAATTACCAAGTACTTCATTTCTCTACAAAAAACAAAATATTTTACTCCAGATTTGGCTTTAGCTTGCCATCCTCCGTATGCGTGCGTATGTATTCCAAAGAACGTAATATATAATCCGGCGTTGGTGGCGGTCTTGGCAAATGTCTGCCTACCACATGGAAGCCCAGCTCGTCGGCTATATAGCGTGTCTCGATTTTTACGCCCTCCGGTGAGGTATAACTATAGATGCCTATAGTCTCCAAGGGACTGCCAGCTGCCTGCACATCGATGCCATTGCTGGTCTTGAAAGCATACTTAAAGACGCCATTCTCATCCTGCGGCGCCACGCGATAATCCGTAATCTGTGCATCCCGTTCACTGCCACCAACCAGACGTCGAATGCGTCTTATGCGCACTAATCTGGCACTGCATAATGCTGCCAAGAGCAGCAGGCACACACCTAACGACTGGATTAAGACCAGCATAAGATATACGAAATATGAACCTGATTATTAAAAGATACACAGAAATTATCACAAGGTCACTTACAAAATTTCGCATATTTAGTTTTTTGATTATTGTAAAGTAAAACCCGCCGAAATTTACAAACTGCGCAGGCGCACACACAATTTCAAACTCTAATCTCAGTCTTTTATTAAAAATATTAATATTTTATTTGTTTTTCGGCTAACTCCGTGTAGCTGCTATTGTTCGGGCGTCAGTTAACGTACTGTGGACCATGCCACAGCGTGTTTTCAAATTTATATGAGGAAAACAACCAAATAACCTAACAAAATGAATTCAACGAAAAACCAAAACACCGTATAATCAAATTCCAACAATACAATACTCAAAGCACGCCCGAACGTTTTTTTTCGTATCTCGTAGATACTTCGTAATACTAACAGCACAATTCACGCCGTATGCCTAGACAAATATTGTTTGATAACAGCTTCTTCAGTTATTCATTCATTCATTTCCGTTTAATCTGGCTAATCTAGCGTAAACAGTTTGCTCAGTTTATAGACAGCGTGTTGTTTTTAGAGGTTCACAGCTTTGAGTTGGCCAGATTTAATAGCTGAGAGTTGCTTTGGATAGTCTTAGTAAACCAGAGACAAAGCCAGTTTTATTGATATTAAAAATATATTTGATTTTGATTTTTGTGTAACTCTAAAAAAAAAAACACCCTTTACTTACAACAGCCTGGTTGCATTAAATGTAGTCTCTTAGTTGTTCATGCACATATATAGCGCTTAGTAGCTTGAATTAATTTAAACTATTCTAAATAGCGCATAATTTATGATGGCAACAACTACTTAGTCGTATCTTATAGATACATGCACAATAGGGGTTCGTGGGCACGTGGTTCCGTGGTTCCATGCTTTACGACCAAATCGCAGACTAAGTTGTCATAAAATTTCAAATATTACTCAATTTGCTGACAGCATGATATTTTTGGTTTGAATTTTAAAATTATATTGCAGTTTTTATTTTATTCAAATATATTTTAATTATGTGCATTTTATTGAATTCAATAAGCTTCCTTATGGCAATATTTACGCAATATGGCATTTATTGCTTTTATTTGTTCGTACAATGACGATATCTATTGACTAAACTAGATAGAGAAATTTGTTTTGTTGGTAAACTATAATATTTATAAGTTTAGCCGTGATTCTTGATTTAAAGAAATATATTTGGCTAGCCATTCTTATGAAATATCTTTACTCCACATTTATTCGACGCAAATAACTTAATTTATATTTTTTAAAGCAACGCTAATACTTTAATGTTATTATAAAGTTTTGACGGTTTCAATTCTTTCATTAATCAAATGTTTCTTCAGTTTTAATACCCTGTACCGTATGGTACACAGGGTATATTAAGTTTGTGCAAGCCGAAAATGTACGTAACATATAGAAGGAGTCGTCGGAGACACCCAAAGTTACCAAAAATATGATCAGGGTGACTAGAGAAGTCGATATACTCATGTCCGTCTGTTCGTTTGAACGCCTAGATCTCAGAAATGGTAAGAGCTACAGTAACCAAACTCAGTTTACTTTATTTATTTTATTTTTTTTTTTGATATCGGGGTATCAAACACCCATAGGGGTGACTCAGGCGACCTGGAAAAAACACAAAAGCTTTAGATGGATATCTCGTTTTTTATTAAAGATATTGTAACCAGTATGCATTTAGAAGTTTTTAGAGTACTTAAGCAATGTACTAAATTGAAACAAAGTCGGTTGACTATATCATATAGCTCCCATAGGGCCGGTCGTTCAAAAAATCGGTTTTTGAATAAAATTTGTTGTGTTTCGTTTGTTTGTGAGGATATTGAAACCAATAGTTCCAAAGCACTGTGTAAAATTTGATCAAAATCGGTTGACTATATCACATAGCTCCCATAGGAACGATCGGTCAAAACAAAAATTGTTGCCCAAAAATTCTTCTGTTCTTGGTTTTTTGTGATGGAATTGGATTTTATTGCAAACTTGTGGTACAGGGTATATCAAAGTTGTCCGCGCCCGACTTTACGTACGCCATTTTTAATTGTAGACAGCGCAGAGCGTTAGATTCAGGACATTTAACTGGACTACCGAATACCGGTTTATTGAGTTACAATTTTCCTAAAATAATCTTAAAAATAGCCCATAAAACGACGTAGTTTAGATTATAACGGGTGATTCATTAAGACCTTTTTTTAATGATTTGGCAAATCCAAATTTTAAAGGAATGATGGGATCTTTATTTATGATTTCGAAAAGATATTTTATGGCATTTATTTTTTAAAAATAATCTAGTTTAAATGTTCGCCGCAACTGCGTTCAGTTGGTCCATCCTGAAGGTCCAATTTTCCATGACTCGTTCAAGCATTTCCACTGGTATTTGGCCAATAGTACGAGTAATGTTGGCTTCTAAGGCCTCAATCGTTGCTGGTTTGTCCACGTAAACTGTTGACTTTACGTAACCCCAAAGAAAAAAGTCGAGCGGTGTGATATCGCACGATCTTGGCGACCAAGGTACGGGTCCCGTACGTGAAATTAATCTCTCACCAAATTGACCTCGCAATAGAGCCATTGTTTCATTGGCAATGTGAACCGGAGCGTCATCCTGTTGGAACCAAATGTCGTCGAGATCACGGGCAACAATTTCAGACAGCAAAAAGTCCGTTAACATGGTCCGATAACGTGCGCCATTAATGGTAACGTTCGCACCTTGCTCATTTTTAAGAAAATGAGCCCACAGACCGCACCAAACCGTTGTTTTTCTTGGATATAATAGCAGCTGGTGAGCCTCTTCGGGTTGATCTTCTCCCCAAATACGGCGATTTTGCTTATTCACGAAGCCGTGGAGTCAAAAGTGGATCTCATCACTGAACAAAATTTTGGTCGAAAACAACGGATTTTCATAGATCTTACCAAGAGCCCATTCACTAAAACGGCAACGTGCAGGAAGATCATTCGGCTTTCCATGATGATTTGCCAATGAATACTGAACAACTTTGCCTTTGACAGCTGTCATGGATCACGCGTGATCCACACGAAAATCCCTATTGAAAAAAGGTCTTAATGAATCACCCTTTATTTTAGTAACCTTAAAATGTTGCAATTTTTCTTTGAAGTTACGATTTAGTATAGCCACACAAAATCAACGATTACACTAGTCGACAAATTTCACACTTTTTTTTTCTCCAGAGATGCGACTTATATTTTATGTTAGGGCAATGTTTCAGCATTCAAAATCCGTATTTTTTATTATCCTCTTATACCCTGTTTTTTTTCTAGGACTATTTTAGTGAAAAAGGACCTTTTTCAAAAACGGTTTCACATATGATGTCATAAAATCTGTACGGATTCGAATTTTTTCAAATTTTTTGTTTCCCTGAAAAGTAGAATAGAGTACCTTTCCATAATGCCCCAAATCATAAAAATAATAAATAATAAATAAAAATAAAGAAAAAATACTGTATTTATTTGGAAAAATCATAATTTTTCGTGTTCTCTTCATGATGGATTCAGCTTGTGGTGTTCAATGGGCAGCTCGAATTCTTCGAAAAGTTGCTTATTTGAAAGCTGCTAACATCTACTTTCAAAAAAAATTTAATTATAGAAGAGTGAACCACTTTTCAAAGGTTAAATGCAGTTAAAAGAGACAAAAAAAAAATTTACAAAAAAAAATTGTTTTTTCTAATTTTACTAAAAATGCAATAAGTCGGTCATCTTTTATCATAAAAATATAAAGTTATATAGAAATCTCATCTACATATCATGACCAATAACTTAAAATAATAAAATTTTCAGGTGTCTAAGACTTTTTCTAAAATAAATGGCTTTTTTTGTAGAAAAAGTCACCAAAATGCTGTGTTTTTTGGCATTTCGGGCTCACAGTTTCAGCTGTAGTTTTTTCTTTAGACATCCGATTTTTATGATTTGGGACATTATGGAAAGGTACTCTATTCTACTTTTCAGGGAAACAAAAAATTTGAAAAAATTCGAATCAGTACAGATTTTATGACATCATATGTGAAACCGTTTTTTGAAAAAGGTCCTTTTTCACTAAAATAGTCCTAGAAAAAAAACAGGGTATAAGAGGATAATAAAAAATACGGATTTTGAATGCTGAAACATTGCCCTAACATAAAATATAAGTCTCATCTCTGGAGATTTTTCATCGTCGACTAGTGTTATCGGATTCAAAGATCTATCATCGTTTACTACATGTTTTTGGCACGAGAAACGACTCCTCATCAGGGTTTTGCGATAGCCTCGAAAACGAGGAATTTGTGTCCAAAAAACATATAAACCTCACAAGGTTACAAATTTAATGATGAACCTTTGTATAAAAGTTTTTTTTAGGCTAATTTTGGGTCGTGAAACACGAAGCTGACTACCTTCTTTTTCTTAAGTACCGTTTTCCATATTTTTTAGAAAAACATTCGAAATCAGATAAATATGTGAAGCTTAGCCACCTATGCTACAGAATGTATGCAATTTAGTTAAACATACTTTACAATTTTTAAAAATGGAAGTTTTCTAAAACTAATCATTAAATTTAAAGTTATTAACTTTCCATTCCAAGGGGTTATGCTAATAAAATAAACTTACCTCATTGTTAAATAATAAAATAAGCAGCAGCGAATTTAGAGGCAGTCAAATGTGATCATTTTTATATCTGAGGAAAGTTGAGAGTAGTTCCAAGTTTAAAGTTAAAAAAGAATGGATTCTTAAGGAAAACAATAAAAAAATTGTAATTTAAATCGATTATTTATCCATAACTGAATATCGGGTTTTTCATTTTTAGACTATTTTTTGATAAACCATATCTTCTAAACACATAAAGATATTGACACGAATTTTTTTACCATGACAGATAAAATATTAAATTTAAAAAAATATATATTATTTTTATTTTTAAGATTTTTTTTTTTTAAATTTTTAACATTTTTAATTTTAAAATTGAAAAGTGAAAAAAGTGTGAATGTCATTTCATTTCATCATTTTCATATTTTCGCCGATATATATTAAATTATTCAATGAAAAAAATTAGTTAAAATTCTTACCAAATTTTTTTAATACTATAATATATCAGAATCAAAATCGACTTGTCATTAAAAGTGGTCTTGCCCAGATAATTATGGATGACATACATTGTGACAAAAAAACTGGAATTTCTAAATAAAACACAAAATAGTTAATCTTCTTCAATATTTATTTTGTCTCCAAGTGCCAGCACTTCTTCCAATCCTCGAAACTTTTTTTAAATGCATTGGTCAGGATGGTGTTCAGCTCTATGGTCGGTATGGAGTCTGGATTGTACGATGCCTAGTCGATGGTATTTATCGAGTGTTTTGTCTTAAATGCATTCACAAACGTGGCTCGATGAGATGGCGCGTTTTCGTCGTGCAAAATCCACTAATTGTCAAACGCCTTTAAACATAATACTCCCATTTGACCGTTAGTCTCTCTGGAACGTTTTCATTATGCACCACTCCACGAATATCGAAGAAAACAATTTTCCGGAAACTTTTTTGTCTCAATGTGTAGTAGACTGGCCCGACGAAAAGGGGGGATCGGGGACTTTTTCCCCGGGCCGGAGCTCTGGGAAGGGCCCGGACTCGAGATTCATTCGACCACTCTACCAGAGCTCCGTAACATACTTTGTTATTATTATGATTGCAATAATAGAATATGACATGGTGATATAAAAGTGTATGTTATGGACCTCTTTTTAGATCTGCATCGGAGTTTTAAAAATGGATTATTATGATTTTATCAAATCATCAATTCTCTCAGAAATCCTTTTTATATTTATACCCTGTACCGTATGGTCCAAGGGTATATTAAGTTTGTGCAAGCCGAAAATGTATGTAACATATAGAAGGAGACGTCGGAGATATCCCAAAGTTACCTAAAATATGATCAGGGTGAATAGAGAAGTCGATATACCCATGTCCGTCTGTCCGTCCGTCTGTCCGTCCGTGTGAACGCCTAGATCTCAGAGATGGTAAGAGCTAGAGTTACCAAACTTTCACATTAGATCCCATATTATTCCATAGGAGGCAAGTTTATTTTATTTTTTTGATATCGGGGTTAAATTATATAGCTCCCATAGGGGTGTTTGAGACGACCTCGACAAAAAAAAAGCGTTTTAGATAAATAATTCGTTTGTTTACGAAGATATCGTAACCAAATTTGGTATTCGAAAGTTTTTTATAGTTCCCAATCACTGTACCAAATTTGATCGAAATCGGTTGACTATATCATATAGCTCCCATAGGACCGATCGGCCAAAATAACTTTTTTAAAGAAAAATTCGCTATATTTCGTTTTTTAATTAAGATATCGTAACCAGATTTGGTGTTTGGAAATTTAGACCACTTAAGCAATGTGCCAAATTTGAACAAAATCGGTTGACTATATCATATAGCTCCCATAGGTCCGATCTTCCAAAAACTCGATTTTTTAACAAAATTTGTTGTGTTTCGTTTGTTTGTTAAGATATTGGGACCAAATTTGACATTCGTGAGTATTTTATAGTTCCTAAGCACTGTACTAAATTTAATCCAAATCGTTTGACTAGATCATATAGCTCCCATAGGACCAATCGGTCCAAAAACACGTTTTTTATACAAAATTCGATGTGTTTTGTTTGTTTGTAAAGATATTTGAAATAAATTTGGCATTCATATCTTTTTTAAGGTATTTAAGCACTGTGTCAAATTTTATTGAAATCGGTTGACTATATCATATAGATCCCATAGGAACGATCAGTCAAAAAAAAAATGTTTGCTTAAAAATTCTTCTGTTTTTGGTTTTTTGTGCAGAAATCAGACTTTATTACAAGCTAGTGGTACAGGGTATCCTAAAGTCGTCCGCGCCCGACTTTACGTCCGCCATTTTTTTTTATGTTGATCTAACACTTTTCAACAATTGTACGTATTTTGATGAATTAAGAAAAATTGAAAGGGGCCCGGATCCGAACTTTTCCCCGGGTCCCGGATATTCTCTCTAGGGTCCGGCACTCGAAGTGTAACCAAATTCAGACCGCATCAGCTGTCTGTAAGTTAGCTAAATGACAGTTTAGAGTATTGTTTACAAGCGCACGAAAGCATTTTGCGTGAGTAAACGCGAAAAAAAAATCAGTAATGGATTTCAAACGTAATAGTGTAGTTGCATTATATTTAGCTGGAAAATCACAACTAGCGATTGTTCGTGAGCTCGAACACCTTAAAGTAAATAAAGTTTTCGTTTATCGCACCATAACTCGTTACATTGATACTGGTAGCATCGCAAAACGTCATGGAGGTGGTCATCAAAAGACTGCAACGTCACGTGAGATGGTTCAAAAAGTGAAGAAGCGACTTGAGCAAAACCCCCTACGAAGTGCCAATCAAATGGCGAAAGAACTGAAAATATCTGACCGAAGCATCCGTCGCATACTGAAAAATGATCTCAAGGTCAAGCCTTACAAGATCCAAAAGGCACATGATGTCACACCGAAGCAGCAACAAGTCAGACTTGAAAGAGCGAAAGAGTTGCTTCGCTTGGCCGAAAGCGGTCAATTGCCGAACATTGTGTTTTTTGACGAGAAAATTTTTACAATTGAGCAATTCGTAAACTCTCAAAACGATAGGGTTTACTTGAGGGACCGTTCATACGAGAATTTGAGTGATCGATTGGCCACCAGGAGGCATCACCAGCCACAGATAATGGTTTGGGCCGCTGTAACCGCAGATGGGCGCTCTCCAATCGTTTTCATCGAGCCTGGCGTCAAGGTTAATGCGCAATATTATCGGGAAAGTATTCTGTAGGTTGCTTTAAAGCCGTGGGCAGACAAACATTTCGGTGGCAGACCATGGACGTTTCAACAGGACTCGGCATCGTCTCACAAAGCTCGAGTGAACCAAGAATGGCTGAAAAACAACGTTCCGAACTTCATAACGTCCACACAATGGCTCTCGAATTCACCAGACGCGAATCCGATGGATTTTTTTCTTTGGGCCATTTTGGAGAGCAAGGTCCGAACTAAAAGATACAACAGTCTCGAGGCGCTGAAAAAAGCCATTGTCCACGAGTGGGCCAAAATACCTGCAAGTCACATTCGGGCAGCTTGCGATTATCATTTTTGGACCGTCTCAAGGCCATAGTGAAGGCAAAAGGTGGCCATATTGAGCGAAAGTAAATTGTTTCTAAATTTCGTATTATTTTTACACATTTTGTACCTTGAATTGAGTAAAGGTTATTTTCCAAAATGAATTTATGGCCTTTTTAATTGGTTACACTTCGAGTGCCGGACCCTGTAGATGCCTTAGTGTAAGACTTCCGTCAAATGTAAAGTTTGCATGTTTGGAATACTTAATTGTTTTCGTATTGTGCTAGACTAAAGCAAAGCAATATTTAGACCATATCACATCATCACTTGATTCAGGAACAGCAATTATTTTTTTTAAGTGACTTCAAATAAAAATATACCAGTTTGTTATGCTTTGTTTTTATTAAATAATTAATAAGGCAAATCTTAGTAACAGATAACAAACTTATAATTAGCTCATCAAAATTAAATCATAAAAACATATTACAAACAAATAATGGCTTTTTTATCTTATTAAAAAACATGAAAAACGTTTTTGCTCATAAATTTTAAAGTTAGAAGTCTCGTTTGGCTTGTTTCAGAAGTATTTATAAAGAAACTATTTAGCTTGTTAGCAGTCACCCACTGAGCTATTATCTAACGCAAAAATTTTGTGTGAAACTCAATTCAAGGATGCGCTCAAGTTTCTTCAACTGGAAAATATTTGTAAAAATTATAAAATCAGATAAAAATTGATTTTCAGTATATAGGCCAACTGTAATAATCAAAAGACAAAACATTTTATGAGCTAACCATACAGTTCCGTATCAAATATAATGGCCCACATGCTGCGTCACGATTTCACACTCAACGAGAAAAATACAAGAACCACAAGATACAAAATCCGAAATCCGAAAAGCAAGTCAACAGTAGTAAACAGCTACTACAATGATTCTACACGATTTTGATAACCACAAACGACACGTTCCAAAGTCAATCACAGACTGTATATGATTGAGCTGTTCTTTTGTTTGGAGAGTATCCACGCCCAGAACATGGTAGTTTAGTTTAGTAGAAGCGTAAGCTTTATGCAAATTTCGAAATAGTTTTTTGTTTTTTTTATTTTTAGAAGTATCTTTTGAGACTTTAGTAGCTGTGCTGATAAGCTGGACTTGTAGAAAACCTGAGCATGGCTAAAGCGTGGAGTTGGCTAATTAATTTTCAAGAGCCTGGACTTGAAAATGCGGTTTAAACTATTTTACGAGTTTTACGTGTTTTTTTTTTTTTTTGTTTTATTAATTTTCGCATTACGCGTCGCAGAACTAAAAAGATAAATTTAGTTTGTGGATTTCACAGCTGTTGCGGCTACTGATTGGAGTGTTAATGCAAAACCAATGTTGTTTATAAGAAATAACTCACAGATTCAGATATGACTTGATATGAGGCAAGATTTATGTTCGCATCATAATCAAATTTAAACGCTTGACAATAAAGGCAACAATAACTTACAAAAACCTTTAAATAATTTTCGCTTATATTGTCATGAACCTTGCCGTTTATTAATTAGGCTTTAATTTGAAATACTAATAAACTTGTGTGTTTGATTTGTATATTTTTTTTATATTTAGCTTGATCATATTACTCATATTGTTCTTCATTGATTGATGAATCGACTCAGCTTGCATTTTGGCACCCTTGAGAGAGCGGCAAGTTGTAAGCGTTATCTTCATTTCTTGTTTTAGATTTTGTTTTTTTCCGAAAATCTATGCAAATGCTTTTTTGGGGTATTGGTCTGTGTATCTGTGTGAGTGAGAAATCGTGCAAGGTCTAGGTCTGCATATGCATATTTGGGATATCTGATTACAAAGCGCACTACGCACAGTGGTTCAAGAGCGAATGATCCATTTGATTAGTGCAGTCGTGTAAATTTTATCAGACCATACAACTCTAAACTTAATTGAGACCGACTATAAAAGGTTGTCTTCATTTGTATATTTTATGCATATTATTTTAATCGTGCTTGATTAATGTCTAAGATATTTATACTAAAAATATTTAAATAGTATTAAATAAAATGCTTTTTGGAAGAACTACATATTTTAAGTAGGAATATGTTTTTACTTGTGACGTCACATGTCGCAACTATTTAGTCAAACGAGTCTTATAAGAGAGATATTGTCTCTCTCTTTCCGTGTTCCTAAACTAAGTGGACAACTACTTTGAGCTTTGCAAATCTATACAGAGTGGATTCTAAAATTTAAAAGGATGATGTCATATCAAAATAACTTCCATATTTTGAAAATACAAATTTAATTCTATAGAAAAACAGAAAAAGTAGATTTAAGAAACCATTTAAAAAGAGCAAGTTGATAGTGTTTAACATATAACATAATTTTGAATACATTAATTTTGCAATATTTTTAACACAAATTATCGGAGGGCCACGTTGTGCCAATAGCTTTAAGTCCCCCAAATTCTTGTTTCTTTTTTCTTTTTTTGCTTAAACAATTTTTTATGTTTATAAATTTCATTTATTTGTCGCCAATAATTGGAGTTATCATCGGTCTAGAATAACCATAAAGCCAAATCAGGCATAAGGACAATCGCCTTTTTAATACTTTTACTGTATTATCATTGACTCAGTTTTTAAGTTTTTGTGTCGAAATGCCTTATTTTGGAACGTCTTTATACGCAAGCAAGCCGCCATAGCTCGGATCTGGATAGTGAACCTCCAAGTAGGTGCCACTATTGTGTTAAAAGGAAGGAAAGAGGAAGAGGACTTTTTTATTTGGCAGCCAAGACATTTTGGTCGTTTACGGTTTGAGTCTCCTTTTTTATAGTTTATAAAACCGACTGACATTTGGCCGGATGGATTTAAGGTAATATTCCACCTTCGAGCCTATCTCTCAAGCAGGTAGATATACTACTCACAGGATAATGTGTAAAATACTGTCAGATCGTCAGCGTACAAAGCGATTAGCCTTTTTTCGTTCACTACAGCCTTCATTAACTTCATTGGGGTGCAGAGGTCGGCAGTGTACCGGTTGTACGAGGTGCGTTCAAAAAGTAATGTAACTTAAGCAATTTCGCAGGCAACGTATTTTCGATTATCGATTTTTTTGTTGTGTTTTTTGTTTGGTTGTGAGAGGCGTAAAGGTTATAAGAGTTTTGCGTGCTCGGCGATTTTTTGCTATCGAAAAATATGGATCAACGCATTTGCATCAAATTTTGTGTAAAAAATAAAATTAAGTGCTCCGTAACACTTGAAATGATAACAGTAGCATGCGGTGAAACTGTTCTGAGTAAAAAAAATGTTTACAATTGCACGTCAACAACTGATGAAAACGTTCAAGCAGTGAAGAAAATTGTTTTGGAAAATCGTCGAATCACTATCAGAGAAGTTGCTAAGGATGTCGGTATATCGCTTGGTTCGTGCCATGCAATTTTTTTTAAGTTTTTGGGCATGACACGTGTGTCATCGAAGTTTGTTTTTGAGATTTACTCAAAAGGGTCATAACTGGTGACGAATCATGGGTATATGGTTATGATATCGAAACCAAAGCCCAATCGTCCCAATGGAAGCGGCCAGAAGAGCCAAGAACGAAAAAAAAAATTGCCGAGCACGCAAAACACTTATAACCTTTACTCCTCTCACAACCAAACAAAATTTGCCATTCACTTGAAATTTGGTACAGATGTTTGGGAAGAGTGTACCAACACAACAAAAAAAATCGATAATCGAAAATACGTTGCCCGCGAAATTGCTTAAGCTACATTACTTTTTGAACACACCTTGTAGATACCCTTTTTTCCTAAGCACCGTTTTTTTCGAGAAACATATTTTTGGATACTTTTTTTATTTTTTTAAGAACATTTCAGTCATCAACGAAAAATCACAAATTACAATTTGTGAAAACGTAACTGTGCGCTAATGAAAAACTTTGAGTGAAAAACTTTTTTTCATACAAAAGTGTGATTGAGTGAAGAGTGGGGTCTTGCGTATGTATATGGTTCCAAAGCATTTACTTACTTAGTGATCTTCGACTCAAAATATTCATAAAATAATTCTTTTTCAGCTTAAAGCTAACTATATTTTAAAAAAATGTTCTAGCTAATAAAAATCAAATTGATTATTTTTATTTTGAAAAATTTTGTTTACGAAATATTATTTAAAAAAGACCAAGAGCAAGTTTTTCGAAAAAAAAAACTCTAAATATGGTGCTTTAGAAAAATAATTTTTGTTTAAATTAAAATGAAGGAAATCTGTAGGATTATGTACCCGGATATATACTCATACGTATGTACATACGTACATATGTGCCTAATATCAAAGTAATGGCATAAAAAATGTTTGCACATACATCAAAACCTTAAAGTTAGTATTTACATTTTTTGTTGTTAAAACAATTACAATTTATAACTAAGTGTCATTAAAACTGACGCGTCAATTAAAAACAAGCTGCTTAACATTAAAAACAATAATTAAAAGAATAAATGTGCTGATTAAGAGGCATTTGTCGAATTCCGCTGTCAAAATAAAATGTGTGTTTCTTTTACTTCATAACTCAGGTATGAATGAGCCTCTTTAAATTGTTAATTATATTACTTTGTTTCACTGTTGCGGTCAGATGAAATGCAGGGAATCTGCTGATATATCTAGTAGATTCATTCCTCAACAATTTCAAGGAGCTTTAAGCGTATGATGACCATCTTGATATGAAATCACATAAATATAAAGCTATTTATATAACATGAATTATAATTATCTGATATCCGTGAGCAACACCAACTTAAATAATATACAAATCAGTTTGAAACGTGTCGCTGCAACACTCATTGAATGTCACATCGATCCGGCCGGAATTCTCTCAGCTCATCGCAAACTCAAAATATAGACTTATGCAAAAGAATTATACAATAAATAGTATCTTGCTCTGCAATATGCATAACAACAGCACGGAACCGGTGTATGCATATTCAGAATTATTCCGAATTCCCAATGCTATGGATCATATATCTTCTAGCTGACTACAAACCCAAGCGTAAAGTGTTTCAGATAGGTCAGCGCTCTGCAAAATGTATTCTTATTATTGTTGTATCTTATTTTAAGCTGCGCTCGCTCACTATTAGTATATGCGCTTAACTCCGCACTCCCAGAAATAACAATAACAAAAAAGAAACAACTAAAACGAGTGGCTGATCTTGAGTTTAAGATTGAGTATTTCAAATACAAAGCTTCCTTTTTTTTTGCATTTGTCAAATTATTTTTTTGCCAGTTGCCAGTCAAAATTTAACTTTCGAGCGCAGCGGAACGCGTCGCATGCTGCTGTTGCTTTTAATTTGACGGTTTTCGATCTATTTTTGTGCAAAAAAAAAAAAAAACTTTGAACAAAACAAAACAATAGAAACCCCAATCAAAATAAAATCAATAGCCCGCATTTTGTATTAAACATTTTGACAATCTTTTTGCAAAATGTGGCCGCGTCAGCAAGGTTTTTTCAGCAAGGTTGGTGAGGATTGTTTCTGGACTGAAGCTCGAAAGAACGTTGATTTAGTGATTAGCAAGGAATAAGTCCTAAAAGTCGATTTTCATCTATAAGCCCATGAATATTGATGCTGATATCGTCACAAAATACATTAAACAGATAAAGTCTGCTCTTTGTATTCTGCAGCGGAACGTCGTTGTCGTCCCTTCTTGAAAGACGAACTGAGCTTTGCCCTAAAACAAAATATAAAACAAAAGTCTTGTTACGGTCGCACAAGCAATTCTCGAGTTACCGGAGTTAACGTCACCGGAGATCTGTTTGTGCGAATACACTGAACAAAATTTTAAAACACATTTAAAGGCACAGAAAAGTCATATGAGTTTAAATGGCAATTTTAATTGTCCCTGCTGCGTGTTATCCTTTACCAAAAAAAAATCCCTTGGTCTTATATTTGCCAAATTAACTATTATTTTATAAACATAAAAAATTAACTGCGCTCAAAGCAATAAGAGCCAAAGCATACGTCTGTATTCCGAAAACAGTTTGTACAAATCCTGTTCCTGTACAAATAGAATTCAAGCCAATCCTGCAAATTTGGAATAAGCTCTCTTCTTTTTCTTTCAAAGTCGATTTTCGTTTCCTAACAAGAATGCGATTTCTGTTTGTACTGATATATTTATTGGAAACGGGAAATTCTGCTGTTAAGTCATATTGTTATTAAGTCCATTTACGTAGGTATAAGGGATTGCCACTCAATTTACCACCTATTCTGTAATTAGGGTTACCAGGTGGTCTGAGAGAAACAAGTGAACATTCAATTACAACCTATTCCGTAATTAGGGTTACCAGATGGTCCGAGTGAAAGAAATGGACATTCCATAACAATCTGTTGCACAAAGACTTGGGAACAGAATCAATCACGACCAAAGTTTCCAAAGGTATGTTAGCATATTTTTGTAACGCTAACAGATTGCCATGGAAAATTAACTTATAAGAGAACAATAATAATTATTTACGAATTTAGAGAGCGTTGTCTTGGGACACCTAATATGATTTTAAACCTCCAAAAATTTTCAAATGGCGCTAAATTGCGGGTTTATTTTTGTATTCCGATGCACTTTTGTGGAAAATATACCAAAATACTTGGTAGCGTGTGATACGGTTATTTGCAAATACTTAAAATATAATTTTCAGGTCATCACTTGAAGCGACCTTCCGTGAGGCCAAATTAAATTAGTGTGTTGATCTGTGTGAACCAAAAGGAATACACTTTTTGGCTTATCTTCTCTTTTGCCCTTTAATTCTATTTACCCAGAGCAATTGTGTCGGCAACCTGTTACGGCTGGGGATACGCCTCTTGTATTTTGGATGGCGTACTTGAGCAACCAATACATTTTTACCAGTTTGAACCGGCAGCTTTCGATCGTGTTTTAGATATGGGATTTTTATGTCAGCTGTTTATCGAGAATAACGCCAATGTATTTTGGTGAGAGGCGAACTGATTTGATTTTTACATAGAACCTTCTTTCCTCAAAGTAGGAACGTAGCAAACGCTTGTCCTTTAAAATGTTCCCTTATTTTTCTTTGAACATTTACCGACATTAATATGTTTGGTAATTCGAGGACGGCCCTCGTAAATACATTTGTATAAGATGCATCATGCATTTTTCCTTCGAGAACATTGATTTATCTGCTATTTGTATTGATAGACATTGATTTTTATATTTAACACTTAAATTCAAGATTTATTCTTTTTACAAAATTTCGGAAAACACCAGATATTTATTATTGTGGCCAGATAGGTAAGCTGCCAGGAGCCTTAGGCCCGCTCTGCCATGACCTTTTGTCTTGATCGCATCCAGAGGATTGACAAGCACTTTTGCTTGACGAAGCCCCGGAGCCTGTATCTCCTATGTTCTCCTGCGGCCCATTTGTTTATCATGGTTTTGTTATGAAAACGACTTGCATTTGTATTACTCTATTATCTTTATCCCAATTGCGTCGAAATGTGACGCAATTTTGCTATTTCCTTATAGCTGATAAGATAAATACTTTGTTATCCTTTGTTGTCGGTACCGGCAGTCGAGATTCACCAACTATAAATCTAAAAACAAGCGAAGTCTACAAATTTTAACTCGATTATCATATTCCCATCACAGCCAAATATTGCACTGATCTGGCTTCTATGCATGCTGCTTACGCTCGCAAATGCAGCGCCACCAAAATATACTGGTTCCAGTGCTCAAGATCGCAACGCGAAGACAATCTACTATACAAATAAGCCGGCTGATGCAGCTGGTCGCTACAATTTCGAGTTTCAAACAACGAATGGAATTACCACCAAGGGTGCAGGCAATGAGCATGGCGCTGTGGGTGTAGTACAGTATGTGTCCCTTGAAGGTCTGCCCATAACACTGACCTATACGGCAGATGCTGACGGATATAAACCGGAGGGCAAACATTTGCCAGTTGTACCGGGCTATGTGCTACGCTCCCTCGAGTATATACGAACGCATCCAAAAGTCGATGAGCGCAAGTCGCGGCGTCTGTGAACTACTTAAAATAATAAATAATAAATATAATAATATAAATAAATATTTTAATTAAAATGTGCTTGGCGGCCGACAAGATAAGAAAGTCAAAAAGTTGTTGTTGTAGCTGTGGCTGTTGCTGTTACCAAGATGATAATGGATTTATGTTTATGGCTTTAATATGTAAATGCGGCAAACTGCAGTGACAGCAACAACAAGCACACAAGCCAAATTAAATTTTGTATGTACATAGGTATGCTTATGTATTTGTGTATTCATATAAAACAAACCAAATTATAGCAATCAATAAAATTGTACGAAAATTATTTGCCTTATTAATAGAATGAATTCCAACACATGGGCCAAAAGCCGGCTGATCTAAAATTCAACAAAACATGGACAATCTAACGCTCATTGAAAGTGGCGTAGAGGGCGTGTTCTGACAAATCTTTAAATAATATTTTAGTGTTATTTTGTTTTAAATATTAAAGTGTATAAATATTGGTTAATTCATTTTATTTTAGCACAAGACGAAACCTGTTCAAATCGCCAATTATTTTTTATGGCACAGTGAAGATTGTCTATAAAAGGAGATGATATTTTTTAAATGTTATTAATGTTAAGCTTTCAAGTTAAAGTAATTTATTGAACCACTTAGTGATTTGTTTAGCTGTTAAATTGGTGTAAATACAATATAAATTAATAATATGACTATTATTAGTATGTATACATTCTTGCTACCAGTATGAGATTCAATTTATTTGAAAAACTTTTAGATTATATTTTTACCAGATCTGCAAAGAAGCAAAAAAGGATAATGAAAATAATATCTTTCATTAAAACAAAACACAAAACAGCTGAAATTCAGAAAATATACGCTGGCAGTATCGATACTTTTCATATTTGATCTTATTTATCGATACTTTCAATAGCCTCTTTTTTATTAAATCAATTCTTTTGTGTATTTAAATAAAATTTATGGTTTTTAAATAAACCATAATAATCGATGGTTTTTGATTTAAAGAATGAATGAAACTACTAAATATTCATATACACAAGATGGCCCTATGCTCCGCTAAGTGGATTTTTTTTTTAATTCATTAAATAGAAATTAGACAAATTTTATCGAATCCTTACCATGTTTTGACCACGGGATTGATAGGTTGTATTTCATTTGGTCACCTCAAATAAAACCAAGCCTATTATAATTTCTATATCCTGTACCTTAAATTACAACTCCTATATACATACATACCTAAAGTTTGAACAGGGATAGAGAAGTCAATATACACTTTCACACTCTTCATCCGTATGTGAGCTAGACAATTCTAAATTTTGTTTATTGCTTTTGATTATCATTATATAGTTAGCGAAAATAAAAAACAAAAATAGTTTTAGGGACATCATTTAACAAATTATTTTTTCTGATATCGTAACAAAATTGGCGATCGGAAGTTTTTAGAGGTTTCAACTTTTATAAAAATCGGATGACTTTATCTTTTATGACTGCACTAATCATTCATAAAAAAACTGATTTAAATAGCTGTTTATTATACATTGTTCTATATAGTATTGTATGGGGAAGACATTTTTTGTTTTGAAGTAAGTAAGATAAATATTTAGTAGCGACGATTTTATTTATTTAAATGTGTACACGCGTTTCGTTAATATGTAATATCGTTTTTCAACACTGACAAACCAAAGGACATTTTCGCACACAAGTGGATGTGACATTTGTTGAGCTCGCCGCATTTTAATTTTGGTAATCGCAGCTTAAGGTTGTGTGGAAATACAAAATAATAAAGTTACAGTATCAGGTAAGTGCAAAACGCTTATTCAAAAGACTTTACTTGCATTTTTCATGGAACATTTAGCACTGTTAACTTATTTTGGATTTCCTAGTGCGTAAATGGCTGAGTGTCAGTTTCCTATAAAATTTTGTTTTGATTTTGCCACTTAAAGTGACATTCCAAAGAAGTGTACGTACAAGTTCATATCATATCATCTTCTAGATCTGAAAATGGTCCTCCAGTTTCCCTATGTATATCTTTTTGGTTTAAAGAAATAATATCATGATTAATTTTCCGGGAATTCATTTATGTTTTACATATTTTTAAGTAAATGGAAACGTAGTTGCAGTTTTTTTGTAAAACTAATAAAGTGGATTTCAAAAGTCACAAACGATGTCCATCAGATTTCACTACAACAGGTGACGTAGAAAAAAAAAGGTACCAATATAAGATGATAATACGCGTACTATAAACAAATTGTGAAATGCTGCTGCTTTTTTTTTGACAAGACTGTTAAACTTCATAGTCTATCACTATTATGTATTCAAACATACATACATACATAATTTCTTTAATGTTAGAAAAAAAAAATAAGCCTATAACGCCATTTTATTTAATGTATAGCTTCGCACAAGCCTTTAGCTTGACACTGTGTTATTTTGATATTCTAGTTTAATGTTACTAAAAGAAGCCACATGCATGTGGTATTTTTATATTTTGATTAAAATATTTAAAGTTGTCACAAAATATGCTAATTTTTATTAGTTTACACTATAACTTCGCGGTTCGATAACATTATTACTATCGATAAAACGTAGTTTAGAAATAACAAGCTGTTTTATAAAAGCGTGCTCAGTACTGCAAACAACAACTTGCCAAAATAAAATAAATTCATATTCGTGTAACTGTTTACAGAAAAATAAAGTTTTTCATTTAATTTATTTGTGCAATATTTCAGCTGGATAATTGTTTTGGTATCGATTAATTGGAGTTTGTACGTTAAGCAAGCGCATTTAGCACACTTCATCAAACAACAAGTAATAACATTAATCAAATCATAATGAAAAGGCAAAGGGATAATGGCCAGGATACTGCAACTATCAATGTAGATTTTGACATTGCCGGAGACACCAGCAACACCTTATCGGAGTGCAGTAACTCGAGTAAACAAGCAACAGCTGCTCCTATTACGACCTCTGTGCGCACCACAGGACGCGTGAAAGTAAGTAAAACTACAATTTAACTAATTGCTTTGATTTTAACAATTGTCTCGGCCATAGAAACCAAAACTTGTCTTCGATCCGTCGGATAATTATATTGCACGGGCATCCCGCGTATCTAATGTAACATTAAACAACTCCCAGCCAAATCTTAGTGAAAATATCTTAAAAAGTGACAGTGACAATTCCCCGACTGAGGCCAATGCTGAGCACCAGTGCCAAAAAAACGACGATAGCTGCGCGAAATGCGGGCATTACGGTTCCGCACACAAAAACAGTTTTCTCAGGTGCACGACCTGCACTCTTAAATGTAAGTGCAAATACTTTGTAAAATTTTCAAATGTTTCTCTATATTTATGTATTTTTATTTATTGCTTGGAACTTAGGGCATTACAGATGCTTGCCCACTAGGTTTGAGAGCGCAGCTCGCAAGAAGTTCAAATGTGAAATGTGTCGCAAATGCAGCGTTTGTTTGCTTGCTAAAAACTGCAAAATGGAGGTAAGTTTAAGATGCAGAACTTTAACTTACGCAGCACGTAAAACAATTATTTTTTGTGTGCTTCAGAATGAAATGGCCGTTTGCAGCAGTTGTGCCGATGCTTATCATTTGGACTGTCATGTTCCAAGTATTTCCCGCCCAAAGCTATATAACCCCAAGTGGAAATGCAAGAATTGTAATGGCAAAGCCGACTTTATGGGAAAGCCTGGCCCAAAACCCAAGTCAAGCAATGTTTCCGTATTGGGCGAATTCAAAAACTGCCCTAAAAAGCCACGTTTACCAGATGCAATTCTATCTCTCGGCGAGGCCAAAGATACATCTCTTCCTAACACTACAAGTATTACTTCTAGTTTCACTACGATAAACATGCAAATCGCAGATAGTACATCAAGAAGCATCGAATCATCGCCAAAATCAGAAGATGTTAAAAAATCGAACTTTGATAATGACTGCTTTCTGAGCAACTTTTGCAATGACTTCAAAAAGCTACAGAAGGATCTCTTTGAAAACAAAGTAAAAAGTACTACTCTAAGTGGTACCCCAAGTTCAACTAAGAAAAGAACGCAAAGCCCTGATAGTACTTCAAGAAGCAAAGCAGTGAAGTCGTCGTCAGAATCAACCAAACTAAGCAGAAAAAAAGGTTTAATAAGGACAAATGAGAACCATGTTAAGCCAACGAAGTCCGTTGATGTCATTGAAATTGAGGATGAGAGTGACTTGCCATCCAATGCTAATGTTATGGTCGCGAAAAATTGGTCCGTAGACCAAGAAGTTGAATACGTAAAGAAGCCAACGAAGTCCGTTAATGTCATTGAAATTCAGGATGAGAGTGACTCGCCATCTAATGCTAATGTTACGGTCGTGAAAAATTGGTCCGTAGACCAAGTGGTTGAATACGTAAAGAAGCGTTATCCCAACGAGGCGCATGTTTTTAGATATCAGGACATTGACGGCGCTGCATTGCTTTTGCTCACCCGACAGGTCATCATCGATCAATTTGGATTAAAACTAGGACCATCGTTGCGCCTATACGAGCTGGTTAGCGCGTTGCAAAATAGAAGTAACGATGTATCACTCGCCTGGCATAACTAGAACATAATGAATCCACCTCATAAGTAAATTAAATCATCAACAAATAACCTAGTTATTATTGCACATCTTTGCAGTGATATGATGTATTTTTTACGAATAAATAGATTCGACGCAAACAACAAATTCCATTAACATGTCCGGAATCAACAACGGAATCCAAATGGACAAGCTTTTTTACTTGCTTCTCCGTTTAACATTTAAAGAAAAAAATATGCACAGTTCGCTTGGCCGTAGGGTCAAAAATAAAATTAAAAATATATTTTTTTTACAATTTAGCTAATATAGAAAAATTCGGTTCAAAAAGTTCTGGCCGAATGTAATAAATAATTTAAGAATATTTCTCATAACTCTATAAGGTAGGGTATATAAGAGTCGGCGACGCAGTCTATCTTTCATATACTTAATTTGTCTAAAATCATTTTAGATATTTAGATTAATAAAACCAAAACTTCTGCATCTTATTTGCCTAATGAACTTTATTGCATAATCCCCTAGTGACGGAATACCTATTAAATCATGTTAATGTATTCTTTGAAACGACAACGTTTCCAAGTTGAGATTTGAGCAGCACTGACTTAAGGCGAATCCAAAGCTGAGACACGCTCAACTGGAATTTTCTTTAAATTTGTATCTTCCGAAAAAAATATAAAATTAAATGATCTATTTCGTATGATTATAGCATTCACTGTATAACTCCACAGTTGGCAACTGTTCCGGCAGGTTTTTTGTCGCACGTTCAGCAATAATTAGCACGAAAGCAACTTTTGCATACATTATAAGTCATTTTTTGAGATTGAAAGTGATTTAAATAAATTACGAGATTTATATTCAAAAATAATGTTTGTATTTGTTTTATTTTCGGCCGTTTTTATTTACTTATTCATAAGACAATAACGGAGCATATGATTGGAGGCTGGTCTCAGTCCATACATTATTGACTGGAAAACTTTAATGTTGAACATATTTTATATAATATTCACTTTAATTTTGTCTCAAGCGCCATAAAAAGTTGTAATCTAAAATTGATAAGAATTGGGATCCCCTATAAAACCTTTTTGCTTTAGATAATTTTTAGGTTTTTTATATTTAGACGCTAAAACTTTATCTACCCCACTGGCTTATAAAACTGTTTATTTCCAAACTTTCATCTTATCACAGAGCCATGCTTATATATAATTGAAGTTATTTTAAATTATTAAACTTTTACAACAAAAAAAAAACATTTCATCCACAAGAAACAAGCTTACTGGAAAATAGATTAGTTGACAATACATAAAAATAGTCACATGTTATGAGGCACAATTTATTAAAGCATTAAAGTAGTTTTTGCTATAAAATTTTTGTTATCTTATAGTACCTTCACCATTACCTTGTGTTTTACTTGGAACCATCCTTTCCCTTGGGGGTAGGTTCATCTTTTGTCGTTTCACCTTTGGGAGGTTTTGGAGTGTTAGTTTTTATGATTGGCGGCTCAGGCGGATCGCCTTTTTTGGGGAGCTTGTCTTTCATCATTGGCTTTGCATCGGGCTTTTTATCTTTGTCGGATTCCGCCTGCTTAGGGTCTTTTTTTGGCGGTGCCGTAGCTGGGGCACTCGGACCATCTAGGGACATAGACGAAGCCAAGGCTTGCGCCTTAGCTAACACTTCTTCCGCATCACCGACCATATAAAAAGCTATCTCTGGTATGTCATCATATTCTCCGTTAAGAAGTCGCTTGAATCCTTCGACTGACTTCTCGATGGAAACCATTTTACCTGGATGGCCGGTAAAAACTTCAGCCACTTGGAATGGTTGTGACAAAAAACGCTGTATTTTCCGGGCACGAGCTACAGTAAGCTTGTCCTCCTCAGATAGTTCATCCATGCCAAGAATAGCAATGATGTCCTGTAATAAAAAAGTTAACGAAAAACTCCAAGTGGCTGTTCTAACAAATACCTGCAAGGATTTGTAGCTTTGTAAAGTTTTTTGTACAGCTCGGGCCACATTATAATGCTCTTCACCCACAATGTCGGGATCCAGAATACGCGATGTAGAGTCCAAAGGATCTACCGCTGGATAAATGCCCAACTCTGCAATTGGACGTGACAACACAGTAGTCGCATCTAAATGGGAAAAAGTAGCCGCTGGTGCCGGATCAGTTAAATCGTCGGCTGGAACATAAACAGCCTGTACGGAAGTAATGGAACCGTTTCGGGTACTAGTTATACGCTCCTGCATAGTGCCCATATCTGTGCTAAGAGTGGGTTGGTAACCCACAGCAGATGGAATTCGACCTAACAGAGCTGATACCTCGGAGCCAGCCTGCGTGAAGCGGAATATGTTGTCTATAAACAACAAGACATCTTGTCCATCAATATCCCGGAAATACTCGGCTATGGTTAGACCCGTCAACACAACCCTGCTGCGAGCACCTGGTGGCTCATTCATTTGCCCGTATACTAGTGCCACTTTGGAAGTGTTATCTTCAAGTGAGATCACTTTGGACTCAATCATTTCGTGGTACAAGTCGTTCCCCTCACGTGTCCGTTCACCAGCACCGACAAACACTGAGTAACCACCATGGGATTTGGCTATGTTGTTTATTAGCTCCATAATTAGCACTGTTTTGCCTACGCCAGCGCCGCCAAATAGTCCAATCTTGCCGCCTTTAACATAAGGTGCCAGCAAGTCGATGACCTTTATGCCAGTCGCCAAAATTTCCGGCTTAACCTTAAGCTCAACCAAGGTAGGAGCTTCATTGTGTATGAAAGAATAGAAATCGCTTTTAATTTCGCCGCGTTCATCTATAGGATCGCCAATAACGTTGATAATACGACCCAAAACTGCGGAACCCACAGGAACACGTATAGGAAAACCCGTGTCGATTACTTTTTGACCACGTCGTAAGCCCTCCGTTGAATCCATGGCTACAGCACGAACCACATTGTTGCCCAGATGATGAAAGCACTGGGTAGTACACATACTCGATTAGATTGAAATTTACAATACTTTATTTACTTAGTTACCTCTAATACCAGACGTCCGATTGGGGCATCCACTACTTCCATGGCATTGAGCAGTTCGGGCACCTCATCCGGAAAGTAGACATCAACAACTGGTCCAATAACAGCATGTATTACACCTTCTGTACGTTTGCCTAACAATGATTCAAGCGACCCACCAGCCGAACTGGTATCACCTGCTTTGCCAGAGTTGCTGGTATCATCTTCCTTCTTTAAAGAAGATTCTTCATCATCATCACAAATGGAGTCAATCGAATTTTGGATATCATCGCAGTCAATTTCAATGGGTTTTTTGCACTTATCTTCGTCATCTGAAATTTGTTAACTATAATAGACACTAGTCTTTTTTAGTATATTTAGATGACCCACCCTTATTATCATAGCGTATCAAGGATCCATGAAAAATGCGAACTTGGCCAAAATAGCCTGCTGGTAGCACACGACGATTTCGCCCTTCAATGCAAGCAAAAAATTTCTCAGTTTTACCTGCAGCCAATCCGCCAAACTTATGCAGTACCCGTGACAGGAACATTTTTTTCTTATTTTTTTTTTATTTATATTTATATAAGCTAGATTAATTTTTTTTCCTTATTATTTTTGAGTACTTGCTCTAACAGAGTTTCTAACTCAAATGATTGAATACAAGTGAAAAGTCAAGGCGTACTAAAGTAAAGAAAATCAAAATATTCGAACTTAAGAACCCAGTTTTTTTTTTGATGACTTGTTAAAAGAAATGTTGAAACATTGTGAGGTGACGGGTTCAAAGCCCATAAATTTCACTGGGGGAGGCGATTCAACAAAAAACCCGTGTGCGGAAAAACAACTTGCCCCACGATAGCTATATAATATTGTTACTGTTTTGAATAGCTGCTCGCGAATTTTCACGAAATCAGTAATAATTTCGCAGACAAAATTACGTGATCATTCTATTTCCTATACGACAACAAATAAACAATCAGGACAATGTGCCATGTTTTCCTGCAAAAAATGTGCAGTTTAGCTTTACCTACATAATTTTTCTGATGCTTACCATAAAGTAATGAACATGAAATGTGTATTATAGTTTTTTTTAGTGGCTTAAAGTGCCTTTGCTTTTGTGCATTTAAGATCTTCTGCAGATTTAAAGCACACTATCGAAAACACCGATTTTTCTCACGACACCAGCAATTTTTGTACTTTATGGACAGTGTTTTAAAAAACATTTAATTATATTAAAACGCGTATCTAGAACAAAATGCAACCTCGTACACATTTTCACCAAAAATTGCTTTTTATAAACTATTTAAATGAACCCGACATTTTTGATACCATAATACTTATCGATAAGCCATTAAAACCCGATATTTAATATGCTGCTTCTCGATAACCATTAAAACTCGAAATTAAATACTCAACCGCAAAAAAGTTAAAAAACTACTTATACTTTTGTTGTTACATTAAATTGTACTAATATACATTTTAGAATGATTTTTAAATTTTATTTTATCAATTTGATTTATTGCTTCATTTATATTTAAATGAAAAATGTATCCATTTTTATCATACAAACTATTACTATGTATTAAAGAGGCCCCTAAATGTGTTTATGAGACATTTAGTGTAGATGCATCTTAAACAAAGGATTTTTTTTCTATTTTTTAGAAAATTTGTAACACCGTTGTTTTAATCCATACATATGTTAACTTGTATGCCGCCGTTATATTTTTAACTAAGCGTTTACCTTGAGTGCAACCTGGGACGGTTTCCTAGGAAACTGCTTTGTGGCAAAACAAAACAGTAAAATTATTTCTTTAACAAAATGGAAGTGCTCTCCAATTATACATCACCAGTGATTGAATTCCGAGCTACTCAGCCTATAGAGAAACAACATGTCCTTGTGGATAATTGCACGGGCACAGATCCCACGCCGGCCAGCATAGATGCCTTTACCGAAACCCAGGCACAGCAAAATGCAACCACACAAACTGAACTAAATGGACTTGGTAGCGCCGAATATGATGTGCGTGCTTTGGCGAAGTGGTTGCACAAAATATATCCTATGGTGGAGCAGGAACTTCTGCTCGGCCCCACGCCCATGCTAGAGCAACATTTACACATAACTGATGCTAGTCAATGTTATCTTTATGAAGATCTCAAGGTGCAAACATATCAAAAGATTAGCATGAACAGTGTGGAAAACTCTCATGGCTTGGCCACTTGGCTATCTGTGCATACAAATGATGCACCAGTGTTGTTGGCGACAACAGTAGCCCCACATGACGACTGGTGTGAGCACGTTGAACAAAAATTGAAAGTCTTTGTACCCAAGCGAATGGCTCAAGGCAACTTTGTTGTCTACACTGAAGTTAAGAGCCTAGTTTTAAAGTGTTGTCTGCGCAATCTATGTACGAATACTTTTAATAAGGACATATTTGCGGGAGCCACTATGGATGGGGAAATCTATATATGGCGCTACGAGCAAGCGCAGGCACGCGGCAGCGTTGATATAAAACAGCTGCATAATGTGAGCTCTACTCAAGGAGCTGCAGTGGCCCTGGATTGGGTAAACGAGAAGCGTTTGCTTGTGTGCTATGGCAATGGTATTGTGCGCCAGTGGTTGTTGGGCAAGCAAATGACGCTAGAATGGGAGTAGGTAACAATAACAATTGTAGATCTTCTTTAACAAAAAATACTTCTTAGATACACGCTGCCATCTGCTACTACCAATGCCTCAGAGCTGACAGCTATGATCTCGTTGGATTTGAATGACTTTGTAGTAGGCACTAATGATGGAGGCATCTATCGTTGTTGGCACAACGGCCGAAATGCTGCATCCGGTCCGGTTAAGCAGCTACAAGTATTGAAATTACGAAGACATCGTTTTATGGTTTCTACGCTGTTAAAAACCAACTTGGTTGGGCACTCTATGGTACTGAGTTGTGATCTAAGTGGCCAGGTCTACTACCATGATGTGCGGCATGCTGATGAGGTATCTGGCAAAATATACCCCACAACAAAATTTAATTAACACATTTCTTTTACTAGGACGCGGCTCAGTTGGTTGTGCAAATACCATTGCCTTTTAAGAATTCGATTGCTTGCAGCCGAAATGGAAACATCATCTATTGTCCTAGTAATGATGGTGCCTTGGAATATTATAGAGTCAACGATGGAGCTCAAGTATATGTAAAAGGAGCCTTACGCGGTAAGGGCAGTCTTATCAAAAGCAGTGATAATGGGTAAGTTATCTATTACTATGATAACGATCATACCTTTACAGTTTTAGTCACAATAAGCATTTATTTTAGCTGCTGGATAATTACTGGACTTTATGGGGATGAGTTCCAAATATTCTACATACAACATTAAAATTAGCAGGCTGTAAAATTACGATTAGAAAGCTTCACTAAGAACTTGAAAGACGTGAACGATTCGTTTGATCATTTTATTATCATATACATATGCGCTTAAATTTATTTATCGATTTCAACTATTAATGTTGCTATTTACACGAGTTTTTAGTTTAAAATTTTTCAGTTTGCTAACAAATATAAATAAGAACTTCTCTGTATATCATTTGAAAAATAAATGTGCCAGTGCTTTTGGCATACAAGAATTAAAGCCTTGCTATTATAAGGTATATAATAAATTGTAAAATTATGACATCGTTTTTATTGCAATTGTGCTTTGCTTACATTTACATGGTAAAATTTTTCAAATCTCAACTACTATCAAACAATTAATGCCGAAAAACAGCGTGCGTACATCCATTCCATTCATTATCATGTTTGTATGGTATATAAAAATAAGGTATAGTAAATATTTTTTTGTTAGCATTTGTTTACAATGAAATAACTACAAAGTGGCAATAAATGAATACATTTTACCATTTGCACTAGCGTAAAATAAATTATACAATTAACATTAACGAGATGTATATGTATATATATATATAAATATAATAGAACTGCACACAATTTTGCTAAATCTCTCATAAGCACATTCCTTCTTTAAGACAAACAGACTCGGGCTTCTTAACACGCGTATTTTTTTAACTTAACTTTGCACATATTAAATACAAATTGTTGTTACTGTGATAGTATGTAGTATGCTATAACTAGTGTCTACACCGCAAAAGTTAAATTCATCTTAATTGAAGAGCACTGTATTAGGATCTTCGTTATCCATTTGTTTAACATGGCGCAAAACGTCTTTTTTCGTTATAACACCAAGCAGCCGGCTGTAAAAATAAATTAATTAACAGTTGACAAACGGAAGGCTAGACCATCTTACCCATTGTGTGTGACCAGAGTCTGGCGCAAGCCCAGTTTGCGGAACATGTCCACTACAGTTTCCATTGGCGTTTGATCGGTTACAGTGATAGGTGCCATATCGAGTATCTTCTTTAACTTCAGGGGGGGCGGTCCTAGGTTTTGTGTAGGTGCATTTGAGGTAAATAATACTATAGAGTTGCCGTTGATGCCCTCGATAAGACGCTTTGCATTGCCTTAGAAACAAACAACAAATATTTATTTATTAAGTATTATTTCGTGGCCAAGGTAGTAAACAAAATCTTACCTATTGCTAAGTTTAGATCTCTGCGTAACACGAAGCCAACCAAATATTGATTTTCTCTAGACACCACCACTGGGTAGCCATTGTGCTCGGTCTCCTTAAGCAAATTTTCCACATCATCTACAGTCATAGAATCTTGTGTGATGACATTCAATGTTTCATTGCGCCTATATTAAATAGAAAAATAAAATTTGATAAATGTGCATTAACAGACAATATTAAGGACATCTAGCTCCAGAAAATGGATTTACTTTGTAAGTGATGTGATGGAAATTAAATATATTTATATGTAACACTATTATAGTACATTGTTTGCATTTAGCCTCAAAAACCTAAGCACCCTGAACAAATAATTAATCGAAGAGTACTCACTTTGGCTGCATAACATCCGCCGCTAGTGTTGTATGTGCAAACTCTTCTTTGCTATCAAGGAACGGGTAACCATTCAACGCTATATGCGCATCGTAGATGCCCTTTATTATTATACATAAATGAATTATTGATTATTCACAGTGAGTTATTATGGTAAAGTAATTACCTGTCTATCCAATGCATCGCCAACCCATTTAGATGCCATAGCAGCAGCCATCAAGGGCACAATGTATCGTACACCGCCTGTTAACTCAAACATAATGACCACCAAGGAAACAGTCATGCGAGTAACACCTCCCAGCACAGCCGCTGCTCCGACAACAGCATATAGACCAGGTGTAATCAAATTACTATCCGCGCATTCTCCGGTAAAGAACCAAACATTGGGATAACTATAGGCAAACTGTTCTACACCAATGCCTACAATGCGTCCCATAATGGCACCCAGCAGCAGTGATGGTATAAACAGACCGGCAGGCACTTTCATGCCAAACGTAAAGATAGTTAGAGCCAGTTTTAACATGAAAGCTAGCATTAGCAACCAAATGGAGCTGTAGACACCTGGACCCGGTTCGGTAACCTCAATTGTAGTTGTGCCCGTTGTAATGTTCATGCGTTTGTAGTCGCTGTTATTGAAAGCAATGAAAAATAATTTAAAATACACATTTTCCTCTATCAATCACATACCATAATGGATTGGTAAGATCACCAGGCGAGCATTTGCTAACTAACAAAAATATTAGTTCATTCATGTTCATACGCGTAAATGGATTTGGATAGCAAATAATGCCCGTGACTAGCGTAACAAACAGCACTTCCATGACGGGATACTGTCCCAATTTGCTAAACTTTCTATAGCGACACCACCAGAGATTTGCTTTGATAAAGAATGTGCCAATGACGCCCTGTAAGAATTTGCAAAGAATGAAATACATATTTTTTTATATATATGATCGAATGCTTACGCCCATTATGCCAAGAAAAACAAATGGTATGAGTTCAAAGAAAATCCAGGGTTTGTTGTACTCCACAAAGAATAACACGGAATGCTCATTACCAAACGGCGTTAGTGAGCGCAAGACAAAAGCTGCAATCAACGCACAAAAGAATGAACGCCACAGTGTCTTTAGAGGGAAGTAGTAGGAGACCTCTTCCAGTGAGAACAGCACACCACCAATAGGTGCGCCAAAAGCGACTGAAACGCCTGCTGCTGCCGCAGCAGAAAGAATCTCACGTTTTTTTGCCTCATTGCGGCCGTACTTAGGAAACAGATGCGAAAATATATTTCCTATACAGCTGGCGATGTGCACCATGGGTCCTTCCTTGCCCAGAGTCAATCCCGCGGACACAGAAAGCATTAAACCAACGGATTTTATCAGAAGCGTCCATTTGCCCAGATAACCGCGTATAATAAAGCCGGATAAAATAGTTTTTATCTCCGGTATACCCGAGCCGCATGCATATGGCGCAAACATGCGCACCAAAGAAGCGCTTAGCGAGGCAAAAAGCAACGCCCACAAAATGTACAAGATGTATGATACAATATATGGGCCGGTTCCGTCGCGGCTAAGTCCGAAGATTTCAGGCCACGTTTTCCACTGTAAAAAGAAATACGAAAGATTAGGACAATTCAATATTTTTTAAAGTCGTTTTTTTTTAAGTGGTTTTGATTAATCATATTTTAATTTAAGCCAGACACAAATTTTAGGAAAACTTACGGTTGAACAGTTACCCTCCTCGAATACAGATTGTTTTGCCGGATAGCAGCATTGTTCTCGATTGAACCAAAAGGCGAGCGGACAAATACCATGTTTAAGATCAGACATCCAACTGGCGCCTATATCGACCATTCCAGCCACACAGCCAGCCGCTATGCCAACAAGCAGAACGCACAACCAACCGGAGCCGGCATCAATTGACCCCTAAAGTAAACCCAATGATAAACGATAAATGGAAAATATAGTATATACAACCATGCTTACCTTTATAAGATCCCATACAGAATCCTGACGCTTTTTGACTATGTAACGGTGTCGCATGCGATCTCGTGCAATATCCCGTTGCCAATCGATTGTATGAAAATCCTCATATTGACCAATGCCCGGTATATCATCTGGAACATCTGAGCCATAGAATGAGAGTGCTCCTAGAGTATAGTAGAACATTAAAAGACCGATGCAAGCAACGGAATGTAATTAATATTTGAGTTATTGTAGTAAATAAATTTTAATGTTCAAAGTTTAACATATTTGTAAGTAAAAGCACTGAACTGTTGCAGGGAAATTTTAACGCAGTTTGTTTTCGGGTATTTAAATTAAAAACGTATGAGTGTATAGTACCTTAATAACTAGATAATAACATATATGTATTATACTTTGGAGTGCGAAGTTCTATAGGTATATTATGAAGCATACGACATGCGAAAAAGGGCTGGTTCAAGTTCACTCAGTGATGGTTGTTAAAAAAAAAATAGATAAATGTTAAATCTTCTTTCTTTCTTTAATCTTTAGACGATTTGCAGTGTCAAACATTACCTTCAACTATTAACCTAAGTATAAATATTCTGCAGAACAAAGCTATGCCTGATTAATTGCTTTTTAGTGTAACCCAGACATTGGTATAAAACAATTTACACAATTGTAAAAAATACTTAAGTAAAGTAATACAAAAAATATTTTAAATGTATAAATCAAATGCTTGAAAATGCAAACATTCCATTTGTTTGTATTGTATGCACACATACACAAACATACATATACAATTTTCGGATGCCTAAAGTTAAACTGTTTAATGTTTTTATAAGTACATATTAAATATAATTCGAGTTTATATACTTTTGTGTATGAACAACTGATTTGACAATTGCCACGAAACCGCATGATATTTTTTCTACATGATAATGATTAATTGAGAAAACAGAGCGCCCGGCACCAGCTACAGCCGGCTTCTATCCATCATTAACATGTGCCTAATTGAAAACTTAAATTCAAAATAATAAAGACATCTTAAAGCTGGCATTCAGTCACGTGATTTGTCGTCACTCACCGTCTATGGATTCACCAAAGGCACTGTGAGTTGGCACATGTTGATGCGGATGGTGCATTGTTCGCTGATTATGATGATTGCCATCCAAGTGATCGAAATCGCGTTCCGTGTCCGATTCAGTAGCATTGTTATGCTGTTGATAGCCACTACTTTTACCGCCACCAATTGTGTCACCTGGACTGGATCTTGGCGTTATGTCAATCATGTCTTCGTCATCTGTGGCTGTATTTAGTGAGGTTGTGACCGCGGCTTTTGTTCCAGCAGCGTTTAGCTTAGAAAGAGGTGCCAAGGGATGATCGTGGTAGTTGGCATCGCCCTCGCCTCCAATTGCTGTGTGACCGTTTGACTGTAATGTTTAGAAATATGTAAATAAAAATAGCTTAGCCAAATATTATGATTGTAAGCGATAAGATAAGTAAGCTTATGGTATGACTTAAATTTAACGAAATGCTGCAATATTGCAGTTATTTGAACTAGAGTAGTCTTGAGTTATAAAGCATACATTACATTTCACCCAAAACTTCCGGTTATGATGCTACGGCATTAAAACGAACTAAATTCCAACCAAAATAACCAAACCCTATAATTTGAAACTGATTTTCTTTGTGTGTCACTAATACCTTCCTCACGTAGAAGCGTATAAGAGACTTGTACACAAAAAGTAATTTTTTCTAAAATCATGTATACGGAATTCTTGTTGACTATCATGAACTATATTTCTGCAACGGAGCATGAAAATGTACATTTCCGCCCCCATATGTCTAAACGTTAATGGAATTAAACTGCCTCCATAAATAAATATGAATGAATATTCAAAAAAACTGCCATGCCTTAGGCCTTATCATAAGCCCTAGGGACAACGCAACTTACCTTTTTCATTACGGTTTGATATGCGGTTATGTAGCTATTACCCTCTGCCGCAGCCTCTCTGCTACCTTTTAATGGAAATTTTTCCATTATTTATGAGTATGCGCTGATTAATATTATTTGCGTCTTCTCGATTTGACTTTTATCTTTTGTTATTTTGCAATATTGCACTTGCTGACTTTTAGATGTTTTTTTTTTCTTCACATTTACATATCTTAATTGACGTAGTGCACGTCACACACACACACACGCACACACAACATACACACACAAACACACTCGAAGTACAAACAAATAACACTTTCTTTACATTTCACTTGCGTTTATTCGTATATAATTACAATGCCTGTATTTGATTTAAATAAAGCACAGATTAGGTTTCATATTATTTACACTTTGAGAAATTGCGAAATTAACAAATATTGTTAAGCCAGCAATGATCGTGAAAAGTTATGACGTTGACATGGTCTTTGTTGCTGAAAAAAAATCTTTACTGTAGACAAAATGCAAACTCAACACGTAAAAGACTGCGTTTAATAGGTTAGTAAAAGCTGCGCCGTGCTGTTCTATGTTACGCTTAAAATTATATTAAAAAAACCCTTACTTTTGATTGTATACGCGTTATTAATTATTTATTGCAAAAAATTTACAAAAATCACGGTGCCAATGAAACAGCAGTAGTAGCAGCAGTTTGTGGGTGGCCGGGGTCGGGTTGTAATAGTGCATGCTATCGATGTGGTTGATTATTTTTATCGATATGTTGAGTAGTGCAGAGCAGCTAGAACAGCGTTTAAAAATCACGAGGATGAACAAATTAATTACTTTATGAATTTTCCAAATAGATACATCATTTGTTATTTAAGCTGCATTTTATAGCTGTTGTTTGCTATCTCGCGTAGTGTATTTAATTTGGATTTTAACCGCGACATTGCTGGCAGTGTTGCACAATTTTATCTTTGTTGCCGTAGTTTAAGTAACGATACTACTCATTAATTTGTTTACATTCCGTAGCCCCAGCAAGTACATTGGCGTCGCACTAGCCTGCAGTTTCCAAAATTGTTTAAACAAACAAACACAAAAACAAAAATAGTTTTTCCGCCGTCGTGCCATAAATCAAAATGGCCGGTTTCGTAGCGGTGCACACAGGTCTGCTATATACATACTTATGTACATACCAACTACCAGCTAATTTATCAATTTCATATTTTAGGCGCTGGCAATTGCATCGATGAGGCCAAATACCAGCGCGTCATAAGGGAAGCTTGTATACGTGCCACAGATGTTTTGCGCAATGGAGGCAATGCGATTAATGCCTGCGAAGCAGCCATTATACATCTTGAGAACTGTGGCAACACAAATGCCGGCTTCGGGTCGAATCTTTGCCTAGACGGCTCGGTGCAGTGTGATGCAGCTATTATGAACGGCACAACATTAAATTTTGGCGCCTGCACAAACGTCAGTCGTGTGAAAAATCCCATACAATTGGCGCGTTTTATTTGCGAGGCCCAGTCACAAGCGCAACCTTTGGAACGTATACCGCCTATGGTCTTGGCAGGCAGCGGTGCCGAGAGCTATGCGGAAGAAATGGGTTGTACGATGGTAGACCCCAAGGTGCTCATTTCTGCAAAAGCAAAATTCCATTACAATCATTATAAAGCCAAATACGACTTAGTCATGGCCAACAATAGAAAGGCAACAGACACAACCACACCAACGCCAGTCGAAGTAGACACTGTGCCTGAACCAAGCAACGAAATAGAGCTTTCGGCCGCCCTAGATACTGTTGGCGCTGTGTGTGTAGACAGTAGCGGTAATACTGCAGCCGGCTGCAGCTCTGGTGGCATATTGCTTAAAGTGCCTGGTCGTGTTGGTCAAGCGGCCACCTATGGTGCCGGTTGCTGGGCTACAGACACTGATGATCTGGCCATTGCCACTTGCACAACCGGCAACGGTGAGTACCTGATGAAAACGCTGCTAGCCAGAGAGATATGCAATGGTGCCTTTAGTAGTGACTGTGCGGTGAGAAGTCTCCACAAAACGTTTACACAAAAATTTCTGGACTCGCCGTTATTGCCACAGCAACAGGATCTCTATGCTGGCGCATTGACATTGCTCTACTATCCGAAGAATAACTGTGGCGAGGTAATGTGGAGCCACACGACTCAATCGTTTTGCGTTGGCTATATGTCAACGATGCAGAAAGTGCCAAAGGTATGTGAAAAAAGCAAAGACTATCATTTTTACTCTTCACATTGGAGGGGTATTATAAGATTAGTAATAGATATGTGACAGGCAAAAATAAGTCGCAAAGTTTCTTTAACATAAAAAGCGGGATGGCAAAAGCATTATGTACGTATACGTGTGTGAACTAATCTTTCATTTCTGGCTAACGATCTGGAATTTGACAAACAGCTTTAGTATAAAGTTACCAATTATATTGCATCGCCAAATACACTAATATTAAAATAATGCGCACAACACTTATAATAATAAAACAAATGTGTGTTGAATTGTAAATAAATGCAGAAACCAGAAAAAATTAGAAATTTAATATTATGCACATAGTTTTGTTTTTACGAACAAAGAAAGAAGCATCTCGACACAACACTTCATACAGCTTAGCACTTTTTTATTTTGAAGAGCATACAAACTTCTATACCTCCTAATTAAATTTTAACATCATATACCATAAGTTTATTTATGATCATAACATATATCTTTGTGTGCTCTATATTTGCAGTTTGTACACTCGCCGCTGCCCACATACAGTGTGCCGGGAAAATCGTGCGTCGTCAATGGCCATAATTTCCATTTGCGCATTTAGACGTGGCCAGCGTCTACGCCGTAAACACACCCGAGCCCTGCCCGAAAGAATACTCGCTCATTGCTTTATGATTGTCTCGACCAGCCTGTTGGTCGTCATTCATTGTCAGATTTGCAGTTTTCTGCAATTCATTTGATTTAATGTTTAATTGTCGCGACAATTGCAGCCAATGCATGGGCTACAATAAATACATCCAACAGCATTAACAGCAACATCAACGACAGCCTCAACGAAAGCAATGTTTTGTCTTTATAGCATACTATTAAGAACTATTAAAGGGAAACTTTTTGTTAAGTATATGTAATTGTATATATAAGCTATATATTTATAGATAATGTGTGTATGTGGTACAATACAACTAACAGAAAGCAATAATATTCTTTTTTTAATATATATTCGTGTATTTATTTTTTTAATTACCCTCCTTGAACACAAGATGAGAGCAGTTGGGCATATCTTAAGATACACGAATAAAAAAAAATGTACGTTTCGTTTTTATGTGTCCAAGTCCAATGTACAGAACCTTAAGACTATAATTTGAATGTCATTAAAATTTTACTCTTGAACGCGAAAAGAAAAATGTAAACCACACAAAATTGTTTATACGAGAGCAACGTTTTGTGATATCGATTGAAAAATTGTACGATACTTGTATATTGTTAGCTGGGTCAGGGATTTGTAGATAAAACCCCAATGATGATGCTATTTTAACAGCTTACAACATTTTCGCTATAAAAAAAAATTATTAAAATATAATATATATATTTAAAATCTGCACCGTGTGTGAGGTATTATTGTACGAACAATTAAAGTCTTTTTAATTCTTTGATAAGCAACTAAATTGTACAATCTGTCGCATCGTTTATGTCTTGGCTAAGCTTTTTTGTGATCAAAGCCCACCAAAAATACTAAGCTGTACACTAAGCTATTCATATAAGACTGGAGAAATTTGTTAAACAATCGCACTTTGTTTTTTTAAATGAAGTTATTTTCGTCAAAATCTAAAACACTTCTGTATTTCTGAAAAACCACGCCATATACCAACGCTTATGTTTTACCGAATACGATTTATACTCGATATATTATATCAGTAGAAAAAGTATTGGATATTTTCGATACAATATCGAGTGGTGCTTTAAATCGATTGCTCAAACGTTATTTGACTTTTAATGAAAACTATCCTGACTTAGCACGTTTTCTTTTTATAGTATGAAAATTCAAAATTATATTATGTTCACAAATTAACTCCAATTTAAAGGCTTTGCAGGAAATTAAATAAGTACAACGCAACAATAACAATATGGGCGAAGAAGGAGGCAGCAGCGGCGGCGACCTGAAGTCGTTTCTAAGGGATTTCATGATGGGTGGCGTGTCTGCAGCCATAGCAAAGACTGCAGTAGCGCCTATTGAGCGTGTCAAGCTTATATTACAAGTACAGGAGGTATCAAAGCAGATTTCGTCTGATCAACGCTATAAGGGCATCATAGACTGTTTTGTGCGTATACCAAGGGAACAAGGCTTTGCATCGCTATGGCGTGGAAATTTGGCGAATGTTATACGATATTTTCCAACGCAAGCGCTAAACTTTGCATTTAAGGATGTATACAAAAGTATTTTTCTAGGCGGAGTGGATAAGAAAACACAATTTTGGCGGCATTTCGGTGGAAATTTAGCATCAGGTGGCGCAGCTGGTGCTACTTCTTTGTGCTTTGTTTATCCCTTGGATTTTGCACGTACCCGATTAGCTGCAGACGTGGGTAAAGGTGGAAATCGAGAATTCAACGGTTTGATTGATTGCCTTATGAAAGTTATGAAGTCTGACGGCCCCATTGGACTTTACCGTGGCTTCATCGTATCCGTCCAAGGAATTATTATTTACAGAGCTTCCTACTTTGGTTTTTATGATACTTGCCGAGACTACTTACCAAACCCAAAGAGCACGCCGTTTTATGTAAGCTGGGGCATTGCACAAGTGGTCACAACTATAGCCGGGATTACTTCGTATCCCTTCGATACAGTGCGTCGCCGCATGATGATGCAGTCTGGCTTAAAGAAAGCTGACATGGTTTATAAAAACACAGCGCACTGTTGGCTAGTTATTGCCAAGCAAGAGGGTATACCAGCCTTTTTCAAGGGTGCCTTCTCGAATATTCTTCGCGGTACTGGCGGAGCATTGGTACTTGCTCTCTACGACGAATTTAAGAAGTACGTCTAATTTAGCGCATATTTAAAGCAACTGCTTTTGTTGTCGACAATTTTAATTTGGTTGGTTTCCAATATTCGCATAATTATAAAATATAAAATAAATAGTGTGCCAATTTGACTATAATGCATTTGTAAACAAAAACATTTTTTTTTGATTTTATTTTTGAAAAACTATTTTATTAACGAAAATTAAACTAGAACTAAATCTACTGGAACAAAGCAAGACACGAAGACTGTCACAAAACCGCCTACAGCAGGTGCCTTGGCAGACCTGACTGCAACGAAACTGCCTCGAGAGATCTTAGTAAATACGGACTACAACAATGACTGACGTCTTAATACTCTAACAGTGGTATTTATAATTTATAGATGGTGACTCTGCTTATGCTGGACGCTGCGCTGCCGTCTTTGATGTTTTATGATTACGGCTGCGCTGCCGCTGATCATAGTCAAGGGCTTATCCGTTGACGGATAAGTGTCAAGTGTCAAGTGGCTACATCGTCCGGGTCCGCCTTTCGTCGCCGAGGGTCTAGCCGCTGAGTGTCGTAAGGGGTCTAGCCGCGGAGCGACGTAGAGGGTCTGGGCGCTGGCACTGTCAAGTGCTTGCATCATTCGGTGACCTCTCCAAGGGTCTGTCCGATGATCGCTGCCAGATTTTTGCGGCGTCCAGTGTCGCCTTCGATGGTCGATGACAGACGTGCAGGAATGCTTGTAATAGCGTGAGAGTTGGGGGAAAGGGAAGTGTTGCGTTAAATTATAACTTAGTTCACGCATGAACAGCTCCCATAAGGAGGTTTTCAGATGTTCTCGAAAGCACCGTATAGTTGTAGATGTATAATTCGTTTGCTTATGAAGATATCGTTGAATTTGGCGTTCAGAAATTTTTTAGAGTTCCTCACAGTATCAAATTTGATAAAAATTGGTTGATTGTATTATATAGCCCACAAAGGAACAATCATTCAAAAAAACGATTTTTGCGCAAAATTCGCAGCCAAAAGCAATTAAATATCTTTTGGCGTTCTTATACAATACTTCGGATTTAATTGCAATGTTGTGGTACAGAGTATCCCAAAGTCTTACGCATACGGATAACATTCGAGGTAAGCAAATTCTTATTCCGAGAACTTTTATGATCTCAAACGATACGAAATTTCAGTTCCTAGTTAGTCTGCCATGGCTCTAATAAATCACAATTGCGCATAGCAAGCCCATTTGGCCTTTTTGTAGGGTTCGCAATATCTGCAACAATCTCAATTATTTGTGATGGTTCTAGTCTGGTTATGTAACATATCGATATATATATGACCGCAGGAAGGATGTCCTTCTAGTGGTAAGGGCGTCACTCTCTGCAAGCATAAGTAGACAGGTGTCCTCCTATATCTCACAAAACCTGAATGTGTTCGAGCTCATGAAACCAATAGTAGTCAGGTGTTTCCTGAGAATGTCCCGTCAGTAACTAAGTTAGTATCCTAAGGGAATTTTGCCCAATCGGGATACTTTCTTAAAACCTATTTAGGTTATGGGGGCCGAGGAGTTGATTGGCTTTCCTTACCGGGCCAATAATTTTCTCGTGTGAACCAATGCCAATACTTCCATAAGTAGTAGAGCTTTGCAGCACCATTCCTCTTCAGTTTGTCAGCAGCTTCGTTACCGGGAAAGTTCTTGTGTCCCGGGATCCATCTAAGGGAGATTCGTTTTATATGGCCTAGATTGTTGAGTTTGGCTCTAGTTTCCCGAATGAGCTTTGAATTTATGGTCAAGCCAGTCACCGCATAGATCGTGGCTTGTCTGTCTGACAGTATGCCAATGTCTGGCTACTTCTTTTGTTTGAAATGTGTTGGTGTATATACCCAGAACATCTGACAGTCCCCTCTAGGTGATGATAAATTCAAGTTTGATTTACTTTAATAAATACATCATCGTATTCTTTGCCCTAACATTTGCTACGTTTTTCCAAATTATTTATATTTGTCTGAACTTTATTTACTCAAACAAGTAATTTATTCTTTTGCACAGCCCACAATACTCCAATTTGCAAACTAAGAAGCTTCAAAAAAGTCTCAAAGGTCTAATTTTAGACTGAAAGGAGAAAAGATAACCCATGTATTGGTTAATTTTTGCAAAGCATGTAATGGCCGTCTTTTTCTCTCAGCTTATTTTTTTTATCGCAAGCTAGTTTTTCAAGCTGTTTGTCTTTTTGGGGAAAAATATCGCATGCGAGAAAATGTCCGCCTGTACGTCCGTTTGAACGCCTAGATCATAGAGATGGTAAGAGCTAGAGTAACCAGACTTTCACATTTTAGATGAATTATTCGTTTGTTTATGAAGATATCGTAACCAAATTTGGCATTCGAAAGTTTTTTATAGTACGCAAGCATTGTACCAAATTCAAACAAATTCGGTTGACTATATCATACAGCTCCCATTGGGCCGATCTTCCAAAAAATCGATTTTTGACAAAATTTGTTGTGCTTCGTTTGTTTGTAAAGATATTGGAATTAAATTTGGCACTTGTAAGTTTTTTATAGGTCTTAAGCATTGTACCAAATTTTATCAAAATCGGAAGACTATATCATATAGCTCCCATAGGACGAATCGGTCCAAAAACACGTTTTTTACACAAAATTCGTTGTGTTTCGTTTGTTTGTAAAGATATTTGAACTAAATTCGGCATTCAGATCTTTTTTAAGGTATTTAAGCACTGTGTCAAATTTGAACAAAATCGGTGGACTATATCATATAGCTCCCATAGGTCCGATCTTCCAAAACATCGATTTTTTAACAAAATTGGTTGTGTTTCGTTTGTTTGTTAAGATATTGGGACCAAATTTGACATTCGTGAGTATTTTATAGTTCCTAAGCACTGTACTAAATTTAATCCAAATCGTTTGACTAGATCATATAGTTCCCATAGGACCAATCGGTCCAAAAACACGTTTTTTATACAAAATTCGTTGTGCTTCGTTTGTTTGTAAAGATATTTCAACTAAATTCGACATTCAGATCTTTTTTAAGGTATTAAAGTACTGTGTCAAAAATGATCAAAATCGGTTTTTTTTTTTGGTTTTTTATGAAGGAACCGGACTTTATTGCAAGCAGTGGTACAGGGTATCCCAAAGTCTTCCGCGCCCGACTTTACGTACGCCATTTTGTTTTTAATAAATGCAAAAATACAGCAACAAAGGAAAAATGGAGCGCAGCTAGAAATTTTTATTCTTTATTCCATGTATATATAAGAAGACAGCTGACGTTAACTCCAGTGAAGGACATAGTATCATCCATATCTTAGCCACGCTCTCGTAGGCGGGTGTGCTAAATATTTGATGCCCTTTCAATTGATGTAACACAATTCCTAAGCGAAGAGAAAAAAACAAAATGTTCGTGGGATATTTATACTTGTTATAGCAATTAAGCTTACCCAAACACAGACACAGCTCTTGTAAAAATTGTCTAGAAACAACGCTATGATCGGAATACCGATTTGTATCTTTGAGAGGGTAGCCACTAGCTTCTATGACCTTACAGTTTAAGGGCAGCCAATATATACAACGAAAAACTGATAAAAATTTAATTGCTTTAATTGCTGATAAAAAATAAAAAGTTGATTATATTCCACACTTTTTTTTTTTTATTTTATTCTTTTTGCACTTTGAAAATAAACTGAGCTATAGGCTGAACTCTGATGCAATACTACCGCTCTGCTCTTAGAGTAAGCTTCAGTAATGCATAATGAGCAATAGATGGCGCTAGTAAATTACGATATCCAATATGCAAAGAACGGCTAAGTGGAACTACTTGAAAAGTAAGTTGTTAAAATGGAATTAAAATTAAGAAATTAAATTAATGAAAAAATACATCTTTAGCAACAATATTTATTGAAATTAAACATGATTTAGCTTTATTTCTTACAAGGGAAATTTTCTTTGTGTAACGCGGGCAACTTGTTGGATTTAGTTAGAAAAAAAAAAAATTATCAATATAAACATATAACTTTAGGTTGGCTTAAATATAATGTAGAAATATCAAAGAAATTTTAAAAAATTATTTCAGTATAAATTGAGTTCTTTTTTAATCCTATTTTGCCGATTCGCTGTAATTACTCTTGCAACAAAATATTCGGTTTCAAAACAGGAACGATTCGGTTTGCTAGAGTTGCGAGCATCAAACATTCGGTTTCAAAACGAATGTTTTTATTTCCCGGGAGAGAAATGTACCAGCCCCTCAATTACACCTTTAGCTTGAATCACGACAGTACGACAGTGGGCTCCTGAGAAAACTTCGGCAAAATAAATGTGCTCGATGTAAGGCAGCTATAGGAGAGCTCTGAATTTAAATTCTGTTCCGTAAGCTGATTAAAGCTGTCAGCTTTTCATTAAATTTTGCATTTTTGTAATAGTACCAACTACACATATTAGAGAACCATAAAAGTCAGAGAAATTCTTTGAATTGAAAAGCCAGAATGAATGATTTGGATTTGCCGCAAGTGAAATAAGTTTACCTATCGTAAAGATAAAACGATCGCAATATTGACAAAACAATTTGAAGGTTTTCATTTCTCGCAATTCAAAGAATCGTTTAGCATCTAGTTTTATATTTTTTTCTTTTACTCTTAACTTGTAAAGATTGAGGAGATATGATATTAGAAATCTTATCAACGGTATCTTCCGCTTGTATATCTTTGCATTGACAACGCTTATCTGAGATACTGCAAATTACAGGTTTTAGAATTATAACTCTAGCATATTAGCTGTTTTGAAGGAATTCATCAAATTTATACTTATATAGTATATCTCAAGGTTGGATAGCCATCAAATTTGTATAAAAAGCAGCGCAGAATGGCTTTCCGTATCAGTTTTGTAAATCTTCTAAACGCAACAAGTAAAAATGGATAAGAATCTCGCGCTTTTCTACATCATCGCATTATGCATTGCATCATCAGTTGACTCTCAGGGCGTAACAGATGCGCCTCCTGATGAAGACACGTATGGATGTGGAGAGTGCCAATTGTCCAACGATGTCTTTTGTGTTGACGAGACCAGCTACTATGACTGCATGGGTGCGTAAATGAGTTCAACTTTCCTGCAGCGCTTCTGTCACTAACGCCTTTTTATTTATACAGGAGGAAATACCATTGGTACCATACAAACTTGTCCCACAGGAACTGTTTGCACAAATGGCGATAACGTTTGCGTCGCCGAAGCAGACTTAAGCACATCAGTTTTAAATGTATGTGGAGATCCCAAGGCTGGCGACTGTTCCAGCTGTGCTGGCACAAAATATACCTGTGTAAGCAGCAATCAATATGCCCGCTGCAGCAGTGATGGAACGCTTGGACAAGTCTACGCGTGTGCAGCAGATGAAATCTGCGTTTTGGAAGCCTTAACAAAACTTAACAACATTTGTGTGCCCTCCTGTGTAGTCGATTATTTAGGTACCTCGTTAGTAGATCTTCCGCTAAAGGCCACCTGCACTAATGAAGGCTATACCACAACAACTGCAAAGCCTGGAGTTACTCCTGACGACACTGCAATGGCAACAGTGTGCACCGCGGCACCGAACACTTCCAATGCCAAATACTTCTATACCAAAAATACTTCCGATAATACTTGTCGTTCGTACATTTATTGCCAAAAACAAAGCACTGGGAGCAGTACCTGGGAAACGGCCTATTTAACCTGCAAGGCGGATACTTACTTTGATTCGGTAACAGCCAAATGTGTGACTACAAAACCGACAGGTTGTCAATGAGTGAAACTGTCCTCCATATAGGTTTCCACGGAGTCTTCTAAACTTTTTTCATTTCAGACCGTTAAATGTAATATTTTAATTTTAAAAAACATTTAATAATTAATGGAAATAAATATTTGTTTAAAACAATTTAAAATCTCTTTTAAAAAGTTCCAGATAACCTAACATAAATTGTAAATGCAAATAAGTTATAAACGAATAATTTCATATACTTGAAAAATTAGTTTTTACTTTATACTGCTGACCAATAAATAAATAAAAGAGATAAAAAAAAAACTAATGAGGCTTTAAAATATCTTCTTAATGACACGACAACTGTAATTTTTTATGTATGTAATATAATCTTTAGGGCGATTAGAAATGTCGACTTGATCTCAAAAAGGGTAACAGCGGGATTAATTCAATTTTCATATTTTTATATTAATTAAATTAAAAAAATTTCTAGGAGGAACATAGGGCTGTAACAAAAAATTCCCATTAAATCTTGTTGTACAACAAACTGTCTTCACACCCAAGCTCCGATACTAAAGGTCTAGGGATCGTCAAATCCACCAACAATTATTAGAGGCATCACAACTTTTAGTTTAGATAATTTCACTTGCTAAGATATTGCTAATTTTCTTAACCTGTACTAAAAAGTACAAAGGATATACCAGATTTGTGCAATATTTGAAACGCACAGAAGGAGGCGCGTCAGTCCTTTATACCAAAATGCTTATCATAGCCTCGGGTAGCGATTGAGCCATGTTCGTCCGTCCGTCCGAATGAACGCCCAGATCTCGGAGACTAGAAGAGCTAGAAACACAAAACTTTTACAGCCGGTGCGCATATTTCCTGGAGAGATGAAATTTGCTTAATCGTGCCAATATATTCACCCCACTCCTGCAATCGATTTACCGTGTTTTTTCTCACACCCCTCAACATATCAAATTGAAACTTACCCCATATACTTTAGACAGCTTCTTTGACGTAACTTTCGAGTTTTATCACAATCGGTAAAAATTTACGGAAGTTAAAGGCTTAAACATCGAATTTCACAAAAAAAATTAATTATAATTGAAAAGTTCTTAGTAGGAATTCGAGGAAAAAAGTTTTTTCGAAAGAAAAAGTACAGGGTATTCCACTGTCGGGCACCGCATCGACTGTACCACATTTTTACAACTCAATAAAAAAAAAAACACAGACGAGTAGAGGTGGGATACCAATGTTGGCTCTATCGATAGTATTGATGGTTTCAATTTTCGGATACTATCAATAGATTTGTTTAAAAATTAGAATAGCGCCGAACATGTCAAGAAAAGTACAAAATAATGGCTGTCAATCCTTTTTGACCATTCGACGCAATTATTGTTGGATATATTTTTTTTATCTCACCCTTCCTATGACAGAGCTTCCTATAAATAATCGATATAGATATGACTGTGTGTGGGTCCGTAAGAAAGCCTAGATCTCAGAGAGCAATCAAAGTCGTTTTTTACAATCGGGATTATATAATAGTCATAATCTGGTCTCAAAATGGTGTTTCAGGGCACCTCCAAAGAAACCAAAAGTTTTATAGAAATAATTTGTTTGTTTATGAAAATATAGTAACCAAATTTACCAATTAAATGTCTTTTGAAGTTCTTAACCAATAGTTATAATAATAGTAAGGTAAAAAATTATCTTTTGGACAACTTAACATCTTAGGAGAAAAATAATATTGGCTAAGCGACATTCGAATTCAACAAGAACAACAAAAAGTATAGAGCAAGCCATATAATCTCCATGAATATATCTTGAAACAAGTCACAATTAGCTAGGGGAAAAAAAAAATTTATATTTATTATTATTTAATTATACAATATTTTAATTTGACAAAAACAAAAAAAACAAAGTATAATGTTATAATCCGCATGTATTTGTTAAATGTATCTCGAAAAAAAGGTAAGTTTGAATAACGTTGTTTTGAAAAATTTTCTATTTAATAAAGAAAAAGTTTATGATATATTGTTACCTTTACACAGGAGAAAAGAAATTCTTTTGAAAACTTTGACAGATATAATCTGTTCGCATAAATAGTTACTCATAAACTGAAAATTGTTAATGCAAACAAAAAAAATTACAATTTTTCAGCCGCCAAATTGGGAATTTTAAGGATAGTTGAAAATGGGATATATGCAGGCAATCTGGTGACAATGGTAAGGTCCTTCCGTTCCTTCTAGTTCAGTTTTTAATTGACATTATTTTAATAAATTTAGCTAAATTTTGAAATTTTATGCAAATATTTTAGAAATGCATTAACACAAGCTAACTCTGATAATAGAATCTCTTGATCGGTTCTACCGTTGGTGTTGGTCTATTTTTGGATCAATATAGTAACACTTGGTAGTTATTGTCAGAATAAAAACCAAGCGATTGTCAATGCATTGGCTTCAAGGAAGGTCGTAGATTGCGCGTGCCAGTAAATTATAAAATATTTTTTATAATTGCGATTATATTAATAATTTTGTTTATGTGTTTACGGGCTCTTATGATTCACATGGTCTAGATCTCTGAAGGAAAAATTCTCATGAACAATAATATACAAGTGTATATCTTTATAGAGAGAGTCATATAGTTTATCTTTGCAAAGACAAGGTCTGATGGTGTTATATGGCAACAGTAGGAGGACCAGAAAAAAATAAATTTGTATATCGCAATAAATTCTTAAATGTGTTTCTCGATGTAATGCAAGTGAAAAGATTTGTCTAGATATAGAAAAAAATGATAATCAAGTTCCTCATGAAAATTATCACTTATGAGCAGCGGAACGTAAATTTTAAGTATGCAGATTTTTGGAGACACCATTTGAGTCCATTTTTAATAAAACAATCTTTCGATATATTGAGTCCATGATTAAATTTTTACTTTTTATTTGCTCTACGAGTTCCACTAGAAAAGTTTAAAGAGTTGTTAACAAATACAAAAGCAATCATTTAAAATTAAAAAAGGAAAATTATTTTTCGATAGGGATATCACAATAGGTGGTTTAAAAGGATTGTATTATCTGGGCTAAAAGTGGATAGACATCACAAACTTTTAAAAACATCTAGAGATCTACTCAATAAACAAAGGCAATGGGGTGCATTTCCTAAAACTGGAGGATGATCTTAATGATCTTTCCATAGGCTGGAAACCATCTTATATAATTAGTATGCCAAGGCTCAAATATGTTACTACATTATACAATTGCTCAAAATATTTTTAAAAAGGAATCAAAGATCACTAAATTAGATGTAAAACGAATAATTTGGATGATTTTGATGGTATTTAACAAGAATTACCAGCCATAAGATTTTTAAGTTATGTGGAAGGTTCCTACGTGTGATGTTTCTAGTCCCGTATATGCACAGGAATATATTAAATTACATCAGCTACGACTGGGTCCCATAATCGAGGGATATACCTGCCGAAACAGGATATTTCAGTCCCGGAGCAGAAGCTACAAAATCATACTTTAGGGTGAAAAATATTGCATTAATGGAGTGGCTGAGGACAAACTCTGGCCAAAATTGAATAAAAAATATGTTAGAGATGTCATTTAAAAACATTGTTGTTCTCATAACGAAGTATGTCTATTAGGAAGACGTAAAAAGTGACCTTGTAATGGAATGGAATTGAAGCACATAAATTAATTTCCATGAAGTATTATTTTTAGATGTATGTACAAGCCGAAAATGTATAGCTAAAGTTAGCTAAAGGAAAGTCGATATATCCATGTCCGTCTGTTTGTCCTTATGAGCGCCAAGATTTCAGCGATGATAAGTAAGATCTAGAGCAAGCAAAATAAAAAAGTTTATTTTATTTTTTATTGCTATTACTTTTTATTAATATAAATAATTCGAATCAAATCCTTCGCGTTTTTTATAAGACGTTTTGTTTTATTTCGGGCGGTTTTACTCATCTGCGTATTAGCCTCTTTTTTGATGGTTTTTTTTTTGGTATTCTTATGCGGATGACTGGGCTCCCAAATTTGCACAATCTTTTAAGTCCATTACGGTGCCTAGTGATAGTCTTTTGAGAATACATTTACCTGAATATAATTTCTATGCAATCTTTCAAGTGAATCCGGCACGCAAAACTACCTTAACTTGGAAGGTTTGTGGCCGTACCCAAACTACGTCACCTAATTTGGGAACTCCTCCTCCCCTCGGTGACCAACCGTAGTATATGCGAAGACAAGACCCCCTCGCTGTTTCCCCGTAGTCATTCGTAAGTCCTTAAGGTTGAAAAATTGGTCGAGTGACCAGGCGTTGTATTTTCAAGACCCCCTTTCTGCCCCTGAACAGCTCGTGTACAGTTGACATGTTGACTCTAGATTTTAATTTAACAATACATCTTTTTTTTTTTTTATTTTATTTATAAATTAGAATTTAATTCTAAGATATAAAGAATGAAGCCAGAGCAACAAGGCCTTCAGGCTGAACAATACATCTTAATTTAAATATTTTAGAGAAATAAGAGCAGTAATCTATACTAAGTAAGAAAATACAGAGATTTCCACCAACAGTTAACAGACTTCGCTCACTAATTTTATACCCAAAGAATTGTTAGTTTTTCTTAGTCGAAATGAAAATGCATTTATCTTATCATTTATTTATGCATAACATGTCTAATAAGTGCTAAATAAATATTGTACAACGTTAAATGTAGTTCTAGTTCTGCACTAAAGTCAGTCAGTGCGTGTTTTCCGAAAATGAACACCTTTTTGTCAACACAATTTGAAAACAAAACGCATATGTTTGAGCTGTTAAGTAAATATATTTACTATGTACTACTTGTACATAAGGTTTTCCAATGTGAACATGTGTGCAAATAAATTGTACCAGAAAATAGACGTACTAACAGTTTGCATTTTTTCATGGCACTCAATGTTTGAAGTACTGGGCAAATGCCATTTCAATCCTAACTCTATGGTTTTAACATATGAGAACTACTTGAAAATGCTGATAACAAAGCTTGGGACTGAAATATATCGTTGCTACTATGTAAAAATCGTTTAAACATTGTGAAAGCTTGCGTAATATTTACGGAAGCCGTTCGCAGGCGCTTGAAGCTGTAGTTTTTTTTTAAACTTTTCTTTGATATTTCAAATTTTTTTACATTTTTGATGAAAGAAGTCCGTGTTAATTTAAGACTTCGGGTAAGGATAACGCGAGTTTGAGCTAAAATATTTTTATTCAGGTTCTCCGCGAACTACATTTGTGTCTATTAATCGTTGCAGAAACATTTTTTAGTGTATATATAATCTCTTTACATCTTGATTTAAATTTCAAATTTAACTTCGCTTGCAACCTTGTTTAAAATTTGACTATTTCTTACAGGGATCGCAAATAACAGAATGTAACCATTATGTATAACATATTTTTTATGGGCTATCCAAAATCCCAAATTCGTAGTGCCCTTTAAGGTCCTCTGATTCTGACAGCTGCTTTAAACAAACTAGTTGACAAAATGGTGCTTAAATTTGACTTGGCGACTGCGGAGCGATGAACCAACATAGGAAACCGACTCCCTTTACGCCGTTCTTGATAATTAAAAAATCCCAAGTAATTTTTATACCCTGTACCGTATGGTACCAAGGGTATATTAAGTTTGTGCAAGCCGAAAATGTATGTAACATATAGAAGGAGACGTCGGAGACACCCCAAAGTTGCCTAAAATATGATCAGGGTGAATAGAGAAGTCGATATACCCATGTCCGTCTGTCCGTCCGTGTGAACGCCTAGATTTCAGAGATGGTAAGAGCTAGAGTTACCAAACTTTCACATTAGATCCCATATTATTTCATAGGAGGCAAGTTTATTTTATTTTTTGATATCGGGGATAAATTATATAGCTCCCATGGGGGTGTTTGAGACGACCTCGACAAAAAAAAGGGTTTTAGATGAATAATTCATTTGTTTATGAAGATATCGTAACCAAATTTGGTATTCGAAAGTTTTTTATAGTTCCCAATCACTGTACCAAATTTAATCCAAATCGTTTGACTAGATCATATAGCTCCCATAGGACCAATCGGTCCAAAAACACGTTTTTTATACAAAATTCGATGTGATTTGTTTGTTTGTAAAGATATTTGAAATAAATTTGGCATTCCGATCTTTTTTAAGGTATTTAAGAACTGTGTCAAATTTTATTGAAATCGGTTGACTATATCATATAGCTCCCATAGGAACGATCGGTCAAAAAAAATTTGTTGCTTAAAAATTCTTCTGTTTTTGGTTTTTTGTGAAAAAATCGGACTTTAGTACAAGCTAGTGGTACAGGGTATCCTAAAGTCGTCCGCGCCCGACTTTACGTCCGCCATTTTTTTTTCATAGGATTAGTTTTTATTTTATTTGTTATAAAAGAATAATTTAAACTCCGAATTTTTTAACCTTAAAATAAACATTTTAGTAGTTATATAATAATAAAAATTAAATGTGCATTTTTTTACAAATTAAAATAAATATTTTTAATAAATTTATACACAAATTATTTCAAATTTTCATGGTAAAAATTTAAAAAAAAAATATATATGTATCATAAACAATTGCCGTTGTTGGCGAATTTAATCAAAATCGTTCTTGTAATCACAATATTATGAACTGACTAAAGGAACAATTGGTTTGTGATTGATTGTACCAGAACCAGTTTAAGAACTGAAAATACCTATATTGGCTTTTATAGATACTGATACTTTAGATAGCATTGGTTGTTTTCCAACGAGAAAGAGCTTCTAAATGAAAGAATCTTTTAGTTTTAGTTTAAAAATACAAAATAATTTTTTTTTGTTATCAAAAACTAGAATGCCCGGCTGACGTTGTCCTGCCCTACCTTGGGCTTGAACCCAGATTTTTCAGAATAAATATGAGACCGAATTTAGGGAGAACTACAAAGTAGTTCAATACTTATTGATAAGTTCGTCTTTCGATGAGACAAAGTTACAGAAATTCTAAGGAAATTAAATCAATCCGCTCGATTCGTCGACCGGTAGTCGACCATTACCAATAGTTAGCAATTGCTCAGAGAAATCTTCAGTATATGGATCATTAAGCAATGCAACTCCCTTGTTTGTTGCCAGCTGAAGTTTCTTCACATAGCGCCATAGATTCTATGTTCTTGGAATTACTGGCGGTGTTTGGCGGAAATCGCCAGACACTTCACGGGCAATTCCTTATGCTTCTTCAGACATTTCATTCGCAATGTTTCGTATCCTTCTTGCATTACGGCTTTGTCGGGAAAGATTCGATCATCTTGGTCGCAGCTTTGTTAATGATGATTCAAAGAGAATACAAATTACTGATGATTATATATATATATATATAAATATATATTATATTATTATTATATACATATATATTTCTTCCAAAATTTATATTATCAAATTCTCTACTTAACCATAGACTAAATTACGTTTGTTATTCCATGTCAGATGCGTTTTTGTTATACCACGTTTTATAGTGACTTCACGGAAACGCAGTCGAACGGGATAAAAATCCCTATGTCCATCTCCTGGTTCTAAGCTACCTCTCTACCAATTTTCAGCCAAATCGGTCCTTCCGTTCTTGAGTTATAAATAGTGTAACTAACACCGCTTTCTGTTTTATTAATTGATTGTGAAGCTATCGTAACTAAATTTTAATGCAATGTGTTGGTAATAAATAAATAATTTTTCAGCAATTTCATTCGATTTAGTAAAATTTAAAAACGTATTTTTATATGCCTAATCTTTCTACAATTTAGTAAGGGAGCTCCCCTTTTTAATATATTTTTATAGCAGCGCTCAATGGTTTTTAATTCTTCCGGCATATTACTTATTTTCCTAATATCGTAAAATAAAATAGATTTACACCAAAAGCTTGGAGTCGGAAGAGTGCAATCGATGGCTTTACAAACTCGTTCTGAAAAAGTCAATCCTATTTCTTCTTCTCTCTCTTTAATTCTCTTTTTTATAATTATAATTTTAAAACTTCGCTATGATTAGATTTCTAAAAAATCCCATAAAATGTCGCTTATATCCTCAATTGGTCTCAAGCATCATTATGGTTAGCTTGTTTAATTTCTGAAACTTCAAGTTAACAAGCTTTCAGGGTTTCCAATTAAAATTTCTATACCAAAAATAATTGCAATTTTAATTTCAAATCAGCATATATAGCACTACGCAGAGTCCAAAATATTCTATACCGCTCTACAAATTCTACCCGTAGAGGCAAATAAAAAAAAAAAGGGAAAAACACATAAATAATAAATGTTGTTAAAACTAATGTGCGGCCCTCATTAGCCCTTGGCAACTGCATAGACGAAAGTGCGCTCGGGGCGCAGGGGTTGTTGCTTGATGCTGCCAAATCAAAGGGTGCAACGATGTGTGGCAAGTAAACATTATATGAAGAAGATGAAGTGAACGCAGGGGTTGTTGCTAGTTGGCTGGAGTTCGACGCTGGTACCATAGTACATACAAGTCGACCACATCTAAAGAGTTATTTTCGTAACTTTTTAAAACTCAAGAACAACAAAAACAATACCAGGAAACACCAGGACAGGCAGCCAGCTCAAATCAAGTGTGGTCCGTCAAAATGAATGAGAGCAAGTTCATAAAGGAGTTTGGGGTCATTTTTCATTTTGCCGGGGTAGCAAAGCAGTTGAAAGTGTAATTACTCAAGTAACTTGGAAATTTGTATACTCTACAATAAACTGAGGCTAATATGAAATGGTCAAGAAGTTTGTTACAAAAAGTGAGCTATTGGCAAAATATGTAATATTAAAGTCTATGTTTTATATACATATATAAGACAAATCCCTTTACTGTACTGTTCTGTTGTAGAGCAAAATGATAAATTTAGATTTATCGTCAGTTTTATATACAATAAATAGAAGGAAATCCTTTTGAATTATTAATTAATTATTATTAAATGATTAATATTAACAACCGGAAAAGTGCTGATTGAACTTTTTACAAGGTGTATCACAGTGAGGGGTATGGTAGGTTTTGTTGTGACAAAAGTTCATAAACGACTCTCAATCCAAATATAAGTTTGTATAAAGGGTATACTAAGTATGCAACTTAAATGTTAGGTTGGGTGACTACAGAAGCCAATAAGCCTGGCTGTTTCTAGGAACGCTTTGATCTCAGAGATGGTTAGAGGTCTGTTGGGAGGCAAATATAATTAATTACGGATAATTAGTTTGTTTTGAAAATACCCTATATATAGAGTCAAAAGAGCCGATCGGTAAAAAAAAATATGATTTTGGTTTGATTTTAAAGATATCGTAATTCTAGTGTAATATCCTGATTGCAATGAGATGTATCTCAGAGTCGTCCCAGCTTGAATTTAATATAAGCTATCTTTTAAGTTTGGTGTACCTTTGATCTTATCCTGAGTGCTTTAGACCTTTGGCAAACTGTTTGACTGCAAGCTTAAATTTAACAATCATATTTGCAATATTGTAAATACTGATGGAGGGGTTCTGTCTTTTATTATATTAAGCGTTGGCCGAGACTCTAAATAGTTCAACGACCCTTACACAATCAAACTTCTTTACACTTCTCTCATCCGCCCAATTTTGGAATACAGCTCATGCGTTTCGAACCCTCAATAACCGCCTTTATCGAGGCGGAACTAAGTCTGGTGAAAGGCAATTCCTACTCTTCGCACTTCGTTGCTTAATTTGGGATCCACTTATTAGACTGTCTTCATATTCTTACAGACTTCGCATTATAAAGCTGCCCGGCGTTATTGATTCTACAGAACTTCTTAATAAAGTTACTTCTGTCGTATCCACCAGAGTACCTCGTAGTTTTCGCCCATAAGCCTTGCAACCTTGTAGAAAAAATGTTGATCTGCATAATCCTTTCCGTGTCTTATTCTCTAATTATAATAGCATTTTTTTATTTTCTCTCTTTTGAGCGGTTTTTCTATCATGTCGTCTACCCTAAGCCATCCTGATTAGCCTCTTCGAGCATCCATGACCAATCCTGTATTATCAGGCGCCTATTTGATCGTTGATACTCTTTTGATTTTTTTTTTGTTTCCAATAATAATATATACTAATAGTTCAAGAGTATTTCATCTTCAGTCAATCCTTATCTTCCGCATGAGTTCTGAAAAATTACCATAAAGCTAAACTATATTTCTAAATATACAATATCTGCAGAATATTTGCCAAATCATTTACCACTTGAACATTGATGGATGATGACGACCAGGATGCGATGCAATAAATCACACTTCAAATGCGAGTGACAATCCAGTTTGTTGTTTATGCGCCAAACTATGGCGATCTGTACCGGCATACTTAGTAGAAGTTTGGGATTTGAGTAATCAGCATTTAATGCACATGATTCAGTACGTTAGTGACTTATCCCAAAAAATGAAAAACAAATGAGCTAACCATATTTCTAGGGTAAATATGAAAGTACATTTTGTAAAAATATTTTACATTGCGCAGTGCAGGTGTCCTAAGTAAATACGAGCACACTACAAATCAACTTTTTACCCTAGATTCGTGGCTATATGTCAGTCAGTTAGCCAGCTGTCCGTCCAACCGACAAACAATGCAAACAATTAACGAGTGAGCAGCGCAGAAGGGAACTCCTCGACCATTTCCTTTACAACCAAAAATTTCTATAGGAAAAAAAACTCGCGTGTTGTTACCACATATAAAAAATCATAACGGTCGCTTCTAGGTGTCAAATACAGTCGGAGTGAAAAGTATTCGGGCACATGCTGTAGGAAACAATTTAGCTACAGAGAAACTGACGGACTACGAATAAATTTGCCACATACTGTATGTGACGGACTTACAACACACCCCGTAGCTAGTAATTTACGCCACAATAAATGCAGTTAACTACTTGTTCGATTTTCTTCTGATATTTTGGGGTAAAAATTGCATTTTTTTATAGAACCTCATAATTGTTACAGAATTTTCGCGCTTTAGCATTGCCTTAAGCCGGAAGTTGCATTATACAAAGCCGTACTAAGCTCAGCTTAACGTAAGCAATATTTGCTAATCAATGCACATTTCGATAATCATTAAAGTCCGTGGCCACCACCATTAACGACAGGATACAGGGACATTTTATCTGTTTACATTCTTATAACTAGGCATGAAACCGTTGTTTTGATGACATTTTAGTGCCAACCTTTAAATTTAATTTATGCATACTCGCAAAAAAACAAGTTAAAAAAAAAAATTAACAAATATCAACCATAAATTACGAATGTCACTTTCATTATGCAGATGGCGCTGCATAACAATTAGACTGATGTTCCTCATGCAAAATATATTTATGAGCACTTGATGAACTGCATTTCCATTTCCATTTCCATTGCTAGCGGGGTGTGCCCGTGCCTGCTTTCGTACTGGTTGCGCTCATTTGCATAACAATCAAGTCATCGTTTGTGGGTACATCCCGAAATACATATAGAAAACTAGCGGCAATGCCTGAAATCATCATATTCCTGACTCCTGGGCCCTGCGTCTGGCTGCTGCTCTTTGGGGTTGAGAGGCAGATCTAATGGTGAACATACACTAGCAGCGGGTGTGAAGTTGTAAAGTTTAATGTATTGTTTGCCTAACAGTTTATTCATTTGGAAAACGTTTTTTTTTATGCCCTTGCTGTAGGATTTAGGCATTTCGGGATGTATAAGGATATATGAACAGCACGGCCAGCTGAGTCGTCTTTCTGTGCATTTGAATGTTAATAGTAAAAATTAAGCTAACATATTCAGCAGGTTTTTATTTATTATTATTTCTTATTGAACTCTACAATAGTCGAGCCGATTCGAATCAGATGTACTCACATTGATAAACTATGTACAATTTTCTTAAGTACAGAAATTGTCCAAGCCTTTTTTTTTCAAAACCAATGGAAAGTAAATCCTACAACCTTAATTTAGATTTCGATTTAGTCTGTCGGAGCGACTATACATACTATCTGTAGAATTAAAAGAGCTCTGTTAAAATCAATGACTGTTTCTCGAAAATCTTATTTTAAGAACTATTTGAATTACTTTTGGTCCTAATCTGAATTTAAAATAAGTTATATTGCGAAATAAAATTAACTTTTTTTTTTTATTAATGTGTTTTTAGTTTGGTAAATCGAAACTAATTTGTTGACAAGAGGCATAGGCATCGTGAATCTTTTCCATTGATCCCGGTTGTGAGCTAAAGCTTTTAGTTCACCCCAGGTCTTTCCGTATATCTTCAACTTCTCTTTGCAGAGTTCTTGGCCAAGTTTTTTTTGGCCGCTCTCTGTGTCTGCGTCCTTGGGGATTCCAGTGCAGTGCTTGTCTGCATAATTCTTTTGGCTGTATACGAAGGGTATGGCCCAACCACTGCCATTCATCATGGATCTTCAGTGGAGATCTTCGATTGATATAACATTCGGCCACCAGATTTTTAAGATTCTTCGCAGACAGTTGTTAATGAAGACTAGAATCTTATGGGTTAGACTCTCTGTGTTTTTGTGGAATAATGTAGTCAATTCAATTCTGCACTTTTGTATCGAGTTTAAATTTTACGGGAATAAAGGTAAAAAGGAAATATTTCAGGCTGATAATGAATATTCCAAAAAATGGCCACCCAACCTAATACATAATTGCATTTAACTAAAGCAATGACTCCATATTTAACGTCATGTATTCACAGCTGTTCCATAATATCCAATGGTAACTGGAAACGTGTCTTTTAAAATTATTTTTTCCAAAAGAAGTTGCTTTTCCGGAATGAACAGATAGGTGACCCAAGTTTTGCCCGATCGGTCCTATGGACGCTGATACAGTGCTTGGGAACTATAAAAAACTTCCAAGTACCCAATGTGGTTACGATATTTTCAAAGAGAAACGAAATATTCATCTACAACTTTTGAGATTTTTCGAGGCCCTTTAAAACACCCCTATGGGACCTATATATTAGAAACCCGATATCAAAAAAAGGGAAACTCGTCTCCCGTAGAATAATCTGAATGTTTTGTTGACATAGCTCTTACTATCCCTGAGATCTAGGAGTTCGTTCGTACACCCTTATCATAGTTTAGGTAACTTTGGGGCTTCTTCAGAAACTTAATGTACACTTTATACCATATGTTGCAGCGTATAAAGAACATTTCGCAAAGAGCGAAAGTAAGGAACAATTTTTTTTGCATATTTTTCGGAATTAATGTTTCCCTTAAGATTTTGTATTATTCCTTCATGCAAATCGATACAAACATATTTATTTTACGATTCCAATAGAAAAATGTAAAGAAACAATATTTTCTTGTCATTATATCTCTTACTTACGATAGCAATCTTTTTTTAAATTTTGTACCTGACTACTAAACTCAAAATAATTTTTTTTTATTTTTCCGTGAAGCGAAAACTTTAATTGTTTTCTTTGTGAAGGGTCTTAAGATTATGGTATGGAAAGCTTTATTCTCGTACGTCTGAAAGATCTTAGTACCCACTGCTGCTCCAGACACTTTTTTTTACTGGACCAACGAGTCAACTAAAATAAAACTATAAAATTACTGCTCCACCCTTCTTAGTCTCACAAATTGTGAGACTTTACTTTAACATTTTATGTAAATTTGTTTCCTTTAATCTTTATGTTAGCAAAACCAGGTGACCTTATTTTTTTGGTTGTTTTTGACAACTTTCCCACGACTCAAGAGGTTCCCTATATGATCTTAAAGTCACGTCCATCAGGCAGCCAGAATAAAGCATAGCCTTGTCCCGCACAGTCCAGGACAGTAACAAAAAGGTGCACGGTTGTCCACCCAGGAACAATCCGCGTATATTTTAATTGAGTCAGCTGTGCTTGGTATATCCATGTTTTACTCCTTCCTGTTTGGAATATGGGCTTTGAAGTTGGTTTTACAATATTCCTGAGCGGTACAATAGTCCAGTCTCTTGGGAATAAAAAGATTTCCCATTTAGAATCCGTGAGTAAGCAAAGTCCAGATTATTCCATTTTCGTCTCATCCGAAGAGCTGACAAAATCTCATATTGTTTAACCATTTCATCCAGAGAAAAGAGGTATAAGATGGTATCTAGTGCATCGTTTGGCTTCGAGCACAGTACATACACCGTTGATTAAAGTTTGTTTTCTTGTCTAGTGTACTAAATCGAGACATCATAAAGAAGGATCGGTCAAACGATGGTAGTACCAAGTGGACTAAGTTCGAAGGCATACCCCATTTTAGTCCAATGGCCTTTCTACATGTGTACATGGTGATCGTTGCCTTTTTCTTTCGATCTTCCGTGCTCAGGTTTCAGTCAAGTTTGCTATCAAGGATAAAATCAAGATATCTTGCTGAGTCGCTGAAGGGTAGGGTAATATCATTGAGCTTTGGATCGTGTGATTAAAGATTGAAAGAATAGTTTTGAATAGGCCGATTTATTAGATTCTGTAGGGGAGCTATAACTTTGGCTTCCAGGTGTTTATAGCCAGACAATTTACTTAAAATGGGATTCCCCGTGCAAAAATCTACCGAAAATTTGACTGCCAAGTCAAGGTATTTGAACATATATTTCAAGCATAAGGTAGATTAGATTTATTTCAGTATGACTACAAGAAATCATACAGCTCCCAAAAGCAACATTTTGTATTTAAGGGTATGTCTGCCCAGTTGACAAATATTATTATCAGCATCAAATATATCGTATAATACTACTTGCAATGGGGTTGCAATAATTTCTATGTTGCTTATAATTGAAATTGAATTTTCCATAATAACTGCGCATAAGAATGATATTTTCCATTTGCCACAAGACTAACTCAATTGTTTTTTCCAAAATCTCCAATTACATTAGCCACACAAGCTTCCTTTAACCATCTGATGACAATAAAAGATTAGCAGTCCTTATCATATCTACTATATCGATATAAGGCATTTTGTAGTGCCCTTTGATTTACATGTGTTTACATTTTGTGTGTACCACTTTTTATTTAAGGCTACGATGTGACGTAAATCTGCTTAAATTTGACTAAAACCGCTGTGATCGGCTTAAAAATCAGAGCTTGCATAACATTTTGCAGTTTTTCCTATCAGGGTTACAACTACAGTCAACATACGCACAAATGCGACAGATTGTCTTCCTTTGGAACAGCAATGGAAAATTAAATAGCTGCAAAATGTAACAAAATACTCGAACGGCTGTTTGTTTATCCAATGTTTTTCGGTTAGATGAGCACACAACTCAAAAAGAGAGAAAAAACGGTAGGTAGTTAGAACCTACATGTCTATGAAACTGTTGCGAACCCCTGACACAAACAATAACAGCAACAGAAGAACATCACAGATTTCACAGATAAACCAATTCGAGCAGGGCAATGAATTGGTAAAAAGGTCGAGCAACTTGTTCTGAAAGGCAAAAAATAAAAAAAATGAACGTGTAGTTGCAATACCAAAGCGAATCCGATGTGCTAAAAAGGGGTAAGGATAATAATAATGCTTAGATGCACGTGTTTTACGATAGGGGAGAAAAAAAAAGGATTGTCTTTGATACGAGGGGTGGCTAAAAACTATGCGGCCTAGTTACAGTGGCTAACATTGGCAAAATATTCAGATCCTGAAATGACGTCTAAGATGTAATTTGCCGCTGAACAATATACTATATCTTCATACAATTTGTTAAGGTATGCTATTTTTTTTGATCAAACAATTGTCCGAAACTTTCAAAGACAAATTTGTGTTCTTGAAACCGACTTTTAAGTTTACAAATGCATTTATCGAGGAACGGAATACAATACAATAACAATACAATACAATACACAATACAATAATCTAATAATCTAATCTTATACATTTTTTGCTTCAACGTTGCAATGTTTTTTTTTTTTTAACAATATAGCCATAAATAAATCTCAATTCTAACTGCATTAATTTAAAGGGACTAGATCTTGGTTTTTCGGTTGCAATTCTTGACTCAAGGGACTAAATAAACTAAACTGATTTCATAATATGACACGCGAAATTCAATCGGCGAAATCGTAGTCAACAGTTGCGTTGAATTTTGTCCCCTCAATAACATCCATTGTTTCAATGACCGGACCTCCAAATTGGAGTTTTCTAAGTGGCCAGGTGTATGATCAAATATCATAGGGGGTTTTCCGTTCAAAGTGTATAGTATATAGAGGATTTCCCGAATACGCATGATTCAGAGTGAGTACGTTCTCCAAAAACGTATTCGTTTTATAAATGTAGTTTTTATTTAAAATTTAATATTTATTTAGCGGGAAATTATAAGTGAAGCTTTTTTTTATTAAATAAATCAAAACATATTTTCCTAAACAAATTATTTAGTGCGTACTTACTCTGTTGTTATTTTACTTGGTTCTCATTATGTTCGCTCTGGACCTCGCTCTCGCTCTTAGCGTAACCCCAGTGGCCTCATTCCCCTTTTCCTCTGCATCCCGCATAAGTGATCATATTATTAAGAGAAAAAAACACTTTTGAGAAAGCCTACAGAAATCTTTTGCGTAATTCAGCCAAATTTTCCAACTGAGCTACAATCCCATTGCATTGAATACTTTTTCCTGATGCATTGTTCAAGGCATATTAGATAGTAATCAGACTTTGTCTGTTCTGGTGCTGTTGTCTCTTTATCTAATTAATGGTGCAAAACAATGCAAGGAGATATCTTTATAGAATTAGCCATTTGAAAACAGTATTTGAAACGGTTCTACGATCACGTTTATATAACTTTGGCCTACAAATTTGTGTACCTTCATCATCCATGATATGGCGATCAATATGTCAAATAATTGTTCATCCGAGCTTTTATTAATTTATTTTTTATATAGTTAATTAATTTTCATAAAGAAATTTCTGAAGAATCCATTCAATACTTGTTGTAGGGAGTAATATAAAATAAATTTTAAATCGAATTACAATTTAGACATTTCGATTTGGTTTAAAAAACGTCTGTTAAACATGACCAAACCAGCTTTGCTCCACTTTGAACGTTTGCTCTTCTCCAGATAGCAGATCTTTCGGTGCTACATCTTGGTAGAATAACGTTGGGTCTTACTTAACGGCTAAGGTTCAGACCTAGAAGCCTAGGAAATGCATGAGTTAAATTACAAAAATAAGTGCGTAGATTCCTGGCTTAACAGAACTGAAGGGATGTTTCTAAAACATTATTAGGCTTATCGTGCTCTTTCTAGTTCATAGCATTTATATGCTGAAATAATAAATATGCGATTGAAAGAAAAGAGTCGATTACTTTTCGGACAGCCCTCTTTTGCATGAGTTGCGCGCATCTCTAGTGCTAAAAAGGCGTAAAATGTACGTTTTGGCAAATAAATAAATTTCGATTTGTGATTAAGAGCATTTTATTGACGTCACTGTGCAACTGCATTGATAAATTGACACAGTTATGCTTGAGATTTATGCATCCCAAAATTCAATTTTACATGCTAACAAACGTCTCTAAGTCAAACAACTCACTGAGCTGTACAAGTAAAGTGTACCCAAAGGAGCAGCACTTGAAGCGGGATGTATGTAAAGTATCTATAACAATTTGTTTTCATTTTGGTTTTCTTATCGCGTCAAGGCAATCTCCAAATTGTATTTTTTTCCATCCGCCTGCATTAGCATAGTGCTTAGACATAATACCCAGCATAGCTGCACCGATAGCAATCTACCCTGTGATGACAACAAAAACTAGCTATGGAGCATATCGCTAATGATGCGGCCCGTTTTTGGGCTGAAATGATGGGTGCTACCCTTGGTAGTATGCGGCATTGTATGCAGCTTAACAGGACACCCGCTGCGTATTTGCGCCTTTGTAAGGACAGACAGCCAAATAAGGCACAGTTGGTATATGGTAGTATTATAATCATGATTGTTAAGATAAATCCCAACACCTTTAACAATGCTGCGCACAAATGACAAACGCGTTCGGATGCGGCAAAGGACAGCTTAGTGTTTACAGTGAAGCCAAGTTAGAATCTAAGTAGATCAATGGAACAGAACTTTTGCATCTTAAGGTATTGCAGTTCACCCTTAAGCGCTGCTTGTAACGGAAAATGTCAGTCAGTTAGTCCTTTAGTCCTTCATTCACTCAGTCAGTCTGTCAGTCAGTTAGCGCACTGCTTTTTCGACTCTTGCCGGTTCACTCAACTAAATAATTTGAGTGCCATTCATGCAGGTCCACACTGGCTCATGTTTCACTAGATCGACGCGTCGTCGGCCCGCTGCTTTTCCTTGCTCGGAATGCTCCTGCTGCTGCAGCTCTTGGTACATTCGTTTTGTAATTGTGTGGCAGGTGACGCGCAATCTTCTATTGTACAACTCACCCCATAACGAATTGTAAGGGCGCAAAAATGCCCCCTACAATAAACAAGCACACACACACATACATGAACTGCGGAATACAATATTTATTTGAATTTAAGTCTTTTGTTTGAAATCTGAAATCTGCACACATACGCACACTAATACATAATACTATATACAACTCAAGCTGCTTAGGGTTGTTTATATAGCTACCGTTAACAATATGTATGTAGTACCCTCAATACATTGACTTTTCGTTAAAATAATTTTTAGTTGTTACACATATTTTTGTTGTTTTTTCTTGTCAACTTTATTAGCAAAAATAAATAGAGTTTTTTTGTTTATTATAAAAATTCTTTGTTTTAGACCTATCACGTAAATATTTTACCTGACACAAAAATGACTAGCTCGCTTTTTTTTTAAAAGGATTGCAACAGTTTTTAACGCATTAACTTAGTTGATTTGGCGCCAATTCTACAAAACTCAGATAAAATCTATTTGGCAGATAAACTTGGGCCACTATGACCTATAACTTTTATCTACCATATAAAATTTAAGTGAGCTTTGCAAAAAAATGCTTTTACTATATGGCAAATATATCTTGCTTATCTATATAGTTAGTTTTAGTTTGAACTAATGACTAATGTATATATATATAATAGTTACAGATACATTTTTTATATGGCTTATTAGCAAGGTACATAAGATTCTCGTACTTAGTCTATAATGACAACCCAAGGGATTTGTACTTTTCTATAAAAGAACTAAAAATACATTTTCGAGCAAATCAATGCACTTTTAGTTTTATATATAAACCGTACAGCTCTGTATATACATTTGGAATACATTTTTTGAGTTTTGCAAAATTGTGGGATTAAATCTTGAACGCAAAAAATGTATTCCAAAAGTTAACAGGTTTGGCAGCAATGTACAAAAGAGAAACCAATTAATTGTCTATACAATATATTAAATAATATAGGAGACTCATAAGTCCAAATCTAATGCGTCGATGACTTTCACGGAAAGAACCCGGGAATACAAGAAAAATTAACGCGTGACTTGTTGAACTTGTTTTAAAATCGTAAAAATCTCAAAACCCCTGATCTGATCGTTTTTTCTTACTTTTGTTTGTTCTTTCGAAGTTATTTTTGTGTAATTTGCATAACTTTCGCGATATCTTTGGAAATATGATTATATTGGATGCCTTTACGTTGAAACTTTGAAGCGTAATTCGTGGAATTGGCTACAGCCCTCAAAACAAATTTTTGAGATGATAGATAAGATAATCAATTATACGAGAATTCTAAGCAAATCTGTAGGCCTCCTACACAGGACAGAAAAAAATATTTTTATGATAACTTCTTGGTCCAATAAGGATAAATTCTCATAATTTCCGCGTTCGCACCAAAGAAGAGCTACGGTAGATATATTTAACGACACAAGTTTATCTACTTATGTCAAGTCACAAAGACTAAGGTGGGCCGAACATGTTGCGAGAACGCAAAACCCAAATAAAAAATAAACCTTTTTTAATCAACCAGATGAGTGAAGATGAGGAAGAAAAGTAGTTAGGAGCTCCCGAGCACGCTGGATTGAGTGAAAGATGATTAAACTGGGAGGAAGGTTAGAGATTATTACAGAAAGATTACTCGAAAGGCAAAAGATGAATTATAGCTGTAACGCCAATTATGATGATGATTATACGAGAATGGAAAAAAGTGTACTATTGACTTGCACATTATTTTTCAATTTTCGTATATTGATTGATATTTTAAAATCTACAGGGACCAGGGAAATTGCTCATCGGCTACCGATATAACCGTGCTCGTAAAGTTTTATGCTTATTACTCAGGCGAGTCTTGAAAAAATTGTTCTACAAATACCTTGAATTTCAGAAACACTGTAAGATTTAAAGTTCAAAGATGTCCTGAAGTTGTTAAAGTCTGTAAGAGAGATTGAATCTATTATCTATCTACCTATGCTATAAAGATCGACGGGATTTGTTGAAATTGTATTCGGTGGGTAAAAATTATAAATGAGTTTTAAGCATTTGATTGTAGATCCTTGACAGTGACTTTTTCTGATAAAGTAAACATTTAAATTGGTTCGTCTTTTGTGGATTCGCCTCAACATTATGTGCCATAAATTATTTGGTTATATTGGCTAATTTAAGCCACTATAAGCAAGCAATTTGGTGTGCACTTTGTATATTTTTTCCGAGCTTCAACGAGAGTAAAGATAACATAGCTGGTATCCAATGGTAGTAGTAGTAAACTAGTACATCGGAGCTATTGCCAAGCTCTAGTGCCGTTAGAAGCCGGATCAAGTTGGTCATATCACGCATAGAAACTTATACCAAACAAAAACCTGAGCTTGCCCCCAAAACTATGCTACAACTGGTGCGTAAACTGTTGTTTGTAAGTGCTGTGCAGCGGCGAAGTATTCAGTGCTGGCTGTGGTTCCTCAGTGAAATCCTTCCAAGGCGGCGTCTGTGTGTAAAAGCTGCTGTGCTGATGCAGCGGTGGCTCCAGTGTAGGCGCCAGACTAGCAGCTGCATCGAAATTGCTGCGGAAAAGCTCATATTTCTCCTGGGAGAAGTGGCTGGTTGGGGTTGCATCTGTCTGTTGTGGTTGCTGATGTTGTTGCTGCTGGTAGAAACGCATGCTGCTGGCAAAGTCAAATCCTTGAGGCTGCGTAGCTGTTGGGTACTCCATAGGCTGCTGGTAATGCATGGCTGTTGCATGTGGCTGAACTGGCTGCTGTTGATTTGGATGTGGCGTGCCATATGGATAGCCCAGACGACCGCAACCAAACATAGGAAATGGTTGTGGGTTGACAAAGAGCGCGTCGAACAGCTCTTTGGTAATGCGTTCGCCGCTAAGCGTAAAGTTTTGCAGCTTCTCCAGGTCCAGGTTAATAGTATTGCCGCTCTCCAACACCTGCTCCAAGGCAAAGATATAGTTGTGCGCAAAACGCAAGATCTCTATTTTGGTTAGCTTGGTCTCTTCCGGCAAGGAGGGCAAAGTGACACGTAAACGCTCGAGTGCATCATTCAGCGTATGCATGCGATTACGCTCCCGATCATTGGCCTTCATGCGTCGAAACTTCTTGATGCGCACCACCTGCAAAGGACTGCGTGAGCGTGTGACGCGATTCTTGCCGACGGCATATTTGCGTTTTACACGCGGCGTTTCCGCAGCCTCTGGCGACTTGCTGGGCGTGGAGGTTAGTTGCGGCTCAAAGCTGTTGGCTCTGCTATTGAGATGCTCGACCAAAGTGCGTCCACTACGCGTGCTGTGATTGCTGCTGGTATCCAATAAGCCGGCAAAGCCATGTGGCGGCGAGCTGGCTTGTGCCTCCCAGACTGATGTATAGTCGGGCATAGGCGTTGCCGCATGTTGCAGCGCCAAAGCATCAAACTCCAGGCGTCTGCGCGCTGTAACATTTGCAATATCCGTTTCAAAGCTTTTCTCATAGCCGCTATCAAAGGAGGAGTTATCGTCTTCGTCATCTTCGAATTCGTAAGCTTGTGTGTTGTTGTATGCATTAAAGCAGGCGGACATTTTGAGATCTTTCAGCTACGCGCATTTCCGACTTGCCGTTAAAGTTTTGATTTTGTCTTTGGATTGAATCGCAGTGTTAACCGTTTCGCGTGCCCGTACCAACTAAAAGTTGACCAACTGTGCGCCGTGGTTTTATGCCATCCATTAATGTGCGCAGTCACACACACACATACACAAATGCACGCACAACACTCAACACACCAAGCACACACATTAAGCCAGCCGATTTAGTTGGTAACAACCCTCGGCGCATTGTCGTCGGTCGTGACGGCGCCATAGCGCAAATCCCTAAAGATATGCGCGCAGTGATTGCCGCCAGGGGGTTGCTTTGTCCACAACAACAACCACACACACACATACACCACGAACCCGTCTATGCAGGTCCAACCAGTCACCACTACCAGTAAAAACACGCGCATTTTTTACGCTTTACTGGCGGTATTGCTTTTAAGCCAATCGGGAAGGATGTTTGTTTTGTTGAGGATCAGACCAAAGGCCAAACGTACGCCGCTGGCTTCAAAGTGTTTGCATATCAGGACGCTATCAATTGTCACAACATTGAACTTGCGCCCCACTTCAAAGATTTGCCAAAACCTTTTCATTAACTCTTTTTCTCCCACAGACCAGCTAAATCGTTTAGGGCTTATTGCTTGTCATATAAACGAATTATGGCCACGTGTCTTTCGCCGCCAACACTTCCGAAAAACGCAACATGTGTAAGCCAGTCCACAATTGGCGTCGTTGGCACGTGTCCGCGCGGCTGTTGCTTGCCTCAAGTGGTGGCATGTGGCGCGGTTTTGGCTTTTGTATGTAAGTAAGTTAGATATCATTATTAAGTGGCCAACGCCTGCAGATTTGTTGTGATAGGAGGCGGCAATTGTTTGCAAATTGCTGGCACGAGGTGGGAAAACTAAAAGCTTAAAAAAATATCATGATATTATTTATTTACTGTCCTTAAAAAAAATGAATTGATGCTTCTTGAAGAACTTAAAATTGCCAATCAAAACTCACACCACTGGCCACGTGTCGGTCTAAGTGGCTCAACGCATGCGGCTAATTCAATATGGGAATAATTTTTTAAAGAACACATCGCTTTAAAATGAAAAATTTTGTAACACCTCCTCTTCTTTACAAAAATGGCAGAACATTTGGATTGCCCGATAAATCATGATTTAACGTAACAATGAATGTTGCGAATGAAATGCTTCAAATGTCCTATTTTGAATCTTCGTGCTAAGCAGAGACCGTCATTTTCTGTTGAAGGAATTCTGCAAATATTGTATCAAAACCATTGTTGTGCGAAAAATTTATCTTGGTTAAGAAATTATGTAGAAAGATGGGTCATGCGACATGTTTAGAGATAAAAGCATTTTTGGACAATGGAGGTAGCACGAAATTGTTTCCGGTGCACTGCCGGAAAATTATTTCTCTTAGGGGAGCTAAGGGATTCTACAAGAGCTTTCTTTTTCTTTTTTGTATTTAAAAACAAAATAAGTGTTTGAACTGTGATTGGGTTTCGTCGCAAAATTCAATGTTGATTGTAGAAGTAAAATGTTTACTAATAGACTAATCTTTCGTAGAGCTGATCTTTTTAGGTTCGGTATCAGTCGACGATACCCTACATGTATTTATTTTGTTTTTGCTACAAACCTATTTTTATTCCTATAGTTACATAAATTTCAAGCGATTTTGATGAGAATGCGGTAATTTTCAAAGTCATAGGTTGACGGGTGTGTGTAAATCGATTGTGGGAATTGGCGAATCGCATCGAAAAAAATGCAGATGTTGGTTTTTTTTTATTACGGCCACATGAATAATCTTACCGAAATTGGCGATTCTAGCTCCTTTTATATATTTGCTACTTAGAGTCAAAAGTTATTGGCAACGGGATTGCAATTTGAACGTTTTTGTTTATAACTTTTGTAAAATTCGTCCGATTTTTTTCATTTTTGATACACCTATGGATGAAACCATGATGCAGCTAAGATTCAGATCGAAATATAAAACTATGTTGCCAAAAACCACAAAATTCTTAAAATAACTTTATTCAACAATCTTCTGAGGAAATTTGCGCATCAGGTGGTAAAGTTTGGTATCTCTAGCTCTTATAATCTCCGAAATATAGGACATGGTTCAATCGTTAACCAAAGATATGATAAGCAATTTGGTATAGAGGTGGAGAACTATCGATAGTCGGCGCCATCGATAGTCGACGATAGTAATTTTACAACCATCGATGGTTGACGATAGTACTATCGATAGTCGACGATAGTCCCGTCCATAATAATATACAAATTTGGTTTTAAATTTAAAGTTTGTTTAATTTTTAAACAAGAAAATTTTTATACGATATTAATGTTTTATGATCCAAAAGTTTTGGTTCAAGAATTAAAGAATGTTCACATTTTCTTCCTTGAGCCTGGTTCGCCTCTCCGAAACAATTAGGCCACAGAATGCATCGACGATCTACAACTGCCGCTTGTCATTGCTATATTGTCTGTATCTGCCTAAATACCTGCAACTGGAATCTTTTCAGATGATCGGGCAAATTTGAAGTATTTCCGCTGGTTTTGTACTCCTTTCCGCAGTGAATGCAATTTGCCAATTTTTTGTCATCTGACGTTTTATAGTATTTCCATACTTGTAAGATTTTACTTTTCTTTTTTTGTGTTTGCACATAGTCAAAATACTTCATAACTACAGTATGAACTCGGTAATCGCAACCCTCGATACACGCAATTCCTCGATTTTTGCAATACTCAGAAATATAGCATCGTAACCTTTTTTCCTATTTCTGAAAGAGCTTCGTGGATCGGCTATTATAATAAACATTAATAAGAATAAAGTGCGGACAACAATAATCGAGATGTTTAAAAAAATAATTTTTCTAGTAATCTATTTTTCCTTGGTGGTTGCAACCTCCTCAATAAGAGGAATTACATACAATTCTATTAGTTGCGGTTATCGAGTTCATACTGTACTTTAAAAGCATTATGCCTCTTTGAAGAAAGCAACAATTTTCTTTTTATTGAGGTATCCCTGCTTTAATAAATTTTTTCACAAATATTTTTTTTAGCAGACGCCACAAATAAACGCGCAAATTGTACTTTTTGTTGATGTGATAACTATCGGAGAACTATCGATAGTACTATCGGCACTATCGTAAAAGTCTGGCTACTATCGATGGTAGCTCGATAGTGCTCAACCATCGATAGTGCCGATAGTACTATCGATAGTTCTCCACCTCTAGTTTGGTATAAAGGACTTGGGACATGCCACGCATCCTTCTGTACGTTAAATACATTGCACAAATCTAGTATGCAAAACATTGGGAAGGTGTTCAAATGAAACATTTGGAAACGTTATTTTTCAGTGTCTGAGCGCTTTTTTTAGGAGCTTAAGGTTTCTACAAAAGATTTCCAATTTTCTCTATTTGTGCAATGTGTCTTGTGGAATATCATCGTATTCTTTCTGCAAAGTATAGCAATCCAAACATATTTCAGCTTCTTAATTTCTACATTTTTGTCTCTCTCATGAGTAGTTCTCCATAGTTCTGAATTTGTTAAGGGCCTTGGAAGTAGTGAATATGTTAACATAGCCGAGCTTATTCAAAATTTCATTAAAATATTGGTGTTGCACTTTGGAACGAAAAAGACTGGTCATTGAGTGATCTCGTCTCAGCAGGCAGTACCAGTTTGTACAATACCATCAAGCGAGGTGCATCTAATACGCTATCTTTGTTAAACTCCGATGAAAGTTTGCCCGAAAAATTAAATCAGCTATTCAATCGAGTGCTAACCAAGCTTTTAGCAACACACCTTATGTATTGATGGCGGTTACACCAAAAAGATTTCCTACGTATGATGTTCTGCGGTCTGCCGAAAAGGATGAATTGCAAGATACTGACGTTATTAGGCTTGTTTTAAATAAAGAAGTGGATGAAAAATTATCAGATTGTTCTTCATCAGATACCGAGCAGAGATGAAGAAATAAAAAAAAATAAAATGTTTAAGTAAAAAAAAATCTTTTTATATTAGTTTTTATTTGTATAAAACTGATAAGCTAATAAGCTTATAATAGATTAATAAATCTTATTCTTTCTGAAAAAGTTTTCTCTAACAAGGACAAAATTGATTTCAGGGTTCTATTAAATTATATAGCTGTCGGATTCGTACTCAATATTGTAAATATGTTATATATTCCTTATACATAAAAATAAAAAAATAGTTATGAAAATTGTTTGAGAAATGTTTTAGTTTCGGGTGAAATCCGCTAGATATCGAGTAGAGCAGTTTTACATAGATATCTACAAAAAAAAAATGTATGCCATTACGAATTTACTAACAGAGTTCCTAAAGTTAAAGTCCGAACAGATAATATTGAAAAAAATATGAACTGTTTTCTCAAAAGTTGCTGAATTATTTCTGTCCTCTTTGGGGAATCTGAAAATTCCGAAATGATCTGTCTGAAATACGTGTGGCGCTTACCGGCGTATATATAGCAATTTAAAATTTAATCTTGTATCTGAAATATAACCAAGTAAGAAATGTGTTTTTTTAATCCCATGACTCGAAAAAAACAAAATTTTTAATTTATTTGCAGCTTCCTCTGATAAGGACTCCAGAAATTATGTTGTACAAACGCTTTTGAACGAAAAAGCTTTCATTTTGCTGCAACACCAAAAATTGATCATTTATAAAATTTCTGCTCTCTCACAAGAAAAGTAGAAAAGATCTTGCGCAGCCATGATCCAACAATACGAAGGTCACGCAAAGCGCAGTTCTGTTATTCGTGTCTCTTTCAAAAGAAAGCGGGCTCACTTTTTGTATGGTAGCTACATGAAATAGTGGACCAATTTGAATCAAACTTCACACCAACGTAAAGATTTACATTAAATTAAACTCACATAAATTAAGTTGCGATATTCACAAAAGCAAATCGGTCTTTTCTTACTTTTTGTCATGCCTGCATCTGTTCTGTAACTTAGCATTTCTATGTTAGATCATTACAGCATCCTGCTGCCATACCATTTTGGTTGAGAATAGTTAGAAATTTTTTTTTGTTTTTTAAAATATGGCAAGCAAATTTATGTGAGTTTAATTTAGGGAAAGTCATATCATAAGTTTGATCAAAATTGGTCCAGTATTTCACATAGCTCCGATACAAAATGTGAACCCGATCCGATTGTTTGCGGCACCTTGTAAAAATCCAATGCATTATCAGCAACAACAATTAATTGGTATCTGCTTGTTTATGAAGAGCCATTTATTTTGCTCTTTTCCCATAAAAGCGGCTACTCTAACTTCCTGGAAGCTGAGAACGAAGCTCGGATTCGGTCACAACTCATATAGTACGATAATATATGTATTTATAATATATCAAAGTTTTCTGGGTTTATCAACATTTTTGATTTCCTGTCCCAGCCGAAGATGCAGCATTTCAACATGACCTCAACCTGTTAAAGCCCAGAGAACTACCACAACGTGCAAAAAATCGGCAACTTGTAATGTGCATGGTACATATGTGAAATTTCAGTTTCCTGCTTAGGCCTTAGGGCAAAACGACTGACTGTGTTGTGCAACTCGAAGTAATCTACCCATATAAGCCAAGGTTCTGAGTAAACCTTATACTATATGTGGACATATATAATTTCATCAAAATTCATTCGCATTGTGAGCCAAAGTAAATATGCTTCAGGCTAATTGCATTCTAACAAGCAAAGCAAATTCAATTTTCCAGCCTGCTTGTACTTTGTTTATGGGGTTTTGTAAGTGTGCATGTGTGTTTGCCCAGCTTCTGACGATGTCCAACCCTGACTGCATCTGCATTCGTTCCAAACACGTTGCTTAGCCTCAGGACACACCAAACATATAAGGCAGCGTCGAAGGGAGAGTTTGTTCAGTCAAGCGAATGCGCTCACAAATTGATTTGTTGTATTTGAGTGTGTGAAAGATAGAGCTCTGAATTTGTACATATGAGATATTTTATTCATATCATACATCTTAGCATAACTTTTACTTAAAAATATAACTTGCTTATTTTTGGTTATCACCTGGGCTTAAGCCTACTTTACGTAAAGGAATTTCCACCTCATACAAAGGATCCATTTCGATGGGCAACGCCGCATGCATGAAATGACTACCCGAACTGCTTGGCACTGGCGATGAATTGGATGACGAGCCCGAAGACAACTCTATGATATCAGAAATATTGGACAACATTCTGTCAGCAGTCACATGGTTAATTATGCGGCGTGCCTTTGAGCGGATGGATTTGGGTAGACTCTTAGTTGCTTTCGCAATGCGTTTGGGTTTAAATGAATTTTCTAGAATAATTACTGCATCATCGGATTCCGTGGAGTTTGAAGAGTCGGAGGTAATGTGTTTAAAGCGCTTAAAGCGCGGCTTGGGTTTTATTATGTCACATTCCGGTGTATCAGATGTAATATGCACAAATTTCTTGATACGTTTGCTACAGTTAATACGTCTTATCTCGGAATTTGGAGTTGATCTGTTGCTATCGGGCTTCTTGAGCGATTTAAAAGTGGAGGATGTTTTATTACAGATGCGATAGTACTTTACAAAATCAGTGCGTTTTACGCGCACGCGTACACCACGCAGTTTTTCAATCTGTTTTGGCGTGAGTTTATTTAATGTAACAGTGAGCCGGCGCGTAAGGCACTCCTGCACAAGACGAGATGTTTTCTCTTCTGTACTATCAGCTTCAGATTCTGAACCAGATTCGGCCTCGACTAAAGTTTTCATACATTTTGGTTTGGGCTTCCTTTTTCTGGCAATGGCTTTTTTTAATGTGCGTACTTTTTCGTCGTGATTGCTGGAATTATCCGGTTCTGTCTGTTCTGTTTTCACTTCCAGATTGCTGTACTTTGCCATATCTAAAATGGAAGGCTTTGAATCTTCGACTGTAGGGGATACCGATACTCCCATAACTGGTAGCTTTTTATTTTCTATTTGATTGGAAATTTCCTCTTTTGGAAATTTTATGATTTCAGCTTCAGAGACATTTGATGTTTTCAATTCTGGAAGTTTTTGTTTTTCCATTGACAAACATTTTGGCGTTTCTGCAACTGGCGACGGCGCATTAATGTGTGTCTCACCGCTCTTAAGTATTTCTTCTACGACTACAGGCACTTCTTCAATGATATTCTCCGAGCACCTTGGCATTTCGTTTTTTGGTTCTAATTTAATAATAGCGTTTGTCATATCATACAGTGCCTTCATGTTTTCCAAACATTTTGACATTTCAGTTAGATTTCTTTCTGCTCGATCTGCGGCAGGTGTCTCTAAATGTGCAGAATTATTTGTCTCCTCATAAGGTGGCACAAATTCTTTTTTCACATCAGCGATACCCTCAAATTGATCTTCGTAGCCATCACGCAAGGCAGTAGTGGAAATGCATGAATAAGAACTTTCGCTGTCATTGTTTATGGAATTGTTGGATCGCGGCTGTTCTATTTCATCCAATTCAATGTTCGATTGTAGCTTTGCAGAGGTTATTGGTGCGGTTGAAGCTAAGAGTGAAGGAGGAGCTGGTGGCGGCGGAAATGGAGTCTCTCGCTTAAGCTTTTTTAAACTTTGAAACTTTGACAAGAGTGGAGTGCTTTCCATAAGGACATCTTCATTATTTTCCACAGTCGATAAGCCATTTGGATCTAAGCTCCATATATTAGCAAAGCTCTTAAAACCCGTAGTTTCATTGCTATATTTGTCGCAATCCTCCAGTACCTGACCAAGTTGACGCTTAGAAATGCTTGGACTCTCTTCAATAACAGGTTTTGGTATCTCAGGTGTTGCTATTGGCATTGGAGCTAATCCCTCACCAGCCTCAGGGGAATGACGGCCACTGCGTGTAATGCGATCCATATCGGAGATCATAGCATTAGCAACCACGGCTGCAGCACGTACGCGTCTGCGACGGCCTGTGCTAGTGTAACAAGCTTCCGAATCATCAGAGGTCTGCTCCTCCACTTCCTCCTCTGAAATGACTGTAAATTATTGAAGTAAGTTATGTTATTAAAGAATTCAAAAATTTATAATATATATAATATATATTTCCATACACACCTTCATCCCAGTACTTGCGCGTATTGCGCCTGCGTTTCTTATCATTGGAATTTTTTGCATTATCACGCATTTCCTGCTCTTCATCCTCGTCTACACTAAGTTCAGCTTCCACCTCTGTCGATGCAGCAGCATTTTCATAGCCCTCCTCAATCGCACCATAGTCCAATTGTGGTCGATTTTTGTACTTTGCGTAATCAATTTTTAAATACTTAAGACGATCATTGGCCTCCGCCATGTTTAAAGATACAAATTTTTTTTTTAAGTCAGTGCTGTTTATCAATGCATTACATCGTTCATGCAAAGTGCTCCATTCCAGCGCCCATGAGAAGCGCTTATTACGTGGCTGAAATGCCACTGTCAATAGATCCTTTATAATACTGCGCGGCAGTCGTAGTGCCTGTAAAGCCTTGTAGATTGGTTCATAGTCGGCCAAAGGCGCATCGTGATTGGTGATTGTAACAATTTCATCCACATCAATTGTAGAACTTAATAATTCGTATTTAATATGGTCCGTTTTATCACCTCGGCCCGCACCTTGACTGTATGGCTGTTCATCATCGTCTCTATAAGCACGTTTTCGTCTGATACGCGAACAACGCTTGACTTCATTGTAATAGCTTGATATGGGATGCAAGTAGAAGGCTGTTAGCCAGAACTCGGCCTCCATAAAAGCATTATCAGAAAAGACTTTAGCCAAGTCAGCATAGTTATCCGACAGTTTGTGCTCTAAATTAAGCATAAATTGGGTCGTCAATCCTGGATGATATCGCCAAATTTCTATTGTATTCAGCTTATTTCCAATTATCTTCAAGAGCAGTACTATTTTAGCAAACTGCCAGCCTTTGTATGCCTATACAGTTTGTAAAAATTATTATTTCCATGTTAAATTACAGATAAGCAATACTCACACGTTTGGCCAACAATGTATATACAAAGTCAAGCACCTCGTCATTATCGGGTACATTTTGAAATACGGGGTCGATTTGCCGGTCACGCTCTTCATCAACGTCAAGCAGTGGTTTCTCATCATCGTCATAATTTTTATAATTCCCAATATTACTGGCGCGGTTTCCCTTGCAAATCTGTTGCTGATAGTTCAGGTTTAGTTGAACTGTGAATGGCACTGCATGGCTGGTGCGTTGGGCTTCCAATTTCGAGAGCTCTTTGAGCAGAAAGCTTTCACTGTTTTCCCGCTGCTCTACATAGCGATGCATGTAAACCTTGAACTGTGATAAATTAGCCATAAAGTCGTTTTCATTCATCGCCATTAACTCCAATATTTGATTGCCTAAGATATAGCTTATATAAGCATCTAAAATAACAGCAAATGATGTGATTAAACTTAAGTTGAATTTTTTAAACATTATGTGCTCAAAGAATCCATATTTGCCTAGGCCTAATCGTACACAAATTTGGGCAATAAGTCGTGCGGGCGTATATGTTGTATTAGCCGCGCTGGACGCTTCCTGCATGCTTTGGCAGTAAAAGCGTATATTGTAAACCTGTGTAAAGGAGAACGATAAAATATGCGTTACTATATTGGAAAACAAATCAGCTGGTAAACAAGCCTACCAAGTTGTCTATATTATAACCACGATTATCGTCGGCTACAAATATAGCCAACAAATAAAGATGAGCAACCAATGTAATTGACGATTGTTCACGTTGTAAGTACTCCAAGCTGACATTGGCATTGCAGCTTAGCCAAGCGGCCATAACGCGTAGTGAGACTTGTTTCACAGCTTCCCAACTACCTGAGTCGAATAATTTGATCAAGCGCAGCAGAATGATATGTAAACTTTCCTGCTTCAAAAATGTATTATCTGTAAGTCAACAAACATAATAAACATTTCCGATATAAAAGAGATTTAAATGATTAACTTACCTTCATCTGTAGCTGGTGGCACTGCGTGCTCGATGGTATATTGTTTATTCAGGCGTAATTTTGCAAATATCTGTTGCAAATATGGCACATTCCAAGGCTTTGTCCGTAATCTTAACAAATATTGCCAATCGATTTCGGAAAGCAAATCAATTTTGGCAAACGTTTCTGACGCCTTTTCGAGGTATAATAGTAGCATAACTTTGTATGTATTATAGGAAACCATCCATTCTTGAGCAAACATTAAATGCAGTGAATGGTGCGCGAGCACTTTGACAATATGGCATAGCTCATTGGACAGCTCGCTGCGCTTATGCACGCTACAGACTTCCCAGCCATACAACAATGTTTGTAGTCGATCATCGCCCATTAGTTCATACACATCCACATCGCTGCAGGTGGTATAGAACACAAACTTTTTCTGCAAATAAAATTGTTTGTTTTTATCTGTGGTAGCCGTGCACCTTGCTTTAACTTACGGCTAAGAAGTCGTCATAATTGATTTTTGAAGCACATTCAATAAATTTGTCTCCATTGTGAAGTTCCTGGGGCAATATTATTTCCATTTTTTTAAATGTATGGAACTAATTTAATGATTAAATTGTGCAATATTTTTGTTTGCTCCCCGGCATTGTTTTGTCAAATAAATGCAAAAAGTGTGTACATACACAGAAAAAAACTGCTGGTGTGTACTCAATAAGTAAAATTATGTATAGCAAGAAGCTTGTGTCAGGGAACAAAAGATAAGCCGATAGCTGTAATCGATTACACTTTCAAATAAGTTTCTTGACATGCTCTTTATTATGCAATTTATCATTAAGCTATTAATATTGTTATAAACAAACTGTGTTAACAATTGCGTTATATCATGGACTTTAGCTTTTGTACTTTAAATTATTATATGATGCTTTGACAACATTGCGCTAATATAATAAATACTAAATTTTTTATTCATAAACTGTCTCTCAACTTTTAATTAGTTAATCTTAACTATTTGGATTAATTTAATAAATGCAATACATATGCGCCTCCTCTTCGCCCCATTTAGGTAAAAAACTGTGATCGTGAAAGAGCCAGAGATTTTAGTTATTTTATGGAGTTTCGTATTATGGTGAAGGTTACCGTTAAGAATCTGGTACTGGAAACTGCGATTTTTAAAAACTAATTTTTCTCAAATTTTCAGTTTTGATTTTCATTGACTAAGCTGCTGAATATTTTTGAGCCAATTTAAATAGGGCTCTTTAAAACCAAATTTTTTATTCTTTTAATTTATGAAATTTTCTTATTTCTTATCATCAACTTAGCTCAAAGCCTACCCTATATATTTAATAGAAGACATACTTCTTGTGTATTCACAGGTTTTTTTTTTTCATTTTTGTTGGAATAACATTATTAATCAACAATAGGGTAATATGTACAATTTAGTCTTTAGGAATTTTAAACATGTTCAACTATAACATAACAATAAATATAAAATTAAATATAAATAATCAAATCGTTGTAAAGGAAAAATGCCAAAAAACCCATATGAACTGATACCCAAAACTAAAACTTAAAAACTAACTTATCCTAAAGGCGGGGAGCAAGCGCCAGGATATGATAAAATTCTGATGTTAAATACATATGAAATTTACGAGAACATTAGCTAGGCAATGTAATCTTTGCGTTGCATAATCCCTTGGCAAATTCTACACTAGTTTTAAAGTATTGTTCTTTGTCCCCATACTGGATAGCCGGAGTAGATAACTGCGAAGAAAATAAGTTTCATAATAAGTGCATTATTATGTAAACTTAGTAATGAATTTCGGTTTCAAAATAGGCACAATGTTCTGGAAAGAATGCTTATCCTAATAAGCTAAGCTAATACGTGTTCCTTAAAAGTTAATTTTGGATCTAGGACAATGCCGAAGTATTTAGTTTTTTGTTCCCAATCTATACTCTCATTATAAAAAGTTTAAAACGACTTGATTTTATATAATATTTTGCTAAAAAAAATAGCCTGAGTTTTAGCGCTATTAACTAGAATCTTCCAATTCTTAAAGTAACTAACTCAACGAAGCATTGAATGCATTTTGAAGATTATCCATGACAATTTGCGGAGACCGATCTGGGGATAAAATTGCAGTATCATCAGCAAAAATGGAAGCTCAGGAAATCAGATGTTTACAAGTTGTACAGTATAGGGGAATGTTTATGCAGTCGCAGGAACTTTTGCACATGTGTACTCTAAAGGATCTATTAGTAAGGAATCTTTGAATCAATTTTATTAAACAAAGGAGAAAATTATAGTTGTGCATTTTGTAAATTAAAACGCAATGATAGACGGAATCAATGGCAGCTTTAATGTCAAGCAACAACATTCTTGTCGATTTTTTGGAAGCGAAATTGGTTTTAACAAGATTACGAATTTTTGTTAGACGGGGTAAGATACTGAGATTCTTTCGAAAACCAAACTGAAGTAAAATGATTAAGCTCTTCCTTAGTAATTTTCACCCAAAATTTTACTTAGGTATGGTAATAAACTTATTGGTCGATAAGAAAGGGGATCATAAGCAGGTTTGTTAGATTTTTTGATAGGAATGGTTTTGGGTGGTGAAAAGCAATGTCCACCTCACTTTCCGTTAGGGCATCACTGGGGTTGCTTGAAAAATAATGATTTAAAACAGACTTCGTAGTTAAGAGATGCCATCTTTTTCTGTTTGTGATGAATCGTTCACTACCTTCTTTCATTTGGGATACTCTTTCTTTTTTGATACTTTTGTTCTTTTCTCTTATGATTTTGGTTAGACTCCCAAATTGAGTTTAATTTTTATTCAGCGACAACAGAAGGGAATACCACGATTACTTCTTGATTTTTTATGGTTAAACAAATTGATTTATTTTGTAGGTATATATAAAAATTTTTACATTGCTCAACAAGCGACGTAAGTTTTAAATACAAAAAAAAAAAAAAAATGTCATCGGAGTCAGTGCTTTGCATAATAAATTTTGTAACTACTGTTTATAATAGTAAATAAAAAAAATGGATTTAGGATACCCTGTACCACTGCAATAAAATCGGTATATTGCTTAAAAACACCAAAAGACATTTGATTGAATAATTAGGTTCCTTCATAAACAACCAAAAACAGACGAATTTTTAAGCAAAAATGATTTTTTGACCGATCGTTCCTACAGGAGCTATATGATATAGGCAACCGATGTTGATAAAATTTGGAATTGTGATTGAGACTTATAAAAAATCTTATACCGTGATTCAGACTTATAAAAAACTTCCGAGTGCCAAATTTGGGGGGTTGTGCTCCTCGCAGGAGCGACTGACTAAAAGGGGCGGATTCGTGGCGAAACAGCTCATGGTTTTTCTTCGTGACCATTTCGCCAGAAACTCAACCCATATCGTTCTACAGTCAACGTATCAAACTGTTATGGCACAGTGGGATTTCTAACTATTGAACAAACTCAAAAGACCGCTCCGTACCATTTTGCGTCGATAGAGGAGATTCAAGCCGCGTCGAAGAGACAGCTGATGGCCATTCCGAAATTTGATTTTAACAACGGTCGAAGGTTCTAAGATTGGGAAATTCGTTAGCATAAGTGAATTGTATCACGTGGCGGAAATACTTTAAAGGCATTAAATTAATTTGGGCAGGATTTGAATGATTTTTGCAATGTTCGTATCGCTCTAAGGAAAAACAATTTTTTTTTGTCAAAATTCGATTTGATTATTCAATGCTGATTATAGCGACTTTCTAACTTTTTAACATAATTTTTGTAGTGCGATTTGTCTTTTGCTTCAAAATAGACCTAAGTCTCGGCGATTATCTCTTGATCGGCGCTACCAGCGACCATTCTCTTAAAGTCTAAGGTCATTATTGTATTGCTGTTTTCTTGGTCAATTGCCCGCTGGGCACCCAATTTGCGCAGAGCTTTTGCATACCCAAATATACATGAAAGGAACGTTATGTGCAAACGTTGTTTTAATATCTTTTGAGTTTCAGATTTTTCGTTCAATTTAACTTTTCAGTTATCTGGAACCATTTAGTTGAATTTTTTTTTTTTATGTTTTCGTGCTCGGTGATCAATAGCCTTTCCTTTCAACTTATAAATTGTTTTCTCGCCTGGCGCAGAGTCCAGACATCACTGATCAACCCACTTTTTAATAGAACTTTACTGAACAATTTTTTTTTCCATTTCTTCAAAATTAACAAAAGTGGCTTTACTGAAAATGCTATATCTCTAAACTAATAGCCTTATAGCTTTAAAATATTTAAACGTATCTTTTAGAAGTTTGTGCGAACAATGAAAAGTATTAAATTCTAGTGACGCTCTCAGATAAAAACGATTCGAACTTTTAGATCACAGAGATTACAAGATATAATTCGTTAATTTATGAATATACCGAATTTTATTCCAATGTCGTGGGATAGGGTATCTCACTTGAGAACATTTTGTAAAAATAGAAACCGTCGATTAGATGTATTTTAAAGCATTCTATGGATATCAATTCTAGACATACTGCCTCACCAGGAGCAGCAGGAGGTAATCGTAAAGAAAAAAGTTGACGACATGTTATATTATTATATATATTAAATTTTTTGCAATATTTTTTTTTATAATTAAAGCAAACAATTAAGGAAAGCTAAAAAACTGCTGTTGCCACTATGGACGCTTCTAAATTTCAAATATTGATTTACAACATGGCTTAGCGAGGAACTTTTGACCTGACCTTTTTAGACGCGATTGTGCTTTGTCCAGTTTATAATTCTTTACATTGTTCCACACATAAATATGTATGTAGAGTATGTACTTTATAAGCACAATGTCATTGAAGTTGTTGCCAGCTGCCATATGCAAAGTGCAAACAAATTATTATTAGCTGCCAACTGCTGCTGCTTGAGCTACTACATCTTACAAAGAATGCGTCAAGGGTATTTCTAAGGAATGATGATGTTTGTGGTGACTACACTTAAGCCACAAGGCTTCCACGCGTGCTCCACTGCACAGCTATAACTTCACATTGTTGTGCATAAGCTTTAAATGCAAATTTTCAGAAAAGTCGTAGGAGGAATAAGGAAAATACATACCATATATCTGTTATCGCCAAATGCAATGGCTGACTAAGTGCTCCAGTGAGTGCTCCAGTCGTGTTGCCAAGTGTCTCGTAAAACGACTATATTACAAAGTCGAAAGTTCAAAAATTAATGGCAGCAATTAGGCTACGCCCTAAATTACGCCCATGATTTACAATGCCAACATAAACACATGTAGCTGTCTGCACAGTTATGCATTGCGATAACTCTACTGGGAAGCGATTTATCAGTAGCCAAATCAATTAGTGGCTACGTATGCGCGCTGTCTTATCATTGTTGTTGGCAACGGACCCATATAAATATATATGTGAGCGATGTGTGGACGCATAAACCATTCATCATGCGCACCGGTAGCAGTGTCATAAATATTCCCATCATCGTTTATCGCCTGGCATCGTCAGCAAATAGAAAAAAAAATAAGACCTGTTGATATCCAAAACGCCGAAACACCCACAAAGACGGCACACGTGAGTTACTCTGGCAAATGCAAAAGGTTGAGTTGTATCTTCTTGCTGTGCATGTCATACTTTACTCCTTCCTGCTTTGTTTCTTTTTTTTTGTTTGATTTTGTAATCGAAGTGGTGTTTTGGGAAAGGAATTGAATTGAATGTTGGTGAACGGCAAGGCGGCGCAATATCGTCATAAATATTCATGAAGCACTAAAAGGGTTTTTAGATGTTTAGGTTGGTCATGCTGCGGCGGCAGCTGTGGCTGGCAGGGCTGCCACCTCCTGCTCGCTCCACACTCGATGTCAGCGCAAATTGACGGTAAATGGAAAAATTGTATTCACATACACTGACTGTATGTGGGTTATTCCTTGAAGCCCGCACGGTCAGCGCATAAACTTGTGGGCAATCACCTCAGTGCCATTTGAATTGCTTCGACCGCCCGCAAGGCAACAAAGTGACAAAGAAATGCAATTGCATACGTACGATATGTTCAATAAGTGGTTTCGTTTTGTTGTAAACATGTTTAATTTTAAATGGGGCCCAAGCCGATACACAAGCCTGTACATGAATTTAAATGAATAACGCCCACGCCAACGCATATTGCGTTGCTTTATTTTTAGGTACGGCTTAATGTTGGCTGGCACTGGGTAAAGTCTAACACGCCTCAAGGGTATGCACATGTGCTCTAACAAACTATAACAAACTGCTGCTGCAGTGCGCCCCCCAGATTTAAACATTTTACCCATTTTTCCCACAGTGGCCCCAATAAGTAGGCAACACTTTTCGGCCACTTCCGTTGCAACTGCCAACAACAATGGCGGTATGACAACGCTTCCGCGTGCGTGTGTGTCTGTGTGTGTGTGCCTGGCTTTGTATGCGCTTGTGTGCGTTCGCCGCTCGCTGTCATTCGTTGCTGCGTTCGGCTTTTGCAAGCGACAATCGTTCGGCTTTCGCTTCCGTTTTGATTTATAAATGGCAGCCGCGTCTGCCTTTCGTATCATTAACGTTTGATCAACAGGTTTATGCACAGCTTTCTCTCTCTGGGCATAGCGCTGAAATTCAAAAAGTGAACACTCGCGCTGAAAAAATCGCTCCAACTAAGTGCAACGGACGAGGCAGCGTGCGCTAATTGAGTTACACTGAGGCCACAAACTTGATTATAAAAGTCATTTTGCGCGCAAAAACTATAAAATAAAAGTAGTAAAAAAAATAAACACAAATTTTATAAATAGGCCGCAACAACGGAAACCGACGTTTACACACGAAACAATTTTCCAAAATATAAATCACACAGCACAGGTGAGTTTTGCCCAAATTCAATTTTGTTTTTGGAAATTCAGTTTTTGTCAAAGGTAGCAGCTGTTTGGAGCACAAATTAAATTCGGCTTAAAGGGCTTTAGAAGCTTTGAGTGAAATATTACACTGAATGAAAATTGTGAAATTCTTGCAAGGATGTGTTTTATTTTTTTTTTAAATATGTAAACTGAATTGACTTATTGACAGGCATATGTAGGTCTCAAGCTTACAACAGGAATTATTAAGCTCTCAATTTAAACGTGTTGTTATTATGGGCTCAGCTTTACCTTTCTTACAAAAAATTTCAAAAGCTTCAGCCAAATATTAAATTAATAATTTTTGCTACATTTAAATAAAAAAAGCGGCAAAAATTTGGCTTATATTGCAAAAAAAAATATTTATTATGAATAAATTTGGAGTTTAATTTTCTTAAAATACAGAGTTCAGGCTAAATAAATGACCTTTTCTACTTACTCACTTATTTAATTATTATAAGGAATATATACAGTAGCATTCAAGTCATAAGAGGCGAGGAACAATTACAAACCACTCATATTTATCTATTTTACCTTCTAAACAATTTTTAGTATGTTGAGCATGTTAGGCAGTTTTTTAAACTTTTCATGTGTAGCAAAAACTATTTGCGGCACAAAATGTGGTTTCCCTTTTTTGCTTTTAAAATACACTGCCTTGTTATTTATTGAATGAAATAGCTAAACTTGTGGTACTCCAAAAATACTTCAGAACTACTTTTACCACGAAAAGTTTTGATTTGTTTCTCTTACTTTTATAGCAAAACACTTTATCAATGACATTTATTGACGAATATTTGGCACATACTCATTTTGCATATTTTTGCTTCACACGAAAAAATATGGCGATAATAAACCATAGTTTTCAGTAACAGTCTGTTTTTAGTAATACTTCTCTTTAGAAATAGCAGCATTTTTTTGTTTAAGCCGCTTAATAGTTCGTAGTAAACCTTCAGCCATTCTACTTAAAGCAGTATCCAGCTTATACCTGCCTAACACGTGTGTAGGATGCATTGCAAGCAAGTTGCAAGTTTTTCAATCCTTACGTTTTCCATGACACAGCGCCGATTCACTGATTAGTTCTCATTTACTCGCGAAGGTCAACGTGCTTCATGAGCGCTGTCACTGGAGACGTCATTTGTTCTTCAATGTCTAATTATTGGTTTGTACCAACAAGAAAAACTGCACCAAATGTGAAGGATTCTGTAAGATACGGGCTATTTGGAAGAAAATTCTGTTAATATTATTCAGCAGAAAATAGTTGTAGACCCAATGGAGTATGCAGGCTGTTTTAAGCGAACTTTCTGAATGAGAATCCAGAAACATGTTACTAAAACAGCTGCTATTAAAAGCTTTCGTACGTTAAATTGCAAAAAGATATTTATTTGTCAAATTTGGTAGCGATATAAACAAGCGAAAAATAAAACACTCAATTTTTGCACCAAGCTCTTTTTTGACCGATATGTCCTATGGGTCTATATCATACAGTCAACCGAATTTGATAAAATTTCATACAATGCTTAGGACCTAAAAAAACAAATGAAACATATCGAATTTTATTCAATGCTTCGGCACTCTTAAAAACTGCTGAATGTCAACTTTGGTTCTGATACCTTCATTAAAACTAAATACAACGAATTTTATAAAAACATTATTTTTTTTGGCCGATTGCTCCTACGGGAGCTGTATAAAATAGTCTTAACATTTTGATCAAATTAAATACCGTGCTTAGGTGTTGGTTACGATATTTTCATAACAAACGAATTATCCATCTTAAATTTATATTATTTGTTGGAAGTGCTCTAAAACACCCCTATGGGAACTATACAATATAAGCCCAATATCGAAAAAGTAAAATAAACTTGTCCCTCATAGGATAATAAAAGATCTTATGAGAAAGTTTGATTGCTTAAGCCTGTTCCATCTCTAAGATCTAGGCGTTCATAAAGACGGACAAACGGTCAGACGGACATGGGTATATCATCCGCTCAAGTTCACGGTGACTTTGGGTAACTTTGAGGGTCTTCGAAGTCTCCTTCTGTGTGTTACATGCACAAACTTTTTACCCTTTGGACCATATGGTGCAGGCTTTAAAAATGTCAAAAAAGTGAACCCTTTTACTCAAAAAAAAAAAATAAACTCGTCGTATCGATGAAATTTAGATATGGGTTTGTTTATTAGGGTCATTTAAATACTCTTACCAAATTTGGTGGCTCCACATTTTTGACTATAACATATTAGATGCAAGTAACCACCTTAAACGGCGTAGCTCTAATACGCGAAACTTCTACTCCTGGGAAACGGAGGAACATAAATGCTTATCATTTTGGTATAAAGGACTTGTAGTCTGCCACGCCTCCTTATCATAGGTTCAGAGTATAAAAATTAAAAACTTATTTGTCGCTTCATTTCTGTGCTTAGTGCACATATCGCGGCATTCAGCGCAATGATGAGTTAATTTTATTTGTATTAGAGCCAATCACAAACCCAAAATACTGTGCTTAGCGATTTACTTAGTTATTTCTATATATTTCCAAACATCCAAACCATAATGCTCCTGAGCTTTCTTTAAATTTTTAAGCTATATAAAATCAGTTTCAATTTTGGTTATTTAATAAAATTCGCATCGATGGTTGACTAATATAAGAAGTAAGTTATGTAGCGAAGATGTGTCAACCACAATGTGGTGTTTTTTCAAACAGTACACTGAGAAAAAAATCAAGTATTCCGTACTACATATTTCGAACTTGATATCGGGCCAACTACGAATTTGCTAAAATTAAGAACTTGATTAAGTATGATTTTTTTAAGTACGAAAAACTTTTATGTAGAATGAGTAAACTCGGAAATAATTCAAGACAACTTTCAAACCTATTTTGAGTATTCGAGATCATGTCTGTTTTAAACATAAATCAAATGGTTTTAGTAACTTAAAATGAGTGTAAAATATCTTAAAGCAAGAACGTGAATCAAGTTCAGTTATGCTCTAAAATTCAGTTTCAAAATTCTTGTTATGAGGACGTTGAAACTTAAATTAAGAATACACAAATTTAATTCAAGTTTGTACTTAATTTATTTCATGGTTTTCCTTTTTTTTTTTTGTTAGTATTTGATTAATTTTATTTTAATATTTTATACAGCTTTTTGTATTCTGACTCTATAGCGCATTTATGACTTAGAACCTTAACAATGAATTGGCGAACTGCCCTTGTAACAATAAGTATCAAACTTATCTATAACTTCACATTTATGACTATTTACAATTACAATTTAAAGTTTTTAAAGGATTAAATCATTGCGAGAATCTAAAGGGTGCCGTCTTTTGAGCCTTCGCCTATTTGTATTTGTGGCTAGGGATGTTGCAAGTTGATTTGGATGATTAGTAAGTCTATCCCTGTATCTTGAGCTGTGTCGTCCGATTAGTTCAGCTATGGTAGGGATGTTAAGGTCATTATGCAATACTTCGTTTCTAACAAACCATTCTGCTCCAGTCCATCTTCTCAGGGCCTTGTTTTGCATCGTTTGCAGTCGTTTTATATGGGTTCTCGCAGCAGTTCCCCAGAGCGGTATTGAGTATGTGAAGACTGGTGCTACAATAGCATTGTAAATTGTTCTTTTGCTACGAAGCGACAATTTGCTAGAACTTTTCAGCATCCAGTCCAATTTTTGTAACTTTAATTTACAGCTTTTGACTGTCTGAGTGATATGTGGGCCGTATGCCAGTCGTCTGTCAAATGTAACTCCCAGATATTTTACTTTGGTGGCTCTTGGTATCGGAGATCCCAATGTGACCTCAGGGCAGTCCCCTCTTCTGGTGGCAAATGTGATGTGCACTGATTTAAGTGTATTAATAGTTATACACCTGAGAACACTTTCTTGAGGAGACACCTGCTCTAACTTGCCGAATCGTTGATATAGCTTGTCCTTTTGCGACTTCAAAGCTGTCTTCCTTTCAGGTAAGAGGATAGCAGTTTGTAGTATTGCGGGAGAGCTGCCCTTATCTTGCTCAGGAAGTCCCACATGCCAGACGCGATCAAAGGCCTGTTTGACATCTAGAAAGACTGCTGAACAGTATTCCTTTTTTTCAAAAGAACCCAATATGTGATGGGCAACTCCAAATTGGTGGTCTGGTATTGACCCTCTTAGATCCAGCTGTCCAAGCACTCGTCGCAAAAGTATTCTTTCAAATACCTTGGATAGTACTGATAACAAGCTAATTGGTCTGTACGAGGCAATTTCTCCAGCGGGTTTGCCTGGCTTTGGAATCATCACAACCATAGCACGTTTCCAGCAGGCTGGGAAGTGTTGGATGCGAAGAATGGCATTGCACAGAACTACAAAATGTTCGATTGTGGATTCTGGCAGTGCTCTGAAGATTGTACCATCTATTTTGTCGTGTCCCGGGGCTTTTTTAGCTTTTATATTTTTAATTAATTCCAGGACCTCATCCTTGGTGCATGTTTGTTGTCAGCTGAAGTTTCTTCATATAGCGCCATTGATTCGATGATTTGAGGCAAGCGTTTATTTCGTCGGCAGCCGTTGATCTTGGAATTACTGGAAGTGTTTGGCGGAAATTGCTAGACTCTTCACCGGCAATTCCTTCTGCTTCTTCAGTCATTTCAGTCGCAATGTTTCGTATCCTTCTTGCATTACGGCTTTTTCGGGAAAGATTCGATCGTCTTGGTAGTGGCATTGTTAATGATGATTCAAAGAGAATACAAATTACTGATGATGATATATTTCTTACAAAATTAATATTATCAAATTCTCTACTTAACCATAGACAAAATTACGTATAGCTGTCATTTGCGTTTGGTTATTCTAAGTTAGATGCGTTTTTGTGATACCACGTTTTATAGTGACTGAACGGAAACGCGGTCGAACGGGATAAAAAAAATATTCTATGCCAGTCTCCTGATTCTAAGCTACCTCTACCCCAATTTTCAGCCAAATCGGTTCATCCGTTCTTGAGTTATAAATAGTGTAACTAACATCACTTTCTTTTATACATATACATTTATAACTATAGACAACTGCTTGCACTGCTTGGCGAGGGAATGTCCAAAAACTAGCGGTAGTAAAGTGCGAAAGTGTAGTAGGATAGATTTCTCTCTGCTTTTTCTTTTTATATATTAGATAAACAGTGCGCCTATTAGTACTAGGGCAGTTACTTTGGGTGCCCAGTGTCAGAAGTGGAGCCAAGAGGGTGTTGCGTTAAGAGCCTAAGTAGCGAAAGGGCAAAATTATTGAGGGAAACAAAGTTCAGGCATACTGATGAGAACACGAGAGGCTTTTATGGAAATAATAGGCGCACTATTAAAATAATTTTTTGAGCTTCCGTGTTATCGAAATCAGTTTCAAAAATGTATCATTCGGGATTTCTCCTAATAAGTAGGAGACACCTATGCTGTGTATAATATTGGCCTAAAATTTATGAATCATCCTTAAAGCGGAATTATTAACAAATGAATCTATGTTTTAAACACGATAAGATATTATAGCCGTCAAAAAACTTTCGATAAGGCCCATTCCTTTTAAAGAAATGTTCAAATAAGTTTTCAATACCATTTTGATGCGTAATATATTGCAGACACGATTAATATTATTTTAATGTTTTTTGTACCTCTTTTGGTAAGCAAATAAATAAAAAAATATATTTCTTTAAGAAACTAAAAAACACGCTTGAATAGTAAAACCGAATTAAAATATAGAAAATAATTTTGAAGTATCAAGAGTTCATATTACAGCATTAGAAAATTCCGACAATCAACTACGGCTTAGTAATTTGGAATACCTCTTGATATTTTAAAATTATTTAAAAGCTTGTTTTTAAATTTTTTCAAACTATTTTTTATTTTTAAGACTCAAAATTTTAATGCTGATGATCCTAGTAAGGACATTAAAACAAAGTTAATAAATATTTATATTGTCATCAGACCTTGACCACTATGCAAATTTTGAAGAATATCAGATTTCTAGAAATTGGCTGAAAGATTTCGTTACATAAATAGATACATACATACATTCATACATATATGCATACATACACACTGGTGAAGCTTATACTTATACATATATAAGCATGTTAAAAATATGAACAATCTCAGTCTATTTTTGAGGTTGTTTAAACATTACAACTCATATGTCATCCAAGGGTAGCTCATCGGTTATAAGATGCTTTTAGTTCTTAGCACATAAAATCCCATTTTGAAATTCAAATTATATCCTTTTACTTTTACTCCTACACAACTAAAAGCCAGAATACAAAACAAAAATAACATAATTTAAAACAAAACGTTTATGGCATAAAAAGTTGCATGATTAGCCGGCAGTCGAGGCGGTTATTACGCATAACAGAGCGAGCGCACTCTTGGCCAAAACTCAGACATCATTCAAAGCACGGACATGAATGAATAACCCTTACCCATGCCCAAACCCAATCCCAAACTCAAGTCCTAGCCCAAGAACATATACAAGCTGTAGACGCAAAATTTATTTACACTTTTGTGGAAATTTTGTTTATTTACGAATTTTCGTTAATGCCAGTGGAATTTGCTCTCAAAGATTGGTTTTTTCAGGTTTTTTATTTTTTCGTATATTTTGCCTAGCCGAATTTCTTTTTGGTTGCGACAACCCTCGGGCAGCAGCAGCGTAGGATCTGTGGTCGTGGCAGAGTGTTAGAAACCTATTTAAACAGTATGCTTATATACTTATAGCCAAATGGCATCCTTTGACAAATATTTGCGCTTGTTATTGATTAAGGCAAGTGGGAAGTTGGGAAGTGGGAGCAAGGACGACTGCTGCGTCTCTTAGCCGCTCTGCCAATTGAAAACTGTGTAATTTTTGGTGCAAACAATTTTATTTTTATCTCAATTTAATTTGTATATGGCAAATATACTCGATGCTTTAATTTGCCGAGCTACCTGTCTAAGATGCTGGTACTACGCCTCCTGTTGGCAGACAGCTCGACAGCCATTGTACAACGGCGACATGACTAATGCCTGGACAGAGGATTAAGTAAATAAATAATACGACCCACTAGTTACTAGCTGGGCTGAGCCTAATTTCTTTGAAATGTCAGCCACAAAGCCCATAAATATGTTCAGTTCTTTCAATTACATTCAAGCTGAAATGCCGTAAAGGTGTTGCTTTAATGTGGTCATAAAAATTTATATACGCCCCCGCAACTTGCAAGTACTTGAAGTCTTCTTAGTATTACATTCATTATAATTTCCGGAATGCGTTTGAAACTGGAGGTCCTAGTTGTAGCTATTAAAAAAATCCTCGCATAAGGCCAAACAATCAATCAAGCTAGCCAGCCTGTAAATTAAATGCTAAATAAGACAACATAAAACCAACTGAACCCAACCGGAGCGCCATCAGCCATCAGCCAAAATTATTTGAACCATCAGTCAACTGAACTATGGTATGTGTACAGTAGAGCCTCGCATGACGCTGTTTTGATGCTGTACTGGGGCTAAACGTGCTTTTGCAAGAGCATCCCAGCTGTTGAAGATGGGTTGGCGTGTCTCACCTAAATAGGGTTACCAGATGGTTCGCGTGACAAAAGCGCATGGACTTGTGGACAGAATCAATCACCTTAAAAGTTTCTAAAATTCTGTAACATTATTTTTCTAACGCTTCCAGTTTGTCATTGAAAATTGACATATAAGAGAGGACGAAATACAAAAAATTTTCAGAAAGAGGTTCCCTTGGGACAGAACATACACTATATATATACATACATCTATATATATAAGAAAAACTTATGTTTTACGTGTTACGGGTGTTGTCATTAACCCAGCGACGAATTTCAAATCTGATTTTTGCGTGTGTTAGAGGTTGTCAATACGGAGGTTTTGGCGTATTGCGATGTGTTTGTGTGTATTGGTTCATGAGATATACGCATTTTTGGATTATCGGTTTTTGTGTGTATATTGCCATATATAAAAAAACTGGTATTGTTGTTAATCAATGTTCGAGGTCCAACATCGTTTCAATCATTGAGGACAGTGAATGGCGTATTGTGTGCAACGTATCGAGAGGCAAGTCAAAAATTGAATTTGTTGGAAATTGATTTGCACTGGGATCAAACTTTAGCAGATGCTGCTATTACTGCTCATCCTTATCAAATACGTGTTCTATTTGCGATTATTTTGGCAAAATGTTTTCCTTCAAATCCTCCTTGTGGATAAAATATCAAGATTATTTATCAGAAGATATTTTGTTTCGAGTACGTCAAGCAAAACGTAAGCCAATGATGGAATTTACGCCTGAAGTTTACAATGAAGCTTTAATTTATATGGAAGATCTATGCTTGGCGATGGGTAATAAAGCATTAGGACAATTGAGAATGCCGTCTCCTAATCGATCAATGCATGATGTATTTCAATTGGAAGAAATGCAAGGAATCAAAATAATTATCAAAGTATTGCCGCAATGAACATGAAAGAATTCGGTTAAGACAGACCCGTGAAGCGCGACATTTGCCTAATAAAGGTGGAAGGTTGAATCAAGCTGCAACCTTATCTAAAAATCTTATATTTTTCCAAATAAGCTAACTAGAGAATCTTACGATGTTTATTCTCTTTAAGAGTATTCAAAAAGTTTGAACAGGACAACGTCTGCCGGGCTCACTAGTACAGTATACCTTCTTATCCCATCTTTACCAACTCATCGTCTATCTTCTTTTCATAATCAGTTATTCATAAAATATATGTTTTTTTAAAGCTGACTTGTTTTTGAATTTTTTTCTGCAACAAACAGAGATGGCAAATGCTGTACATTGCAGGCATTTTAATAAATTTTCGGGGTTTATATTTTCATTAAGAGTTCATCGAGCTACTGTTTACACTGTTTATGTAACTAGGATATTCGGCAATCAATTAGCATCAATATAACCATGAGAGATTCTGGTAAGTGCCACGAATTTAATTAATAATATGTGTCAAGATAGATTGGGCAAATAATACCTTACTGTCAAAACAACTTGTCAACATTTTTTCATCTAATGACGTCGCTGATTTTTGTTTACAACTATTTGTACTATCATCGGTGATACAAAAGAAATAAGTATGTACTATGGGAATTCTGTACCATCAATTTCTGTCTTTGAGAGGTGGCACAACTCGTTCCGGTCTCCCAGAAGAGGTCGACGTTAAATTCATGGAATGATCCAAAAAAACCAAAATAAAAGTATGGGAAGTGGCTGAGCTTAACTGATTGTAATATAAGAGCAATGGCAAACTGTCATAAACTGGGCGATGAATTTCTGAACCATCCACCAACCTCTTCAAATCTGACTGCTTTCAGTTTCTAACCCCAAACAAAAAACTCTTTGGGAAAATAATCAAAAAATCCTATAAACATTTTTTTTTGCTCGAATTTTTTTCTAAATTCAGTAAACTCTGAATAAAGTTATTAAATTTTTTTATGTTAATAAATAAAAAATAATTTAATAAGAACATAAGGTACAAACCAATAAACATCAAGAAAACATAACTTCGTGTGTGATAGAAAAAAAAAACAAATTTCAAGAGGGACTAAAGAGTTTCGGTAGATTGTTCCCAAAACTTATTTATTTATATAATTAACCCCCGACGCAAAAAGAGGGGTGTTATTGTTAGATAGAAATTGTGTTTTTATAGTTAAATAATTTACAGACAAATTAGAATTGTTTATTTGTTTTTGGCCTGGTTCTAGGATTTTCTGCATAGACTTATGTTAAGTGTGGAGGTAAGACTTATAAACTGCTTTGGTGAGAGTCTCAAACGTATAGATGATTATTTTAAAAAATTAAATAGAAAACGACCAAATACACAAAAAAAAAAAATAATTAATTGTTTTCCTCTATATTTGTGCCAAAAAAAAAAAAATACGCCATTTTACATAAAAAAGTGTGTTAACAAATGCTGAATATTTTTTAAAGTCTATTTTTGTTATTAAATGCCGACTTCTATTGTAGGCCGCTTCCAATACACAGGAGGCATGAGACGTAAAATTGTCCATTGCCAATTTCAGGGTAAAAAAGAGTTTTACGAATATTTTAAGGCCTTTGCAACTGTTCTATTGAGTTTTGCGAGGCTTGACTGTACGTAAAAACAACTTTTGACGCCGCTTCAATTAGACACAAAAAGTTGTGTATTAGTCAAACCAAAAGTCGCCAGGCCTTTTGGCCACACTTCTCCAGATAAGATAACCCGATATAATAATGATTGACGCGATGTAGGCTACAAAGGATTTGTGTGCAATGGAAAGGCATTTATATGTGTGAATACATTAACTTGATAATGCATGCCAGCTGCAAGAAGTTGGCCATAGTAATTTACATAATCAATATGTGACGGCGCAGTGCATATCGCAAACTACTTAAGCGACAAATCCCAAACAGAGCAAAGCGTTCCGGCTACTGTCTATTATGATAAACCGATGGCAAGTTATTTAAGATCTTTGGCAAACAATGTAGAGGCAGCAGTAATAATATTTCTTATTAGGCGCCCATTATGGTTTTTAAGCGCTACAGCTCGCCTACTTTTGCAGCAAGGCCCGCCTTTAAGCAGAAGTACTTGACGCTAACGTTTAGTAGGAAAACTCTGGCTACCACATGGCGTATGCGTATTATTATGCAGCGCGCTTACCCCTCCCATCCTGCAACAAGACATTAATAGGCCATAAATTGTAACTGTTATGCGTTGTTGGCTTTTAGCACAGCAGTCGGCATGACCTCAACATTGCACCGTCGGGAGTTGAACTGCTTGGGCCATTCCAGACTTGCGGCAGGCAGCCAGCCAGCCCCCAACCGCTTTCAATTAGAATGCTTATTTAGCTAAATCGTTAGGCGTGTTGTAGCTGTTGTTGTAATTTGAAGGTGTAGGCGGAAGCTACAAACAAAGCGAGCTACTCCTCAGGGGAACAGGCGCAGCGGGGCTCTGAGTAGTCTAAACTTGTGGCTGGCATTTGGCTTAATTGGCCCAGCGCAGCTTTTGCGTTTGTACTGAATCAAGTTGCCTCATCTTAAACTTCAATTGCTTCTATTTTCAGAGTGATGATGAACGTGAACCTGAGCATGAACTGTAAGACGCACAGCTTAAGTCTTCTGCTGTTATTGCTGGTTTGTTTCAGCAGCCCTGAGGCAGCAACTGGCATGTCCAGCAATGAACAGACGGGTTTGAGCGATCAGGTGGTGGAGCAGCTGAGCGAAAGTGACCTGTACAACAACAAGCGCGCCTGGAAGTCGCTGCAGAGTTCCTGGGGAAAGCGTGCTGATGACGCGCTCGACGATGGACGATTGGAGGATGGCATCTATGTAACAGGGCACTTTGTGCCTCTGGTCATAACCGACGGTGCAAATACGCTGGATTGGAATGCATTTGAGCGTTTGGCCAGCAGCAATCAGGAGCTGTCTTCACAACAGCAGCAGCAACAGCAACAGCTGCAGCAACAACAGACGAGCGAAGAGAATGATGTGTCCGCAGACTCTGGGAATGGCCTTGAGAAGCGCGCTTGGAAGAACTTGAATGTTGCCTGGGGAAAGCGGCGTCAGGCGCAGGGCTGGAACAAGTTTAGAGGCGCTTGGGGCAAACGTGAGCCCTCTTGGAACAATCTTAAGGGCATGTGGGGCAAGCGGGATCAGTGGCAAAAGCTGCATGGTGGCTGGGGCAAGCGCGCCGCGCTTATGAATTAAGTATGGAAACTCGTTAGGCATTTGAGAGGCATTTACCCGCTGGAAATAAATACATATATATACACGCATATTTGAATATTTTATAGAAGTACATACATACATGCATACTACTTACCAAATACATACATATACAATGCATAGCCACATAATACTAAACTACAGCTACAATTACTTTTCAAAATAAATTCTTTGTGTTTGAAAGAATTTTGAATGTCAATTCCGAAAATGTATGAAAGCGCTTGCTATTTAATTGCGCCCCAATAATAACTGAAACTGATTGTAGTATTTGTGTTATTTTGTTGTGCATATAGCTCAAATCAGTATTATGATTAAAAATTGTCTAATATTGTCAGTAATTATGACTATATATAGCACTAGTTTCGAAGCATACTATATTTGAATATGATATCCCTTTAAACTAGGAATGTTAACTAAGTTAATGAATTGTGCATATTTTTCAAATCATACATTGTAATATTATATACATAACGAATTGCAATTATATAAATGCATATATAAAAATAGAAAACTAAAGTGAAAATCTGAATAAAAACGTTTGCAAAATGAGTAACGTATGGATTTAAATGCCAGCACAGGGTGACACAAAAATAAAAGTTAGCACAATCTAAAGCTGTTTTATATGTGACAAAATTTTTGGTTTCTGTAACATTCAGCTATTGTCAGGCAGACACAACGTGTATATTTTTTACCTTTCACTGGTGTGTATACACTTTTATTCCACACAATTGCACATACATATATTGACAGTCCGCCAATTTTTCAGCATTATTTTAGCACGGCCGGCAACAGGCATGAATTCAACAAGAAACAATTGGTAATTACTGGCAGCAATATTTAAAATCATTATTTTGTTTAATAAGCACGCATTTTGCAGCTCGCCTTTGTGCCGCAGCCCCATAGTAGAACGCAGCTTGGATCTACGTCTACGTAATGACCAGTCGCGTTACTATCTCAAATGGGGCTTGATCAACATTTTGATATTATCTTTGCTGATCTTTGATATTTCTCAAACATGCCGCTCCTTAAAGCGCAACTACTTCTATATGGTGGAATATACAATTGCTGTTATTATGGCAATGAGCGCCTTGGCCTGCTTTTGCAAGTATTTGTCAATCATATTTAGCCGCGGACTAGTTCTTGGTACAGAGCAGCAAAAATGGCTTCTTTTTCCTAATAATGGTGGGTAACAAACAGAATGAATACATTATTTAACAATTTTTACAATAACTCTTCAATGTACTGTACGCATAGACAACTCCTTTAAAACTGTAAGCAAATTGAACAAAAAAAAACTCAGCTACGAAATGGATACCGATATCGAGGATGATACACCCCTAATCAATTGGCATTCCTCACTGGACGATTCATGCTGGGGTTCCCAATCCATGCGCCGTAGTCCCAGTCCCATGCGCACCTCACAGCAACAGCTGAACAACTGGTCCTACAACTCATCAATGAACGCAAATAATTCGTTAAATGCAAGCAACATAAGTAATGAATCAACCTACACATCACCATATGCGCAGGTACGCCGTGAAGATTTCCTCACGGATCCACGCAAGTTGCCAGCTCTTATAAGAAGTGCAGAACGTGAGCGTAGCTATGCTGAAGCAACCGATCAATCCAATCAGCAAACCACTGGATCGGCTAATTCTTTCTGGAACTACTGCAATAATGCTGCCTACATTTTAAAGACAACTTTTTATCAATTGGCACCAGCGCCAGTGCCATCTACAGAGAATACACAAATCTCCACAGAGGATTTTGGCACCTTACAATTCAAAGACAGCAACTCGGAAGTCATCAAGCGCATTTCGACGGACAAGCTTTCGCAATATGTGGCCAATCTTCGCTATGTTCGTTAACTTAAATCTTAATAGCTGTTTTTTTAAACTAATCTATGGTTTTACATTTACAGTGGATGTCGCAAACAATTTTACAACGACTGGTCAATGAAATCAACTATGTAGACGATGTTTTTCGCCAGCGTGGTCTTATTGAACTAAAAATCGGTTCTGTGGGATTAGAGCGTTTGCGTAAAACGGCTGAAAATCAACATTTTGTACAGACTTGTGTGCCCATATTGCCCATGCTGTTGCCTTTTCTCGACACTTTTAACAATCAAGAGTATTTAGTGCAGCGCATAAAGGAATTGGCACAGGGGTCGTGCATAGCAGACTACCGCTGGAATTCGGGTAATGCACATAATGGTCAAGAGTGGGGTGATCATTTACCCACAGATTCTGCTGTAAGTCTCATAGTAGCAGCGTATCGTTTATATGACAAATCTGTCTAATCTCATATTACTTTTTCAGATTCTTTTCCATTTGTTCTGCGTCTACTTAGACAGTCAATTGATGCCTTTGCCTCAAGGCGGCGGGCGGCCCTTTCACTCACGCTACGTACTTATACGAGATGAAAAACGCTCGACCAAGGATATTATAAATGCTGTGCACAACAAGGCACATTGCGCCATACTTTGTACGAGCAACCAGCTCAATCCAAAGTTTAATTTTATCAGCGAAAAGGAGCTGCATAATTGCGTTTACGATAGAAACAATCTATTTTATGTTATCATACAGTTTTTGATTTACATGCGTACGCAACAAGAGTCGGCACTTGAGGGCGTCAATCTAGGCAAGAGCGGCGTCAACATAATGTGCGTTATAGAGGACTAGACTAGTTTTACTTATAAGTTTCACTTTTAACACCAACATAAACACTCACCTGTTGCAATCCATCGTAAGTTATTTAGATAATGCATTTATATATTTTGTATAAGCGTACACTGGCCAATAGCAATTTTCTTGGCTAATAGCTAAAGTTAAGTTTATTGTTGTCTACCAACTGGTTTAAGGCTCTTAAATTAAATTATGCATAATTATAAATTAGTGACGTAATTACTAAAGTCAAAAACACATATCGCGACTATAAATGCAATCAGCTTGTCGTTTTGACTAGTGCCACTTCTCCTATGTCCGATGCGGTTTTGCGGTTAACTTGGCCACCTCCGCAACGCAAATCAACAAAATTGTCAGGCAAAGTTTTGACATTGCATTTGCATCCTTTCGGCGGGGTGTTGCCACTGATTGTTGTTCCTCTTGTTGTTGTTGCGGTTTTTGCGGTCTGCGCTTGGGCAACAATTAACTTGCCGCCAGCGAGCACTTTTTTCAAGAAGTGCCGCAGGTGCGTTTAAAACTTTAATAGCCTTTGATGAATTTCTATATTGTTGGCTTTTTTGTTGGTCAACAGCCGCAAGTAAAGTTTTCAACATTCTTTAGCTGGATAGCGACATCCAAGGAGAACAACAGCCACAGCCGGCGACTCATGTGCACCTCTACACTTCCGAAAGTGACAAAATTAATGGCTTCCGCTGACGGTGTCGACATTTTGTCGAGCGCGAGAGAAACGTTGAGAAAATGTTGCATTAAGGGCATCCTGTGCAAACAAACCTACTCTGGGCAGCAGAGCCAAGAAGTGCGAACAAACGACATCGACGTCAACATGAACCCTTCACTGCCGCCTGCATATACTTACGGCCTCCAGTTTTGCTCTAGTCTGCTGGCAGTGCCGTATTACCATTTCTCTGGGCTTTGCTCATTTCTATTGCCCGTCTGGTGCTCCTTTCGCTGCTATAGTACTCTGTTCATTTGACGTTGAATCGGTTGGTTGGTTATTTTAATGCCACTGCCGTCTTCGTCCTTATTTTCATCGCCGTTGGCACCACGAGTGAGTAATGTGCCTGGGTTGTCAACTTTACACTTTTATCCTTCGTATTATATTTGCTTTACCTACCAAGAGGGCGCACTTCTACACCCCCACATATACACATACATATACAGTGTCCGCCTTTGGTGTGATATGTTTTCTTGATACTTTTTCTCAAGTTGTAAATTGGCTTAAAAATAATTTGTCAAAGCATTTCAACGTACGTGTTAGACGAAGGGGATTGGGGATTGGGTGCTGTCTTGGTGCGCTAAACTGGAAGAACACAGACAGCTGGGCGGCAGCATGTCTGACAGTCGCAGCGACGCCTACTTTTGGGGCTCCCATTACCTTTGCCTTTCACCCATTTGCCATATCCATTCAGTGCTGTGAGCCGCGTTGGTCGTGCGCCATGCTCTTGTCAAAATATTTGGCCGTTCATAAAATACTTTTGATATAAAAAAAAAATTGTTTTTGAAAAACGCATGTGCGCACTTTCATATCCAATTAGAAAAGTTTTTCAACTTCGTAATTGTGTTGATTAGTGAGACGAATGGTTTTTTTCCATACGTATTTCCTTGATGAGGGATGCATAGATGTTTAATAGAGTTATTTTACTGAATTTTAAAAGCTTTGAAGCTATATAGTGCAGGAAAGTGCGATTGTACATCAGCTTTCTAAGGTAAAAAAATACTTTGATAGTTCATAAATGATACCAACAAACAAAAAAAAATATTAGTAGTTTCTTCACCACATCTAGGGTATAGCTTTTAAATGCATTCCAAGATTCTGACTTCTCCTTAGTATTTGATATATTAAAATCAAATCTGTTTTTACATGGACAGCCCCCTTTATTCAATTTTGATCATGCAGACTATGTTTCCGTAATCGTTAAACCATTACGTTATGTGATGTTACGTCGGTCCTGCCCGAATTCGCAGTTCTCTGGGACAGCAGCGACCTGCAAATTACATTTTAGTTAAATGAGTCGGTAAAAAAATATGTTTTGTAGCGCGTAGCGCTGTTTATTGATATCTTTCGGTCCGAAAGATATGGTTATGCCATCACATAACTTGCATGCTGCTCTGATTCGCAACTGGAATAGAAACATTGACAATCGCTCCTTTAATACTGGGATTGTTCCTGCGTTTTTCAGGTTTATGCATTATAGTGTACCCATGCCCGCGTTTCTGAGCACTCATTTTGACACGGGTTTGGGTATAATATTGTCGGTCAGAATAATCGTCATCAAAGATAGAGAGTTAGAGAGAAATGAATTTTATTCTCAGCAAAAATTGGCGGCGCGGAGAGTGTGCCGCATAGTCATCTGAAAGGTTTATGTTTAGGCTTCCTTCGTCATTAATGATAAAATGCTTTAATTATGATTGACTCCGATATTATTTAATGGCGCCAGAATTGCATATACGTAACATGATGCCACGTCCTTCCTATGTGCTGGAAAATTATAAAATGTTGAATATAGCTTATTTAAGGCGAACGTCACGCCTCCACATTAATTTTATTCTGATAAAAAAAATTTTTTCTCGAAAATGGGATAAAGTTGCAATATTTTGACATTTGTGAAATGTGATTTATCCAGCAGGATGTTTCGAAGAGCTCACAGCTACAGAATACACTGAAAAGACATATCAATAGTTTGGGCAAGAATTATCGTTGAATTCAAAGAAAGAGGGAGAGGAAGAGGCACTCATTTTAAAGAATTAAAAAAATAGTCTATTGTTATTTCAAAAATTTATCAATTTATTTTAGCTGTTTATGATAAACTAAATTTTGGGCTTTCCCATCTTGATGAATAAGGCAGATGGTTGTAAGTCATATGAGTTAATACGAAATACCAATAATACTTTACTTTAGCATGGCGATCGAACACTATGATATCCATCATCATTCTGTTAGAAAATTAAAGGAAAATGCAGTGCATCAAAGAACGATATGTTATAGAAACACGCTTTAATAAAGTATCAGCATTTCTTCTGGAATGCCCCACCAACAATAACAATCGCAACTTCGTCTATGGTTGGTGCATTGAATCTATACCAGGATGCTGATTTGCAGGTTCTTTATCCGCTTACTTTAAATCCGCTGTTACTTTAAACAATTTCACCAATTGATTATTACATTCATCCTTACATTTGAAATAATTTTACAATAACGATTGCATTCATCTTGAACATTTCCATTTAAATTAATCTGGAGAAGTTCATAATCGAAATCCAGGTTTGGTAGTCATGCCCCCAGCTCTACTATGTTAAATCTGGCCAAGAATTTTACATGAATCATAATATTGTGAAAATAATTATAAAATTATCTCTTTATTACATTCGTTGCTCCAAAAAATGTCATTTAGAATAAGCTATTACATTTTTTAATCTTATCCAAAAAATGTCTCGACTCAGATGATTAAAAATTTTTCAAATTTTCAGGTGGAACATTTAATTGTGGCAAAGCCACTTCTCCTCTCATGAAATACATTCCAAATGTCGTTTTTGAATTTACGAAGTGTAGCCATCTGGTCTATTATAATGGAAAGCAATATTGAATAGCTTTGTTCTTCCAGAAACAGGACTTTGAATTTTAAAATAGTATTAAAAAATTAAAAAAAAAACGACCCAATATTTGTTTCTACCCAAATATGTATTGGCGAGTTTCTGAGATCGAGAAATCTATATTTGACATTTATTTAGATTTTTGAGATTCGGCCAAGTGCGTTTTTGAGTATTTTTTAAAATTCTATTCTTTTATTTATATAGGTAGATAGTTAGAAGGATAGAAGATTGTTGTGTTCTGTACGACAGTAATTACAACGGGCCCCAAAAAAATGTAGGACTCCTTCCTATCCTCCCTCTCTCAACGGACCTGAACATATCTGCACCAGATACAAAATCAAATATTGCTTGCATTCATTGAGTCTCAAGCAGTAGACTTTGTTTAAGCAATTCGTGTATATGCTGCCCACATAAGTACATACGTTCTATATACTTATATTTCTATCTAGGCGTATACTTTGATCAAGAGGAGTACACGATATTGCTGCTATCTGCCACACACTTTGCTAAGCAAATACACTTGACTCATATTTCGCCCCATTGCTTGTAAATATTTATATACAATAAGCTTGGCAACTCTGGCAATGCTTTTACTTTTCGGCTTAATTTTTTTTTCTCTTTTTTTTTGTGTCTTGCTTATTTACTCTAACTTATTTTTTTTCTTCTGCCTGCCTTCCTTGCCATGCCGCCATTAATGGAAAAAAATATTTTCGCCATTATTCGCCAATATTGTCAGCCATATTTCGGTTTATTTAATTTTGCGCAAATAAAACGGAAGTGCTATTTTTTGTCGGTTTGTCTCTCTCGCTGCGTTGGAAGCCATTTTGTGTCTATATGGCTCTACTTTTTGTCACATATTTTTGCGCTACATAAAATTCTTATGCGTTTGATACAATGTTTTAAAAGTTTAACAAATATTTGCCGCCCAATTAAAGCAAAAAAAAAAACATTGTATTTTGCTCTTTTCGACCAACATTTGGAAAAATTCACCATACATACACAAGTGGGGTCTCCATATAAAATGTAAAATTGTCTCGAACGGACTGTGGCACTTCTTCCGCTGCTTGGTGCCAGCTGCGAAGTTAGCAGCGGGATCCACGCCAACGCCATCAATGCCAGTTGTGCATTTTCCCAAACCCAAGCAAACCAAACCAGACGCAACCCAAACAAGCTACTCTATGGTAAAAATGGAAATGGCTGTCATTTCCTTTGAAGCTGCGTTTCATTTTTAGCTCACTTGCTGCTCCAGCCGCTTCAGCAGCTCTTCTAGTTGCAGTTAATGGCCAAAATAAGTTTCCTTTATGCCAACTATTTTGCAGCTGCTTAAAGCCATGTAGCTGCGTATTAAGTTAAAGGTCAGCATGTGGTTCGTATATGTAGTATACGAAGAGAGGCTCACAAATAGTTGGTCTCTCCTCCCGTTCTCATGAATGGAAGTCCAAATGATGAAAATCATTTCATAAAAAAATTCGATTCGGCTTAATTTAAAAATAAATAATAAATTTTTATTTATTTATACTGAATATTTTTAAACAATAGGGCTCTTATAGCAAAAATTTAAATTTTTATTACCCAACACCTTTTTTCTTTTTTTATCAAGAGATGTATAAAAGCATCCTAGTCGAAAATTTGAAATGATATGCTACTATACGAGGTGTGTTCAAAAAGTAAGGCGACTTTTCAAATTTCGCGGGCAACGTATTTTCGATTAAACACTTATAACCTTTACGCCTCTCACAACCAAACAAAAAATGCCATTCACTTGAAATTTGGTACAGATGTTCGGGAAGAGTGTACCAACACAACAAAACAAAAAAAAAATCGATGATCGAAAATACGTTGCCCGCGAAATTTGAAAAGTTACCTTACTTTTTGAGCACACCTCGTATATTGTGTAAAAATGTTCCTGATCTTTCAATATTTACTTTTTGGGAAAGCAGTTGAATAAATGCATGAAATGCTTATTGAAGGTAGAGGAGTTTGCTATTGAAGCGAATGAGTATATTGCACCAATATAAATATTTTGTATGTATAATATTATTATTAGTACTGGCTGCAAAATGTGGATCTATTGTGTCCCTCTTCAAGCCTCAGAGCTCTTCCAAAAGTACAATGGCTGACAACGATCTTCGGTGGAAGAAGGTACATGTCCTGGAGCTTCTTTCTTTTCCTGGCGAGTGCCATAGATTCACATAATTAATGCATTGAAGCTGTTTCCTTCATGGCAGGAATAAATTTTATTTAATTTCGTTTATTTTCTTCCTCCGGTCGCCGTATCAGGTCCGATTAGCGGTGTTGCTGCAGCGGTCCTTGCTAGTTTATCTATCAACTCACTTTCAGGAATATTGTTATGTTCTGGAACCCATCTAATCGTGAGCTTGTTTTCCACACCAAATTTGTCCAGTGCAGTTCTCACTTCTTTGATCAGCCTTGATGTTATCTTGGCTCTGCTTAATGCCTTAGTTTCAGGCAGGAAGGAGTTAACTTTATCGTGGTAGTTCTTTTGCAGATTGAATTCTGCACACCTTCCAATATCACAGACTTCAGCTTGAAAAACACCGGTTTGTCTCCCTAGTGATTCGCCATATTTAGTACTGGGACCTACTACTAGACCACTTCCTTCATTGGTGAAGGATTGGTTTGTGTACCACTTACCTGCCGTAAGAGATGTCCAGGCCTCTTTGGTGTTGTATTTAATATCAATGTATTGATTGAACTTTTACTTAGCTTTATTTCATCCCTTGGTTGCAGAAGCATAGGCATATCCTTTGCTATATCTGCAAAATACTTTTTAGTGAGGCTGAAGTCCATTCCTGCCCTCCCAATTATTATTTTCTCATATCAATGACGTTTATTCGTAGTAATGTACTCCAAGATTTCCCAGAAATGCTTCTTCACGTAAAGAGAGTCCTTGGGCACTTATTAATCGTGCTGTCACAAGGGTCCCGAGGTTAAGATTAGAGTCGAAGGTCACTCCAAGATACTTGACTTCATTACTTATTCCTATGCTGCACCCTAATAGGGTTATATTCCTCTTCTTAAAGGGTAATATGACTTGGCAGGGTTGAGACTCAGACCTGCCTTTTTACACCATTCATTGGTTTACTTGAGGCCCAGCTGGATAATGTCTCTGAGTGTTTCCTCATATTTGCCTCTGGCTGTGATGACGGTGTCGTCAGCATTTATTTACATAATACAGATAACTGTAAACTGCTTAAAGTCAACCATAAATGTGTTCGTCTAATCATACCAAGAATATTTATGCGCAGTTTCGTAACTTTGCATAAAACTTGGATCCAACATAGTACACCAGAGATCAGGGAACAGTTGAATCCAAAAATTGATTAAAATTTATTTTTCCAAGCTTCAAAATAACTGTTTTGTGGTCATATTTTCGGTCTGTTATTTGTTAGGTCATTTAGTATAAAGGCATAAAGTATCTATTTAATATGTGCCCTACAACCGGCGGATGATTATCTGAAATTTTGCACGCCTAGTCGGTCACTCGTTGCAACTTAATATTTAAGCTGTGGTTATTCCTTGTGTGTGTGTCTGTGCCCCTGCAGCTATCTGTCTTCCCTATTAAAATAATAATTAGTAAAATAATTACAATTGGTTGCCACTACAACAACCTCTACAGATATGATGCAGCAACTGCCCTCCGAACGGCCTCAAATGCTGCACAAATGTGCTGAGATTTTGCGCCCACAGTGGAGACTCAAATTTTAGAACCCAAAAGAATGCAACTTTCATAATATGTAAAGTTTAGTTTAGTTTTAATGCGTAAATTTTGTATTAGGTGAACAACTTTGTGAAATTTAATTTGATAACTTATAAGTGCAAAAACATGCAAAAGCCAATGTTTTTTTAATTAACTGACGAAAACAAAGGAGCATACACTGCAAATCACTTAACGAGTTTAATGAAATTTAAGATTTTTGGTAAATAGTCTCTTTGGTCTTTTAAAACAATTAGTTTGGATTGAGCAAATGAAGTGTTTAAGACATTTAAAAATTGTCTTTATGGAAAGCTTAGAGACTATAATTGGCTGTGTATGATGTTGTTATAATTATATTATAGTATGCCATATTTGATCGAAAACGTTTCATAAATTTATTTGTTTGTTGTGATGGTGGCATAGGGTGTCTCAAACTTAATGGATGTGATTTTTTATCGGCTTGGAAAGCTATTGGTTGAAGTTTACAGACTATACGAAGTTGCTTTTAAGTATAGACAAAGAGTTAAATTTTAAATTTAGTTTAATGACAAAACCTTTTAGGGCGTAACTAAAGGCTATCGAAAGATTTTCGTACGCATTTGGCAGTTCCAAAAAAAAATAATAGTTGTATAATTTGATTGTTGTTGTTGCTATGATATCTCTTTTTTTTTATTTAAAACTGCTGACTACACTTTTTTTTTATACTTTTGACCACATGCTACTCAAATCGACTTATACGATGTTTAATTGATTATAGCTCTAATCCCGAATCATTTAATAGAATATATTGAATATCAAACTTCATATTTAAAAAAAGGATTAAAATATGTTTTTAGCCCTTTTCGTTGTTAAAGAATTATTCATACATAATGAAAAGGCGTATATTTGGAAAATCACGAAAACAAAAATAATGTAAGTCGATTCGAGTAACATTCTGTGTATCTAGGGTTAAAGAGTACCTACTATTTTTTCCAGCTTAGAAATTTCATAATAAATTTTTTTAAAATCATGAGTGAAAACAAACAAAACTTAAAAAGTGCTTCGTCATCACAACAAAGCAAAAGCTCTCTTAGGAACTCTTAGGAACCAAATATTAACAGAGAGGTGTTCCCAATTTCGCAAAATTAAAGAAATTAAATATATAATGGGGAATGGAAAAAAAATTAATTAAATTAATATTTAAAAACATGTGAAATCTCTATTTTGTATTTTTTTATTTTATTTCCAATCTGTCATATAAGACAATCAGCTAATTTTATAAGTAAAATCAAACAAATGACAGGATTGAATGTGCTCCAATGAGTCCATTCAATAGAGTATACAACAAAACTATTTGCTAAAGATTATTACGTTATTATGCAAATCTATCTGGAAGATCCAGAATGTGAAATCTTTTTAGACGTCTAACATCCAAGCTATTATCCAGTAAGTTAAGAGCCAACGAATTTCCATGGTTTGACAGTCTCTCCAAATATCTTAACGATGATTTGCTTATTTCATCTTTTACAAAAGGAACATTCAAATCTTTGTGTATTTCTTTGTTGGTTACGTACCAAGGAGCGCCTGCAATGTTTCTTAGAGTTATAGATTGGTATCTTTGCAGGATTTCGATATTTGAATTGCTCGCAGTCCCCCAGAGCTGCATTGCATACGTCCAGACCGACTTGAGTACTGCTTTGTAAAGCCGAATTTTATTCTCCAAACTAAGCTGCGATCGCGGACCTAGAAGCCAATACATTCTTTTGGTTTTAATTTTAAGCTGCATATGCTTTGATTTTATATGCTTAATCCACGTGAGTCGCCGATCCAAATGCACTAAATCTCTATGAATCGGTATATTGAAGTTTGAATAGTAATAATAATATTTTCCTTGCAAACTAAACCCTTTACTTTGTTACCAAAAAATACTAGGGATTTAACAGATCAACATTCTCCGGTTAATAAGTTGCACCCTAAAACATATTGCAATAAGAAACTTATGGCAGGCGTTTAAATAAATTCGAAAGAAAAGGAGCACTCCCAAAAGCTAAAATTTCAATTGACCAACGCATCAGCAAGAAACACAAATACCGGTGTGTTAGCAATTAAAGCTCACATCATTGACATCAAACTTAAGAGAGCTTTTATTTAAAATGGGCTTTTTCTGCTAGAAGCTTATTGTAACGATCTCAAATTTAAAAGGACACACACTTTTTAATTTTTGTTGAGCACAAAAGCAAAAAACTTAAAGCTAATCTTGACGTTCCTCAATGGTTCATACTATAATTTTTGTAAAGGATTTCAGCGGTTTGAGGATAATATTGTTCTATTTCTTGGTCAGTTGATTGGGGACGTCGAAGAATGTTTGAAATGAAATTAGTCAAAAAACTTGTTGTCGCAAACGTTGCACAGTTTTAAAAATTAACAGATTGTTGATATCTCCAAACTCCTTATTGAAATGCTGCATAATAAATACTTTAAAATTTTACCTGTAATCCAACAATCAGGCCTGTTCTAGATTTCGACTCGTTGTGAAAAGTCATAACGAGTGCATTCCGACAAATGGTGTTCTAGATTTCGACCGAGTTCGAATCCACTTCGAATCGTTTTCGAATTGTTTTCATTTAGACCAGCTGTGCAGAGCAGCTGTGTTGTTTATGTTTGTTTATATGGCGCTAAATTGAAATGGAAGCGGCATCATACAGCAGCCGTCTTTTAAAAATGGACACGTTGTAAAAACTTAAGCAATTTGTAGTTTGCATTTTAGTTTTAAAAGTATAACATACAATTTTTCGCCAACTCTATGTGTTTATTTTATTTTAGTCGGCAAATTATTTTAAGCAGCAGTTTCAGAGCCACCTTCAGTTACTTCTCTGCTACATTCCGCTTTGCTGAATTGTTGTTTGTTTATTTTCCATAAGCATTTCACAATTGTATTGGTCATGCGGTTAATTATCATCGCTTAAACAGGCACATTTCTTTCTCACAGTCATATTTCCTGTAGTTGACATCGTTGGTTTGCTGAAATGCAAATTTGCCAACATTTGACAACGTTGGTATTGTGTTTTGCTTAGCACTTCCTTTTTTGCTCCTTCAAAAATGTATTACTACAATTAACTAAAAAAAAGCGGATCATTGTTGTTTGTTTAAAAAGTGCGCCAGATTTCAAGCAAATTGCCAGCTGATCAGCTGATCAACCATCGATAAGTTGACTTGTAGAGTTACCTCAAATTTTCGAACATCCATTTTATTAATTTAATTTTTCTTTCTGCCAACATCTTTCTGACAGACAAACATTTTTTATTTATTTACCAATTTTGTACAATTTATTTTATATATGTTACATATTTGAAGCCATCCATTAATAAAATTATCTTCGAATTTACTTGTGCAACACGACAACACGACTACACAATACACATTTCGAAGTTTTGTTTTGTCTAAATCCAGAACACCTTACTTTCATTCCACTCGTTTTGGTTTTGCATGTATACACAATTTTAATAGACATTTTTTGTCATAAAAATATATAATGAAAATTAACCTTGATTCGTTGAATTGAGCACATCTAAATTTTCTTAAAGCATTAAAAAATAATTACAAAATTAATTTTGGCGGCATTTGTTTCTGGCATTTATGCGTTTGTTTCAGCAAACAAAACAAAGTACTTTTCATTTCGACAGCTGCAAGCCAAACTTTTCATAACGAGTAAACTCTTGTCGGAATCGAAATCTAGCACACCTTTCATTTCGATTCCGACACTTTTTGTCTGAATCGAAATCTAGAACAGGCCTGAATATTTGCAACAATTTTGATCAGTTATTATTTATAAAACACGCAGGTAGTATTTTTAATATTAAAATATAGATATTTCAACAGCAACAGTTTTTTTAAGTTTATTTTTAAATAAAAATATGTACTCAAAAATATATTAAACTAAAAAACGGAAAAAGATATGAGAAAAAATTGGCGGACGTAAAGTCGGGCGTGGACGACTTTAGGATACCCTGTACCACTAGCTTGTAATAAAGTCCGATTTCTTCACAAAAAACCAAATACAGAAGAATTTTTAAGCAAACATTTTTTTTTTGACCGATCGTTCCTATGGGAGCTATATGATATAGTCAGCCGATTTCAATAAAATTTGACACAGTGCTTAAATACCAAAAAGATCTGAATGCCAAATTTATTTCAAATATCCTTACAAACAAATGAGCACACAAATTTGGTATTCGAAAGTTTTTTATAGTTCCCAATCACTGTACCAAATTTGATCGAAATCGGTTGACTATATCTATATAGGACCGATCGGCCAAAATAACTTTTTTAAAGAAAATTTCGCTATATTTCGTTTTTTAATAAACGATATCACAGCAAATTTTGTTAACAAAATCGATTAACTTGAAATCATATAGCTCCCATAGGTCCGATCTTCCAATAAATCGATTTTTTAACAAAATTTGTTGTGTTTCGTTTGTTTAGTTAAGATATTGGGACCAAATTTGACATTCGTGAGTATTTTATAGTTCCTAAGCACTTTACTGAATTTAATCTAAATCGTTATGACTAGATCATATAGCTCCTATAGGACCAATCGGTCCAAAAACACGTTTTTTATACAAAATTCGATGTGTTTTGTTTGTTTGTAAAGATATTTCGAATATAAATTTGATATACAGATCTTCGTTTAAGGTATTTAAGCATCTTGTGTCAAATCTGTATTGAAATCGGTTGACTATATCATATAGCTCCCATAGGAACAGATCGGTCAAAAAAAAAATGTTTGCTTAAAAATTCTTCTGTTTTTGGTCTTTTGTGAAGAAATCTGACTTTATTGACAAGACTAGTGGTACAGGGTATTCTAAAGTCGTCTCGCGCCCGACTTTACGTCACTGCCATTTTTCTTTAATATACAACAATATGTACTTCAAAACATAATATTAAACTAAAAATACGGAACAAGGTATGAGAAAAATTCAAAATTCCGACTATTTATCGAGTTATTTATCGACTGCAAATTGTGTTTTTCATTTCAAGACTTTTTTTCTAAATGAATAAAGAACGCGAATTGTTTTAACCATGACAGTTAAATATAAAATAAAAAAAATTTATATTTTTTAAAATTTGTTTTGCAGTTTTTATTATTTTTAGTTTTTAATTTTAGAATTATATAAGGTATGCTTATTTTTGTGATGGTGCCTCGCATGTTCGCTTGAGTAAACAATACCTTGATAAATGAAAAATAGGCATAACTATTTGGAATTCAAGTGACATGATTAATCCTTTTGACATTTTAAAATGAACTTTAAAAGGAACAGTGAGTATCATGACCCCGTCTCAGATATTAAGGTCAAACGTCCAAATAATCGTTTTTTTGCAAATAACATTTTACCAGTGCTTCCCAATGTTCTTAAAAGTTACAAGACATGAAATTCTCTACAGAATAACTACACTAGTTTACAAATTTGAAAAAATTCTGGTATCTTCAACATGTTTTAGTCGTTCCCGAAACAATACAGTAAACAATTTTTTTCATAAAAAAATCGAAAAAGCCTTTTTCGAAATTAGAAAAGTTTCTCTACTTAACAGCAAATATCTCTTGTTATACTAATTCACTGTGAATAATTTTTATACTTGACTGTAGATAATTAAATTATACATCGATTATATGTATTTGTAAAATATTTTTACTTACTTATTTACTTACTGCAAGTTAACGTACTCTCAGAAAGAGTAGATATATAAAAGATAAAGCTCAAGCTGCACTCAATGCCGTTGAGCTAGCTTGAGAATATTAATCGCTCTTGCAGCTTTGAGCTTTAGTAAGCTTTGAGCTTTAGTAAGAAAGCTTAGATTAGATATCTAGATTAAGTTAAGCTAGATTTACTTTTTTAGTCTTAATCGAAGGTCTCAAATGAAAACAATGAACAAATTATGAACAAATTTAATAAAGACATTACATATAAAAAACTATAATTTGAAGTGCAAAGTTAATTTGCACTCATTTGAATTTTTTCGTAATTTTCCACCTATTTTTGCTTTCATCAAATACTATCGGATCGTCTTTTTACAGGCGATATCTACAGGTAAAAAGAAAACTTTTTAGTTGATGGCGTTATGGATATCGTGAGATGTTGCAAAAGTATTGTGCAACGTGTCGCATCAAGTGCGAATATTGACAAATTAATTTTTCATAATGGATCTGTTTTTTTGGAAGTGAATCCAGCGATGCTCTCTTTAACTATATTGCCCAATTCTCATTACTTTAAAAGCTTCTTGAATAGGGATTTTAATTTAAAACGTGTTAACATAAAATACAGTTTTCCAATTCATGTTAGCTCTGTCAGATGTTCACCTAATTTATTTTATATACTTACTTTATTTGTTCTAAAAAGTCTCAATTGAAGAGTATTTACTGTATTTTAGTTTTGTTGCTGATGCTTTGGTTATATCTGTACTGACCTCCAATGTTTGGTTAGTTAGCCCTGCTTGAATGACGATTGCTGCATTGCAACCATGTCCAGACACTTCACTCGAATCACTTCATGTGCTAATAACTTACGCAACAAAGCTGTGTGTTTTGTGTCTTGGGGCGGGATATTTAGGATGTTGGGAGTTCCATGTGGTGGTCGTGATGGTCTGCCGTATTTGCATTTAATCGGATTTGCTTGCGGTTCCAAGCAGATTACGGGTACACACACACACACACTCACACACACATTTTGAGTTGATATTCTCTCTGCAATGTTAGATGAATAGAATACAAGTTGTTATGTAACTTTTTTTTATCACAATAGAGAAAAATAGTTCCATTAGCGTGGCCCTGGTTTTGGATGGCGACATCAAATTTTATGGGATAACATATGAATGCTTGAAGTCCCATATAATGGAAGAGCAACTAAAAAATACTCAGAAGTTTTATTGTGTATTCTTAACGAGGACTTTTGATAATTAATAAAACGTTCATTTTTTAATCAACATTGCCATTGAAGTGATATTCCAGTTTCATTTAAAGCTAATGCTATAATAAGGTCCATCCTAATACATATGTACATGTTTGTCTTCATGTGGTTTGTTGCCCAGACCACGATCAAGTGCTGTCATGACAAATTAACGTTGCTGTCAGTTTTTGGTTTTATGAACATGGTTTATGCGAACAGATGTTGGAGCAAAATCACGATATTTGTGGATGGAGTGGACTCTCTAATATACGACAGTTTTGCTTGTTGATTTAACCAGAGTTTAAAATGGCTTTATTTCCCAAAGATCTTATATGTTTACATATCAACATACGATCAAGGCCATTGAATCTAATTATTGTACAAATGGAGCTTAGAGTTAGTTAGCGTAAACAAATTTTTTTTTTGTAATTAAAGCGAGTTAACTTTTTTATTGGCGAGGAAAGAGAGTGCCATTCAACATCGTATCGATAATGAAAGCGATATATGATGATGCTGCCTTGGCGGTAATTGACAATTGGATAATGAGCTTACAAATACTGGATGCAAACTATTCACCACTACAATTCAATATGCAGGTCTAGGTTTCGGATTACGTGGAGTCTTATCCGTCATTTGGAAGTCTTCACACCAGCCAAGGTTGCATAAACATCTATATACAGAATCGGCTGCATTCGTTCGTCAACAAGTGCCTAAGGATTATATGCGGGCTATTCTGACCCAACTGGATGTTAAACGCAGAACTATGGAACTGTACAAGTGAAGTTCTTATCTGCATTGAGATAAGAACACGCAAGTGGCGTTGGATCGGCCATGCTCTAAGAAAATATCGAAGCAGCATTGTCAGGATGTCTCTGGAATGAAACCCGCAAGGAAGCAGACGATTTGGAGGATCAAAGGCAACCTGCCGACTTACAATACTAAACGAATTATCCATATACAAAATCAGCTGGGACACAGCAAAGCTATCTGCACTAAACAGAGTCCGGTGGGAAGTTCTTGGAAAAGCCCTTTGCTCACTCAAAGAGTAATAAAAGAAAAAAAAAAAAACAAAAAAACTTTTTTTTTAATGAATTTCTCAAATTTTTTGAGAAAATGCATAGACAGATGCAAAATCTTTTAGGTGTATAAGCCACAGTGGCGGGAATCGGAATTATTCCTCCATCAAAATTTTGTATCGATATAAAAGTTAATTTTGCTCATATTTTCAAAAAATTGGTTGTCACTTTTTTAAGAAGGTTACTTTTTTGTATGAACTAGTGTATTGACTCATTTCCAGTTTTTATAAATTTCTAAAAATCTTTGGAAACTTTGCGAGTACGGTGTCGCATAAACTGCGAATTAGATGTAAATATGTTTCATACTCGAAAGTTGTTCTATTTGTTGTGAGTGCATCTGCTGCAAACTTTTATTTTGGTGCCAGCGCGTTGAGGTAACGAACCGGAAATGTTCTTAGCATTTCCGCTTTGTATCAAATATAAAAAATTACAGCTTTTAGACGTATTTGACAAAAGTTGTATGTCACATTCGCACACTCGCACACTGGAACACACACACACACACACAGAGACAAATACATAGAATAACATGTGCACATTGAGACATATAATTGCATAAATCAAACTCAAACATGCAACATGAAAAATCGTATTAATTTATCTGAGCATGCAGCCACTGCCTATGCCACTCCCACACCCACACAAATGAAACAAACACACACACACACGCGTATAGTATATATGAAGGCGCTGTGTAACATATCCGCTTATGTCAATTTTTTTTTACTATCATACCATATGAGTGTATCTTTATGCGTCTCCTCCATGTCATACGAGGGCAGCTATCTCTACTTCTGGCCTAAAAGCAAAAAAACGATAATACATTATTGGAGCTTTTTGTATGGTTCTTCGAAATTTTCTTCATGATGCTAAAGATGCTTTTCCTTGCTGCACTTGTAAAAAGAGAAAACGTTAAGCTCGACGAAGCAATTGATTGGCATTGAGTAAAGGACAATTCCCGGAAAACTTCTGGCAAATATATAGAAGATAAGATATAAAGAAGCTGCTTCAATGAAATAGTTATTACATTTTTCCAAAGAAACAGGCGACTATTTGCATTCAAGTTCTTCAACAGTGAACAGTGAATTAAATTAAAATTGGCTAGTTTTACAAACCGGAAGCCTGGACCGTGTCGCTAACTGATGCAGCTGCCTTGGGAGTTTTCGAGAGGAAAGTACTGCGCAAGATGTTTGGTCCTATTCGAGTTGGCGATGACTACCGCATCCGCACCAACCAGGAGCTGTATGAGCTCTTCAACGACATGGACGTTGCTCAGCGTATCAACATCCAGCGGCTTCGCTGGCTCGGACATGTCGTTAGGATGGACGAGAATGCTCCAGCTAAACGTGTGTTCGATGCGGTAGTCAGCGGCCGTCAACGGAGAGGACGACCGTTTCTGCGTTGGAAAGACCAAGTGGAAGGGGCCCTGTCTTCGCTCGGTGTGACCAACTGGAGAAGGCGCGCGCAATGCAGAGGCGCCTGGAGAGACGTTTTAAGGCAGGCCGTAACCCGGTAATCGGGTTGTTATGGCCACATAAGAAGAAGAAGAAGTTTTACAAATCATATACGACTATTGACTGCTTTATTTCGGGCTTATATGAAAAGAAAGATGAACAATATTTCGGCATCCACCTGTATGGTAGGTTCACCTGAAACAAATTAAACAAACCCAGCTCAAAGCCAAAACCAGACATATGTAAAAAAAACACAAAAACATCGAATTTCAAAATATCCAAAGATATCAATAACTAATTCAGTTTCTTGAGTAAGGGATTCTTTCCGGTCGTTTACTTGCCCAACGCATCCCACTTGAAAATCTGTGGATCGAACGTGATGGTTTTGTAAGGGAGTTGGCCTTCACCGGTTAGTGTGGTCCACAGGAAGACTTTCATTTCCCTTGTAACTCCCATGTCTGGAAGACTTTCCATTATCCGCCTTCTTGGGAACGCGCACTCTACGGATTACATGCTCCTCTGAGAACCATAGAGGTTCGCCTTATGCTCCGACCGGAGTGACATGCATTATGTATTTAATTTTTCTTTTTTTTTTACTAAATTGTCTTTTGTGCTGTATATGAAAGAATAAATAAAGATTCCACATTTATTTACAAATAAAGCAATAATTTCTTAAAGTGATGCAATTGTCATAGGATCAAAATTGACATCTTGCCATATAGACTGCCTTAAAAGGAATTCAGAAATTTTCTAAAAAATCTTTGTTAAAAATGTATAAAGCAATTTATTTCAGTGTATAAATTACTTCCCTTTATTTTCAGAGTTGACTTTTATAAGTAAATCAGCACTCAACTCACAGCTGATTTCAATAAAGTTCATGACTGGTACTGAAAATTCAGGTATGATATCATGTCTAGTTCTGGCCTGAGACGAACTAAATAGTTATGTAATCAAAAGAAAAATAATTTTTAAACTTTTAACAAAATTATTATTAATTTTGTATCTAATGAAAAAATTAAAGTTTTCCTCGAACTTATCGCCGACATGGCGATTTTTAATATAAAACAGCAGCAGGATTTTTTTTTTTATTTTTCTTTTCTGAAAACTTTTTAGCTCACGAACAGTTTAAAGCTATTTACGGCGGATTTTAATAAATTTTTGATGCAATAATTTTCCACGAACAACAGCCATTGTAGCTGGAGAACATCTTTTATCAATGAGATTTGCATGCAGATATATAATATTATTATAATTTGAAGTATTTAAAGCATATAATTCAAGTCTAATCGAAAAATAAACTGAATGAATGAAGGTCGAGAAACCTCCTTTCTTAAGAATCGATCGTTATAGAGATTCATGTTTATGCGCATTTTTTAGTTATTCGTCAATATTTCGGAAATAGATTTTGTATCGTCATAAACGACAATTAGATTGGTATTTGAAAGCTCTTTACGGTGATATAAGATATGTACTGATTAAGTAAAAATTATAATAGTTACAAGCAACCAAAGTCATTTTTCAAAACTACAAAGTTTTTTGTTTTAAAATTTGTTCAACCCGAAATCGCACTAAAAATCACTTTTTTACGAAGGTTAACTTGACAACCACTAAATTTTTAAATTGGTGTCATCATCTTGAATGATTTTGTGGTAAAAGCAGATTTCCAAGCAATCCTTCCTCATTTTCAAAGAAATGCTGCCCAATAATTACGCCTGGTCCAAAAAGTACATTTTTTGGGTTGCATTGGTAGCTATTCATCTCGTTCAAATAAAAAAGATCAACTTAACGATGTTCCAGACCCACCGACCGAAATTAAAAAGTAAACCAAATCCAGCTTTGAGAAGTCCTAGGCCTGAAAACGAACAGATTCTCTTCTACTGTTGAAATATCCTTATTACTACGGGTTACTCCTAGTTACAAATAAAAAAAAATTTATTCGTATTTTGGGTTAAGGTGACGTAGAACAACAAAGCATTTTTTTTGGAATGAAGTTTCCACATTTAGTAAACTTTAAATGGCAATCTTTAAATAAAATTTAAGCAAGTTCAAAGACATGATAGACCCATTTTTTAACTATAGCTTTTATAGTTTCCATCTGATTAAAAATTAAGGTTGTCAAAAAGTCTTGCGGTATTTTTATTGAATTTTCAATTGTTCATAAAATTGGTTATAATAATGCGATTTAAGTCAAATATGCGCCGTTTTGTTCGATGACGAGTTCCCAACGAGATGCCAACTTCATAATGCCCCTCTTATAGAAGCTCGCTTCCCTATTGTCAAAAAACTCGGAGAGCCAATTTTCACAGGACTCTCTTGTGGACAACTTCTGATTACCAAGCGCGTTCGTCATGGACAGAAATAGGTGGTAATCACTTGGTGCGAGATCCGGACTATACGGTGGATGCAAAAGAACCTCCCATCCGAAGCTCCCGGAGCTTCTGGCGCGTCACCGATTGTGTGGCCTGGCGTTGTCCTGATGGAAGACAATTCGGCCTCTGTTGATCAAAGATGGCCTCTTCTGCATGAGTGCTGCATTCAAGCGGTCCAGTTGTTGGTAGTACAGGTCCGAATTAAACGTTTGGCCATGGGGAGCGGCTCATAGTGGATGATTCCCTGCCAATCCCACCAAACACACAGAAGAACCTTCCTGGCCGTCAATCCAGGCTTGGCCACCGTCTGGGCAGCTTCCCCGCTTTTCGACCACGACCGTTTACGCTTCACGTTGTCGTAAGTGACCCACTTTTCATCGCCAGTCACCATCCGCTTCAAAAACGGGTCGATTTTTGTTGCGATTCGAGCTGATTCGCATGCATCCATCCGAGTCAAAAATGTTTTTTTGCGTCAAGTCGTGTGGCACCCATACATCGAGCTTCTTTTTCAATCCAAGCTTCTTCAAATGGTTTATAACGGTTTGATGACTCATGCCCAGCTCTTGGCCGATGCTACGGCTGCTAATATGCCGGTCTCTTTCGATCAATTCAGCGATTTTATCGCAATTTTTCGACAACAGGCCTTCCGGACCGTGGCGCATCTTCGATCACCTCTGCACCAGAACGAAAACGTTGAAACCATCGTTGTGCGGTGGAAATGGAAACTGTATCGGGTCCATAAACTGCACAAATTTTATTGGCAGCATGAGATGCATTTTTGCCTTTATCGTAGTAGTACTGTAAAATATGCCGTATTTTCTCTTTATTTTTCATGTTTGCGACGCTATAACTCACGAACGACTAAAAGCAAACAACAATTAATCAAACACGTGTTAGCGCGTGAAAAGAGCTTTCCAAAAAGCTCTAGCGTGAACCGATGCGACGAATACAACTAGAACTACGCGCTTGCAAAGACAAGCTTGCGGAAATACCAGCAAGACTTTTTTGAATATATATTTATATTCTTTTATATTTATTTTATTATTTATTGCCAGACTATTATACACATCAAGCTACAAGACGGTTGGTTGACGTGCACCACTGGTTAGGTTACCATGATTAACAGCTGCTCCATGGCCAAAGTCAAAGTAATATAATACTAGAAAAATCATCTTGCTGGAATGGAAGAATTTTTAAAGTGATGATCTATAAAAAAAGGAGCTTGTAGGAGATACAACTTTATGATGAATGCGGCTAGAAATATGAAGAGCAGCCCTCGTTGTAGTGCTTGCCACAGAGCTTGGCAGTGGTTGCAACAGTGGCAGCATCATCGTAATCATCGTCGTCATCGTCGTCACTCAGCAGCCAGTTGTCACTGTCAGTTTTGGCTTCCATTTTGTTTGTCTTCTCTCGCATATATGTATATGGATATATGTATGTATGTTGTGTTCCTGTTTGTCTGTCTCTGTTCACTCAGTTGTTGTTGTTGTTGTTTGTTGGTTTGTTTGTTTAAATGCTGCATTTACTTTATGGATTGTTGCTATATTTTTTCTTCAAACCCAAAAGGACCAAATAAATTTCACGTCAATTTCTATATATAGCAGCTCAGCTGTGTGAGCTCTTGACTGATGTGCCACTTCACAACTTTGTCCTTTTTAATAACTTACTCACACACGCACACGCACACGCACACACACACACGCACACGCACACTCTTTCGCGCTAATAACTAGTTTTATGTATGCACGCTTTAAATGTCCTTTTTACGCTACATGGTTTAAAATTCTTTATAATTGGATTGCTTCATACAAAGCTGCAGTATCTGCTGGTTTTTTTTTTTTTTTTGCTTTTTTTGATGGCCTAACCGACCCTATCCTGGCATCCATACAATCCATGTAACCCATCGCTCGCAATGTGCATGTCAAAAGGGATTTCACATTTGACGCGAACAAACCAAAAGCATACACACACGAACACCCACACACACCCACCCACACACACATCCTTACTATACAAGACTATTTGATAACCGTCTGCTTTCGGTGTGGCCTTTTTTTATTCGGTTGCTTACCAGATTCTCGCCATCATCCGCATAGGCATCCCTTGCTCCAGACTTGTGGGATTTCAAGTGATGATATGTTTCATTTCACACGGCAACGCTTGGCAATCCTTTCAAGCTCACAAACCTGTGCCTGTGTTTGTGCATGTCCTTCACATACTCAGTAGAGATTTATGTTTTCTTGTAAACAAAATAATGGGCATGCTTGAGGCATTCGGCGTGAAGTGAAACCTAATGCCATACTGGCTGACATTTGGACATTAGGATTAGACGCGTGTAAGCCTTAAACCGATGTCCTTGCTTTGCTTTTTCCGCTTTGTGTACGCACATAAGCGTAAGAATTAATTATTTAGTGGTATTTGTTCCAGGAATCCAAGATCACGCGTAGCTCAGATTCCATTTCATAACATCTTCAGCGAAAAAGAAAATCAGTTGCTTTAAATATTATAACCGAAAGCGCAGTGTCTAGACCCTAGACATCATTTCCAGCTGCACACGTGTCCATTTATAGCCCGAGGCTGCTCAAATTATAACCCAAAACACAAGTTGAGCAACATGCAAATTGGCTAATTTGCATACGTTAAATAAAAAATTCAAAATATGGCCAACAAAGCACAGCAAACTGGATTTTCACTATGGCCATATGCACGCACACACTCACACGTATACACATATAAACAAGAAAAGCCGCGCACATTAATATAAAAAGCTTACAGTAGATATTGCTTAAAGAAAAAATCTAAAAAGTTATGAAGGCATACAAATACATTTCCAGTACATATTATAAATATGATAACCCCTCCTTGAAATAATAATATGCAATAAATTGTGTATACGCCATGTGCACCCCTTCAAATTGATTCAAAATCTTTCAAGTTAATGCATGTATTACATAACATATATAAAAAAAAAGAATGTGTTATGTGTAGTGTGACCATACAATTTTTTAGCATTCGGGGACCTTTGACTAATGAAAATGCGAGATTTTGACACCAAAAACGGGACGGTTTTGGAAACACTTTTTTTTATTAAAAAATAAATTCACATTCACAAAATATTATTCAAAAAAATGGGTTAAAAATAAGACTAAAAATGGCGTAAGTCAAAGTTGGTCGTGGACAATTTTGGGGTAACCTATACCATTACATACGATGTGTGCTCAAAAACTATCGCGAATTTTGAACTTTCGCGGGTTATGTTAGTTGGTACTCATGTCTCTCACTTATGCCGACAAGCTCGGCCATTTTGAATGTTCAATTAATTGTCCGCCAGAAACGCCCGGATTTGTGGAAGAACAAAAATTGGCCGTTGCACCACGATAACGCCCCTGCTCACACATCGTTGCTTGTGCCCTACTTTTTGGCCAAAAACAACACGCTAATGATGCCGCAGCCACCGTATTCCCCCTGTGACTTTTTCTTGTTCCCTAAACTGAAGAGGCCCATGAAAGGACGACGATACGCTACGATTGACAAGATAAAGACGGCATCAAAGGAGGAGCTGAACAAGATTAAAAAAAATATTTTTTGAAGTGCTTCGAAGATTGGAAAAACCGTTGGCACAAGTGTATAATATCTCATGGGGATTACTTTGAAAAGGACAAAATAGATATTCATGAATATATAAATAATTTTTGCAAAAGCACAAAATTCGCGATACTTTTTGAGCACACCTCGTAGCAATTAAATCCGGTACGTTGCTTACGCGTTCCAAAAGACATTAGATTAGCAAACTTGGATATCATATTTTCATAAACAACTAAAGAACAGGCGAAATTTGCAGTAACTACGTTTTATTGGCCTACCGATTGTGATAAAACTTGGTACATTTTGCTTAATTTATAGACAACTTTTCGATTCGAATTTGAAACAATTAATTTTCCGTGTATGTAATTTCTATTAGCTCAAAAAATCTGGTAGCGGATGAAAGAGTGATACCTATTTTTTTGGTCAGTAGAGTTATTTGATCAATTATATTAAAGTTTTAAAATTATAAATGTCTTTTAAATTCGGATTTTAGAAAAATCCAAGAAACTGGGAGTGAGAATCTAAAGATCATGACAAAAAAATTTTATAAGCCAATGCACAATTGGTATGAAAACAAAGAGCAAAGAATTTAATTCAAATGTTAGTAGTTCAGGTCTTCGGCGACCGACTTTAATGTACGCAATCTTTTTGTTCTCAATATAGCCACCTTCCAGCTTGACACACATATGGGGAATATGTAAAGCTAATAATCCCAGAATGGCTCGATTAGGAAGGAAGCCTAATGACGTCCTTAGCCACCACATATACCTTTATTCTCCATGGCTCTTGTCGATGAGTTCCTATGGAACTCAGAAATCACTTCTTAAAAGATGGGAATGCTGCAGAGTCCCTTTTCGATACTATTTAATTCGATTAACTTTAAAAAAAACTAAAATAAAAATATTGGTTCAACCAAAGTCCAATTTCACCTTTACAATTTTAATCTATATTACATTTTGTCTAGGAAAATATTCATTTTAAAAATAATTCGGGTTTAAGTATTAAAAGTTACATTTATTTACATTTTCCAAATTATTTTTTGCAATACTATTCTTACTTGGCCATTTTATTTATAATCTGTCCTAAAACAATGAGAGCTAGTCATAAGAGCTTAGTTTTAAATTGAAATCAGCTTCAGAGATAAAGGACATGAAATGTTTTAGTTCTTCTGCAAGTAAAACTATTGTTTAAAGTGAATGACTTACTTGGAAACAATTCTTTTATAATAGCTTGCCTTAGAAATCGAATTGTGTCCTTTTTTAGGGATTTGCCACTGTAGCATGCTGTAACATATTCGCAAAACCAGCATCTATCCATCTCCAGCTTTAGGCAAACTGTGCGCCACAGGTGGAACCATTGAGGCCAGACAAAATGCGTTTACCGCAAAGGGGGGTACAAGGGCAAATAACTTAAAAGAAAACATAAAAACGAGAGAGCCCAGCGCACACCATGTCAAGCGGAAATTACAATAAAGCAGTCGAAAGCCGAAAGAAAAGCTTCTTTGCATTTTCTACTTTCTCTCGGACCACTTTCTCCGGCTCTCACTTGACTCTCTGGCACTGATACTTACTTTATGTCAGTTTTGTGTTTGTCTTTGCTTTGGCTAATTGAGCAAATGCGCAAAATGGCAGCTGTCCAATTTCCGGTCTGCTTATGATTATAAATCAATTGCGTGTGGAGCACTTTAAGCTCGGCAATGATTTTGGCAATTCCTTGAGGCAATTTCAATTTTTATTTCCAAATTTTTCCATGTACATTAAGTGACAATTTCATCCATTTTGTACTCATCCATTAACAGTCACCTGTCTGGGTTTTGGGCGAGCTGTATGCGTTCGTATACTCTCTTTAGTTGAAGAATATTGGAAAAGCATTGAGGCCTACATTTTTTATAAAGATTAAACAAATTCTTTACATTACGATCAATTAAATAAATTCAAGCTACTACTCAATTCAAGCCTTATATGTTTATGTTAGTTCCTTTATCTTCTTGGGCAGCATGGGTCCTCGACATTGAACAGGTAAAAATACTTTGCATACACGAAATGTCTGAAACTTAAATGGTAGGACTTTAAATTTGAATTGTGTATCTTTTTGGGGTTGTCCTTAGATTTTATATTTTTAATATTAGCAATACTTATAAGGCAGAAAAATATTGGGCAACTTTATACTTCTTATACGCTTCAGACTTGGATCCATATATGTATAATACGAGTACATACATATATTGCATATCTATAAACCTGTCAACCCCTTTTGGTTTATAAAAACTTTAGAAGATATTGGGCTCGAAAGTAATAGTATACGGGCAAAATCAAATTTGGGTAGGTAGCGTGAGTCGAATAAACTTTACCTTCATAAAAGGCTTAAGCTAATTTTTTTTACCGTTTTTTCGTTTTACCTTCTATAAATAAACGCTAAAAATTAATTTTGCAATAATAGACATAGAAAATATAAAACTTTTTATCTATCATTTAAGCTCATGTCCCAAAGCTACGAATAATCATGAATGTTTTAGACTTCGACTCTTTTTCTAATGTCATAACAAATTTCAAATCGAATCCAATTAAATAATAGATTGTATGTCTTTAAAGTTTAAATAATCTGAATAGTTTTTCGTTGGTTGCTATTGCTGTTGGTGCTGTAATTCATTATACATTTTAGCCAAAAGTTTCATTCTGCACTCCGTATGAGGTGAGGCCATCATATAGTGTAATTTTAACCTCGATATGATCACGCATACGAACACAATCGGTACCACACTGTATTTTTGACGTATTTATATTTAAATGAGCATTTAGAAAAATGTATTACCGTGTTGATTTTGAAAAATGTTAAATACATTTTTTTGCCCTAATTGCCTAACGTTCCCTTTCAGGCTTGAACTGAAAATTATGTCCTACAACTCCCAAATAAAGCCAGTTTAGTAATTATGGGACAAGCAAACTATGTTAAAATTCTAGTAATACCAATGCAACATCTGGAACAAGGAAATTCACTTATAGATCCCAACACACCTTGTGTAAAGTGAAGTTGTTCATTAGCTTGCCAGATTTTGACGAAAGTCAAATGTCGGAGACGAAATAACCTTTCAGCCAGGCAACCAGAGGCCCAATCAAAACCAAATCGTCCAATTGATATGGGGAATATGATTTTTAATTTAGTTAGTTAAAAGACAGCGGCCTCGATAGACTAGCGACAGTGCACTAGACTATCATTCCAGGGGTTACTTGGGTTCGATTCCCACGTTAATTTTTCCTGTCTCTTCCATATACGAAGTGTGTTCAAAAAGTAAGGCGACTTTTCAAATTTCTCGGGCAACGTATTTTCGATTATCAATTTGTTTGTTTTGTTGTGTTGGTACACTCTTCCCAAACATCTGTACCAAATTTCAAGTGAATGGCATTTTTTGTTTGGTTGTGAGAGGCGTAAACGTTATAAGTGTCTTGCGTGCTCGGCGATTTTTTTTCGGTCTTGGCTCTTCTGGCCGCTTCCATTGCGACAATTGGGCTTTGGTTTCGATATCATAACCATATACCCATGATTCGTCACCAGTTATGACCCTTTTGAGTAAATCTGGGTCGACGTTGACATCATTTAACAGCTCTTAAGCGATGCTCATGCGACGGTTCTTTTGGTCAAAATTTAGCAATTTCGGAAAAAACTTCGCTGACACACGTCTCATGCCCAAAACGTTAGAAATAATTTCATGGCACGAGCCAAGCGATAAACCGACATTTTCAGCAACTTCTCTGATAGTAATTCGACGATTTTCCAAACCAATTTTCTTCACTGCTTGAACGATTTCATCAGTTGTTGACGTGCTTGGGCGTCCAGAGCGAGGCTCGTCATTGGCATCTTCCCGGCCATCTTGGAAGAGTTTGTACCACTTTTAAACATTTTTTTTACACAGAACAGTTTCACCGTATGCTACTGTCAACATTTCAAGTGTTACGGAGCACTCAATTTTATTTTTTACACAAAATTTGATGCAATCCGTTGATCCATATTTTTCGATAGCAAAAAATCGCCGAGCACGCAAAAAACTTATAACCTTTACGCCCTCTCACAACCAAACAAAAAATGCCATTCACTTGAAATTTGGTACAGATATTCGGGAAGAGTGTACTAACACAACAAAACAAAAAAATTGATAATCGAAAATACGTTGCCCGAGAAATTTGAAAAGTCACCTTACTTTTTGAACACACTTCGTATATGGAAGAGACAGGAAAAATTAACGTGGGAATCGAACCCATATAACCCCTGGAATGATAGTCCTTATAACTTACTCCCATTATCGGAATTACAAAGGGCCGTTTCTTGGCTAAGTCCCAACTGCCGACTTTACCTACCTACCTAGTTAAGAGACAATATTCTACAAAAAACAAATTTTAATTTAAACAACATGGCTATATATCAACTACATATTCGTTATTTTTAAAAAAAACTATAGAACATAATAATAATAAATATTTTTCTTGGATTGTAAGCGTCACTTTTCTCCCAAACAGCTCACAGCTGATGAACAGTAAAAAGTTTTTATTTAAAGCACCAATTCGTTTCTACCGGCCTTAAAAATTTAATTTCAAGCTATTTTACAGAGAGAGATAAGCACACCATTTGAATTGCTTACCCCTAAACCAACTGCTTAATTCTGGTATTTAGAGATTAGCCCTGTTTTAAAATGCAGTAAATTCCAATATTTTGCCATTAAAAGAGTATATTAACTTCGTCGCAGTTGCTACATTTATTTTTTAAAGAAATATTCCTTCGGCTCACAATCTGAATTTGCTGCGCCTTTTTTCAATTTCTTTTCGAAAAAACGCAAATTTCATAAATCTCCCCAAACTCCGCTCCACACACTTATTTACGTGGCATATTTTTCTTAAAGATATTTTTATATGTTTATATTTGATGCGTTGCTGAAGGCGCTTTGCTTTTGAGAAAACTTCTTGTAAATATTTTGCTGCTCCGGTCTGGTTTATTTTATTTTTTTTATCAGTGCAATCCGATTTATTTTGTAGTATATTGATTTGAGCTCCTACACATACTTACTTATATTTGTATCTGCATGTAGAGACAATCTTTTATTATTGTTGTTGTTGTTGTTATTGTCGTTGTGTGTATTTGCCTGCGGCGTCTGTGGAAAATGGCCTCGTAAACGTTTAATAAAATATGATTTAAATCGGTTCGAAAGTCGCATTCGTTTTATTGAGCAAAGTGCTTCTTATAATGCCAACTTCATATACGAGTATATATATATACATATTTATACGTATGTATGTATACATATATATATATATATGTACTACATATATACAAGGATTTATAGCGCATCGAATTTTAACGCTGACTATGTCTATCTATGACTACTGCTGCACGTTTTGGCCAGGTTGGCAATCAATAAGCCAAAAGCAAAGTCCCTTTATTGCCAACGACTAAGACATTGCTCTCTGGAGGATTTGGCCCTTCTGCGTGTGGCACAGTTATCCGCTTAGATCACTCAACTAAAAAACTCAATTTGCATATTAATATTATTTGGGTTGTTCGGCACTGCTGTGCGTTGCTTTGCTTAGTTGTGTCCTGCGACTACTTTTGGGCCACTTCACTTCACTTCACTTCACTTTGTTGCCGACTGGCATCATCCTTTTATCAAATAAAAACAACAACAGCTGCAAAGATAACAACAGCAACTACAACAACAATTACAACAACCCGGTAAGTGAAGCAACAGTAGTGAATTGAATTTGTTGAGCTTCAACGCCTTTTTGTTCTTTGATATGACCACTGTGCTGCTTTCCTGCTCCTCCGGTCCAGATCCCAGGTGTACATAGGTACGCCCCAAAACAAGTTTGCTTAAAATTAAATACCATATCTAATATACTTCACAGATGCATACATGCATACTCAACAAACACACACATTTACACTGGCTTATGGAATTGTAATTTTTCTGTTTTGTTTTTTCTTTTCCCAACATCCTTTTTCTTCCTTTGTCTGACCAGAGTGCTGCCTTTGTGTATTCCATGGGCATTATGTCAGTGTTATTTTGACATAATAATAAATTTGATTTGATTCTGGACAAGCCTTATTTGTCATGTGTATACAGAAGCGTATGAGGAGTTGTTGTGTTTGTGCATAAGGTTAACACTATAATGTTGAAGGGGTGTTTGAATGTGAACACCCCCAACTTCACCTACAGTAGTGTTTTTGAATAGGAATGCTTGATACAGCTTTAAATATTATTCATACGCCATGTGAAACTTGTGCTAGAGTCTTTTTCTCAACTGTACAATTATAAAATTTATGTACATGTAATACATAGTATTTAGTTGTATCCACTACGAGTTGTCTCCTGATTAGCTGATTAAAGCCATTGTGCACATCGAAGTTCCCTGGAATTAATTTCAACAACGTAGAAAATAAAAAATATATTCTCATGAAAAAGGTAAACGTATCCTTAGAAACAGAGTCCCCTAAAGATGATTTCCCTTTAAACGTAGAAATTGCTAAGAAATATATTGACAGCTCCTCTTTCCAATTGGGGGACGCCTTTTAGAATACACAGAGCAATTACGCAGCGGTCCTTGGGCTCACACCATTGCAAGAATGATATCAAGTTAAAGCTAAGTTTTTATACCCTGTACCGTGTAGTACAAAGGGTATATTAAGTTTGTGCAACAGGGTGACTAGAGAAGTCGATATACCCATGTCCGTCCGTCTGTATGAACCTCTCAGAGATGAAGAGAGCTAGGGGAACAACATGTTTCTGATTAGAGTCACGTTTATTATGTCAGGGGAGATCAGGTTTATTTTATTGTTTAGGATTTATAGGATTTCGAAGGAAATAAACAGTTTTAAATAGACTATTCGTTTGTTTATGAAGATGTCGTAATCTAATTTGGTAATCCAAAGTTATTTAGAGTACCTTAGCACTGTACTTAATTATACCCAAAACTGTTGACAATATCAAATAGCATCCATAGGTCCATTCGGCCAAAATAAAGTTTTTTGTATAGGTATCATAACCAAAATTGACTTGAATATAGCAACACATAGAACGGATCGGGCAAAAACTCCTTCTTGGTTCAAAATTCGCGTGTTTATGAAAGTATTGTAACCAATTTTGACAAATAAATTTCTCTTTGCAATGTGGTAGTACAGGGCATCTCAAAGCTTAACTGGCGCCAACGTTCTGAGGATGTGACCAATAATGTGCTCTGGAGACTGTCAATGAGAATTTCCCATTGCAATTAGATCGTGTGGAGAATTTTGATAAAACGGTAGGTCGATAATGTATTTGTGGTCCCACAATCGGGCAACTCAGTCTTCCCGAAATAAGCTTCAACAAGGGTCCAGGGCTAATAGATTTGAATACGGCTTGATAGTCTGCAGTATCGATTGTCGTTATAAAGCAATAACAAGTCTTACTGCTGAAACTTGTCCTCTCAAAGCCAAAGGTGTCATGATCATTTTAATTTCAATATTATATTTTTTTTAATTTTTCAACTAATTTACAATAAAAAAAAATTCTTAAAATTTTTCCACATTGTATCATGTAACAGCTTTTTTTTTTTGTTAATTATACTAATTCACTAATTTAAGGGTCATTAAGTGAACTATACTAAAAAAGTAATATTTTAGAGATTTTCGAAAAACAGGGATTTGGAGACTTATGACGTTTTTGTTTGTTCGTGGCCTAAGCGAGTTGCCGCCTTAACCTACCTACAACGTTTTTCCTTCGAATTTGGGAGCTGAAATCAAGGAGCAAAGCTAAAAAATTCTTCGGGATCTTGCAGTAATTGAAAGTCAATATTAGGGTGTTTGCGACAAAGGCATGATGGGCAACTACAGCTGGATGCAAAATTAAGAAGATTTTACTTTACGCAAACGAAGAAGCTTGGGTGAACCAAATTTTATTCGACCTAAACTGTGATTTAGTAAAAATTATAAGTTTGGCATTTTCCTTTCATGGCTCCAAAACATCTACAGTTCCTATCCGATTTCGAAGATCTTAGATTCGAAATATTCGTAAAAGAAATCTCTTTTAGCCTAAGCCTTAACATTAGCAAACATTACAAAATGTGTCATTTGAAAAATGGTTCAAAATTATACTTTTGTTCAACTTTGATTGCCTGTAACTTGGATAAATTTTTCTTTATCTAATTATATTTATATATATATAACTACAAAAAACATTTTTTGGGCACTTGCTTTAGTTTTTTGTAAATATCTCATTTGAATCACTGTATAATGGTTGATTCCTGCTTTCACAAAGGAAGTAGAATTTCGGACACAATCGATCCTGATTTCCAATTATTAAAATTTGTAGGCTTAGATTTTCTTATGTGTTATCAATGTTTTTTGTTTGGCTTATTGCAGTGGTCCTTAGTTTGCAAGTGCAATTGAAAGTGAGCTTAATGTCGGCTTACATTGAGCTTTTATAAGCTTACGCTGCTAACATTTGTGTTTTCTATGTTAACATGTTCGATTACATAGGTGATGTTAACTTACATTTATGCTAAGTTTAGTATGTATAAATGTTCAAGTGTTTAACAGAGTTGTGCTTAGTTTAGAGTTTTATTCGAGGCTTAATATGGTCTTAACTTTAATTAGAATATATTTAGTTGTTAGGCTCCAACAATGGTTGTCATATATACTATTTGCTACCTAATGAAGAAGGTGAAATGTTTTTGGAGGGAGTATGAATAAGACAACTGCGAGATTATCATAATTGTTCAGTTGGGTCTCTAACACAACTTAATGTCCATCGCTCGAACAAATCTTGAGGTGCATGACAAACATGCAGACATATAGAATACATTATATACTACATTATATACAATCATTGAGCAATTACATTTGCTTGGGGAATTTTGCTATTGTTTATTTTTGATTGCTTGCTGTACTGCGACTAGAGACACAAACTTACAACTGTGATTGATGGAAGATTGTATAAGATTCTGTTGGATATATCTGGGCGCACTTGTAAGTGAAGATGTTCAACTAAGTTACCAAAGCTGGCAGTGCCAATAGTCTGATGGAGTAGGTGCCACAGCTAAGCGCGTATACTAGCTGTCAACAGAGTGGATACACATAGGAGTACGTTCGTAGCGTATGAGGATATAAGCGTGGTATATGCAATGTCATCTATAAATCGGCACACATAAAATGTTGTTGGAAATATTTTATAACGGGAAATCCGTTATTTATAAGCATATTGTCCTCGCGCAGCTGTATGACGTAGTGCGGTGCTGCAAATGGCAGAGGATCTCGGCAAAAACTGAATGAATGAATGAATGAGTGCTATTTGCATGTAGCTCAATACTTGGCTGCTGGTGTTGCTGCTCCTCTCATTGCTGCCATTGCCACGTCTAGCCTCTGCTCCTCTACTCCTTTGCCTCATTTCTGTTTGCCTGATTGAAGCAGTAAAATCCTTTTGAATTGGCTACAATTTTATTTATTATTACTATTTGTTGCCTTGCCATATTGTATGGCATTGGCTGCATACTCATACAGTGACTAGGATCGAATCGAGAAACATTTCCACCGTTCTACGTTCTATGAATATTTTCTCATATTTCTATGACTGCCAGTCGACAGTCAATATTGCATTATAACAATGCAACTTGTTTTGAGCGCATAAAATGACGTTCCCAAGGCAATTCTATTATTATAAATTGAAAACCTTTGGAAAATTGCAAATGTGCAATGGATATTAAAATCAAATTAAATTATGCTACTTATAAACATCTAGTCTTTATACCCTATACCCATGGGTACAAGGGTTAAACATACAACGTTTTTGTTATGTAATTGACAAGGAAATTGTTTTTATAGCAAAGGCTTAAAAAATTTCAATTTGTGTCAAAAATGGTCTAAATCGATGAAACACAACTTCAGTCGTATTGAAATCTCCTTCGTCCTTATTACAATTCTAGGGTCACCAACTTGATTGGATTCGAATTACCATGAATATATATTTTGTATCCGTATACTAGATTTTCGCTATGTAGGTACAGTAGTCCTTTATACCAAAATGCTCAGCGCAACCTTGGATAGTGATTAAGCTATGTCCGCCTGCCTGTCCGTACATCCGTTCACACAGCGATGTGTGAATGTTTCATGCATCTGTGTGTCAAATATGAACCAAGCCGGACAAACACTACGAAAGATACGGTCAAAATGTAATAACTTGACCCCCATTTGCATATAAGCTGCATTAATATTGCAATCTACGTAACTTTGGTAATAAGTGACCTAGCATCACCAATTTTTGTATGCTGATATGATGTGGCTTTAATGAACAAATCCACATCCAAATATTATCGATACGAACCCTCCATCCCCGCCGTTAATGTTTCGTGTTTTCCCACTCCTCTAAATAAAGGACACACAGAGACCGTGTGATCTCACACCTTTAGAGATAATAAATTAGTTTTCTAATAAAACCATATTACTATAAAAAAAGGAAAAAATGAGTCGGACTCAGAATCCTACCGTCCAATAAGCCTCCTCCTCTTGTCAAAGTTTGGGAGACGTTGATAGTTAAAAGGATCCAATGGACGCTAACAATTATTTACCTGACCATCAATTTGGATTTAGGGAAGGACATGGCACCAGTGAGTCTGATCGGTCTGCTAGCTAAAATTAATGATGTTACTGCCTGCTTCAGTATTTTGGAATATTGCGATCTTACCTTGAGGACAGAAGATTTCAAGTCAGCATCAAAAACATGCTTTCCACTGCCAGGCTGATGAGAGCTGGTGTACCTCAAGGAAGTGCACTTGCGCCGCTTCGTTACAATTTGTACACTTCTGACATCCCTACTCCTACGGAGTTACTGGGAGCTGTTGTGAAGGACAAAATGCTAATTGCCTCATACGCTGACGACCTGGCAATATTTTACTCATCATCCTGTGAGTATGAAGTAGCTGACGGGATACAAGAGTATATCCACCTTCTTGAGAACTGGACTCGCAGGTGGAATATTACCTTAAATCCGAGCAAATGTCAGTCAGTTTGTATACACATTAAAGAGGAAGACTCCACCCGCTATATGGCTAGATAACGAGCCCCTTAGCATTCAAAGTGAAGCGAAATATCTTGGAGTGATTCTCGACAAGCGACTAACATTTCGATCACATATAAACCAAACGATTAAAAGTTGTCGCTTTAAAATGAGTAAAATGAATTGGCTCTGAACACAAAAAGTCCTCTTCCGCTACGATGCAAAAGAGCACTTTACAACGCAATTGTGGCACCCACTTGGAGGTACGCTATCCAGATTTGGGGTATAGCGGCTCGCTCGAATCGCTTACGTATACAAACGTTCCAAAATAAGGCAATGCGCCTTATTGCGATTGGTACGTAAGGAATTCGACCTTGCACCATGACCTAAATCTGGACACAGTGGAGATGCAGATTAACAAACATGTAAGCCGTTACAATGAACGATTAGCACAACATAAAAACAGGCTGGCAAGAAATTTAATTCACGCAAACCCAATAAAAAGGCTTAAAAGAATCATTCATTCACATCATCGAATCATCAGAATTATCTCAAGTTCGATTCAATTTCGATGCAATTGCAATTCTTGGTGCCACATACATGACTATGAGCGGTTTTAAAACCGTTGTTAGCCATGTCTGTGGCACCAAGAATTGCAATGTGCACTCGATAATTGAATCAAACTTGAGATAATTCTGATGATTCGTTATCTAAGACAGGAAGAGCAGCAGTTAATATTGTGTAAATTACAGGGCCCCACCGTCCTGTGGGATACGCTATATCTGTGTTGAATCGTCATCCATTTAAGTATAGAAAATTAACTTTTTGCGGAGTTTTTAGGTAAAAATATTATATTGCCCATGTTAAGTATGAACATTACTCATTACGAAATTATTAAAAATAAAATTGCCTACCAATTTCCCATTTTTTCCGACTAAGTATCGTTTTCTTTTATACCGATATGTGCTGACCACCATAACTTATCGTATTTAACTTAAGCCATGCAATCTATTAAAGTTTTACGAATAAATTATGAAATTATGAATTATGAACATACATTGTTTAATGGGGACAAAAATGTAATACAGGGTATCCAGCTGTCGTGTTCCGCCTGGACTATCTTAAATCTAAACTTTTTCATATTGGTCTGATTTAAGATATCCTTTGTGGCTTTAATTGATGCTTGCCTTTAATATTATTAGTTTGGCTTCTGAAGATTGCTTTATAGATGCTATTGTTGTTGTTGTTGTTGTAGTTCGGTTTGACTATAAAATTGATTTATGTGTGTGTGCGTGTGTGTGTGCCCTATGTGTGAGTGCGTGCGTGAGAGGCATTAAAATTAACATGTTGGCAAAGTGAAAATTAACAAGAGCCACAACGTCAACAGCAACAACAACGACAACAACAACAAAACAACTGGGGGTAACAACAACAACAACAACAACAGTAATAATGACAACAACAACAACAACAACTACAAGATTGTTTGCAAAACCTAATTAAAAAGTTTCGTAAAATTTGTGCTGAACATTGTTGTGGTTGTTGTTGTTATTATTGTTCCAGCTGTGGTTGGACTGCTTTAAACTCTCCCCTCACATACTCTCTTTCGGCACCACGAACTCCCTCCTCCATCAATATGTTTGCCATAAATATTAATCTTGTACGTTTTATTGCCATAACCCCCAAACATTGTTATTTTTTATACCTTACATTCGAACGACCTCCTCTAAACTTGGTGCTTAATAAGAAATTTCATCGTAGAGCAATCTGTATAGCTCCTTATATCTATTTAACAATGGGCGCTCTGTTGTCATAGCCTTGCAGCAGTAATTCCCTTTCTATTGGCTCATCCACCTCCATGATCTGATCGATGCAGAAACACAGCTGTGTGTAGCTTCTCTCGAAGAGCTTTCGTGCATCATTGCGAAACAGTTCAATGGCTTCCACAAGTACTCCAAGCTGTTGGCTAGACTCATAGTCCAGTTGATCGAGTCAAATCGATTTCTTTCTATCTGTAACTTGGTAGCACTATTAATGACCTGTTGGCCGTCGGTGGCGTAAGTGGTAGCGTACTCGCATCTAAAACCGAAGGTCTGTGGTTCGATTCCCCGCAGTAGCACTGGTGCATTTGCCTAGCACTGGCATTGCTAGCTCAAAGACGCTATTTGCCATGAAAGTCTATTAATTAAAGACACCGCCGTTCGGATTCGGCTATAAACTGTAGGTCCCTGTTCTGTTCGAACAGGTATTAATAGAGATCCCCTATGCCCCTCCTCCAAGGGGTCTAACAGGGAATTATATATATAATGACCTGTTTATTCACCTAATTTGGCTCCTTGTGACTACTGGGTATTTACTAAACTCAAGAGGCCGTTCGATTGAGACAATAAAAGCTGAATCGCAGAAGGATCTAAAGGCCATTGAATCAGGAAAACTAGAAAATTAGTTGGCATAAGTGTATTACAGCGGCAGGAGATTACTTTGAAGCGGATGATATAGATTTAGATAAATACTACCAAAAATTTCCCGGAATCATCACCGTGTGGTACTCTCAGTGCCTCGATTTGATATTTCCTCTTTTTCTCAAATTGCAACATTTCTTATTGGCATTCTATGAAATTTTCATTCTGATATTTGTGCGATCTTCGATTGTTTTAGATTTTTTACAATTTTATACAAAACATCATTATTTGACGTCGCAAAGATATGATTTTCAAGGCTGATACTGACCCAACACTCATCAAGCGGATTATTACTGGGTGAATTCGTTCCACAACGCCAGCCCGTCAACAAGGAGTATTATATTATTATAAGACGTTAGAATTCGCCACAAAAAAACCGGATTTGTGGGGAGAAAAAAACTCGTGAATCTTGCACCTTTCCAAAATGCTAACGTTATCCATGAGCATTTGGCTAAAAACGGTACGAATATCACCGATTTCGCCTGATTTGAGTGCCTGCGGTTTTTTTCTATTCCGTCGACTCAAGAAACCGCTCCGTGGAACGCTTTCCAACACCAAAGATGAGGTCATCAAATATGACTTGATGACCATATTGCAAACCGATTATAAAAATCCACTTAACTCTGCGCTGGGCATGAGAATGGCAATTTTAGAAAAAAAGAGACATCAAATCAATTGATTAAGAGCGCCACACCAGAACATTTTGGATCAGGGTAGTAAATCAAAGCTTTGAAAATAAAAGAAAATACATTTTTTAATTTGATCACAGTAGTACTTGCGAAGTTATATTATAAATTAGTTGTTTTCAATTGGAAATTTTAACCGATTTCGATGTGGATGAAAATTCGAGAGAGTTGTGGACGACCGTCGATAAGGAATAAAGTAGATGAGGTTTTGTTAGTTGAGGCCACATAAGATTGTTAAGGATGCCAAATAAGATAAAACGAGTTAATAATATATTGAAATTATTCGACAAATATGACCCAAAGTAGGATTATACGATTTTGTAAGTAAAGTTTTGAAATCTAGGCGTTCATATAAACGGCTTAATTGCTATTCAAAGCATTTTGGTAAAAATAGAGAAAATGGTCCAGCATGCATCCATATGTCTTATATATATGTTAGGTACAATGCATATATTTAGTATACCCTATATTACTGGCCCACTTTATTTTTTTAAGTCCCAAGTTATTTGGAGAAAATAATTCTGTTTCCCTAAAAATGATAACATATTTTTAAAATACAAAAATGAATCGCAAGACAAGCATTGTTGCAAACTTAAATATATTTATAATTATCTGCTTACTTCCTGTACAACTTATAAGAGCATTTTCTTTCAAACTTTGCGTAGGAAAATAAAAGCTTTTGACTTGTTTACTTGCAAAAGTAAGTTTGGAATAGATTTTTAATTACAGAGTTTTTAACATGCGAACTTCATAAGATGAAGAATAACAATATCCGTAGCGTTTTGTAATTAGCTTCCAATTCAAAAGAGTTTTTTTTGGTTTGGCCATACATCATCGTAGTCCTCAAGTTCGAAATTAAATCTGTCATGCTCAGGTTTATTTTGAGCAAAAGCTAAAGTTTGGCGCTCCGCGGGCAATAGAGGATTGTGCTGCCAATGACGCCGCTGGCGCCAGTCGCTTGTGGGGTGCAATCTCTGGGGTGGCGTGGAGTGCAAAGGCTTTTGCTGATAGTAATGCTTATGTATGGTAATGGGACGCTGGCGCAAATGCAGCTGCTGCTGCCGTTTGGCCGCACGCCAACGCCTTCGCTCAATGTCATCCACGTTGCGTTTGACGCCAAAGACCAGATGCAGAAACGGTTTCACCAGCACACTCAGTGCCACAAAACCCAAAAAGCCAAAGACCACTGGGGAGAGCAGCGTAAAGATAAAGACGCCAAGTGTAAAGGGATTGAGCACGGTAAAGAAGGCAACAAATTTGATAAAGGGATACAGGACATGGCCCACATGACTTAGATACTCCTTCTTCTTTTTCTTTAACAAACTGTTGTGGCGCAGTATGTATTTGATTTTGTTAAAGGGTGGCGCCTTGGTAGTTGTGGGTCCCTTGGTTGGCTGCTGCGTGTAGGGTGGATGTTGGTAATAATGTGGCTGCTTTGTGGGATTGGCAAAGATGAGGTGAGCCGGCTGACCCACAGCTGTACTGGGTTTCTTTTTGCGTTTTTTCTTTTTGTCCCCTTTCTTCTTCTTCTTTTTCTTACGCTTCTTGCGCTTCTTCTTGCGCTGTTTGCGCTTTCTCTTGCGAAAGCGCTTCCGACGCTTACGCAGTCGCTTGCGCCTTCTCTTAATGCCATTTTTGGCGCGTGTAGCCTCTGGTGGGGTCGCAGCCTTGTGCTGCTCCTGCAGCTGCTCAGCGTTGGCAGACTCCTCAGGTTGCCAGATTTCAAAGGTATCGCCGGTGTTGGCCAGCAGTTCGTCTTGATGTTGTTGCTGTGCCTCGGCCTTAAGATGGTCGAGTATGTGGAAGGGCTTGATGGTGGTGCTTTGCTTGTGAGCCGCTTCCAGATCCTGCTGCAGCTGCTCGACTATATGAAATGGCTTGTTGGTGGTTGTATGCTTTAGATGCGCAGTCTGATCCATAGACAACGCTTCCAAAATGTCAAATGTTTGATTTGGTTTTCCTTGTTGTTGTTTTAGCTGTTGGTGCACATCCTGCTTCAGCTGCTGCAGCACGCCAAAAGGCTTTACTGTACTGGTGCGCTTTAGGTGCTGTTGGAAATCCTGCTTTAGCTGCTCCAGAACATGAAATGGTTTTTTTGTGGTTATTAATACAATTTTGCGCCTAGCTGGCGGCATTTCCGCTACTGTCTGCTCCCATAACAATTGGTTCTGGGTATTGCTGCCGCTTCGGCCACGTCCTGTGAACATTGCCGCTGGCCAAGTGCGCAAAGTTTCATAAATTTTTGAAAAATTAAAAACATACAATGCTCCAGTGCTGTTGACGTTCGGGAACTCATCGTCCGTTGGCTCGACGCCACTAAACTCTAACTTTGCTAATCCATCACGCCTCTGCTGCTGCTGTTGTTGGTGTTGTTGCAGCCATTGGGTTCGTGCCTGGCCACAGTTTTGTAAAATCAACACAAATACAAGCAGCTGTATAACAAAGTTTGCAACACTTTTAACATTCCATCTTCGCTTCATTTCGTTTCATTTTGGTTTTGGCAAATGGTTCGGTCTGTACTCCAGTCAGTCCGTCAGTTGCTTTAACTTTACCACGCTTTATGTTTGATTTAATTTCAACTTTTGCATCCAAGTTGCAAAGTACAACTGACGCCCAGTACTTGGTCAATGCCACTTCATCAGCTCGTAGCTTGACGGGACTACGCTACATAGTAGTTGTCATGGCAAAGAACTTTACAACTTGTTGAGCTAGTTAGCCCATTTCACTTTTCGTTACTTGTTCTTGTTCCAGTTGATTTTCATTATTTTTGTTTTCCCTTCTCGAGCTTGTTCTGGCTGGCCCCTGTTCTTGTAGTTTTCATATAAAAGTAAAATTTATTACTATTCAGTTACTTGTGGCTACATAAACATTTCGGGTGTACCGACATCATGTTATGACAAATTCTCGTAAATTTAGCAAGTTCTTAAGCACTTAATTATGTTTTGAGTACAGAAACACAAAAACAAAAAAACAAACGCGAAGTAACTCGAAAACGAAACTTGTTTGAAAAGTTCATCTTGAGCAAGTAAGTCAACAACTCGAGCTAGACTATCACAACGTGAATTATGTGGCATGCAAAAGACTTTGGAAAGTGCTTAGTGGCCAATTTCAATGGCTTCCAAAGCATTTGGTAGCCCCCCTTTCGTTGTGCTCCCTCTAAAGAAATCGTTTTTCAATATCCATTAGCCTAATCGCATGATATAAATTTATGTATGTACACTCAAAAGTTTCGAGGACGGATTTTTTATTGGGTTTTTGCACATACATCTAAAAACGGTCCAAAATTAAAGCATATTCTTTGCACTTCGTCAAGTTATTCTTAAATGGTACAGACTTTGTTATTAAGAAACATGGTAGTCGCATGAAAAGTTCAGGCCGACAATGTCTATCGTTGGATTCGGGAGGAATCTGCACATTCCTTTAACCTGACAATAGATTCAACGCCTTAATATGCAGAACAAAATTTTCCAAGCGGTGGCTATGATAATTTTATCTGATAATTTTCATTTTCAAAGACGTGCGGCCAATGTTATAGCGCGGCATCACAGGTGTATGGAAACACTCGCGTTGTTGCAACAACGCATTCGAGAAGAAGACTATAGAGCATTTGTCCTTCACTCGCGTTATAAATGCTGTAGTTTAGGTTGGGATTGAACAAGTTTCCACTGAAAGAAAATTCGCCGGGCTTTAGCAATTTTGTGAGACAATCGCCAAAACGACTCGGGCACACATTGGCGATCATAAATAAGTAAAACTTACTCAATTGTAGAACTTACCGCTATTAATCAATTATTTACTTAATTGTGCTCAAATATAAAATAGCTTCTAAATATTATTAAAAAAAAGATTGCGTTAATTTAAGTCCGCCGCGGACGACTTTGGGATTACGAACTCCAAAGGATATTTCTTTGCCAAATTTTGTTAGGACATGAATATCTTATTAACAGGAGAGTTTAGCGGCTTTTGGGCGTTCATACCTACAGCTGGATATGGCTTAATTGATTGAGATACCAGAAGTACAAACAAATCTTGACCTGTTCCGACTTTTTTTGCCTTATCTATCTTCTTCTAATATATAACATTTCCCTGTCACAATGTTAGTTACCGTACTCCTCCGAAAGGGCTGGACCGATTCTCATGAAATTTTGTGTGCCTATTGGGTTGGTCTGAAAATCGGCCAACATCTATTACTCATTTCCCTAAGTGATAACGGTAGCCAACCTTAACATTTTTGTTTTTAATTTTTGGTCAAAATTTTGTTTTTTCTTTTTTATTGTGTGGCATTGTGTATATTGTCAGATTAACTAATATTTTTTATGTTTGACGTGTTACGGATGTTCTGATAAACGCGTCGATGAATTTGAAATCTGCGTGTGTTACAGGTTGTCAATACCGAGGCTTAAGCCTATTTGTGTTTGTGTGTATTGGTTCGTGAGATATAGTACAATAGCATAGTAGAAAATTGTTCAACACCGGGTATCGGACATTAAGTGCAGACAGAAGCGTAGTCGTAAAGGGGTTGAAATGTAGTTTCTGTTGGGCATGAATTTATTAGAGATGCGAGCTCTCTTAAGAAAACTAAAGTTCGTCCATACGGCTTCTTAGAGAGTCATGGATTAGTTGACTATCCAAAAATCTTATAATTGGGCTAACTAGAGAATCTTACGATGTTTATGCACTTTAAGAGTATTCAAAAAGTTTGGGCAGGACAACGTCTGCCGGGCCCACTAGTATTTATATATATAGTATATCTATAAAGCTCTTAATCCTATGAGTAAAGGATTATGCAGCCAGTCAGCTTCAGTTTAAAGCGCCGTAAATACTTCTGGAATACATTTTGTTGCTACCAATAATTCCTATAAAGTCTATATAGTCAACAGCTAATAAGCAGTGAAGTATTTATACATGGTTTATAGAAGAATATTAATGAAGATGCAACTTAATAAATGATAATGATCCGGAGCAGCAGCAGAAGATAGTCCAGAAATCAGAACTTAATATATCATGGCATTAGGGCAGTAGAAAGCTTTACCAACCTTGGTGTCCACGTCAGCAATAATAATTACACGTGACAGAGTATCGCTCATCAGCAAATTTTTAAATCAAAGCTTATTATTATCCACTTGGCAACATATATCACAGAAATATGGACATATGGCATCCATTTAAAAGAGGCGCTGTTCAAAATCTTTGGTGCAAATTGTGATGATGAGCTACTGCGTTTAAAAAACCATGCTTGACTGTATTAAAAAAGATTTGCTAATACTTGAAAAGATGAAAAAGGTGAATGGAGCACAATAGTTGTGGAAGCCAAAACCCAGCTCGGGTTGTAGTGCTAATAGATGATGATATTGATAATACAATAATATTGATAATAATATTAAATAAGTCGATGCGATATAAAATTGTAGCGGGTTTTGTTCCAGAGCTAAACCATTATTGTTTTATGCTGCCGATGACTTGGATCTATATATTTTATAATCGTAATAGTTCAGTTGGCCTCAGGCAGCCATTTTTCAATTCTGCCTGCTGCAAATTAAAGCCGGCTAAATAAAGGTGAATCCGGCCAAAACATATGCGCCCTATTATCAGCAATATCCATTTTCTATTTCATTTTTTTGCAGGTTCATATTTGAAATCTGAAAGCTGAAGACCTTTCATAAAAGTTCTTGTGTTTTTTTGCTTTGCTTAATTACACCAAAAACGTAGTCATGGAGAGTTTCCAAGTGTCGTAGCACGCAAAACACTTATAACCTTTACGCCTCTCACAACCAAATAAAAAATGTCATTCACTTGAAATTTGGTACAGATGTTCGGGAAGAGTGTACCAACACAACAAAACAAAAAAAATCTATAATCGAAAATACGTTGCCTGCGAAATTTGAAAAGTCACATTATTTTTTGAACACACCTCGCATAAAACAGCGAATCATAGGCCGTTGACACGGAGTACATGTCCGCGGCACGCATGGGATGCGGTGGATTGTCAACTCGCTACAATATCTAAAAAGTGTTGTAAGTGTTGATCAACAAGAGCAACAATTTTAAATGCAGAGTGTTATGAATTTAGATAAAAAAATTAATGAGAAGAGAATTTGGATGCAACGAAAAAGTTGGCGTACGTTCAAATCGGACGCGCTCGACTTTGACATACCCTTTAAATGTGATTAAGATATCTTTATTGTGCAACTAAAATATATTTAATAATCTTATTTAAAAGATTGGTTGTGCCAGCTCATAGCATGTGATATCTAGGTGTTCATAAAGAGGGGCATGGTTATATCGACTACATCCCTTTTGATTGACAAACGGGGGGCGAACCCGAAAACCCCTTGTGGATCCGCCACTGGTCTCATATGTACAGATGGCGTAAGTTAAAGTAAGTGCAGTCGATTTTGAGATACTATTACCACAAATTTTATACGATTTATTGACCGATTGGCCCTACGGAGGTTATATGATACAGTCAACCGATTTTAATAAAAATTTGGTACATTGGTTGGGAAATCCAACAAACTTCTGAGAGCCAAATTTCAATACCCCTATTGGAGTTGGTGGCCGTCGCGACGCGTCGGTGGCGTAAGCCATAGCAAATCTCTATTAATTAAAGACGCCGCTGTTCGGATCCGGCTATAAACTGAAGGTCCCTGTTCCCTTGTGTAAGGTATTTTCCAAGCTGAATACTGTGCTATTGGAAGGTGTACAGAAGAAGGAAGAACTAAAGGTATCTCCATCCTGTCTGACAGTCAGTAACCATGGGCTAAAATCACATGCAGGTTGGTCAAAGAAGTGAGAACTACGCTGACTGCGAATTTTGAGCAAGGAATAATCTCACGATAAGAGACTTAAATAACAATATTTTGGAAATGCGCTGCAGCAACTCCACTAATCGGAGCTGAACCGTACAACTGGATTGGTAACTATATGGTACGGGATCTATTGAGAACGGAAGAGGAAAATAAACGTCTGCTTCACCGGGCGCTACACCAGGACTTCAGTAATCAAAATCCCTCGTCTCTTAATATAACCGTATAAGGTTTAAACTTATGATAACCCATAAAAAAAAGACTGTGATGATCTTGGCTGACGGCATCCTGTAGGCTCCGCATTTTTTTTATGGCCTAAGTAAGCTCTGTAAATGTGTGAAAAATCGAGCTCACAAATAGAAGAATTGACAAAAATGGTAAGGGGAGAAATCACTATAGAAAATCAACCGAATTTTCAACCTCACTGGAGGTTAGACTGGTTAGATTAAAATAATTAACATCCATGCTTGATCCCTGAGGCAATTGCTTACCTTTCGTGCGTTAATCCCTATTGACGATTTTGCCCTTAAGACAAGCAACCAAAGGGCCACTTTGGAACGCAAATGAGCGAAATATTTTCCATTACCAAATGTATTCCCATCCGCATTCCATAAAAAGAAAGTCAAATCATAAATCAAAGTACTTAATGCTCGTAAAGCGCCAAGAAGTACACGTTATAATATACGTCTAGTTTATTGCCCCGACGCTGTTTTATGAGCAAACGCATCAGGTGTTAGATTTTGACAGCAGTCGCTTCAATCAAATTGATTGACTTTTCCATGTTGCTCCAAAATGGTGACTTTCATGTATTGTCAATTAAGAGGACGCACGCAATTTGCACAATTTGACCAACATACAAGTCACACCTCTTCACAAAGGCAAACCTGTAACATGTGGGCTCCCTCTTGGGCCCACAGCAGATATTTTTGGCGCCTGACGCGCTGACAATGGTTGACATGGATACCGCACAGAGACACAGAGGGACCAGCAAACTGTGATTGCCAATATGGTAATAAAGTTCAGTAGTTGTCAGAAGGCACATCAAAGAGCCAAGCATACACAATGTTTCAATAAAATTTTGAAATTGAAATATGAAACTAAAGAAAGCAAGCTGTGCAATAATTGTATACGTTAGAACTCTAAGGCAGGGAATAAAATTCTCCAGTCTAATATTAACTCGACAGTTTGTCGCATTACATATTGTAAATTTTAATACGATGTTTGGAATCGCCTTGCGTTGGCTGCCACGCCTGGCAGCAGTATCTGCACGTGGCATTTGTGCCACTCGTCCACTGCTCAGTTCTAAACCAGAGAAGAGCGGTCTTGCCGATAAGCTGAAGTTCAAATTCGATGAGGAAAACATTAAGCGCATCAATGTTATTTTAAGCAGTCACCCCGAAGAAGAGAAACGTGGTGCTGTAATGGCATTGTTGGATTTGGCACAGCGTCAGTACGGTTGGTTACCAATATCGGCTATAACAGCGGTGGCCGAGTTGCTCAAGCTGGAACCATTTGTGGTCTGGGAAGTGGCCCAGTTCTATGAAATGTACAATCTAAAGCCTGTGGGCACTCACATGGTAAACGTATGCACAAGTACGCCCTGTTATTTGCGTAACTGCGAAAAACTGGTGAAGGTTGCAGAGAAGGAACTGTGCTTGAAGTTAGGCGAAACTACCAAGGACATGAAGTTCACGCTGCGTGAAAATTTCTGCATGGGCTGCTGTGTAAACGCGCCTGTCGTATCTATCAATGATGACATATATGAGGACCTAACTGAATATGATTTTACGCGTATCTTGTTTGCTTTGAAAAGTGGCGAAGTTCCAGCTGCAGGACCTCGTAGTGGTCGTTTTGCCAGTGAGCCAAAATGTGGACTTACCTCGTTGACTACCGAGCCTCCGCCAGCTGGCTATATGATGCAGAAGTTGCCCAAAAAGTAAGCTAGTCCGAGATCTATTTTCGTTTATTTGCTCATTCTTTAAATCCACTGAGCGTGTTAAATAAAGTCTTAAAGCAATAATTTGTGGTTTTTTATTTGGGGCGTGGTTGCAGCTTTAAGGCGGGGGTTACATGTTAAATTAAGAAACAGCTTTGGGGTAGATGGGAAAGGGTTTTCCCTGTCCCCTGCAGCTATCTAAAGCAATGTCTGATGTTGTTTTCAAGCAGCTGTTGTGTTTTGTTAAGCTCGTCGATGTCGTGGGTGTCCTTGTTGTTGCAGTTTATCCCTCGCCAAAGGACATGCTTTGGATTTTTGCAGCGCTGGCACAGTAAACAACTAAACCGGCAACAGCTACAACAACGCACAATAAGACAGGCAGGGAGGGCTGTTGCAGAGGAGCTGGTCACTGCCATAGCTGTTGACCCCCACGGCTTGTCATTTGGCTTGGAACCAGCAATCAGCTTTTGTATTTCACTCTTGCAATTGCCCTTTCGCTTTAATTTGTCTCTTCTCACAAGGGGGTATTTAAACTAAGTCCTGAAGTTTGTAACGCACAGAAGGGAGCAATTTCAGAATTTTTGTTTTTTTTTGTTTTTGGATTTCTGCATTCATACGGGCAAGGGTTTCATACATATGCGCAGAGCTAGTAACAAGCAGAAAAGAGGCACTTTCTTTTGCAAAATTGATCATCACCCAAACGGAGTCTGCATGGCTGCATGACGTCAGAGATGTAAGACCTCAACTATTAAATAAAGGGGCACACATAAGTGAACATTTATACGGCTTGTCAGCTACAATTGACGACTTGGAAACCAACATTAAACGTGTCATTACCACAAATGCTCGAAAGTGTGGTAAAAAATGTGACTTCCAGGATACACTTCGTAACTTGCAGTTGTGGTCGTCACATGCCAGACACTTTTTTCAAATATGAAATGATTTGAGTTTGTCTTTTTAATAAATTCATTTTTGGTTTCATTTGTTTGAAATCAGGACGCGCATAGAAAATCACCCTTTATTTTTGATAAATTTATTTGTCAATTTTGTTCATGAATAATTTGTTGTTTACCTTCAAAGTTTACCTTTTCATCGCAGAATCATTGTATCACCTGTTGTTTGTCACTTGTCGCTTGTCATTTGTCGCCTTGTGTCCCTGAGTTTGGCGTTGAATTTTTAAATGGAAATTGCTGCTATTGAAAGTTTTTAATTTGTACGAGCTCATTTTATTTTTAATTTTTTATTGTTGCTAGCACGAAAGCTCCGCTTCCCCTTATCACTACCCCCATGGCCTTTTGCGTGATTTTCGCTACAAAAATGGCACCTTTGGGAAATTAATATCCTTTTTGGTTGCTACTGGCACGCGGCAGACACACTCACATTCACACACACGCACATACAAAGCGAAATATATATAAAGAGAGAGAGAGAGAGAGAGAGAGCGGATGTCACGCGGCAGAAACGCGTGAGCGCAGCTTGAACTTTTTGCTGACACGTTGCACGTACATTTGTCCTGGCTGAGTCTGTATACGGCGCTGTATGTTTCTGGACCAACTTGGCCCAACTATGACATGGTTTCGGTTGGAATGGCCTTTGTTTTAGCTGTTGCTGTTGTTGACAACTTTTGTTGGTAAAACGCCCGGGCGTCGGGACTTGTCCTTGTTAGCCATGGCCAGATTTCATTGGTTGCTGTTACTATAATTTTTTTTTATTTTGTTTTACTCTTTTTTTTACATAACTACGAGGAGTCGTTTATTACTTTTTTACGCAATTACTCATAACGTTATTGCATTTCATATTTCTGATATACAGGAGGCAGGCATAGTTGAAGTCACTGAGGAGATGGTGGCACATCGTTTGCACCATGGTAACCGGCTGTGCTCTGTTAAAATAATTAGAAACATTTCAGCTCACTCTCATTATAGAGCAACCAGTTACACTACAACAACACTAACAACTTCACCCAAACCCATTCAACCCATTTAAGTTGGTTGCTTGGAAATTGACGCTTTGTGCTGCACTTGGCCATGGTCATTACCATTACCATAGTGCGTTTTGGCTTGGGGTAATGTCGCCTTGAAGTTTTCATTTACATGTTTTCAGTTAATTGAATTATGCAGAACTTTTCCGCTTGGCGCTTTGGGCGCAAACATTTATATAAGCGCTTTGAGCGCACTGTTTGTGTAATATTTTTTCTTCCTTTTCATGTTTTTTTTTTTTTGCAGTATATTCTTTTCGTTTTGCAGCCGCAGTTGTGCCAATATTAAGCATACGCCCCAAAGGCTGCGCATTCATGGAGCTTATTATGTACGCAACACCCCCCCAAACCGAGCAACCCCCTGCAGCAAGCATTACACATTGTTGCTCTCAAGTAAATGACATTGCGACTTTTTCTTATTTCTTATGGTCGTTATTCGCTACTATTTACATAGGGAATAGTACTCATATATACTATGTACAATATATATTTCGCACTGTGTACCTCGTAAAAGGAGCTATTGTAGTTTTGATAAATAATTCCAAGGAGAATTTATTCCCACTTCTGTTTTAATGCTTGATTTGTCGATTCTGATAAATAAGCTCCTCTGACTGCAATAAGTGTTGTAAATTGCAACTTTTTCATAAGAGCTTTGCAAAACAAAAATAGTAAGGGGAGGGATGCAAGGACACAGGGAATTGTTCGGTAATGATGTAAATAGCATAAATGGAACAATATAAATAATATCGAAATAAGACGAGACTGTTCCCAACACTGGGATATCAAGCACCCAATTGTGACAAAAATGAAGTAATTATAAGTGTGTGAGTATGAGGAAAATTAATTGAGAGGATATGGGGAGGAAATTTTATATTTATACAATAATCCAAAATTTATTTCTTGTCAGAATTATCTATATACCAAAAAGGATGTCGAAAATGTATGTCTTTGAATAAATGACTCCTTAACCTTCTGACATATTGATTGGATTATGCGATTATACTACACTCGAATACCATATTTATCATAAAGTTATACCAAACACGTTTTTTTTTACCAAACACAAACTACCAATCACCAAATTTGGTTACTTTATCTTTATAAAAAAATGAAGAGTAATGAATTTGACACAAAACACTTTATTTTGGTAGGTTTGATCGGTCCTATATAGTAATCTGAAAGTTACGTTACTTAAGCTCTTACCATCTCTGAGATCCAGGCGTTCCCCCGACGCCACCTTTTGAATAGTATATAAAGATTTGGCTAGGACCATCTTAAGATACCCTTTCTACGGTTCAGGGTATAAAATTCGTCGCATTATAAGTATATGTATATAGCACGTCGGCGCCATGTACACGAGCCCTGAATTTTTTTACAAAAATAATAGATGTACACCGCAAAATTCTATTGATGGACATTGAGGCATTTATCAAAAAACTACATTAAAGCAAAGAAGTGGATTATAAGACCCAAATTTATATTTTTTTGAGTTTCATGCTTCTAGTTCTTGTGCACCGACGCACAGAGGCATGGAATCCGAAAATGCGTTTATTTCCCTCTATTATATAAAAAAAGTTTTTTTTCTCATCTTTTTGAAAGTATAGATCATGTTGTGTGTATATCAGAAGATATTCGTTTCTTTTGATTTTTTTCTCTTGTTTTTATATAGTAAGGAATTTAGCGAAATGGGTAGAAAGATGTTGAATTTGACTGAAGAGATAATGATGCGTTAAGCATCAAAGAAGAGGTATGAGAAGAATAAAGAAGCTATTTAATTTCAAGTGGAGCCCCCCGGACCGCTTGTGCCGATGGACTGGTGGGGGAAGAACGAAGTCCCCTAGTATCTTATATTTTTATTTAAATCAAATAAGTTGTAGTTGAATTCAAAATGTGTAGGCTTTAAAAAAAGTACCCGTGCATCGTGACACGACATCTGAAAGTTGGACTCTGTTGCCTGTGGAACATTTACCATTGAAAAATAGATGTATTTTTTATTTATAAAGAAATTTTGATTATATATTTTTTTGTTCATAATTTTATTATATATTTCAGTCAATAAAAATTTATTAGAATATGTTACATAACTAGTCTTATCAGTAGTTTTTGTAAAATAATCATACACATTGGCGTTTGAAGAAATATTTAAAGGACTTAATATTTATGATGAATTTGCTGTTACTTGTTAATTCTGTATTGGATCTTACAAATCTAAGGGATGTAACTTGTGGATTTGAAGAGGCTACCAACTTAAGATTCTCGTTTTTGCTCTGAATTTTGTATAGTCCCTATTTCTTGAGACCTGGGCTCCTTCTGTCATCTCCCCAATGAATAGACAATGATATTCAATTCAAGTTTGACCATGTGACAAAATTTTGTGAAGCATTGGATTTAGTTTCTTTTCCGGATATTTTTCCAGCCTCTGGCGCTCATTTTTTCGTTGCAGTTCAAAATAATTTAAATAACTTCCAATCTTTGGATAATTTTAAATTCCATTTCAGTTGTTTTCGATGGATGAGTTTCCATCGTATAATTGAGACAGTCGACTCTTAGTTTAAGTTGAGTAAAGAAATCTTCTTGAATTTTGCCTACTGAAATTTGAAATATCAAATTTTACGTTTCCATCTTCAATTATGCAATTTCTAAATTTTGGAATCCTTTTTTGTTTTTTTTTTTTGTAAAAAGCTCATGTCAAGTTCGATTTTGTATAAGTTCGTTGAGAATCTTTCTCTCTATCATTGTTAGGAAAAATTCATATTTCATAGCAATGGTTTTTCCTTCCTAGATTTCTAATAATGCAGGCCTTATATGTTTAATCTGCTTCTTATTATCGGTTAATGTAGATGCAAATATTTTCTAATATTTTAATGTTTCACTTTTTAGTCGTAGTAGGGGACAACAGAAGCCATATCAGAACATGTCTGTTGTGTGGCCCTCGCAGCCAAAATGTAATGGTTGGAATGCAATTTGGAAGGTAGTGTGGTGTGCATCTTCTTAAAGGTTCGTCAAATTGGCTCCAACTGCCAACTTCGGTTAACATCTTGAGAATGCCTTGATGAGGAACTTTTGCATATATGTATAGCCTTTGTATATAAATCTTATTATTTGGTTAAAACTGATTATAAAGTACAGCTATCAGACGGCATTTATTTAAATACTAAAATAATTAATTTAATAACTTAATCATGTTTTGGTAGATTAAATTGTACATGGCTAGATTAAGATATTCAAAAATTTGAATAGACAATTAAATTTTTTCACAAACTTAAGGCATTTAAAAAATATTTATTTCCACCTTAATCTTACATTTTAACTGCCAAATTGCTTTTGGAAAACTCAATATTTTCTTATTTATTTATTAACTAGCCGGCCTCCGCTTTGCTCCGGCACGCTCGCTCGTCTAGATCTTTATTTTCTTCCAATGATTGATTTTTGTGGCGAATTCACGAAATACTATAATGACATGCAAATTTATCAGGCGAAATGCATTGGTACCTCCATACAACAATGCCATTCCTACACAGTATTAAATCCTTGTTAGACCCCTTGGAGGAGGGGCATAGGGGATCTCTATTAATAACTGTTCGAACAGAACAGGGACCTACAGTTTATAGCCGAATCCGAACGGCGGTGTCTTTAATTAATAGAGACTTTCATGGCAAATAGCGTCTTTGAGCTAACGATGCCAGTGCTAGGCAAATGCACCAGTGCTACTGCGGGGAATCGAACCACCGACCTTCGGTTTTAGAGGCGAGTCCGCTTTCTCTTTTCTCTTTTTGTGTTAGAACCGATAACACATCGACTATCAACTTCGTCGGTCGAATTGCCAAAGAAATATATTTGTGTAGAAATTGATATTCTTCATCTGCGAAAGGCAACAATGAGCCTGCTCTATGGTAAATCTGGCCTTGATAATGCAATATGATGTGATGAAAGGTTGCAAAAGCCATCGAGTACACTCTCGTCAAATTTGGCAAAACATTCTGGTTTTGTATTCATAACACAATCTGGTGAAATTACCTTAAAAGTTGGCATGAAATTGTTTCTAATAATATTCGTCGCACCAAATGAAGTCATTTGAAAAGACGAATTATATGCCTGGATATTCGCCAAGAAATGCTTTGATTGAGGTGCCATTCCAGAAACCAAAGAATACAATGGCTCTGGTGGAGGATTCATTGCCGGTAATTTCAATTTTCCGTTCGCACAACTTATTCCTGCTGTTTCAATGCGAAATTTTAGTGCTTGGCACTGATCACATACCTTGTTCAATGTTCCAATTGCAACAGATTGATGCGAGCTATAATCGGTCGTATTGTTATATTCGAATGCAGCTCGGTGCAAATTGGATGCATTGCGCATTTATCTGAGTGTTCTTTGGATTAAATTCTGTTCTGCATGGATTTCATCTGATTGATTCTGATAATCTCAATTTCGTCTCATTCTCATTCGAGCATTCGTATTGTTCTTCTGTTGTATGAGCAGAGCGTGATCTTGCTTCTCTTAATCGATTCAACTCATTCCTTTGTAAACGTTGTTCCTCAGCTTCAGCTGTTCTTCGGGATGATTGCAATTGAGTTCTACGCGAACGTCTACCAATGTTACGTCTTTTTGGCGGCATTATGTGCAAATATTGATCTGAACATATGTATTTTACACAGAAATCAAAACATGAATCGTTTATAGTTTTTGTGTTTCCGCTCGACAAAAACAATTTTCTAAAAAATAGTAAAAAAAATATTAAAAAAAATGTATTGAAAAATCAAATTGTCCTTCTTAGTATTTTCGTCGCAATTTGGTTATATTTTCTCAACCTTAAACCTTTCCTGGACTTCCACAAACATTTCAAGACCAAAGTTAGCCAAATCGGTTCAGCCGTTCGTGAGTCTATCATCGTCATCGTATGGCCCTTACAACCCGCTCTCGGGTTACGGCCGACCTCAGCAGCTCTCGCCAGGCGCCTCTGGCTTTGCGCGCGCCTTCTCCAATTAGAAATACCAAGGGAGGATAGGTTCTCCTCCACTTGATCTCTCCATCGGAGTCGTGGTCGTCCCCTCCGTCTTCCTTCGTCGGCTTTCGCTTCGAATACCTTTTTCGCTGGAGCATCATTATCCATACGTACGACATGGCCGAGCCAGCGCAGACGTTGTATTGTGATACGCTGCACAACATCCATGTCGTCGTAGAGCTCGTGGTTCATCCGTATGCGATAGCCTTCCTCAAAACGTACGGGACCGAAGATTTTGCGTAGAATTTTCCTCTCAAACACCCCAAGAGCAGCTGCATCTGTCCGTGACACAACCCATGCTTCTGCACCGTAAATCCTTGACCACTTCAAAAGTATAGCGGTCCGTTACAACATGGGAGCCCAGACGCCGAGCGTTCCTGTTCGTAGACAGCATATACTTTGTCTTGCCCTCGTTAACCGCTAGACCCACTTTCGCTGACTCCTTTTCTATTGCGGAAAATGCAGCAGTTACATCTCGCTTGCAACGCCCGATGATATCGATTATCATCCGCGTATGCAAGAAGCTGGACACTCTTGTAAAAAATAGTGCCATTGCGATGTACACCGGCCTTCCGCAGTACCCCTTCCATCACGAAATTAAAGAGGTCGCATGATAGAGGATCGCCTTGTCTGAAACCTCGAACAGTATTGAAAGGTTCGGAGAGGTCTGTTCCTACCTTAACAGAGCTGATGGTGCCGCTCAATGTCATTCTGCAAAGACGGATCAGCTTTGCAGGAATACCGAACTCAGACATGGTGGTGTATAGGCGGTCCCTTATCGGGCTATCGAACGCAGCTTTGTAATCGATAAAAAGATGATGAGTATCGATCTGCTTTTCGTGGGTTTTTTCCAGGATTTGTCGTAGCGTGAAGATCTGGTCTGTGGTGGACTTACCAGGTCTGAAACCGCACTGAGTCTATAAGCTTCACAATAACATTTTTTCATTTTTAGAATAGGCTTAGTAAACTTAAATCTTATACCGATGAATGAAGCGCTGGCTGCTGGTGTTTGGACATGAATATGTGACGTCGCATTGGATCCCTTGCGCACCCCACATTATAGGGATAAACGGCCCGCATTGGAGTGCGACTATTTTGCCTTCGATGGGTCAAATATCACTTGTGCTCGCATAAAGATAAGACGGCGCTCTTGACATTCGTATATAGAAAAAAAAATTTTTCATTGTCATTGCGTTTGATGAATCCATAACCATTTTTTACATTGAACCACTTGACGGTTCCAGAGACTTTCATCGTCGTTGGTTTCTTGAGAGCCGGTGCTTCGTGTTCATACATGAACAGCTGGGGCATTGGGCTTCTTGAGTTAAACATCAAGATGCTATGTATATTTTTAGTTTTCAAACTATAGATTAATAGTATATATTTAAATGTACCTATATAGTGAAGTTGTTGACTAATTTATTTACAATGTATTGGGTTGCCCAAAAAGTAATTGCGGATTTTTCATATAGTCGGCGTTTATAATTTTTTAACAGCTTGTGACTATTTAATTGTATTTTTTCTTTTGACATTTATTAGCTGTCACTATTAGCTTGCTTTAGAAAAAAGTGCGCGTAATTTTGTTTACATTTTTGTTTGTTTGGCGCCCTTTTTAATATGGAGTCCACAAAAGAGCATTTCCGTCATATTTTATATTATTATTTCCGTAAAGGAAAAAACGCAGAGAAGGTTGCTAAAAAGTTACGTGATGTGTATGGTGATAAAGCCTTAAAAGAAAGACAGTGTCAAAATTGGTTTCGCAAATTCCGTTCTGGAGATTTTTCACTTAAAGATGAGCCACGTTCAGGTCGGCCAAATGAAGTTGATGATGACCAAATCAAAGCATTAATCGAATTGGATCGTCATGTAACTGAGCGTGAGATAGGAGAGAAGTTAAATGTACCAAAATCAACCGTTCATTATCACATAAAAAGTCTTGGACTGGTGAAAAAGCTTGATATTTGGGTACCACATGAATTGAAAGAAATTCATTTAACAAACCGAATCAACGCTTGTGATATGCATCTTAAACGCAATGAACTCGATCCGTTTTTAAAGCGAATCATAACTGGAGATGAAAAATGGATTGTTTACAATAACGTTAATCGAAAACGATCATGGTCCAAGCATGGTGAAACCAGCTCAAACCACTTCAAAGGCTGATATCCATCAAAAGAAGGTTATGCTGTCTGTTTGGTGGGATTGGAAGGGTGTGGTATATTTTGAGCTGCTTCCAAGGAACCAAACGATTAATTCGGATGTTTACTGTCAACAACTGGACAAATTGAATGCAGCCATCAACGAGAAACGGCCAGAATTGATCAATCGTAAAGGTGTCATATTCCATCAGGGCAACGCCAGACCACACACATCTTTGATGACCCGGCAAAAACTGAGAGAGCTTGGCTGGGAAGTTTTGATGCATCCACCATATAGCCCTGACCTTGCACCATCAGCCTACCATTTATTTCGATCTTTGCAGAACTCCTTAAATAGTAAAACTTTCGGCAATGATGAGGCTATAAAATCGCACTTGGTTCAGTTTTTCGCAGATAAAGGCCAGAAGTTCTATGAGCGTGGAAGATGGCAAAAGGTTATCGAGCAAAATGGAAATTATATATTTGATTAAAGTTCATTCTAAGTTTTATTAAAAATGCATTTACTTTCTTTTAAAAAAAATCCGCAATTACTTTTTGGGCAACCCAATATTACAAAAGTAAGCTTACTATTTATATTTTGTAACAAATTTTTGCGTGCGAATTTTAGCATTAAATGCGCATAGTCTTTATTAATGTTACATAAAGTCATCAACTTTATTATTATTATTTTTAAATATTTAATTTCTAGATGGACTGTTTGCAGGACATTTTTTGAAAATGTGTTGGAAATCTCAATATATTTCTTGCATATTTATTAAATTAATTATTAAATTAGTCTTATCTTATAATAAATTATGTATTACCTTGGGCGAAATGCTGGAACATCCAGCTTAATGGTGACAAATCTTCCAGCGTTTTATTCTCGTTAAGGAAAGACCCAAGTCCTGCGCTTACTTTAAATGGAGAGATAATTCCAATGAAAACATCACACCCGTATCTCGGAATTCACCTCGACAAAAAATTGTGTTGGAGGGACCACATTAAAATAATAACAGCAAGATGTAGAACCAAACTTGGCAAACTGGAGTGGCTACTTGGTAGAAATATAAAGCTATCTTTGGATAATAAAAGAATTCTATATAAGAGTTTAATTATGCCAACTTGGTCTTATGGCTTTCAAATCTGGGGAACAGCTGCCAAGTCAAATATTAAAAAATCCAAATTTTACAAAACAAAACTTTGCGCAAAATTGCAGATGCCCCGTGGTATATCCGAAATCGAAACCTTCACAAGGATCTAGGCATTCCCTATGTGGGTGATGTATTGAATAAACTTAGCGACCGTTACGCTGATCGCATAAGGAACCATCCGAACTCGTTTGCATGTGCCCTGGCCGGTCATAGAGCAAGAAGACGCCTAAAACGCCTTCATCCAAACGACCTCAAAAGGCGTGTCATATCATAGAGTCTACTTGATTTTTTTAAATATTGTATATATATAGAGTAATCTAAATGATACCACACAAAAGGTTTTTAAGTGTATAGTGACTTACTTTTCAAAAATGTTGGATTATAACCCATAAAATCAAGGGTTGATTTCCAATAATAAATATTCGAGAAAAATAAAACATTTTTATGCCTGCATAACGATATTTAATCCGTACATTTTTATTTATTTTTAGGATATCGGAGGAGTTTAACAAACTTCATTTCCTGAGCAAATATTTTTTTATAGTCTCCGAAATCTAGGAGGAATTGGGGTCTGGACTTGGGGTCTGCTACGGCTCCTGTTGTCTGTTACATCTACTATACATTGCATAAATCTAGAATACCCTTTGTATAAAAAGTTCTTTGTTCTACTTTGACTTTTTAGGTTATATAAAAAATGACGAAATATTTTAATTGTTTTTGTATTTAAATATAAAAATTGTATGTCTAAAGGTACAAAAAATTCTATACTATAGATCTTTAGTATCTCGCATCAAGATATATATTATGTTACTTAAAATTTGATTTTATATTATCATTCCTAAATAAAAGTATGACGCTGTTATAGACCAATGATGTATTTAGATTCGAACCTATATATTGTTTTCTAAAGAGTATTCAGCACAGCGAATTTTCCCACCTTGCTTGGTTTTTCATTGTTTTTTGATGGAAGTTGGTTTCTTCATTTGGTCGACTTTTATTTGGTGTACATGTCGTCCATATTGTCCATGTCGTAGCTGTCGGCTTGTAATTTTCTTTTATGTGCCATAAAGTCCTGGCTAAAACGAAAGACTAAAAATAAAGACTGAAACGGAGTCAAAAGAAAATGCGCTGCAAGTTTATTACATTCCTAAGCTACGCCAACATCTTGTCATCAGTTGGCAGTAAAACTCCGGCCATGGCCACGTTCTCCGGCTCCGGACCAGCGTTAATACAGACGAGTTTCACACATGCTCACCAGTTGGCCTTTAAGCGAGCAATACGGTTAGCACTTGGTACTACTTTCCCGGCTTTGTTGTCAGGCGCATTTAAATTTGATTTTTATTAAGCGCCAAATCAAAGTGAAAATTTCCTTCTTTGTCTCTGTCTTCGGTTTATTTGCCCCCGAACGCTACGGGGAACATTGCTAAAATATTTCATTGTCCGTATAAAATAGCAATTTTATTGCTTCAGTCTTGTCCCACTCGAGGCAGCCGGATAAGCTACTATCTCCTTCGTGCGGGTTGCTCGGCAACATATGGTCCTCTTAGCCACAGACCCCGCAATGCTCCCCAAAACACCACACTAACTATAATCATTGCCAGTAGGTGGTTGACTAACTATTCAAGTGCTGCTAACTTTATTATATCGACTACTTTTTTATACTCTGCCGACGAAGTTTAAGAAGCATAAAAGGTTTGGGCAAAAAATCATGTTTTATCGAAAATTCAAAATATGGATACTATTTATTTGGGCCAATTGAATATTCTGACAAAAATGTATGATTTTAGGAAATTTTACCCTTCCCAATCTTGTAGAACTCATATTGTTCAGATACTAATTGAGACTGCAATATCCCCAAAATTTTCGTAGAGAAAGACTTACTATCTTCATCACCTAAACTAACTGTACATGATCCACCTTGGATCCCTTATTGCTCATGCAGATAAGTGATTTCGCTGCAAAGGTATTTTTCTATGTCCGGAGTCCAGTATACTTACTCCATTGTCTGTCCTAAGCAGACAATTTAATTCGAGGCTTCGTTTCTTCAACCAATTTTAGTTCTTCTATTTTCTAGCTGGGTGACATCCGGATCTCTGCACACAATTCGAATGATTTATATGGGACCTATTATTATTAATTATGCCGAATTGATGGAAATTGTTTCTTTGTTTGTTGCCATGTTAAAGGGTATCTAGAATAAATTAGATAAAATCAATTATAATGTTAAACTTCATATGAATTCAATTAGGTTGAGTTTTCTGTTAAATGAATAGAGTATCTTGCCATCAGGATTGCCGTCCTCTTGTTTTAGCCATAATGTAATACGATATAATGGGGCAATGTTGTCATGGCAACTTACTGCATAGTTTTCATGGCACAGAAAACCGAACATAAACACAGGGGGAAAAGCCAAAGGAAAATCATAATTTGTCAAAAAGTGGTTAGCTCAACTTGTTGTTGAGAACCATCTAAATAAATATGCTGAAAAAATGTTTACCACAAAATATCTAAGTTTGTCCTTATGAGCTGCAAAGTTGTTGCTGTAATGTATAAATTTGTTTATTTTGTATTTTTATTTTTAGCTGCCTTTAATATTAATTTATGTTAAATTTAACCTTAAAATGCTCAAAAAAGAATAAATTTTTAGTTTAAGATACATTTTAGAAATAGTAGGTTAGTAGTAAATTAATGGTCACTATTCCGTTCCAAAATTAGCAACCTTTCAAGAACTGTGCAGTAATTATTGCGTAATAACCAGTGTGTGCATATAAATTAAAACGCTGTTATGGAAAAATTATATTTTACTTAACAGTTGTAGTTAACGCTGGCGCCATCTGTCTGCGTCTAAAATGCTTGCTTGATGCAAATAAAAAAATGCCGAACGTAAAGTCGGACGTGGACGACTTTGGGATACCCTGTACCACTAGCTTGCAATAAAATCCGGTTCCTTCACAAAAAACGAAAAACAGAAGAATTTTTAAGCAAACATTTTTTTGACCGATCGTTCCTATGGGAGCAATATGATATAGTCAACCGATTTCGATCAAATTTGACACAGTGCTTTAATACCTTAAAAAAGATCTGAATGCCGAATTTAGTTCAAACATCTTTACAAACAGACGAAACACAACGAATTTTGTATAAAAAACGTTTTTTTGGACCGATTGGTCTTATGGGAGCTATATGATCTAGTCAACCGATTTGGATTAAATTTAGTACAGTGCTTAGGAACTATATAATTCTCACGAATATCAAATTTGCTCTCAATATCTTAACAAACAAACGAAACACAACAAATTTTGTTAAAAAATCGATTTTTTGGAAGATCGGACCTATGGGAGCTATATGATATATTTTTTGATTTTGTTCGAATTTGGCACATTGCTTAAGTGCTCTAAAAAATTTCCAAACGCCAAATCTTGTTACGATATCTTTATTAAGAAACGAAATATAGCGAAGTTTTCTTTAAAAAAGTTATTTTGGCCGATCGGTCCTATGGGAGCTATATGATATAGTCAACCGATTTTAATTTGGTACAGTGATAGGGAACTTTAAAAAACTTTCGAATACCAAATTTGGTTACGATATCTTCATAAACAAACGAATTTTTCATCTAAAACTTTTTTTTTGTCGAGGTCGTCTCAAACACCCATATGGGAGCTATATAATTTATCCCCGATATCAAAAAAATAATATAAACTTGTCTCCTATGGAATAATATGGGATCTAATGTGAAAGTTTGGTAACTCTAGCTCTTACCATCTCTGAGATCTAGGCGTTCAAACGGACAGACGGACATGGGTATATCGACTTCTCTATTCACCCTGATCATACTTTAGGTAACTTTGGGGTGTCTCCGACGTCCCCTTCTATATGTTACATACATTTTCGGCTTGCACAAACTTAATATACCCTTGGTACCATACGGTACAAGGTATAAAAAGTGCCAAGGGATCATCGTTGACCAGAAGATTGACTCATAATATAGGATTGGTCAAGATAACTTCGGATAGAATAAGTGATAGATTAAAAGACCGTTCGAAAGAGAGTGAATTATGAAAGTTATACAATTAGAGGATAAGACACGGAAGGATCGTGTAAAGCATATTTAGATCTACAAAATTATAAATTAAAGGTCGAAAATTACGAGTTACTCTAGAAGGTATGACAAAAGTAACTTTGGTAAGAAGTACACTGAAATCGATAAGACCGAGTAACAGCTTATGCAAGAATAACACGCCATGGCATGTTCTGCGATAATTTAACGAAGGCAATTTTATGAGGCGAAGTCTATCTGAATATGGCGGCAGTCGGATGTTTGGATCCCAGTTTCAGCCACGAAGTGCAAAACGAAGAAATTGCTTTTGTACGGACTCAATCATGTCTTAATAAACGTAGTATAGACGACTCCAAACGCAGGAACAATATTTTAATATAGGGGACTAGAGAGATATAAAGAAGTTTGGTCGTGTAGGGGTCGTTAAACGCTTAATAAAAGCAAGAACACCTCTAGCTTTATTGACGATGATGCAAATTTGGTTATTGAATTTAAGATTATGATCGAACAAAGCACCAAGGTCGGACACACTCTCGATGCGTTCTAAGGTAGAAGACTCTAAAGAGTAAGTAGCCAAAAAAGGAGCAGAACGATAAAACGTCAAAACATTACATTTTGACTTGTTAAGAAACAGTTGGCTGATATTGCACCAAAATTTCATTTTATCAAAATCATGCTGAAGAAGTAAGTGCTTATTTTTATCAGACTAGGACAGACAGAGTTTGACATCATCCGCATACATAAGAATGCGAGAAGATGTGATTACTTGCGGGAGATCATTTAAAAATAAATTAAAAAGAAGAGGGCCAAGATGGCTACCTTGAGGTACCCCTGAAGTGACCTTAATTTCTGTAGATTCGCAGCCTTTAAAAACTACCTTTTGGACTCGATTAGATTAATGTGACGATATCCAACTTAAAAGGCATGACGGAAACCCCAGACGAGACAGTTTAACAGGAAGAAGACTATGGTTTACTGAGTCAAATGCTTTACTGAAGTCAGTATAAATGACATTAGTTTGTTTTTTTTCAGTAAAAGCTAGATTAATAAGAGACGAAATTTCAAAAAGTTTAGTAGAGGTGATCCGACGTTTTACAAACCTATGTTGGGAATCCGATATTAAAGAACGACACTAGTTTTGCAATTGTGAAGTGACAATCCTTTCAAAAACTTTTGAAATTGATGAAAGCTTGGCAATACCTCGGTAGTTCTCAATGTTGGACTTGGACCTTTTTTTATGAATAGGGATAATATAGGATTCATTCCAGATGGCCGGAAGACAAGAATATTTTACTGAAATGCGGAAAAGAACAGATAATGGCATAGCAAGAGAGCGAGTACAATGCTTTAAGACCCATATATCAATATTTAAAATTTTAAAACAATTGAATAAAAAAAAAAAACTGTATAAGAGTGCAAAAGGAATAAGAACGAAAGGTAAATAAAAAGGAGAACGACTGAAGTCGTTGAATAAAACGGATTAGGTTTATTAGGTTTAGGTTAGGTTATAAATTGGGCCAACGGCCCAACCTCAAAAACTCACACGAAACGAGGTTTTTGGTGGAGCAAAATCCATTCTTGGGGGACTCTGCTGCTTGTTCAGGGCTCGATTTGCGAAATTCGGCTACAATCCCATCAGCTCATGGGGACTTCCCAGTTTTGAGTTCTATAATTGCCGATGATATTTCAGGAAGCGATGGTATCTCCTAGACTCAGCAGCAGATTCTGCTTCCCGAGTAGGATCTTTTATTGCTATTCTTTTATCACAACTAGACGGATGACTTTTGTACAGCTTTATCGAGGGTTGGCATCTCTACGTTTTTTAATGAATTTGCAGGTATCTTCGCTCATCCAGGGTTTCATGTGCTTATGCTGAAAACCAATTGCATTTTTGTCAGCATGAATAAGCCAGTCCTCGACCACCTAGCTTCTCTGACGTTATCGACTGCTTCCGTTGTGGACTGATTTCTTTTTTATTCATTTAAGAAAATTGTATAGACCACTTCGATTTTGAATTTGCTTATGGCAAGTTTTGGGATGTGGCTCTATTTGTAGGTGTTTGGAACCAATATCTGCGCTCCTCTTTACACGAACATCAAAAAGAATACCCGTCGAGATCCAAGTTGTGTTGTGACAATTGTGATCTAGAAAATACAAGAACCTGTTGTTAGGTTTGTGGCGTTGCAAAGCTTCATTTTCCGCTCTCCATTATTATTTTTAGATCTGACGGCTTCTTTCCCCATAATGTGTTTGATGCTCTCGTTGTTATTCCTAACTTTAGCGCACAATTTATCTTTTCCTGTGTCCTCTAACACTTCAGTTTCCACTTGAGGGATCTCATCAACCTCATCGTGATATATATCAATTGCATCTCTCGCAACCAGCACTCTCAGGATCCTTACAGTTAATAAGTCACTTCGTCACAACAATACCGCAATCCCGAAGTGGGACTCATACTTAATATCAAGAAAATTAAAAATACAAATTTTGTAAAGGAATTTGTTTATTTATTTCAGACTTAGATTTAAAACATTATTGAAATTCAGATTTTTAACACTTTTGGTCATATTGTATTCTTATTTCGAGCCGCGATGCCCAGTCGCAACCCTTGAATATTTGAAATCAAACAAGAATTGCGTTTGGACAATCATAGCTAAAAATCGAATAAGCCAAGTTGGTGAGTTTTTTCTTTTTTTTCGGAGAAGAGCGTGGGTTAACGCAATCTTAAAGTGTAGCACACTTTCCTGCGCGGAGCAAGCAGCTGTCAGGATACCGCAATCTAATACTTTTTTTATTTTGTTTTAGCTTAAAGTCCTTTATATTACATTACACTTACAAAGTGTATGGTTGTGTTTGGGTATCTGTGGGTGTAGTTGAACTTACCGCTTTGGTGTTGTCCAGCTGTCATCTTTGCAGGCCATAAAGTGTCGGAAGAATCACAAAATCATTGTAAATGTTGAACGAATCTCGTATTACACGCAAGGGGTTGTCTCTCGGCCATTGCCATCAAGAAGCAACCCCATAGTAACGCCCAGGAATGCTTGCGGCTGTGTGAAGGATGGAGCGTGGAGCAGCTTGGCAGCTGCTTCTCCATTTCTGGATTCGCTTTGGCTACTACTGCTGCACTTCTTGATTAAATTTTTGTGCTGAAAATGAACTCTCCCGCTTGAAAACCGTCAGACAGACGGCGGCATGTCCCTGAGACATGCACCGAGAACGCGCTCTGCTTGCCACTGCCGGAGTCCTGCTCGGTTGTCCTTGCATCCACATGCCACATGCCGCTGCATGTCCCCATTTTTGGGGTTGGCATTGCGGCATTTGTGGCTTTTATTTCTTTTGCTGTCTTTGCCATGTTGCTTTTTTCCAGCGCTGTTTCTTTGGGCCACACTTTTATTGTGGTTTTGACCGTGTCCATTTCAGCTAACTGCATTCCTTTGTGGTTCCCGACATTGCCACTTTTTGCCGTTTCTTGCAATTTTGACGCTGCTTTGCGTTGCGGTTGACAATCTTGCATTTAAGTTGATAGTTGGCGATTGTTCGCTTTTCTTTTAGGGATTCTATGGATGCGTATCGTGTCAGTCTGCTCTTATTACAATATCCTTTTGTTGCTGCCTTTTCCTGTTGTTGCCGGATTCATTTCGTGGGCGTTAGTAACAACGTAAAACTGCCAGAGCTTGGCTGCCATTAAATTTGAAATTAAATTGTTAAGACATTTTTATATATTTTTTTCATTCTCGTTTTGCGGTCGCCTTTTTATATAATTGGAATTGATTGTAAGTTATTTGATGTTTGCCTTTTCTCAAAAAAAAAAAAACAAAATAAAAAGGACAAAGACATCAAAATTCCTGGCAGCTCAGAAGAATTTCAGAGTAACACTTTGTATCCGTATCTGAGTGTATCTTGGTGTTTTTGTGTGTACGCGTGCGTGCCTATGTGAGCTATTATTAATAGACTTACAAAAGTAATTAACATAATTTAATTATGTGCTTGGAATTAATTTTACTCACGAAATTAAGTGTTGAATTTTAAGTGTTTCTTTCCATTTTAATTGAGCGACATTTTTTAGCGCGTGACGACGCAACAACAGCGCCAAACTCACCAAGAGCAGCCCAATAAAACGCTTTTACATAAATATGTATATATATACTACAACACATATATACTAATAATTATATCTAGCACATACCTACCTACACATACATATATATTCAAAAGCGACACCAAAAGGCGTCGAGTCTTAGTCTAAACCAAATTTGTTTGGCGTGTCGGTGGCCCCGGCCATGACTAATTAAATTAAACAAAAAGTAACTCACACACACACACACATACATATATACAAAAACAAAGCAGAAAGTTTTTTTTTTTTGGTTGATAGACATAGAACGCGGTGTTGCTTTTATGGCCTATGAAATGAAAGCTCCCCCTTAGTTCCTTTCCTAGCTATAAACAGGGGCTCTGGGACCGACTCCGGGACGCCCACTTACATTAAAAGGCTTCAATGACTATGCGCCATGGTTGATATTGATGGTGTTGATAGGCGGGGATAGGCGGAGAGGAAGTGAAGCATTTTGCTGGAGGCGTCACCCAGCAGGTTCATAAAAATTGTTTGCGCTGCGAGCAAGCCTAATAAAAATGCCGCAGCACGTACGTCAACCTGCAGGCATTAGGCCAACTTATACAAACTCAAAATACACACACACACATACATCCAGATTAGAGATGGTTGCGTGATGGCATCGTGTGAGACAATTTGATGCAAGAAAAACCACGAAACTCTACTACGGGGGTATGGGGAAATATATCGATATTTAATTATTTATTTACATTAAAGGGTGTGCAACAAAGTACACTTATTATAAGAAAGAAAAAATTTAAATGAAATATTGAAAAATATAACGAGAAAAAAAAATAGATAATAACTAATCCGCGTTACTAGCCCGTTGGGTGAACTTTTCAGCGATAAATAATATATAAATATATATAAATAAATTAAATATACTAGAAAAAAAGCCTAAAGAGTATCAACGACCAAGATGATTGAACTTCAAGATGGCTTAAGATGGAAGACGTTATAGGAGCTTAAGAGGGTTCAAAGGCAGCAAATTAAATTGGCTTTTGCTACCCGAGGTTATGATAAGTATTTTGGTATAAAGGACTTGCGGTCTATCATGCGTTCTTCTGTGCGTTACATGCATTGCTCAAATCCAGTGTACCCTTTGTACTCATATCTACAGGGTATAAATACCCAGCACCCATTGAGTCATTGTAGACATGTGCAGTAGATGCATTCACTGAACCTTAATAATGCCGATATCATCTCAGGGACCATAAGAGCTTGGAAGGTTATTATGTCTAGTACAATAGGATTCCGTTCTTTTCTATAACATTTATATATATTTATTTATGCCTTATGAATGGCGCAGATGACACCACCTTTTATAGTCCTGCCATTTCATTTTCCAATACCCATTGTAATCTTCAACGCTTTATTTCAAATTTCATATTTCGCTCTCAATTACTATTTTAAAAGGGTTCCACTTAAAAATTATGGGTCCTAGATCCTTGAGGTTTAAGTGCAACTCATCAGCTCCCCCTGCGCCTACCCTTTAGTATCGCTGCGTGAAATTCGTTTGTCACGTTCTGATGACATTCGTGACAAAATTTATTGTCACGTGCTCATCTCTAATGCAGACTCATCGAAGTTAGTTTTGTTGATGTTGTTGTCAGTTAGTCGAGCAGTGACTCATAACTCACTTAGCTGCTCCATAAGCTGCCCACATCTTGAGCAATCCACATAAACACGTTGCATATACATACATATATATATATATATATATATATAGTATATATGTATATAGTGATACAACAAAGGCAGACAATACATAGTAGATAACTTAGCACTGATGTTATTAATTTCGAAAAGCGAAAACTTTTCCCCTATTGTTCTTAGTGTTGTTATGCTTGATTTTCGCATATTATTTCCAAACGTCTTGTAATAAGCCTGGGCTACCCTTTTATTAAGCTATTTGCAGGCAATTTGATTTTGTTTTCACAATGTATCAAAACTTGCTGGCTGAAAGCCCTTAAGTGATGCATAATATTTGGATGCGAAGGAGAAGTTGGGGAGCGGAGAAGGAGACAGTGGGGCAAAAGTTTTGCTTTGGCTGTAAAATTATTTGCTTTAAGCGATGTGCTTGTCTCGGGTATATCAAATTGCAGCTTTTGGTTCAGTTTTGGGTCCATTAGTCAAGAACCACTTGTATTTTGTGCTTTTAGCCGACATCAAAATAGACTAGAACAAAGCCAACAACAAAACCAACTCACCAGTAAATGCTAAATGTCAAATATTGTATTGCCACAAACACTCACTCACACATAGACTTGGATATACATATATACATATATTGTGGCCAAGAAGCTAAAGTGTCGATTGTGTAAATTGAGCTGCTAATGGCTTGGCGCCCCCGAAAATACAATACAGGATAGAAGTATAGAGAATTCTTTACACAATGACATCGATGGGTTCTGTTGTTGTCTCTGAGTCACCATTTTGTATACAATAAACAACAAAAGTCAAACTCACAAAAGCATATTTAAAACAACAACAAAAACATCGAGAACATCTGCGATAACTGCCGCTATTTCCCAGAACATCGCTCATACGCAACGTATGCAACTTGTTTTGAGTTTTAGTCACTTAATTTCTCAAAGTATCTAAAGTGTAGTGTAAAGCACATTTAAGATTTATTAAGGCATCTGATGAAAAAAATATCGCCCCACCCCTCAACTGAGTGTAGGTTATACCTCTGTTGGCACAACCCTGTCAACTCTATTAGACGCCGTTGACTTAAGCTACTTGGCAACAGTCGAGTGGCAACTTCAATATGCTACACTCTTGGCTGCTAAATAAAGTTGCCGCAACTGTTCTCTTTGTTGTTGTTATCCTTGTTGTTGGCACCTCTATGAGTTCCCGCACCTTCTAACCCGAGGCTGCTGCTGTTCAAAACTGCCATTAACTTGTTACAACTTCCGCTGCGTAGCTTACATAAATGCCGCGCTAGGCAAAACGGCTTGAACTTCCGGTGATACCTGTTGGGTGGGATACATCCAGGGTAAGGTTGGTTCAAGGACCCAACAGCGAATGATTGTGTCTCTTCAGGCATAAGCCGCACCTATTTACTAAGCCAGTTGACGGCGTTAGAAACTTCTTGTAAAGTATATACACGGCGTTTTTTTTTTTTAGTCATTTTGGATTTTCTGCTTGTTTTACTCTATAAGGTTGTCCTTATGAAAAAGCGCTGTCGATTTATCATCAACAAATATAACAAATAATAAATATATAAGCCGTAAAGCTAAAGTTAATCAAAATGTTAAGACAGTATAAAATGTGAGAAGAATCTTTTTTAAAGCTTCCATTAATCCAAAAAAGGGTTACGCATTTTTTAAAGTACAAATTAGAATAAAGCTGAGCTTAAAGTTGAGCCACAGTTTATGACAGTTTACCTTCGACAACTTATTATTTTCTCCAAAATTAAGCTTTCAACATTGAAAATAGAACTTACCAAGAATTAAACTAAGATTTATTACAAGCATCGCTCAGGTAAATGGAACCATGTTCAGTTTCCCCATGTCTTTTCCAAAATATAAAACTCATTATACGTATTTTAAGTTTTTACTATAGTTTATAAATTTATGTTAATGTTTGCTAATAATGGTAGAAACTTTGACTATAATCGACAGCTTGCAAGATACGCTATATAGTTAGTGTCTTAATTAGGCTACTAGTTAAAGCAAAAGGTCTAATAACGTGTATTCTGTTTTCTATTCTGCAGAAAAAGCCGACCTTGTCATACTTTTGGTCGCTACTATTTAGTTATGGGAATCTCCCTCAAATACCAATTGAACTAATGTTAAATGGAAACGATAAACAATAAAATAACAATATAATCCCGGACAGTGCCGGCAAGGGTAAGACGGCAAACCCAACGTCATCTCTAGATTCTGGGGGAAGGCAGTCCAACCCATCATTGGACATAAAAATGGAACAAGAGTGTTTCGCTTCTTCGTCCAAGGTAGGGCTGGCTGCTAACTCTTCAGAGCCGTCTACTCCCTAGATGCCACCACCAACAAAACCGTCTCGGAGGTCACACCGGAGGGTAAGAAATTATTAGACTGGGCCAAAGGTATCCTGCCGGGCTTCCAGCCAGCAACCCCAGGGAAACCTAAAGCCCAGGTCAAACGGCAGAGATCTGCAGAGGAACCTGCACCTCCGCTAAAAAGGATGCGACTGCAGCACATCAACCGCTCCTTTGCCGAAGTAACGAGGAATAAAATCCTCCTTGGTGTCCTAGACAAGGGCAACAAGGATGGTTTTGTACCTCGGAACTTATGGTAAGGTGTGGAAAATGAGCTGCAGTATTGCTTTCTGAATGAATTGGAGAGAAGTTGAGGACCCCCACCACTCTGCAATGATGCCGTATGGCATCTCGGCACAATAAAGACAATTGCGTGCGAAGACATCCGCTCGATCGTGGCCTAAAAGAAGGCCAGTAGCTAAGCTAGTGGCGGTGGACTGGCCGGATGTCCCCATTAGACCGAGAGCCAGAGTATGGGTCTCAGCCAAGATTCAAGGTGTTTCAGGTGTGTAACCCACACCTGGTGAATTGCCAAGGTAGAGGGCACGACGGGCCCATAAAACAGGTTCGCTAACTATCAACAAAGAGTCAGCAGAAGCCTTAACCAAAGCCGATGTACCCAAAATGACACCTCGCGCGGCACGCACCGCACCCGAACCACAGCTGGAAGACCTGCAATCTGTCATTGTCAAAATGAGTGGTGGTGGGGTGGAAGAGATGTCAATAAGACTCAGATAAATCTTATCTAAAAATGTGTTTAAGCCCGTTGTGAATTGTAAGTCAAATAAATTTAAAACATTGCCTACTCCAATAGGCAACATAGCCAGAGTCAAAAGTAAGCAAATAGTCATTCCTGATTGACTTCGTAAAATATACAAACCTTGATCTGTTGATAAGACCATGTAATACCAGAGAGTCTGCTTACCCCAAATGATTTTATTAATATACCAGAAATAACAGTTAATACTAAATGAAGATTAAAAGGAAGTTCCCTCAGAAATCTGAATATACCATTTTAGCAGCAGCTTATAATTTTCATAACGCCCCCGCCTAAAATATACCTGTAAAATATAAAGACGATCCGAAAATAATTGGAATCAGTCTAATGACCGATACAGTACACAATGGGCTATATTATTAGACCTGAAACTTGCTATTTGATAATGTTACCACGCGTAAATTTTTGGTAATCTTTACAATCCACGCTACATTGTAAGAATTCTCATCAATTTTAATCAAAAACTTAATATTTAAAAAAAAATTTACTATTCAAACTTAGCCGTTGTACGGTTTCAAAATACCTATTTATGTTAGTAGAATAAAGTTTGGCAAAATTGTGCAAGCCAGAAGCCATGCTTTTCTTTTGAAGTTATGGTTAAGTTTGATTGTTGATCAGAGTTTGCAAGCTTAAAAAAACTTCAGGGTTTTCATTACTTTATTTTCATTTACGAAATTTTGATTCTCTATGTATGTTAATATAGCTCAAATTTTTCAGAAATTGTTGTTATTTATTTGAATATATTGTATTTAAACATAGTGTTTGTAAGTTGTAAAGTTCTCATATATATGCATTTGTTTTTATAATTATCCTTACAAATATTAGAAAAAAAGATGGCGTAGGTTAAAGTTGGACGCGGCGACTTTGGTATACCACCACAATGCAATAAAAAATGCTAACGAGCTCCAAAAAATATTTCTTTGTCGAATTATGAACCAAACCCGTTAATTTTTGACCTATTGGTCCTAAAAGGGCTACAGTGCTGGGAAACTCAAAAAGACTTTCGAACACCAAATTTGGTTTCGATATTGTGTTGTGTACTAAAACCGTTTTTTGATCGACCGGTTCTACGGTAGCTATATGATATAGAGAACCAAACCAAAATTTGGTAAAGTGCTGGGGAGCCCTAAAAAACTTCCAAGTCCAAATTTGATTACGATTTCTTCAGAAACAAACGAATTATCCATTTAAAAGTTCTATTTCGAGGTAATGTAACCACGATATCAAAAAATAAAATAAATTCGTCTCTCATGGATCTAATCTGAAAGTTTGGTTGATCTAGCTCTTACCATTTCTGAGATCTAGGCGTTCATAAAGGCTTATTGACGGGCATCGGTAAATCAACTTGAGTAGTCACTCGGATCATACTTATGGTAACTTTGGGTGGTCTGGGACGACTCCTTCTATATGTTCCATACATTTTCGGTTTGCACAAACTTAAAATACCCTTTGTACCATACTGTAGGATAGTAAGTCCGAGCTATTAGTGGGTCGGACTTCCCAGTGGCATTGGGAACAAACATAATACAAATAATAAAACGCCTGAAAGCCTTCGTTGCTCTGGCTCTAAACTATTTGTTCCCTAGAATTAATTCTAAGGTACAATATTAAAAATAAATAAATCGCATTAAAGGATAACATTGATTCTTTAGAATTTTGTTGTTGTTTAAAATAAATCTTTGGCCCCTATATTACCCCCTCATAACTATGAGCCTACAAACCTTAATAGCAATTTCAAAAATTGTCAGCTAATATCTTACATACCTATATGAGTTGTTAAGGACATTACCTAAATTCCCATTCGGTAAATTCTCGTTGTCACCTTGGATTAACTCATTGTGAAAATTCTTTGAACTGTAATGTATGTAAGTTAGATTGGAGGGGGTATAGCAAGAGCTTCTAAAGCTCTTGTCGCTATCTGCAGGCTCCTCCTATTATATAAGCTTAAGAGATATTGTTTAAGTTGGGCTTAGTTAAGATGACGTTTGCAATAACTGACGAGAGCTGAAATATATTTCCCAATAATTATTATTTATTATATGCTTATAATTTGGCTATCTTATTATTTGTCTCTCTTTTTTTACATTTTTTGTTTGTTTTGTTATTTGTGAATAGGAAAGCTCAATTGATTTCAATCAATCAATCCTGTTGATCAGAATTTTATTCAGATATTCTATATATTACGATGAACTGTATACAAAAAGTGGGAGTCTTAGTCCTTAGCTATCTAGTTTAAATTAATACTGAACTACATTTTTAATTTATTCTTTTTTTCCTGTTGTTCCCATTATGTTTTCTATAAGAAGCGTGCTTAACTTTTGCCATGACTTCCTGCGTTGCCTTGAGTCTTAAGAGCATTTACATCTACATCTTTCTATATAAAAGGACACATATTTACTTGACACTATGTGAGCGCATGTGTATTAGTCTGAGTGAGTGTTGATGTGTGCAGAGTAGGGAGGGGGTGAAGAAGTGCGCCTGTCATTGTTAAAATTTCACCTGCAATAACAGCAACAACTGGCATTGTTTACCCAACGTCTGAGCCAAACAATTTGCGTCAACGCCACCTGCGCAGCCAACGTCAACGTCGACGCTAAAGTTTGTGTTTTTTTTTTATTTGTGCCGCAGTTTGCTGCTTGGTACAGTGGTCAAAGTGGTAGATTTAGCTAGAATTATTTTAATTGCCGTAATATTTGTGATGTATAAATCCAATACGTTCATCCGTATTTTGTTTTAATGTAGCCGTATTTTGTTTTAATGCAATTTTATAGCCTAAAAGTACATGGAGAGTCTAAATAAAATTTGTCAAAGCAAATAAGAGTAAACCACTGGGCATCCAATTATCATTCTTACAGATAATTTCGAAAAATTTGTACTTGGGCAATGCCTTTCATGTCAGCAACAAGCTTCAGAGATTAGGAAGCGATACACGAGCGTTATTAAGTAGTTGATCAGGACAAGCTAGGTTGCAATTTTTTTTTTGCTAAGTTTCCAGTTCCAGATTCCTGTCCAATAATAGTTAAATACATAAAAGATACGCTTAGGCAACAACCTTCAGTTGCAAGAACAGCGTATAATTCTTATTATTTTTTTCAATTTTATTTGTTTTCAAATACCTTAAAGTCCATGTCCTTAAGATTTTTTTGGATTTTTACAACTGTTTCCTAAAATGAGAATATCTCTGACTAGTTATCACCATTCAAACAAAATAGGTACATTATTCTAAAGCTGTTACTCTAAACTTATCCGGCTATTGAAGCTCGTTTTTTATTTTTTAATTAATATGTATCTTTTTTTAAAACTACTTTTCTCAAAGTTTTCTACTTAGTCCATATAGCTACATTTCATCAACAACATTTTAATAAACAAAAAATTGAAAGAAAGAATCCACTCTATTATAAATATAAATGTTTTTTTCTCGTAATAAAATATTTTTTCGAAACAACTCGACATAATAAATAAATTTAATAAAATACGTAAATAAAATCGTATTTTTTGTTTTGCTAGATGCGGTCTTTAAAAGTGGAAGTGCCTTTTGCTATGAATAATTAAAACTTTTTTTTCTATAACGGAAATGTAGATAAAAATCGAATCTAAATAATCGCTCTCATCATGAAATGAAATAAACTTGCAGCTGCAGTTGTATTTTTCATAATCAAAAATTCTAGGTAGATCAGCAATTTCGACCACTGTGCGTAGACTGCTTTTTGGCCCTTTACTTTTTGCTCTTTACCGTTGGCTGCTTTTTTTTTAATTCTTCCCCTTCTTTTGGCTTTATTTTTTTGTTGTTGTTCTGCTTGCCTTTCTGGCTTTGGCCTCATTCTTGTTGTCGTCCTCGTCATCGTCATTATAATGAGAAAATTGTTTTAATTATGTTTGTGTTTAGTTGCTTCAATTTGCTAAGCAACATCATTAAGTGCCGTAACTTAATTTTTCCCTTGCTGCCGCTGTTGCCTCTCTGCACCGCTCCGCTGCTCCGGTGCTCCTGCTCCTGTTTCTGCTGTTGCTCCTACTGTTGTTTCAATTGTTGATGTTGTTGTTTTTGCCGAGCTGCAGCCTTTGTGCCCCCTCTTGTGCTCATGAAAATATAATTTGAGTTTCAGTCAACCCTTGTGCATACTTACTATTGTATAAGTGCGTGTATGTGTGTGTGTGAATGTGTGTGTAAATAGTAAGGGCGCAAAGTGTATGAATAAAACAACACATAATACAAATTGCGCACGTGAAAAGTTACCTGCTAGCCCTCCATGTACCCTTGTACCCCTTCTCATTTCTGTTACCCTTCCAAACACAACACACACATACACACGCACTCATACAGACTGAGTTAATTCTGCACGTGTGCAATATGGCGGCAATGGCGGAAGTTGATGTGGGCGTGTTTGTTGCTAATACTTTGATTTTGTTGCTGTAGTTATTGTTTTAGTTTTTTTGTTGCTGTTGTTGCTGCTGCACAAAGAAACTTTTACATGGATTATTTTCACATTACCAACGAAGCTAAACCTAAAGCAAAACGGCAAACAATAATAACCGTCAGCCAATTTATACTCTCTTAGTTCCTAGTTATTATACACTCTGAGAAATAATCAGCTTAAACCAATTGAAAATAGATTTGCATTTAGCAAAGAGTATTATGATTTCATTTTTCATAGTACCCTCTTAAGGGAATTCAAGATTCAAGAGTTTCAAGATTATTTTACGTTCAATTAGTAGAAAAAGCATGAATCTCCTTAACTGAAGTATTTACGAGCCAAAACTTTAAAACCTTTTAACGTTGCTTAAGTTTATATATTAGTCATTTCTTCCTCATTTTGTTTAGAAGATGCCAGCAAAAGACGGATCTTGCGCATTTTTTATTATCAAATTCATTAGTTAATCAATGAAAACAAATATTTCTGTATCAATGTTTTTAAGAATTTTCTGTTTAGAAAACTATCGAATTAATAATAATACAGTTTCCGGAAATTTCGATTTAAGAGGCGCGCGCAAAGTTAATCGGTATATTTCTTTTTTTATTAGGTTGGCGGCACTGTTTTTGACATCTAGTCATAATTTGAGCGCGATTCGCCTTATTAGTATTGGTTTGGCAGCTGTTGTTGTTTGTCGAAAAAGGGCGCTCTTCGATTTTTGCAATGAAAAAAAAACGTGTATCAACGAGTTTGTTTAAAATTTTGTGTGGCAAATTAGTTTTCGTTTGCCGATTCTCTTAAGATGTTGCAAAAGGCCTTCACTGAGGACTGTACGAGTATGTCCAAAACACTGACATACGAGTGGTACAAATTGTTCCGAGAGGGTCGTGAAGACGTCACTGATTTGCCTCGTTCCGTTCGTCCTTCAACATCAAATACCGAAGAAAACGTCGATGCGGTGAAGAAAATCGTAATGTCGGTATTCATGAGACTGCTTCAGACCTTGGCATCTCATATGGATTTGCCGAACGCATTTTGGTTAAAATTTTGGGCATGAAACGCCCAAAAGTCGCGGCCCGACTCGTGCCAAAAACGTTGAATTTTTTTTTTCATTATTTTGGAATTTTTGGAAAAACACTCAACGAATTTAGTCGCTCAGGCTCCGTATTCACCAGATAGGGCACCGTGTGACTTTTTTCTGTTCCCCAAACACAAATTGCCATTAAGAGGGAAGCGTTTTGACACCATTGAGATCTTCAAAGAAAATTCGAAGAAGGAACTCAATGCCCAGGCCTACCAAAAGTGTAAGGATGATTGGATCATGCGTTATAATATTATATGTGTATAGGCTCTAATGGTAAATACTTCGAAGACGATAATAAAGATATTAATTAAAATTTAAGAAAAATGTGTTTTTTTTTACAATTTCCGGAAACTTTTACATAGGTACATATTTGTAGTTATTTGAAAATATCTAATTTCGTGTCAAAGAATCGTATTTTGTGGGAAGTACTGATTTTCTTGTTCCCATCGAAAAAAACGACAGCTCAAGCGCATAGAGAGTAACAGAAAGGTATGCGGAGAAGCTGCTCTCAACGTGCCATGTTTGGATCCCTTCGCTTCAAAGACGATGTTTTCGATGTTGACGACCGTCTATCTGAAGGAAAATCCAAAACCTTGGAAGACGCTGAATTAGAGGCTTTGCTCGATAAAGGTTCGTTTTTTTGCATGGACACAACTGATCGAGAGGCAAAGAAGGAAGTGTTTTTCCCAAAGAGGAAAACATTTTGGATGATGCAAAGGTTATGCAGTATATTTGGGGTGACCAGCTCAGATTTCTTTAATATGAGCTGTAGAAACCGAGCGCAACCATCTTTGGGGAACGGTGTCGAACTCAATGCAATTGTGCCGAGCACTGCGCGGAAAACGACTACAGTATGAGCAGAGGCACGAAAAAGTGATTCTACTGTATGACAGCGCTCGGCCTCACGTTACCAAGCCTGTTAAAACCGTCTTTGGATTTGAGCGTCCTACCCCACCCTCCCACATATTGCGCCGTCCGATTATGACTTGTCCCGCTCAATGGCACACAAGAGGACAGCTGGATAAAATCTAGCAGATCCAAAAGATTGATTGAACTCTTCAAAGTGGGCAGTGAAGAAGGTAGCAGCAAAAGGAGTAGCCCCGTAGGAAAAGCTGCCAGCTAAATGTGTACGATTTTTGAATTCCCCCTTTTTCTCGCAGTGCACTGCCTTTTGAACTCTCTGGCAATTGTTACTTTTGTTTTATAAAACGGGGCAACATTCTGCTGCAACACAATACAATAATAGAGTCAAATGTATTTAGTTCCAAGTAGTGCCACAAATTGTTGTTGTATTTGCTGTTGTTGTTCTTGTTGTTGTACATTTTTATTATTGCTGCTGCGAACTGCAATTAGAAGTCATTTCACATAATTGTTATGCGCATGTTTATTGGAAACTTTGACTCTATCTTCATGCTAGAACTCAAATAGACTTTTATCTTATGTAGTCGAAATGTATACACAATATACATATGTTACATACTCGTATAGTACATAAATAAATGCTCATATACAAGTCAGGCACAACTAGATATGCTTTTTATTTAGGTGTACAATGGAGTAGTACATGAGATATTCAAGATATATATTGAGTGAATGGCATTTCAAGAAGCCAAGGCAATTTATAGAGCATATTGTGTCGTTAGTCGATATCAGAGCAAGAAATCCCACAAAAGAGCTCTTTTATTACATGCACGGCACGTTTCGGTTTGTCGGACTGACTTGCTTGTAGTTTCCTGGCCTGCCTTGCTAGTACTAGTATATATCTCTCTGTCATGGCGTTCATTTGGAACTGGCTTCGTACCTCGTACGTCGTACCTATCTCCTCCTTACGATGTGATCAAGCCTGCAATCTGCAATTTCAAGCAGCGACGCCCTAAGCTATGCAACACAAAATGTGTGAGTATGCAGGTAAATAAAGTTTAATTTGAATACTTGGCTAAAACGTCGTATTGTATGGCTCGAATAAAGAGTTCAAGTACGAGGCGTTCGTTGTACCTGTAGTAACCAAATGCAGCTCAGCTCAGCTCAGCTCTCCTTGGGGAAGCAGTACAGAAAATCAAAGTTATTTGTATTTATTTGCAAAATCGTGCGGCGCGTGTCCCAACAACAACAAGCACAACCAAAATGGCTGAGACTCCTTTCGACATGACGCATGTTGCACACAAAACGCATATGCTTGTGTGTGTGTGTTACATTTTGCTTATTTGTCGTATTCATTGTAGTTGTTGCCATTTGGTATATAACGTTGTAGTACGTTGCAATATCGTAGAAAATTTTAACGTCAATATCAAAAGAAGTACAAGAATATATGTAGTACATACATATATGCACGTTCAATACCGACACGTACCTTTGCGACAGGCTCTTCGTGGGTGCAACTTTACTTTTAAGACTCTATATAAAGTAAGTGGAGCTTGCGATGTCACTTTAAGTGACATGAGAATATAATTTCAAACTGAACGTTTGCAATTTATTTACTTAACGTTTAAGATTTTGAAATATTTTTATATGACACTTGGTTTATAATAAGGAAACTTCTCAAACCAGTGAGGTTGTCTAATGCACTAATTTAATTTAAACTCAAAACTAGATTTTTCTAAATAAAATACTACATTTTATTTATTTAATGATATTTGCTTTTAAGAGCTCTTCATTTACATTCATAGTTTTAATTATGCCTATTGGAAAGCATAAAAAGCTTTATTTAGAAAATTTAATTTGAATTAAAACTTTATTTACGTTACTAATTACAATATATAACAGAGTAAGTGTTTATTATGTATAGGATTTTATGCTTTTTGTATGGTATACTTTATGCTTTTTAATGCTTCGATATTCATATTTAATTGCAATTTCATGAAACCTAAAATAAGGCATTTTAATTGGTCCAAAAATATGTCCAAATGTATGCAACAAAACTAAAATTAAATTTGAGTGACAGAAAATCGCTTTTGTAAAAAGCAGTTAAAAATTGGTACACACACACATATGGCCAGAAAGAAAATCATATCACATAGCCAGCTTATCATTTATTTACTGTCTTTTATACGTTTTTCGGTAGACTTTTCTTTTTAAGTTGCATAGACTGCAACTGAGCAGAATATGAGATAAGACATAGACACAGATAAAATGCTGAAGTTTCGGAAAACTGAAATCTGAAACCTGCAACTAGCCCAAAATGCAATGCATAAATTTATGAAATGCCACAAGACACAGACAATTAAGAATTGAGTCTACCAGAGGCGCAGGCAACAAACAGATTGGTTTGCTTGTCTCTCGCAAGGATGTGCACTGAATGCATAAAATAAAATCATATGAAGAGAGGGAGCGAACAGACAGACGACTCTACACAGTTAGATGCATTGAGAGCGACAAGTAGCCATTGCTTTGTGCGGCCATTTTTGCTTCGCCATTGCAATTGGCTTTGCTTTTCTTGTGGCCATAAATAAAACAAGTAGACATGGCGTTTGGCAAGGCCTGTGTGGCATTGTTTATATGTAGCATGATTTAAATTCAATTTGTGGCATTTGTTATCGATATCAAGACACGCACACATGCGGAGAGCTGCTTCTCATACAAATATACTCGAACAAATACAAATACACTCAATTACATGCTGTGAAATTTGTTTTCAATTATACTCATATTGTTTAGTCTAGCAGCTGGCGAGCTGCCCGACTGCGCGGCTTGGCTTTGGTTCTGGCATGACGGGGCGTATACTTAATATACTTAAGCTTCGCTCATTGCAGCTAACATATTGTAGCCATTTTTTTTTTTGCTACGCAGCTTAAGAGTTTTTCAAAATTTTTTATTTTTCAACGGACTTAAGCAGCTTTTTATTGTTGTGTCAACAGCAAAGTCAATCAAACCGAGTCAGCGTTTAAGCCCTATTGAGTAATGTGCCGTCAATAAGCAAGAAAATTCATGTATGTGTTGAAAATTTCAACAGCTCCAATGGTTTGATTCAAAATTGAAAAATAAATACACACAATATGTCTATATATAGCACTATATAGCATAGTGGCAACGTTTTACGAGAACTTTAAACCGCAATTTACTCATTTCATTGCGCTTTGTGGTTTTATTTTGTCTAGGGCCAAATTCATTTGGCCTAGTTTAACTTTTTGTACTGTTTTTAGCTCATACCAAAAACAAAAAAAAAAGCAGAAATATCAGTGTAACTTTTTTTTGTGGTTAGTGGCGAACCAATAGAAACTTCAAGTGGTGGCTAAAGTTGTTTCAAAAAGCTGTGTGTGAATGCCAGGCCATGCAAAACAGGCACAGCGTGTGCAGCTCATTAAGAGCGCCATACAAATATAAAAGCAAAATGGCGTTTGCTTGGCGCCTGAACTTAACAGTATGCAGCAAACGGTTTATTTCGTACGAATACTCTAATACAAAAGCCATCCAAATGTGCGCCATTACACACACACACACACACACACGCAGCCACACAGAATCACACACACCCACACACTCGCATAAGCTTATGTATTGGCTGTCGTGTTGGCCACTTGACTCATTAAAAAGGATTGCTTTGTTTTTTGTTGTTTCTTTTTACTCTTTGAGTGTATTTGTATGTGTGTGTGTGTGTGTGTGCTTGCAGCTGTGTGAGTATCTGTGTGAAAAGCGCTTCAATTGCAATTTCATTTTGCAACTTTTTTTTTACCAACTGGCACCAAAAAGTGTTGCTGAAAGCAGTGCCAGCAGTCTGCCACGCCCTCCGTTGGCCTACGACGCCTATTAAAGCTTACCAGTTTCATTTGCGTAGCTGCCGGAGTATTTTTTTATATTTTTTTTTACTGCTTTTCAGTCAGTCTGTTACTTTCGTATAGCAATTTGTAAGCGCTTTTAAGCCGCTTGCATGAGTGGAGTGCTCGTTATGCCACTTTTGAATGCAGCCAGAGCAGGTAGATAGAGCTCAAAGTATGCAACAAGTTGCATGTCGAGTCAAATTAATTATACATTATGTACACAAGCGCATTAAGTTGCATAATTTCACAAGCATACACACAGATACTTACATATATATGTGCAGTAGGAAGAGAAGCGAAGAGATAGGAAGAGTACTCACCAACATTGACTTAAGCCTTTCGTGGCTAATCCCAGTTGTTGTCGGTCCCATGTGCATGGAAAACTTCAAGCCACTGCAAAAAGAAAAGCACACAAAACGAACAAAAACAGGAAACATAAGAAAATAAGTTAGTAACTTGTCGAGTTCCGTTGTCGTTGAGCATTGGCAACTGCTCAACTGTATGTGTCTGTGTGCGTGTGTGTGTATCTTTGAGTGTGGGAGTGTTCAGTTTGTATCTTTTGTAATTAATAAAAGTTTCAGTTACAGTTGTGTGCACACACTTATAGACACACCCACTCATAGGACTCGGAACAACGAGCTCTACGCTCTGCTCAAACTTTGTTAATTTTTCTTTTGGGGGAGACCAGCTCAGCTCAGGACACACAGAGCAGAGTAGCTGTGTCCTGGCGTCTTGCATAAATTGTGGCAAATTAGACAGAAATATTTAATTAATCTTACTAAAAGTTAGTTTATTTAATTATACATACTATATATATTTTTCGTTGGCATATTGTGTTGAGGCTAGCTCAGCCTGGCGTATACGTAACGAATGTACGACCAAAAATTTTGTAATTACTTTGGCAAACAGCAATTAAATGCATACACTGGCCGCAACCCCTGCCACCTCCCCACCACCACAATTACAAAAAATTAATAGCTGCCATATAGATTTGACAGCAATATCTCGCTGATTGTCATTAGCTTGATTATTGTGTGTGTCTAGAGAGAGAGAGAGAGAGAGTGTCAGGGAGCGGAAGTTAAGAGCGTCAGTGAGAGAGAACATGCCAGCTGCTTTTGACAAATGGCGCGATTTACATTTGTACTCGTTGCAATTTTTCAAAATGTCAAAATGGACAAAAACAACAACAACAACAACAACAGCAACTAAACTAAAAACAAAAAACATGAGATTTAAACAAATGGCTTGCCGCATGCTGAGCATGCATAGCCCGCTCTCTTGCTCTCTCTCTCTCTTTCTGCCTTACTCTCTGCTTTTCTCACTCCAAGTCCAACTGCATCTTAAGCGGAAACGGAAGTCATTTAGCAGACGTTCTTGATGGCTGCCCTGGTTGATGATGTTCAGTTTTATTGCAAATGCACATAAAATGTTACAATATAAATAATAAAAATAAAACTTAATTTCTTATTTATTCATTGACATTATGTACAAGTAGTCAGTCGCCTTCAATGCTTTCACAACTTTGCCCTTTTCTTCTTAATTTATGCCACGCCCATTAGAGACATCTAGTATATCTAGTTTTGAAGAACTTTTTTTGGGTGACAAAAAACTGCAACGGAAGTGTTAAATTTCTTATAAAAGCGCATATTTTGCACTGTCATGCCGCACTTGGGTCTAGTTTTGCAGCTCTTTCCTTCCTAACATTCATCAGTCTGGTTGTTGTTGCTTTTAAAATTGTTTTCGTCGCCATCGCCAACTGCTTTGCACTCTTTCAACTTGTTTTCCGTTAGTCTGTCCGCCTGTCTGTCGCATTTTCCGAGCTACCGTAGTTTTCATCACCTCACGGATGCCGCCATTGCGGCCAGAGTCATTTGTTATTAGGACTTGGCATTGCTGATAATTTTGTTTTTTAATGTTACACTTTGGCACTATTTTTGTGTGGCTTTGGTTTATGCAACTTTGTTGCGAGTTTTGCTGCTCTACGTTTTATTTAAAGTTTTGCCAAGCAGCATAATTAATATAATTAATAGGACCCATGGGAAAAGTGCATAGCAACAATTGTGTACGTACTACAGGGTGAGCCATCTGTTGGTTGGGTCGCTAAACAGTCAAAATTCGAAACATTCCGGACCAAATTGGATGTCAACTTCCGAACAACTCCAATTTAGTCATAATCGTAAAATTAATATAGGGTTTATTATAAAAATTGTCTTCTTGTAGAGCCAGCCGCGGCAGCCATTTGGGCGATATTATTTTTCATACAGTTACAGACTTGCATTTGGCATTCCTACCTATATTTAATTTTCGCTGACTTATGTTACATATTTTTGTCAGTCTTTCCAAAGTTAATCATTTGGATCTCTATTAATAACTGTTCGAAGAGAACAGGAACTTATAGTTGTATGGAATAGAGATGTTCTTGTGCCTCTGCGGGGAACCGAATCACTGACCAACGAGTTATAAAGAGAGTACGCTACCTCTACGATATCGATGGTATATACATTTGCATAAAGTACAATTAACAATCAAGCCAACAGATGACCCACCCTATACATTTTATGTAGTCTTTAGAATTTTATATAATAAAGTGGGACAATAAATTTTTAAAGTACATCTACAACTAAAAATTCGTTTTTGAATTTTTCTGAATGAATGTCAAGAATTTCCCGACACACAAAAAAAAAAAATTAAAAACTGTCTCTACAATTCTTATCACTCAGGTCAAGCGCTTTTTATATCCTGTACCGTATGGTACAAAGGGTATATTAAGTTTGTGCAAGCCGAAAGTATATGTAACATATAGATGGAGACGTCGGAGACACCCCAGAAGTCGATATACCCATGTCCGTCTGTCTGTCCGTTTGAACGCCTAGATCTCAGAGATGGTAAGAGCTAGAGTAACCAAACTTTCACATTATTTTATTTTATTTTTTTGATATCAGTGATAAGTTCTATAGCTCCCATATGGGTGTTTGAGACGACCTCGACAAAAAAAAAGTCTTAGATGGATAATTCATTTGTTCATGGAGATATCGTAACCAAATTTAGCATTCAACCGTTTTTTATAGTTCCCAAACACTGTATCAAATTTGATCAAAATCGGTTGACTATATCAGCTACTAGCTCCCATAGGATCAATCGGACAAAAAAAAGTTGTTTATACAAAATTCGATGTGTTTCGTTTGTTTGAACTAAAGATATTTGAACTAAATGCGGCATTCTGATCTTTTTTAGGGTATTTAAGCACTGTGTCAAATTTTATTAAAATCGCTTGACTATATCATATAGCTCCCATAGGAACGATCGGTCAAAAAAAAAATGTTTGCTTTAAAAAATTTTCTGTTTTTGGTTTGTTTTAAAGGAACCGGATTTTATTGCAAGCTTGTGGTAAAGGGTATCCCAAAGTCGTCCGCTCCCGACTTTACGTACGCCATTTTGTTTTATGATTAAGAGAGCACAAAGAAACAAAATGTTTTACTAGATACAACTTTTTTAAAAGCACTATTTTTAAAACCGTCACTGTGTGGACAGATTTACATATTTTGGTAAAGAGTCTGACATTCCCATAATAGTTTTTTTTTTTTTATAGATTTTCCGGGAAGTTTGGAAAAAAATAAAATTTTTTTTCTTATCTTAATAAAAAATAAGGATAATTGGAAATGAACCATATTTCCCACAGAACAAACCATATACCAAAATTGGTTCACTATATTATATAGCATCCATAGAACAGATCGGTAAAAAACTTATTTGCACTAAATTCATTGTATTTCGTTCACTTGTGCAAATATGTCAATCAAAATTGGCATTCGGAAGATTTTTAAAGTGCGCCATATTTTTTATTTTCGTTTTTAGTATGAAAAGAAATTTTTTCGATATTTTTACCACTGGTACTGGTAATTGGACGAAAATATATTTCCTTTGATCTTTACTCAATTAATGCCACAATCACCGCGAGTAGTGATGAAATGGTCTGCTGGGTGATATGTACCATATATTTTCTATCAATGGGGATTAAGCAAAAAACTCGAACTTGAATCCACTAGGCATATAAAATATTATTATTAAGGTTATGGTTTTTATTTTTTTAGTTTTAATTAATAATTTGCTGCTTACATACACTTGTATACAAAATGGATAATACTTAAAAGTATTTATAAACCTTGATTCGAAATAAAACCTTTTAGTACTAAGGTACTATAATTTTGTTTTATATCTTTGTTACTGGGTATAACAAATTTGTTCAATTTCCGAATTATCGCAAAAATTGTGCAAGTCGTTAGCTTCATCCACAACCCAATGCTCTGCATAATTATCCAAAAAAGACACGCCCGTTTCGTGCCCAATACTATTCAGCATATCATCCCCCTATCAATAAAAATGTGACACAGCAGGCAGAGGACATGGGACACGCACCACGGTGGGTCGATAAAGACGTCGGAAATGTCAACATGATGACAACAATTTGTAAAAAATTTCTTGATTTATTTCCAAAAAGAAAAAAAAAATAACTAGAAGAAAAGAACATATACCGCAATAAGAAAACTGAAATGACTCCCAGCTGTGTTAATGGCAAATGGGCGGTGGCCACATCATCATCATCGTCATCGTCATAGTCGTCTGTACGCAGCTCACGTAATGAATACGGCGAAGCGTAAAAAATGGCATACAAAAAGCTAGGCCCGCTCCAAAGGCTCCAAAGGATGTGTGCGAGAGTGTGTTCCAGAGGTTGGTATATAATTTTCAATGTTGACAGGCAGCAAAAGTTAATAACGCACAATATACGATAATGGCGTACGTTATATACCATACTAATACAAACACAAGCCGTACTAGGGACTAGACTTGGGCTAAGGGCTCTGAGGATTTGCCCCTGTGCAAAATGTTTGCACTAATAGCGTCACAAATGGCTGAGATTTAGCTTGTGACCAAGTGGTCGTCTCGTGGTCATTGTGCCTGTCAGGGCACCTTCGTCAACTAAGCGAAAAAAAAAGAGAGCGAAAAATACGCACATGCACACACACTAGGGCACAATGACATGGGCTTAGGTTTGACTTGACTAGAACTAGGAACAGGACCAACTTCAATTCGATTGATGAGTTTTACTTACGATTAAGTGCAGGACCCGCACACAGCTTGGCAGAGCTTGGCCAGCTTCAAGCTCATGTTCACCCACTTCACTAAATTGTGGGCAATTAACTTTGTTGATGGCTCCTGCCAATCACAGCGACCTAAACTTGTCGTGCCACATGCCAGGACTGTCTGCTGCCAGGACTAATGCCTCAACTGGCCAACATCGTACTCAGAATTTTTAAAGCTCCCTGCTCTATAGTTTGCATACCCTTACAGAGTGACTGCAAGTGTTGCTCGTTAGAGTTGTCAAAAGAATTCAGAAGATGATGTTAGATGCATTTGTGGATTTGTGTCTCAGAGGCAGAGTTCGATTTGAGTGGCTGGTTAAAATATTACAGAATAAACTGCACGTAACAGTTTAAAGATAAAGACTATAACATCTATGATAGTCGCCCAGAAGCATCGATTCAATACATGGAATGATACCTGACGCTTGGAGAGGCTTAAAGGTTATACAAAGGATCTGTTTCATTACAAAAGTCTAAAGCAATCAAAACATAAGCCAACATTAAAGAGCATGCACTCTTCGATGTCAATTATGTAAGTTTTTGGTATTTTTTCATTTAATTCCGCTTTTTGAATGGATTTTAAAATGTGTGCGCGTGACACATGGCGCTTTTCTTTCTCCTTAGTTTTATTTCACATTTCTTTCATGTTGTGGTTAGCTCCAGCTCCAGCTCCATCCAGCTCACGTTTTTCATTTTCATTTGCTAAAATGCTGCACTGACAAATGGCAGCTGGAGCTGCATTCTCGTATATTAGTCGGATTAGCAATGTTAAATGCTTTGATTTAAGGCAGTACAAGCTGCCAGCCAGTCTACCTTTTGGGTCTCCAAACCTTATGTATGTGTGGGTGGTGGTGTGTGAGTAATTAATTCAGAGCAGCCAACACACACACACACACACACCTTAGGTTATGTAAAATGCACTTGCATGCCTCTTCTCAAAGTAATAAGCTGAAAGCTCATTTCATTTCATGATGAAGACAAACTCAAAGATGCATACAAAGACACAGATGCATGGCAAGTCATTTGCACAAGATAAAAAATATGCGCCATTTTGTTGGCATGTCAACGCTCACACATAGAGTAAGTTGAGAATGTGTGTGTGAGAGATTTTTATCAGCGTGTAATGTTCGGGGAAGTGGCAAAGTATATTTTCGCATAGGCTATGACATAAAACACAATGCATAGCATACATTTCGGCGCCGCTGCAAATGAACATAAAATGTCACTTACTTTAACCAAACATGCCCAAAGCCACACCCAGAAATGCAAACACCAGCAGCAACACACACACACACACACGCATGCTTGCACGCATACACGCACACACACAGGCATACTCAATTTCAGCGCCATTTTGAACTGCTTGCAGCTGCGGGCAAAAAATGTCACTTAAAGCTAGCTGAGCAAAGTAATAGTTGAGCCACATATTTACATACACGCACACGCAGATACACCCACACCAAAAGAGTTATACATAACATTGCATTTTTTATGCAACTCTGTGGCAAATGCATAACTTCACTACTGTCTGAAATAATATCTTCTCTTACAAGCAAAACTCTTACCCGAACTATCAGTGCATCTGCTTTATGGTTGCATGTTGCTCAAGTTGCACAAATACATACATATGTGTGTGTGTATGTAGCATGTATAAATTTCATATTTGTTGTAGATGCAACACATTTTGCATTTTTATGCTAAAATGTCTGCTGCACATTTCGACTTGAACGCAAATAAGCAGCACCAGGCAGGCAGGCAGGACATGTTTAATGCGCTCTGTAACTTCATTTAACTTTTGAACCCAACTTGAATTTATTTGCTTGCAAATCCGAATACATACAAAATGTGGCATTTTTTTTTTGGACATTTGTAGGCAGTTGTCTGCCCCACAATCTGCCATATCACTGACAGTTTTATCGACTTAACAAAACTAACAACCATTAGTTTCACTTTGCTGCGAGTGTCGCTGAAAAGCCACGACAGCGTCAGTTCGGGGAACGTGTGGCATGCCCCGGAGGGACACTACACTGGAAAAAAGTTTCAAGCTGTGCTGCTGCCCAGAGACAATGGCCAGAGTAAATAACAAAAAAAAAAAAACACTGTGAAAGAGAATGCAAACAACAAACAGAAAAAAAAACAAGAATGGAATAGAAAGGAATGGAAAGATAAGAGACGCATTGCTAGCAATGGGCAGACATTGAAAAATCACTTTAGCATGACCCCAAAATGTCTATTTCATTAATACAAATAAACCGAAAAGCCTTACAGCCAATACAACGTCAAGCACCCACCCACACACACTCGCACACTCACACACACACACACACACACTTTTACACTCTCGGAGATAGCGAAACAAATCGCCTGTCCTGCAGCGTGCAAAGACATTTAACATTCAGGAAAATTAAAAGGAACATGTCCTGGCAAAAAAAAAGAACACAACCAAATGAACTGCCAACTAGATAACAGAGTCCAACCTATACATTAAACAGCCTGCCATTGACATTAAAATTAGTCATTCATTTTATTGAGGACCAAATTTTTTTTTTTTTTTTTTTGGGAACCAAAACTGCTAACCGCAATTAGAAGATTAGAATGGATCTGAGAATATAAAAAATGAGTTTGATTGGCATGTCTATAATCTTACAGTTTTGGCATTTTTTAATGTAGCTTTAGTTTAAGAATCATTAAGGACTTGTATTATTTGTTCAAGGGGTGTACCCACGATAGATAATACAAAATAATAAAATGAAAGGAATGCGTATAAGAAGGCTCTAACCTAAATAGGTGAACTTTTTAACCATACGAAGTTTCGTAAGCGCAGAAATGCAAAAATGCCCAAATATTGAGGTTGTAGAAATGCCAGACTATTGTGTATTTTTGCTAAATTAAGTTTTGTGCAAAAAATAAAAAGAGCTAAAATTTCATATTGCTCAATTACAAGAATAAAGACATAACTTAAAAAATTCTTTGATTGAGATAATAATTATGGCATTTTCTGCAAATTTTTTTAGATATGTAAGAGAGCGATATGCTGAAGTTCCATGGCACAGTGGTCGGAAAGCCGCAATTTTGCCTAACTAGGAAGTTACCTACAGTGCTGAAACCTTTTGTACTTATTGTTAGATTGGCAATTAATAATAAAAAATCAAAAAATTTGACAAAATTTTAAAGAATGTATATTAAAAGTTCTGACAAAGCTTAAGACCAATTCGCCCACACGCAATTTTACAGCCCTTGTAAGCTATATTATAAAATGGGGCGCGTAACATAAAAAATCTCTTTTCCGTGAACATAAATTATAAAAAAATTATAGAATAATAAAAATATACTGTCATATACATAATTCTTGCAATTTTTATTTTTTGAAAGTATTAGTTTTATTACTTAAATTAAAATATCAAATCTAATGAAGGGTCACATAAAAATCCCTACAAAAACATCTACTAAAAGCCAATTATTATGATTCCTTTTAACCTCCATATATCGCCAGTAAAATTTAAAGATGATCCAAAAGTATTTGATAGAGTCGAAAATAGGTCAAAGGTTGAAATTGCAGTTTTTCTGTTTTTGACTGTCTTGTTCTACATAATCTTTAAAAATATGGTTTTTATGGTTCGAAAATACTCATATCTGTCTAACCATAATTTTAAAGAATAAATTAAATGAAAAAAATTATCTAGTTGCCCTTACTAAATTTGGTAGGCTTCAAAATTGATTAAATTAATAAATTTCACTAGTTTACAAATTTAAAAATGTGGTACAGTCGAGGCGGTGTCCTTTTCTCTCGAAATAATGTTTTCTGTATATTCTTACTACTACTTGGAAAGTCCATTGGTATTCATTTTTTTTTGGTAAAATTCAATATTTGTACCTATAAAATCCAAAATTAGCTAGTTTCCGTCATACACATTAAATTTCAGGTAAAAACTTAAACGGAGTTGCCAAAAACCGCAAAAATCTACTGCGGGGGATTGGAGAAAGATATTGATATGATTCAACAGGCTCCTGGAAAAGCTCTAAGGAAATATGCGCACCAGCTCGTAAAGTTTGGTGTTTCTAGCTCTTTTAGTCTCCGAGATCTAGGCATTTTGGTATAAAGGACTTGGGGTCTGCCGCGTCTTCTTCTGTCCGTTACATACAATGCAAAATTCTAGTATACTCTTTGCACTTTTAAGTACAGGGTATTAAATAATTTTGTATTCTAAAATTTCCTTAGTAAAATGACTTGCTAAGCCCGAACATTTTTTTCAAGACACGGTTTTTGCGATTTTGCGATAATTTTCCTTTTCTTGACTGTAGATAATTGAATTACCCATCGATTACATTTGAAACATATTTTTGTATAGCTTACGGTTTGGTTTCTATTTATGCATTTATAACAAATTTTTCGTAATTTTGTATCAATATTCGGGTCCATAAAATACTTTCGGATCGTCTTTCAATTTTATAGTGGCTCCATTGGCATGACATCGGTGCAATTTGAAAATAAAAACAACTTCAAATCTACAGAAGCTTAGTACTTATATATAAATACTAGCTGGCCTCCGGCACGCTCGCTTCGCTCGCTCGTCTAGATCTTTATTCTCTTCCAATGATTTATTTTTTTGGCGAATTCACGAAATTGCATTATGTGCAAATATTGATCTGATCATATGTATTTTATACAGAAATCAAAACATGAATTGTAAGCAAAAATCGCAGAATTCCTTTCTTCTTAAGAAAACTTTCTTGGAAAAGAATAACTAAATCAATATTAATTTCTAAAATTGATGAAATTGTAAATTAACCTACCGAGTTTTTAAATTCACTTGATTTGCCAGGAATGTTAGGAGTGGCAACCCTTATCTCTTAGGGGTATGAAAAATAGATGTTGGCCGATTCTTAGACCTGCCCAATAAGCACACAAAATTTCATAAGAATCGGTCTAGCCGTTTCGGAGGAGTATGTTCACACAAAAACCAATATTCACAAAAATGCGTATGTCTCACGAACCGATTCATACAAACACATCGCAATAGGCTTAAAACCTCCGCATTGACCTCTAACACACGCAAAAATCAGATTTGAAATTCATCGACGTTTATAATTTTTGTGTTTCCTTTCGACAAAAACAATTAACTAAAAAATATTAATTAATCTGACAATGTACACAATGCCAAACTAAATTAAAAAAAAAATGTTGTATTGGAAAACCAAATTGTCCTTTTTAGTATTTTCGTCGCAATTTTGTTATATTTTCTTAACCTTATACCATCCTTGGACTTGCACGAACATTTCAAAACCAAAATTAGCCAAATCGGTTCAGCCGTTCGTGAGTCTATAAGCTTCACAGGAACATAACATAGTGACACGAGAATTTTATATATAAGATATGAAAAGCCGACTACAGTTGTTACTAGATTTTCGAAAGATACTATTTTTTGGTATTATTTAACAACGTTAACAAAAATATTATTATTTTTTAATATTTCATTGCAGGTGAAGATAACCTCAATATTCTTAGTCTGTTGGTCACTGTTACACGTAGATAAAAAATCAGAGCGTCCTGTTTCTGTTTCTATGACATAGAGGGCACCTCAGTCCTTCATGCTTTTTGTAAAAAGTCAGCTGTCTGTCAAATTTAGTCTTCAATTGAGTGGTTTTTCGAAATGTGTGCTGTTTACGCCTCTCGCTTTGAGGCAATTTTTCATTGTTTGCATGAAAAAGGACCCAAATTAACGCAAACTGCTGCTGCGAAATATATGGGAAAGTCGAAACAGTTCGTTAGCAAGTGGATAAATCGCTATAAAAAGGTCGGTAACGTTGATGATTTTCCTGATCGTGGAAGTGCAAGCAAAGTCTCAAAAAAAGACGAAAAAGAGCGAGAATCTTGAATTTTTCTCGAAAGATCCAACTTTGACTTTACGTGAAACTGCTGTGAAATTGAAAGCAAAAGGTGTTGACATATCTTACGGAACGATTCGCAGGCACTTGCTTGCCAATAAACTGAAAGATCGCAGTTCTTTGGAAAAACCAATTTTGAGTGCAAAACACGTTGAAAAACGAGTGGAATGGGCAAAACGGAGTTCGCACTTTAGATTGGCCATTTCAGGCACCGGATGCAAATCCCATAGAAAATTTGTGGGCTCTGATGAAAATGCAGCTTCGCAGACGGAAGCCATGTAATTTAGATCAACTTTCTCGACAAGTTCGGAAAATTTGGAGGTCTCTTCCAGTAGAATATGCAGAAAAACTAATGGAAAGTATGCCCCGACGGTGCTAGGTCATAATTGACAATGCAGGAGAGCGGACTTGCTACTGAGGTATTTGCATTGAGTATTGACGACCAAATTATCAATAAATTTTTGCCTTAATTATCTTATTAAGAAGCTTTTCCATGTAAATGTGGCTACAACTTCATGACACTTTTTTTTTTTTATAGTTTGCATTCTCATAGCTGACTGCCATTCTGATAGAGTTCAGCTACATATATGTTCAGATTGTTCATTCAATCCAAGAATATGATTCAAGGAATGTGCCTTGCTAGCGGAAATCGGAAAACGTGCGAACCATTATCAATGTTCTACAGAAATTGTTGCAACCAGGCCAGTTACGAATGAAAATCAAGACTCTGCGAGTACCTTAACCAGGAAATGAATCTACTTGCCAACAAGAGTACCAAACAAAACACAACCGGAACTAATAAAAATTTCAGCTTGATTCGCCATTTTTTTTGTGCTCCATTTTATTTTTTGGACCTGTAACAAAGTCTACTTGATATGCCGTACACGTCGCTTAGATAAATAGTATGAAATATGGCGCGGTTGCGGCTAATCAAGCGTAGACTGTAAAATCCATTGTGAAAACTTTCGGCGATTTATGGGCACCATTTACTTGAGACAAGATTCTATATATGTTCCCAATCCAATCCTTAACTATGCTGCAGGCTCAGCTGTCATTGTTTGCCGGCTGGTTCATTTATATTTGTATTTCATTAAAATTATTGTAGTATTGCACGTAGTTAGCTTTGACAGCGTCAGTCAGTGTGTGAAATTAATTGATTGGCCAAGTTTACTTTTTTTCAACTCATTGTTGTTGTTCCTGTTGGGCTTCCTACTTGATCGATTGATTCAATTTATAGCAAAAAGCTTGCAAAATTGATGGTGTGCATGTTGGCCAAAATAAAAAGGAATGAAGTATGTACCAAAAAAAAAAAGAGTAAGAAAATGAAATAAGGCAAGTGTAATGCCATTAAAGTTGACGCAGAGAGCCCCAACTCACTGGGCTTAATGTCATCAAAGTAGCTGCATAAAGTGCTATACAAAAACAAAAAAAAATCTCAAAGGATAAATAAACATGATATTTAAAAACCGAAGCTAATATACTCTTGAGAGCTCCATAGATTTTCACTTTAAAATCTTATGAATGTCTCTAAAATAAATAATAATATGATATTATATATATGTAAATAAGCTTACTTCTACTGCTAGATTGAAAGATTTTGTTGAAAATTACAATATTTTCGGTGTCGATTAAAATTGAGATTCTCAAAGTTAAAAATTCACTCCACTTTGAGCGGCTGTAGCATTCGAATTAAATATAATTTTTTTTGATCTAATGGAAATTCTATAAATATCTTCGTAAAATCGACTTTGCGACTCTTTTGCAATGTGCGTCGCAGAGACGTATCGTTATCCTTTGTGTAAGTTTTAAGATTTTTTATGATGAGTCTTACGATAAACAAAATCTTTTTATGAGAATAAATCTCTTTAAAATGTTAGTGATTACACAGGTCAACATGGTTCAGTTGTTGGAAAGCTAAGAGTCATTTCCGAAGTAATTTGGTGCGTAGAATCCAAATCCGGCGTCAGAACTGGCCCAAGGCCCCAGGATTTTGAGATATTTGAGGTTATGTACCCAAAAAATTGCGTTTTTTTTCCTACATTTGAGGTACATAACCTCAAATATGGGCCAGTTTTGACGCCGGATTCGGATTCTACGCACCAAAAATAACTTCAGAAATGACTCTTAGCGTTCCAACAACTGAACCATGTTGACCTGTGTTATCTCAAAGGCTTACTGCAAATGCTAATGACGTCGAAGGGATATATCTCGTAACTTCGAAAAGCCATAACTTTGCCAAAAAAATTTTAATTGATCTCTTGAACCCTTAAATTAAAGGGTAAGAGTTGTACTAAATGATGTAACTGAAGAGAAAGACCGCAATTTTTTGCGCCGTGTACATAACCTCAAAAGTATGATAAAACGCCGTTTTTGGGTACATAACCTCAAATATCTCAAAATCCTGACGTGATGGGCCAGTTCTGACGCCGGATTCGGATTCTACTCACCAAATTACTTCGGAAATAACCCTGAGCTTTCCAACAACTCACATGACCCCTGTATTTGTAGACCTGTGTTATGCTTGAAATGAAGTTCATCAAAATGTGCTTCAGGAACTAACCCATGGTACCTTGTTTATATTTTGTGATAAGCAATTTCTTATAGGATTGAATGAAGCCACTTCGATATCAAGTCTTTGAATGACTAAAAGGCAGTTTCTTGACAGTCTTTGTTTTTTTTTTTATTTAAATAATTAATTAACTATAAAAACTATGCAAATTAAGAAAACTTGTTTTAAATGCACTCCCTCAATATTTATTTTTAAAAGAATGGTATATATTTTATGCATATCACGATAAAAAGTATCTCCTCTGGATCGCATTACATTCTTTTAGGGAGTTGGCCAAAATAGTTTTCGTTAATTAACGATTGTAGTAAAAGCTAAAGCAGCTGAGAAAATCGCATCAAAAACTAACTTGATTAACGTTGAATCTGGTTTGTCTCTTGTAAAACTGGCTAAGGACCTAAACAAGTTCACTTGACAAATATTTTTATGTGTTTGCTTTTATCAAAGATTAAACACCCAATAACAGCTTTACTAAGATGACCATAAAAACTAAGATATGCGCACATTTGTTTTATTGTTGTTTATTTTGGGAAGATGCATCTATAATCTTTATTTTTGGGTTGGCCAAGCCCTCGTTACAAATATTAGACAGCAATGAATATACCCTTTGCAAGCATAGATAAAAGAAAGATAATATAATCAAATAGCCAAACAAGCAAACGGGCGAGCAAATGGCGTCCCGTCCCAGCTCTATGGGCCAACACCCTCCAAAAAGGCTAAAAGGCGCTATTGAAAGCAAAGACAAAAATCGATAAGACCATAAAGTGGCTTGGAGCATAAAGTGCATGAAGTAGACAAAGCTTTTGACTTGGCTTTCACATTTGGTTTGCTTGGGAATTGTTACAGGGCGTAAGCTCTAGGGCAAATTGCACTTTTCATTAAAGACATATGAAATGATAATAATAATAATAATAATAGTCATAAGAATAATAGGCAAAGCTAGCATAAAACTGCTGCTACTTAAGCAGATAGTCATCAGCATTATTGTCGCAGTTGTGCCTCTTGTTGCAGCTGCTAAGTGCCACGGATCTAAAAGCGGAAGCTCAACTTAGAAGTGCACTATAAAATGGCTGCCATATATACGTATATATATATCACATGGTATATAGTATATAATAGATTGACTTGTTTTTTTTTCTGATACTTCGAAGTCATTTAGTAACTCAAGTCATTTGTCAATTTAATAAAGCCGGCTGAGTTTGTGAAGTAGCTGCAAGTGACTTTGTCTTAGAATGTTAATAGACTACATAATATGGTTTCCACAGATGTAGAGCTTTGGGCAAAGATGAAACTGGTTTTCTTGAAATTAGATGACTGCAAGTGACTTCAAAGTCCCTTTACATAAGTTTTCATTTTCCGAGACAAATTCCTGATTATTGTTGTTCCCAGCATTTTGCTGCTTCCTATAAATTCAATTTGGGAACATTGATGTTTAAAATCAACAGGGTTTGTCACAAATCCGAAGACAGACTGACTTTAAGGACATGCAGAGAAGCATTTAAGTCTAATATTATTGCATTTTCCAATGAATATGTCAACAGAAATGCTAAGCACATTCACTCTCAAATAGACACATGTGTATGTGGCAGGAAGCGTATGCAAAGCAGGAGACATTTTAAAGAGTTTGAAACGTACACTGAAAAAAAAAGAAATAAAAATGGCTCGGTTCAAAAGCAAAAATATTTACATTAGGAGGATAGTCTGCGAATAGAGCAGACTATTTTTAAAATGAGACGTCGAAGATCCCTCAAAGTTATCCATGACTAATAAAATCCAACTATGTCCGTCTGTCTATCTATACGTCTGTATGAACGGCTAGATATCTGAGCTAGTGCAACAAAACTTTCCGATTCTGGGAAAAAAGTCTATTTATTTATTTATTTAATATCGGGGATAGCTCCTGTTTTAGACGACCTCAAAAAAATACAAAAGTTTTAGGTGCATAATTCGTATGTATCGTTACCATATTGGGCATTGGGAAGTTTTTTATAGTTCCCAAGTACTGCACTAAATTTTATCAAAGTCGAGTGACTTAGCTCCCATAGATAGGTAAAAAAAACATTTTTCTTAACAAATTCCACTGTTATTGTTTATTTAAGAAAAATATTCTAACCAAGTCACACAGCGAAAATCATGCTGGCTCATTACGGCAGAAAACAAAGTAACTTTATAATGAAACTCTCACGCACTGAATGCAGGACCATCACGGGTGTGCTAACCGGACACTGCCTCTTAGCGAAGCATGCGCATAGGATGGGACTAACGGCAAGCGAATCATGCAGGATCTGCAGGGATCCGGAAGTCCCTGAGACCCTAGCACACGTACTCTGCGACTGCCCAGCCATCTCTAGACATCGTTTGACCATCCTAGAAGAACCAGCGTTTGTCGGTCTAGAAGAGGTGGCCAGGCTGCAAGTTGGGCGGCTACTTAATTTCGCTAAAAAAGTAAAATTTTTAACCGACCATCACTTTGCGTAATAACCTCAAATCTGTCACAGCTAAGGACCAAAAGGTCTATGCTAGGCTGCACTCTGTTGTGGCCGGCCAGTGTAACCTAACCTAACCTATTCTAACCAAATTTAGCCATCTTTTGGAGTTCTTAAGCATTCCGGATATCATTGGTGGTGGGTGGTACAGAGTATCTCAAAGGATCCGAATTTAAAGTACTCCATCTTTTTGATCAAAACGGATCAGCTCGAGCCTGTTGCAGGCAACAAAAACAGAAGTTAAAATATAAACCAATGCCAATTCTTTACGTTTCAATTCTCGAAAGAGTTGTATTTTTTACGCTCTTAAACCAAAACTTCGGAAAACGGAATAGAGACCTTAAACTGTTGGTTAAGCTTTTGCTTATCTTGCAAAATGATTTCTATTTTTGAAAAAGGGAATATGTTTTATTCGGATTCGTAAAAAAAAAATAAATAAAATATTTCTTTCAGTGCAGGTAGCTGGAGTTGACGCCATGTCGTGAGCTCTCGAAAGTCAACTTAGCAGCAGTCGCAGAGCATTGGCAGACAATCAGTTAAATAGAGGAGCATATAGCCAAATGTGCTGACTGACATGCTTACCAAATGATGAAGAATGAATGCGAATGGCAACTTGGATGTGGATGTGAATGTGAATGTGGATGCAAATGTAAATGTGAAATTAGAGTGAATGAGAAATGTGGGACCCGCAGCAGCGTACGTTTGATTTTGTTCGCTGATTTGCGAGTCAATGTCAGATGTTGCCATACAATCCAACTCAATCCCAAACCCAGACTCAATGCCCGCCGCTGCCAGAGACCAATCCAACCAAAATGGAAGTCAACCCTGCGCGGTTGTTTAGCCATGGGGTTAGGTCAGCAAATGGCATTAGTCAAAGCAACGTATCGAACTGTGGCCAGCACTTTATGTGTGAAATTGTGCACTCTGGTCAAGCCAGCTGATGGCAGATAAAACCCAGAGAGAGAGAGAGAGAGAGGGAGAGGGAGAGTGAGAGAATCAGAAGTACGGTGAGATAAAGGGAACGTGGTGCAGCTACGTGGCGCCCAGAGTTATGCTGTGAAAAATTGTTGAAAGCGCAGTGAGCGCAAGATAAATGGTTGCAACGGACCGCGTTCAAAACGTGGTCAGCCAAAAGGCATGGCTTGTAATAATAATAAGAAGTTGCCAACAACAAAAACAAATAGCCAAAAGATATGCGCCAAAAACAAATAGCAAGGAGGGGCAAAAAAAAAGTGGACTAAACGACAGCAGCATGAATGATGTGTTTAAGGATGCGTTGATGGCGTTTTGTTTGGCTTTGGCAAAGAGCACGTTGCCTTTTTACTTACTTTGCCTCTTTGCCACAGATCCCCACCTCTGCAGCACCCTCCCCCGAATGCTTTGTGCGCATTTCCAATTTGTCAAACGCATAACGAATGAGCGTGATTGAAGTGGCTGTCTATGAATAAGGAGTGCTGGAATGGGGGCTGAGGGCTGCTTAGCCAAGGATAGGAAAAACGACATGGGCATGGGCGTTGCTTTTAAAGGCAGCCGCCAACACACACACACAAAGACAGACTCATTGAAATAAGTTAAGCTTTGGTCGCGCATAGCTCACATAATTTGTGCAGAGAATTGCCATGATTAATGGAACGCACAGCCAGTCAACGACTGCAGCTACAACTACAACTACAGCAACAGCAAACACGGCTCTGGATAGAATGACAGGCAACAGGAGCAGCAGCAGCAACAAGGACTTGCCTGCAGTTGTTGGCAGTTTGTTTTACAGCAAGCAGCAACATAATTACAACAACAGCAGCAGCAGCAGCATCAGCAGCAGCAATAACAACGACAACAGTAACGACAAGGACAAAGCCTGAGCTGTTGTACACCATAATTGTGTGACAACGGCAGGATATAGCACTCACACTCACACACACACACGCATACGCACACTCTTACTCTCTTACTCACACACAGACAAACACGTGTAGTGACAAAGTTTGCCTACAGCTTGGGTTTGATTTTGACACTTTCTAGTAAAGCTGCTCCAACGGAGAAAGAGTGAGAGACTGTGGGGTAAAGAGGGGTTAGGGAGCAACTTACATAGCCTGTCATTATTGCCTTACACATACAATAACAACAACAACAACAATTGCAAAAACAGAAGAAACCTGCCATAAATGCATTTTATGATTATAATGACTTTTCTGTTTATGTTGCATGCTTTTGGGCGTCATATTCCTTAAATTATAAACTACAAGTTAATGTCACGTTTCCTGTTGCTGATTAAAATCGCATTTTGCCAGGAGCTTGGACGGCAGCTGCTTTAACTATTTAAATATTTAAATGTTGAGGTACAAAGGTACAAAGGATCTCTATTCTAGTTGTGTGCTTGTATGGAGTATGGAGTGTAACTGAACTCCGTCCTTTTTGCCAGCCTTTTTTCCTATAGAACCTTGTAAACGAGTTGATTTGACCTTTTCATATATTGTGAGAAATTATGAAGAGGACTCGTGAAAAACAAATCGACAATAACCAGCTTTTTGTCGATTTCACACATTCTTCCGACACGCCTGATTAAAAGAAGTTCTTGGAGTCATTTATAAGCTTGGTATCCTCGCAAAGCTAGTTTGGCTTTGTATGTTGACGTAGAGTTGACTAATGCATTTCGGTTTTAACAGGAAACGATTTCTCCGAACCAATGCCCAAAAAGCGAGGTTTCAGGTCGTCTAACACTCATCCAAAGCGTTGCGCCTTTGAGCTTAGTAAGGAGCTTAAGAGTATAGCTCTGTCTCAACACACAAAAATAACCCTTTATAGATCCCTGCGCTATATTTTAGGTTATGCTTTGAAGAACTGTTTCATATAGTGGAACTTATATGTTTTTCAAAGCGTAGTGTATGCATGCATAAAGTAACGTGTAAAGTATTTTTTCCAATTCCGCCAATCGATTTTTTGGTTGATGCATTGTTCTTCGTTGCGATCTGATATTAGGTGGACAAATTTTGGCACTGCCTCAATAGCCATTCAATATATTTAATCATTCAATGAGCATTTGAACTTAACTTTAACTTTAGATCTTATATCTTTTTATAATACTTGTTTCCTATGAACACAGTTTTAAGATGTAAAGTAATTTGTCGATTTTTTCTGGGAATATTGAATATATTATATACCAGTTGTCATGAGATAAATTTTCGAAATAGCAATTTCGAAGTAGACGAAAAAGACATAAGTCTTAATAAGTAGGGCTTGTAAAAAACTTATTTTCAAGAGTATTTTTATTTGAATATATTTGCTATAAGTTGGTTAAAACAACACTGCGTGCAACTGCAAGGACCTTGATTCAAGCTGAACATTTTTTTTTCTCTGTCCCCTATGGCACACCTGTTTGGCTGAATAACGTTTCCTGTTTACTTGTTTCGACACCGGAAATCGTTATTTCCTTTTCAGTTTACGCAATATATCATTATTCTAAAATGGTTTTAAAAATTGAGCAAACACAAAATAAAAATTCAGCCACATAAATCAAATAGCTTACAATCACTCACGCATACTATAGAGCTCTGCTTTATCTGTATCTGTAAACTCTATATACGACCGTGTGTGTGTGTGTGGTAAATAAGCGTTATAAAACATTTTGTGATAAATGCATGTAAAAACCACGAAATATCATATGAGCGATTGGGCACATAAATTATGCGAACACGGCAATCATCGGACAGCTCGACGAATTTTGACAGCAACTGTTGCGGTTGTTTATTGTTTGTTTGATTTTTTTCTTCTTTTTTTTTTGGTGCCTTTTTAGCCATCTTGCCCATGGCTATAAATTTATATAATGTACACAGATTTAGCTCTATTTGTTGTTTGCATTTAATTAAAAGAAGTGTAAAAAAGCAAACATACAACGCCACATTTGGTTTTTAATTAGAAATCAAATATTGTTAAATACCAAATACAATAAATACAATTCATATTTTAAATATTTACTTGCTTCTATTTTGCCTCAGACCAGACAGACAATCAAGTAAACAAACAAACAGTGCAAACAGCAAACAAATATTAATTAAAAAAAAAAAAATTAGAGTTTTTAGATAGCTTTGAATTTTGATTGCAGTTTGTCTGGCAAACAAATCAACTTTAAACTCAATCGCACCCGAAAACAATTACAACAAATGGCCAACAGACACATACAAACAACAACAACAACAACAACAACGATTTGGCCAATTTTCCATTGCACCAAAAAAATAAAAAAACAAATTGCATGTGCACTTTGGGCCAATACACTCCAGTTTAGAAAATTTGTAGTTTGTCGATTTTTTGTTATATAACAGCACGGTTTTTTGTAGATTTATTGCTTTGATCTTAAACCCTTTGTTGATTAGTTCCATTTATTTGCTTATTTATGTTTTGCTTTTGGAGAAATAGCAAACGGAATACCTTTTATAAGCTCCGTAGCTTTCCGTAAAATAAAATATTTTTATTCCGAGGTTTAAATGAAAAGTTAAACTCTTGCCTAGCTGAAAAATTTAAAAAACATAAAAATTTAATATAAAATAGATGAAAATGGTGTTTGGTCTAAATCAAATCTTATCCAATTATTAGTTTGAGTCTCTTAGTATTGAGAACGAACAATAAATTGAAGATTAGAGAACTTGCAGAAGTCTTTTGTACCATACCCTTAAGTTAAAGCAAAAGACTTAACGCTTTCCGCATGAGTAGCAGTAGGTATTGACCTAAGATTGAAGGGACTTATCCGTTCCTTTCCCATGGACAGGCTCTGTCCCATACCAGGTGGTCTCATCGTCTTCTAGACAGAGCCTGTACTCTGAAGATTCCGATAGGCCAATTTTCTGTAGATGTTCTCTAACAGTGTGGTGGCCAGATAGGTATGCTACCAGGAGCTTTAGTTTCGATCTGCCAAGACCTTTTGTCTTGATCGCATCCAGAGGTTTGACAAGCACTTTTGCTTGACGAAGTCCCGGAAGGGAGAACCAGTATCTCATATGTTCTGCTGCGGCCCATTTGTTTGTCATGGTGTTGATTGTGGACCAACTAATACAACAAAACGGCGCAGGAGATGTAGTCAGGGTGGAGGCACCCTGTCGTGCTAGATCGTCAGCGATCGTGCTACCTTCCACTCACGAGTGTCCAGGCACCCAACATAGCACGACTTTGTTCCAGGCGGACAGGATTTGGAGGTAGTTATGGCATTCTTTAACCATCCTGGAGGAGATGCTCCAGGACGACAATGCCCTAATTGCAGCTTGGCTATCTGAATAAATTCATATGTTTGCTCTCCTAGTTCCCTTGAAAAGGATATTTGGGTCGCAGATCCCATGCCCATTACGGTAGGGATTCTTGTGTTGGATCCAACGATTCCAAGATATTAAACTATTATTGGGGAATGCTACTTGGCGTATCTTTGGATCTATTGTGCCGTAGCTCCTCAACTTCCCAATATCAGAGACAAACTTAAATATTTGAGATGGGTCTTGACACCACACATTCAGTTAACCAAAAGAAATAATTTCATCACTTAATCAATATAAGAACTGCATTTAAGCCATGATCTTACAGCAGATGGAACTTTTTTCGGCTTCTTTGGTGTTGACTCTGCAAGTTAATTTCATTGCTATGACCGCTCCATCGACAAAAGTGTGAAGTTATGGACGTATAATTCATCTTTTCTTACAAATCGATGCTAATCACCTGATAGAAGCATCCTTAAGGAGCTGTTTTTAATATATTTCGCTAGAGTAGATCAGAATCTTTTAGTTTTTAATTTTGTTCACTATTTCTGGAGTGATCTTGTCAGCTCAATCAATCTCTTTTCGTCTCAGTTACTCAGTATTTTACTGTTGTCAACGAAGGAGTAGAGTACCCTAGAAGAAAATCCAAGACAAAAATTTTTTGAAATGAATGCTCTGTATCACTGTATCACAATTTTTTCCATATTGGCAAATTCCTAGAAACCATACTCTGGTACTAGTGGTAAAAAAACATCGGCGTCTATGTATCTATACATCTATCTATTTATATATTATATCTATCTATCTATCTATCTATCTATCTATCTATCTATCTATCTATCTATCTATATATCTCTCTTTCTGATCAGTCATTCTTTTACTCTATCTTGCTACTTTTGTGATAGAAATAATTTTTAATAACAAGATACTTCTCTTTGTACAACTTTAAGAAGAGCATAAGTTCGGACTGTATTCAAATATTTAATCAAATTTAATAAGTCTGCTGAAGAATTTGAACTCTCTGTGATGCTCAAGAAGGCACAACGTACAACGATATATAAATATCTTCATTTTGCTACAATAAATTATATTTTTTTTCCATTCGATTAAATAGCATTGCATATTGTTTCCATATCGCTTAACAATTGCATCAGAGCATCTGTGCAAGCTGTGCATAAGGAAAATTAAACATTTAAAATGCAATTAGCTATAAATTTTTAATAGTTTTTGCCATACAAGAAATACTTAATTTATTCTGCATGACAACAATTGTATTAAATTAATAAATAAAAAAATCTCTTGTGTTAAACTTAATTAATACAGACAAACAATTATTTTTGCCACTCTAATTTGCATAAGAATTCGATTTGCTACAGAAATAAAATAAATTCTATTCTTTTACTCTCTCCATGTTATAGACGGGTATAATTAATACTAAATCTATAAAGTAAATACCAAAATGCCGAGACGACACAGAAGTCTGTCATTAATTTCCTGCTAGTTATATACCCTCAAAAGGTAAAAAGTGTGTGTATATCTTGGTTTAAAAATAAATATATATATTGACGGTGAACTATTTACTATATAGCTACAAATAGTTGATTAAAGCCAATTATGATCTGTCTGATAATTATGCATCTTTCAATAACATTTTGATGTGAAAGTATCCCAGATTGCTTTGGGATGCAAAGCAAAGATGAAAAATTATTTCTTGTATAATTACATTTTTTAAATGAGTTCTGGAACCTCAATTTGGTCAATGGTATGTTGTAATATGTAGCAGAAGATACCGGAGATCGGAGATAAATGTATGCCATAAAAAATCATTTTCTTATTACATCAATATAAGTAAGTTAAAAGTTGACTTATTTTCAGGGTATGTCAAGGTCGACGTTTTTTACTCTACACCAGTGGATGGCAAAGCCCATAGAAACAAGCATTTCTGTGTATGAGTAAGCAGCGCAGCTAGCAAGACCGCAAAAGAGCGCAAGATCGGGAGAGAGAATTGAAACATTTACTCTCATGCATGTGCCGACTGCGCTGCGGCAGATTTTGGTGCCCTCTCCTGGCGAGTTATGTAAATTGAGAGACAGTAAACAGACCAACACTGCTCTACACACATATTCAAATGCTTTTGTGTGCTTGTGTGTGTGTGTGCAGCAACAATCGCATTTAATTGCCAATCGAATAGTCATTGTCCGTGCACTGATTATGTGAATACATTCCGCTCTAGTTGCAACACTTTTTCCTTTTGCTCTCTCTCTCTCTCTCTCTCTCGTTATTTACCTTGCTTGTTCTATCTCCATTTTGTTTATATGTATGTGTGTTGGTGCATATTTTGTATCTGTTTCTGATTTGCCCATAATTAAATTATGTTTGTCTTTGGTAAATCAGCAAAATTATTTTGCTTGTTTTCTGGATAGATGCAACTTTATGTTGCTGATGTTGTTGTTGTTCTAACTACTGTTTGTGTGGCAAATGACTTTTCATTATACATGTGGCACGTGTGTTGAGTTTGTAATTAGTTTTTAGCAGCAGCTTCATGATGAACATCACATGCAGCAAAAACATTAGATGTGTATTTAATGTCCAATAAGTTCTAGTTTGTTTCTTTCACAGACACACAGATACACAGATACACCGATACAAAGATATAGAATTGTATTTGTAAAGTAAATACAACCGAGTGTGTGTGTGTGTGTGTGTGTGTGTGTGTGTGTGTGTGTGACTGTGTATGCATGTTTGATTGTTTACTTTAACAAACATTGACAAAAGTGCAATAAATATAATTTTAAATGAAATTTAATTGAAATCCACTGTCATATTGAAATTAATTTAATGTTTCAATAAAAAAAAAGAAAAAATTGAATTTTTCATATTAACAAGCAGCAGCTACAGTAAACACAAGACAAAGCAGACGAATGCAACAATCAGCAATGGAAATGGCAAAAAGGATATCCCTGCTGCACGTGTCCAATTATGAGCCTGAATTGTGATTGTCATGCTGGTGGTTGTTGTCGTTGTTGTTGTTGTTGTTACAGCTGTTGCTGTTGCATATAACAAGAGGCAACAACAACATTATTTACATATGTGCATTATTATTTTCATGCTCATTCGTCGTCAGACTTTATATCCAGTTTATTTATTTTGTTCATGCCAATTTTTCGCTTTTGCCCAGCGACTTTTTCATTTTGTTAATTTTCGTAAATAAATGGAAATGGAAAAATCACTCACACACACACAGCACCATAGCCATTGCATTGACATACATACACATACATACATATAACATGCTAGAAAAGAGATACAGCCTTAAAACCATGTTGGCCAACTGATGCATTTTAATTGGAATTTCCGCTTTTTGGTTATGTAAAAAATTAAAAAAATTTAAAAAAAAATGCTTAACGCTCTATCAAAGTGTTGCCACTTTACGGCAACGGCAACGGCAACGGCAACGGCAACGTAATAGCAGCTATAAGCCATAAAATGCTTTGCGCCTTAATGTATGCTACAGTTAATGACATTAAATACATACAGCGCATTTATTATGTACTACATACATATAGTATATAGCCAGTATGTATTTAGCATAAAAAGTACATCAGCAGCATTGACATTGATGAAATAGCCGAAAAGAAAAAAATTAATTGAGCATTTTTAATGCTTATTGTCGCTCAACAGGGTGCACCCCAAATTTTTTTTTTTGTGGCTATTTGATGTCAGCTTAGATGAATGTCACAGTGTTACTGTCCCAGGGGGTGAGGGGTAGCGTCTAAATGGTTAAATGGGTTTTTAAATAAATTTCAGCCACTTTGTTGCGCTGTTTGTGGTGGTTTTGTGGTGGCAAAGTTCAAGATGTCCGCGAACCTTTTTAGAGCCTGGCCATAAATGTTGTTTCTTTTTAACTGCTATATAAACATTTAATGCTTGAAAATGCCTTAAATCATTTGAGGTCTGAGCTTATTTTAATCTTGTCTATTTACCAAATATGTACAGCAGCACAATTGTAATATTAAAAAGTTTGTATTATATCCAAGCCGCTTAATTTCTGACGTATTTGTGGCATTATTAACACACTGTTGGCCACTGGGTGGCAGTTGTTGCTACTGCCACAGCCACATAATGGCTTAAAATTTAATAAAACGTAAAAGCGTTTTAGCCAACGTTGCCATGAATTGCTGTTAAATTTTTGTTTTTGGCCTGTCAAGCGATTAAGTTGCCCAAATAAAGTCGCGGTGCTCTGACAGCGCTCCCTTTCGGCCCAACCAGAGCAAGCTGTCCGTCATTAACCCATTTTGGGCGACAGTGTCCAGGCAGCCCCACAAAGGGTTAAAAGCCATAAGTTGGCGCGGCATTAAATATCAAAGGGTTTGTCATGTGCCAGCTCCTTGTTCATGTCCTCCAAGTCAAAGTCTTGTTTGCATTGTGATTTTTCTCTTTCTGATTTTTACTTTTAATGAATTCATTTAAAAAAATTATGCTTGCAATATTTTTTTACTGGTTCCTCTTTAAACTGCTGTTTTACAACTTTATACACTTGAAGAAAAAAAAGGAGAGCATATAGGGTTTCCTGCGAAAGTTTGTAACACACTGGACACTACCCTTAAACCTGATTTTGTGGACTTAATATTATCTAGGGTTGGGTTTCTTCCTCCTAAAGTCAAACATCAAATTATTTTTTAACCATTTTGCACAAAAATTCAGCACTGGCTCTAAAACTTTCCAAGCTCGATTGCTTCTAATTTCTCAATTTTTGTGCTTCTTTACGATTATATGGTTTTGTGTCAACTTTTGAAAACTTTGAAATTATTTTCCTTCCCAGAAACTTTTTTTTTTTAACTAAAAACTTCTTAATGTGCTTAGATATCGTATTTGTATGTCTTTAAAAGTTGAACTTGCGTAATTTAATATACTTAAAGAGTATGTAAATTTCGACACCCCTAGCTTTTTCCCATACCCTCTCTCGCATTACTTTACTGTCTCTCTGTCACGCTCTTCCTTTGGCACTCTGTACACAGTGCGCTGAACATAATTGAAATCCATTTAATGAAAATGTGGCTGGGAAAAAAAATGTTGGCTGACACTGTAAGGATTGGTGGGGGATTGTACTGTGGGCGCCTGATAAGACCTTTGAATACTCCATCCCATCGACTCACTTGCTGGCCAAGCTGACATAATTAATGATGTAGCCTTGGTTGGTACGCGCAAAAAAGATTATCTATTTATAGATAAAGTCTGACAAGTTATACTACGGTAGTGGTACGGTGGGTACGGGGTACAGTGAAACATTTGCACAAAGGCGGCATTTAATGTTTATAAATTATAATTATAAATGTATTCTGACTTGTATTCAATTTGTATATAACCATGACATATGACGGAAATTGAATTGATTGTTGTGCTTGTCGCGGTTGTTGTGGTTGATGGCAGCTAATCCCCATGCTCCAAGGCTCTAGCATAATCCCAACAACTTTGCTCTCTCGTACATTAATATTGATTTATCTTTTTTATTCGCTACGAAAAAAAGTGGCCAAAAGCAATCGAAATGCCATTAGAAGCAAGTCAATGACAAAGTTTAAAGCGCTGCTTGAGCTTTTTCCAAATAAAAAGTTGCTAAAACTTATTTATTGTATTTGCAAAAAAAAAAAACACAAAAAATAAATAAAAATACATAAATATACAACTCAGATGCGAGTATTGAGCTATACTCTTTGCGATAGATATAAACAGAGTTTAAGGACGAAGGGCATTTTCGTTAAGCATTCAGCCATAGTTGTTTCCTTGGCTGCCTTTTCAAACTTCCGGCACTTGAGCAATATAACTATGCAATTTTTGTGTGTGTGCGTCTGTCTTGCCGCAATACATAGAAAAGGGTGATTTTTTAGAGGTACACAAGCTTAAATATTAATAAAACAAAGAAATGTATTATTATCCATGAAGCAGAAAATTGTATGACATTAATGCTTTTCAGCATTTGCAGCCGTATTTCGTTTAATTATCTCTATTTATCGGCAAATTTTCTGTGAATGTATTGGTGTTTCGATAAAAACTTATTGATTATCATCAATTCGAATGTGACAATTCTGCTTGTATTCGTAACCATTTCAACCGAACTTCGGAGAACAATATTTTAAATGAAAATTCAATATCAATTGGAGGCGCTTACGATGGTCGTTTGGCTTTTAAACCAAGATCGTTTCGTAAAATCTTTCATAAAATGGAATGACAGCGGCTACAGCTTCTTCAGTGCACACAGTTCGGCTTCTCGCAATCCAAAAATGATCCATTGCTACTCGAATTAGCCGCTCTGAAAAATGTTGATGTACGCCATATAAACGAACAAAGTAGACGATAAGTTTGACATAGGAACCATTATTTTCATAACAAATTTTAACAATTTGCAAACGTTGCTCTGAGTTGAGTCTATCAGCTGTTAAATGGACGGCTAGCTAAAGAAAACTGTAGCCAACTCAAAGTTGTGAACCTCTCAAAAAACCACGCTGTATGCGTACAATAATTTGCGTTCAAATGAAATCAATTTCAATGGCGTTTAAATCAAGTCAGCAACTTTTGCAACAACATGAGACAGCAAGTGTTTGTCATGCAGCGTAGGCCTCGGCCAACTGGGACACACTCAGCCGCAATGAAGATTGGGAGAGAGAGAGAGAGAGAGAGAGACACAGAGAGTGCAATGGCCGCTCTGGCTGAGCGAGATAGTTGCTGCTAAGCTGCCATTATTTGCACATGCTCACCCTTCTGCACCGCTCTATTGACAGTCAGCGGCAATCGTGCCTTCATTTATTCATCCGTTTCATTTGCTCTCATCCCATCACATCCAACTCAAGCTGCTCCACTCACTCACTCACTCAGTGACTCCTTGGGGCATTGCCTGTGGGCCTTGCTTATTGCCATTGCCATTGCTGTTGCTGTTGCCACTTTTGCTTGAATTTATGTAATATAGTTGTCGCTGTCGCTGTCTTCTTAACAACAACTATAACAAAATCAAAGCCCATCAATTGTGCACCTAAATGGCCAAGTGGGACCTCTTAGTTATTCATTTAGTCGTAGTCGTAGGACGACTATCTACTATTATAGCCCATCACTTAAGCTCCTGGCAGCTTAAATTGCTCAATACCCAAATGACAGACAGAAGCGACTAGGAAAGCATTTGAAGCGCTTCAACAAGATGGACAGAGTCTGCTTCTGGCTTTTTTTTTTTTTTTAATTTGGTTACTTTTTGTTGTTACATTGAAAAATGAAATTAATTTTGCGTGCACAATACTCATACGACATGTTGTCATTTCTCTGCTCGCCCCTCCCACTCACGTCACTGACGTGATCATTTTGTAATGTAAAACTATTTCTGCTCTGTGGTTCTTGTTTTTGGTATAGTTATTGTTGTTATTGTGTATTTCCATTTTAACTTTGGTCACACATGAGATGCATTCATGTCCAGCTACCACGTCCAGCTATGTCCTTCTCTGTACAATTTGCTACTTTTTGACAAAAAAAAAAAACAGAAATGCACGCTTGAAATGACACAACAAAAAAAGGAAGACAAATAATGAAAAAAGTTTTATAATTGCGTGAAACTTTCCAATTAACATGCTGACTTTTGTTGGTTTCTGTGTAATGTGTTGGTTTTACCAACAAAATGACCAAAACTCTCTTCCTCTTGATAATGAGTAGCAAAACGTTTGCTTAATTGTAAAATGATACGATTTAATTTATCAAAAGAATTTAAAAAAGCAACCTAAAATAGTTTTTGTCCTTTGCACAAAATTTCTCAAAAGCTTTCATTGAAAAACTAACAAGAATATGAAAAAAAAACTGCTTGTGTGTAATATGGTTCTTTGTTGTTTTGTTGGATTTTAATCTTGGCAAAAGTCCCCCCAAATTGTCAAAAATTCATGTTTTAGGTGAGATAAATACTTCAAAAAAATGCTTTTTGGGTCCACGAGATAGTCACAGAAGATTGTTAATAATGGAATAATATTCCTTAATAGCGAGATTGTAATATAGTTTATTCCGATATTCACTATAATGAACAATTCTAGCTAAACTCTATATATGCGTATTTCTATATATGAGAAGTAATGCTTAACGCCAACAAAACAAAAGCAGCTTTCTTTAGCAAAAAGCGTAGGCCATGTTTCTTGGAAGATTCTGTAAAATATCCCAACTTACTATATATAAGACCATATTTATACCAATGACCATACGAGTATACGTAGCTGAAATTCTGTATATTACTTCATCTAAATGTCATTTTAAAGCTTAATATTGCCTTAAATAAAATATTTAAAATAATGTAATACAGTCAATGAGGTGTGTCTATAAGTTCCGTAAATTTCTAATGATTTTGATCAAAATTAATAGATACGTCAAAGAAGCTAATTAAACTATATACGGGAAAGTTTCAAGTTGATATGTTGGGAGGTGTAAGATAAAAAACATATAATCGACTTCGGGGGGTGACGGGACCGCATCGAAACGGGGGAAGATATTGACATGATTCAACAAACTTCATCTTCTGAAGAAATATGCGCACCAGCTGATGAAGCTTCATATCTCTAGCTCTTTAGTCTCCGGAATCTAGGAGTTTAAACAGACGGACGAATGGATAGCTTATTCGTGACCAGAGGCTATGATAAGCATTTTGGTATAAAGGACTTGGCGTCTGCCACGCTCTCTTCCGTCCGTTACATGCATTGCGCAAATCTAGTAAACGCTTTGTACCAATAGGTACAGGGTTTGATCCTTGAATAGAATGGCAAATGATGAGATGATATTTATTATATAAAAATTTATCCCCCAATTTTGAATTTTTATTATACGCAGATAATAAAACAAAAAAAAAAAAGTGTATCATATTATGGCTTAAGCTATAAGACAAAAATTTGTTGATTTTATACAAAGCGATTAGTATTAGAAAATATTTTTAGATAAAATTTTTACAATAATAACACTAGTCTACAAGGAAAAGTATCCGAAATAATTTAAACTAATTTCTGCTTCTCTGTCCATGCAAAATTCGGATTGATAACTAAAATTCATTTATTAGTTTGAGTTTTTACGATAATCGTATCTTTCGTGTTTAATGGAACTACCCACATTTAACTTCATAATGTTTTGACATTTACATAGTTAGTTTGTATCAAATATTCGAAATATTGTGATTTAGTGCCATTTTCTCTTAAATTAAGCGATATAGAAGTGTTAAAAGTAAAAAGTATAATACTATTTTATAGCAAAATGTCTCGAAAATGTGTTAATAATCCCGACAATTTTTGTTATATCTGCGGTGAGGTGATATTTAATAAACAAAGGTGTTGTATATCGCCTTATAATAAAAAAAGCCTATTTTTACTACTTTAACGAGAACATCAAACACCAGGATAAAAGCTGAGTTCCACATTTCTGCTGTAATCCATGTGCTACAGGTTTGAGAAATTGGCTGAATGGCAAAAAAACATCATTTCGTTTTGCAGTGCCAATGCAGTGGCGAGAATCGACAAATCACGTAAGTGATTGTTATTTCTGCCTGACGACTCATGTATTTGGAAAAGGCAAGGGTGTTTCTAAAAAAAAGAAGAGTGCCATAACATATCCAAATATACCATCAGCTACTCGTCCTCTACCACACAGCGATCTTCATCCGATCCCGAAGCGTCCTCACATCGGTGACGACGAAGATGAAATCAAGGGAAGTTCACCATCAATTTCGTCAATGTCAGAATACGAGGTACCTAGTACATCAACACAGCCACACAGGATAACACAAGCTGAATTAAATGATCTCGTAAGGGACTTAGAATTGCCAAAGAAGAAAGCAGAACTTTTAGGTTCAAGATTGCAACAATGGAACCTTTTAACAAAGTGGTGTAGTTATAACATCTTTCCGTAACAGACAAAAACATTTGATGCAATATTTTGAAATGGCTGAAAGTTTAGTTTTTTGTAAAGATGTCCAGGGTTTGATGGGATCTCTTAACATTACATATAAACGGGAAGAATGGAGACTTTTTATAGACAGCTCTAAATTAAGTTTAAAAGCAGTATTGTTACATAACCAAAATATTTTACCATCGATCCCTATTGGTCATGCAGTCCATATGAAAGAATCTTATGATAACATGAAAACCCTTTTGCTGCAGATAAAATATAATGATCACCAATGGCAAATTTGCGGAGATTTAAAAGTCGTAGCTATTCTACTTGGACTACAATTAGGCTATACGAAATTTTGTTGCTTTCTTTGCGAATGGGACAGTCGTGACAGAAAGCAGCATTATACAAAAAAAGTGTGGCCTCATCGTCAGTCACTTCAGCCTGGGATGAAAAATGTTCAAAATAACCCTTTAGTTGACCCACAAAAAGTGTTACTTCCACCACTGCACATAAAAACTAGGGCTTATGAAAAATTTCGTAAAAGCAATGAACAAAAATGGAACTGCTTTTCACTACCTTCGCCGGAATTTTATCAAGATTAAGTGAGGCTAAAATCAAAGAAGGTATATTCGTTGGTCCCCAAATTAGAAATTTATTAAAAGACGAACACTTCGACACTATTTTGGAAGGCAAAGAAAAAAAGCCTGGGACAATTTTCGCCTCGTGACAAAAAACTTCTTGGGAAATAAGAAGAGCGACAACTACGCTGAACTTATTGAAAATATGTTGTCATCTTACCAAGAACTGGGTTATAACATGTCCCTGAAAATCCACTTTTTACATTCTCATTTGGACTTCTTTCCGGATAACTGTGGGGCCTTTAGCGATGAACATGGGGAGCGCTTCCACCAGGACATCGCTAACATGGAAAAACGATATCAGGGCAAGTGGAACGTTTCAATGTTAGCGGATTACTGCTGCACTATTCATCGAGATACTCCAGAAGCAGAGTACAAAAGGGCAGCGAAGAAACCACACGTCGCAATTCTACGAATGAATAAAATAACGGTATAATTTCTGTTATTTTTTCAAAAAACTTAAAAATTTTTTTTTTAAGAAATGGAAACTAATTAAAAAAATATAATTGTAATTTCGTATGCAGTATGTCAACATAAATAAAAAAGCTACTTACACTAGAAAATACTTTTTCAAAATCAAAATTTGTATACTAGTGTAATTAAAAATGTTGGGAGCTCAGATTGGTAAGGCTGCATCTATCGAAATACAGTAAATTTTGGACTACTGAGAAAGGTCTCAAAGCAATCAAAGAAAATTGTCTCCAAGTAAATTATTTAAAATATAATATGGTTTTCTTTTAAAAAATATACTTTATATTTATTTCTCCATCAGGTGTGTTGTTTAAAAAAAAAAAATGTTCTAATCTTATTAAATATAATTAAGTTAGTTCCTAAGTTAGTAAGTTCGGTTTTAAGTTATTAATTTTCAAGTGTTTTTTGTTAAGTTTTGGCCCTCGAGAAATATTTTATCAATTTTTTGCTTTAAAAACAGAATTTCTTAAAAAGCTCATAATGTCTAAATTGGAAAGGCTAAAAGCCTGGTAATTTGTGTGAGCTTTAAAGATTCAAATCAACATGTAGTGTTAATTCGATTAAATTTTTAGCTAGTACAATCAAAAAACAGAGCTATCTTGAAACAACTTTTGCTACAGAACGATCAACATAATTTTTTCAATAATCCTGCCATAGAAAATTCTTCTTGGAAAACTTTTTACTGCGCTTTTTTGTTTGTAGAGCTTGACGACGTGCTTCAGTTAAAAGCTTATGCGCTTAACAGCAGCGGTTTTAAAAATATCCTTCTACCATATTATGCCATAAGGACAAAATAATAGCCAGCTTCAGGTGTAACCTACTTAAAGTGTTTTTTCTTTAATATACAAAAATTCTTAACCGCAGAGCCACAACACATGGCAAACATTTAAATTAATGTACACTCATTTTAATTGAAAGGAATTTTAAAAATATCTCAAGCGTAAATATCAACAACTTCCTTTGTACAACGGAGCTGCCGAGGATACATAATCGTAGATGACTTCAAGCTTGTTGTCTATCCCTCCGCCCTCCGTTTGTGGCTCAGAAATACACCAACAGAACAACAAAATCCTACACGTGTCCTTGTCTCGCAGCTCAGTTTAAGTCTTGGTCCTCGTCTTGGGCGTAAGACGCCATGAGGTGGGCGGACAGCCCGGCAGTCAGCTGGCTGGCAACATTTCATTAAGTTTTGTGCAAAAGTTTTATTAAAACAAATACGTGCAACAGCAACACAGTTGCACAACAAAAATGGCACACACTCTCGAAAGCACACATACACATACACATACACGTACTCACACATACACATAGAGAAGTTGCAGCCTAAGTTTCGTAACATTTTGGCCTCGATTTTTTTTATAAGCAGAATTTCTTTTTTGTTACTTTTATACCCTGCCCAGGGAAACTTTATAATGCATTAAGAGAGTCATTCTCGTCATCTAAAAAATGTTTGTTCTTGACATTCGTGTCTGTTTCTGGGCAATGAAATTAAGGATTTGTCTTTTTAAAAGCTCTCTCTTCAAAACTGTATCCTTAAAGAGTTTAGATAAGATATTTAACTAAATTGAGCATACTCTTAATAAAGAAGACGAAATTTTCCTGTATTTACAATTATATGTATATGTTCCTCAAAACATGGAAATTGTGATTTTTTTAAATATTCTTTTCCAAGTTACCAAAAATTTGGTTTTTAGTTTGTCGTTTTTGTATTTATTCTGTAAATAATATGAAACATGAAAAGTGCTTTAAAGAGATTTTTAAATCGATTTGCATTTAGAGTGTGGAAATTTCTGCGTCTCAAAATCAAATTTTCCATCTTTATTTTTCCTGTTGTTGTGTTTCATTTCTTGTGGCAAGCAAAAGTCAAGTCAAGTATATTTTGTGCTGACTTTTGCACACAAAACACAAAACCGAAATGCAACAATTTCCTGACTGCCAACCAACCAACCAACCAGTCCAAGACCAGGACCAAGTCAGTCAGCTCGACTTTGGTGAAATGCTTAAGTAAGTTGTTTAACTCTGCCGACGACAACGACGTCAACGCCGTCAACGAGAACGTTGACGGGGTCTGACGACCTCCAGCAGAGGTTGCAGTTGTTGTCTTTGCAGGCGGCGCCAAACTCGTATATTATATATGTATATATATATATATATATTATACTATATGCTATATAGAAATATATATGTGTACAGCTATAGACTTTTGCACGGCCATGTTGGTTTGGATAAAGAGAAAAATGCAAGTTAGCAAAGTATAAAGCAGAGGGTAAGGGCAAAAAAGCAAAAGCAAAGGCAAAGGCAAAGCCAAAGAAAATGCCATCTTGAAATTTGAACTTTTTTAGCTGCACTTCTTTTTGAATACTTTTCTCGTTTTTGTAGTTTCCAACCATGTCTTTTGTTCTTTTATGCGACTGTATCTGTATCTGTATCCGTATCTGCATCTGTATGTACAAGTGAGTATCTGTGTAAGTGTGGGTGCGCATTTATAATATAGTTTTGCACACACACAAAATCTGCAATTCAATATCAAATGCAGGAAACCTCAGAAATGCCCGCAGGGCTAAATAAAAGTTTACCAGGATTTGGCTGCTAAAATTTAAGTGCATCAAATGCGCAAAAATGTTTGCTGAATGCCAAACAAGTCGTGCAAATGTCTATTTGATTGTTTGCACAAATACTCAAACACTCTCATATATAGAATGTATGCTCGGGATAAATACGCTGCACATGTGCCTGCATCTGTATCTGTGTATTTGTATCTTATAGATAGATAAACGACATTTAGATTGAGGCGTGCACATAAATTACGCCAAAGCCTGCGACTTGTCAGCTCTGCCTGCATAAACTTTCCATAAGTGTCTGTGTATATGTTATGTATATATGTATGTTTGTATGTTTGTTTGTGAGCGTGTATCTATGTGTGTGTATGGTAGGTAGCATTATTTAATTTGCAATTCAATACTTACCTCAAGTCATATTTTACCCAGCACAGCTTTGTAAATATTAGATCTGTATTCCAAGCTGAAATGAAAGTATATAAAGTTGATTAAACTAAAATGTTAAGATCCTGACGATGTCAGAAATTCATAGATATAAAAACTAATGGGAAACTTGGTAAAAAATAGCTTCTTATTAAGTTCTCAAGTAAGTAAGTTAGTTATTACTAGACAGTAAACTAGACTGGAACCTAATCACAGAGGATCGAAGAAAAAAGGCCACAATCGCCTTATACACATGCAAGAAAGCCATTGGACTTAAATGGGGCATGTGCCCAAACATAGTCCACTGGCTGCATACTGCCATTGTTAGACCCATACGGAGTCCCGATCTGATGGCCTACTTTACAATTAGTGGTGCTCTACGCTCTACACCAAATGAAGCCTTAGATGCTATTTTAAACCTCCTACCACTGAACAAGGTAGGGAAACAACAAGCCATTCTATCAGCTTTACGCATGAGAGAGGCGAAAAAATGGAATGATCAAGATTTTGGTCATGCAACGATTCTTAAAGGGAACCCACTTATTCCCGAAAGTACAGACTACTGCATTGCTTTTAGGCTCTCGGACCACTGCAGTGTCTTTCAGGCAGAGGTCACAGCAATCCGGGAGGCTTTAACAACAATAAAAAACCTACAAGTCCAAGATAAGAATATCTCTATATATATTTGGACAGCCAAGCGGCTATTAAGTCTCGATGACTTCGTGTATGAAATCAGTGAATGACTGCCGCTTGTCTGTAGGGGAGATGGCTGAGCAGCTTTCAATTCACCTGATATAGGTTCCAGGACACAGGGACTTTGAGGGAAATTGCATTGCGGATGAACTGGCTAGGAAAGGAACTACCAGCATCCTCCTTCAAGATAAGGAGGGCCTGGGTATACCCATGGCCAGCTGTAATCTGAGAATACGAAACTTTTTCGCTCTCTGTGCAAATAAAACGTGGAATCGGACATCGAACACGTGTAGAATCTCGCGGCAAACCTGGCCGACATACTGCAGTAAAAGAACCAAAAAACTTTGCTGTCTGAATAGAGCCCAGTGCTCATCTGTCATTCGTGCCATTGCGGGACACTGGTTGGTAGGAAACCACGCATCCCGTTTGAATGCTCCCCACCACGACTTCTGTAGAAGCTGTGGCGATGAAGAGGAGCTAGAGACGGTGGAACACTTTTTCTGTCACTGCCCTGGACTGGGCAGAAAAAGATTTAGGTTCCTACAGTCATATTTTCTAAACGATCTATCTCAGCTCTCTGAACAGAGTCCAAAATGCCTTTTAAGATTCATTCAGGCAGCCGGATGGCTTCCTCAACTTTCGTAGGGGACCCATCAAGTGGGGAAATGTGGTCAATTGGCTCACTAGCGGTATCACAAAGGGCCTATCCTTGGCCAAAGTGAGTTGGGATGTCGGTCCCAACTGCCGCCCTAACCTAACCTTACCTAACCTAAGTTCTCAGATGATGAGAACTCGTAAAAGAGCATTGTACTGAGAGGATATTGAAAGTTCTAAGTAGCAAATGAAAATTTTTATTTATTTTTATAAAAATCACTGCATTCTTTTAGGGGTATGCATAGAAAAATATATATTATATTTCAAAAATATTAGCAGTCCTTTAAATATGCAAATTACAGTATTTTATTTCTATTTAATATATTAAAAACAAATCAAGCAATATGAAAAAAACAAATAAACTAATATAAAATTACCTAATTATTTCACCAATATGAAAATCTGTTAAATAATTTATTTCATAACTAATGTTCGTTGTTTATTATTAAATTTATATACACTCTACCGTATGGTATATAAAAATGGGGTATATTAGGCTAGTGCAAACCAAAAATGTAACATATATAAGGAGCCGTCGGAGTCCCCCAAGTTACCCAAAGTATGATCAGAGTTACCAATTAAGTCGACATACCGATGTCGTTCTGTCCGTCTGTCTGTCTGTTTGTCCATTCGTATCAACGCTTAGATCTTAAAAATGGTTAGAACTAGATCAAGCAAACTTTCCGAGACAAGTTTATTAAATTTTTTTTATATAAGGGTTACATTATATGGTTCCCATAGGAGTGTTTAGGACGACCTAAAAAAAAAAAACGAAAGTTTTAGATAGATAATTTGTTTGTTTTTGAAGATATGTATGTCAATCACTGGAAGTTCATTAGAGATTCCTAGCGCTGTACCAAATTTGATCAAAATTGGTTGGCCATATAATATAGCTCCCGTTGGACCGATCATTTAAAGAAACGTGTTTCGTTCAAAATTCGACTATCGTAATCAAATTTGGCGAAGAAATATCTTTTGGAATTCGTTAGCAATATATTGGATTTGATTTCATTGTGGTTTTATAGGGTATCCCCAAGTCCGCGCCCGACTTTAACGTACGCCATCTCTTTGTTGTGTTATGTTACTATACATAACCTAATACATAGAAAAACAAAATTAATTAATTTTTACCCATTGAAAGTAATTATAAGTGCATAACTCTATTTTGTCTAAAAAAATTTATTAGGCATTCTTTTTTTTACAAAAATTAATGAAATGTCATTTATATATTATTTTACAATTCAGTTCATAGACTAGGCTGTGAGGCATTTCTCCTCATCTCACAGTGTCTACTAACAAAAAAGATTAATTTCGATTGACATCAAACGATTATGTAAGTCATCATGTCATCAGTCGTCAACTGCCGGACCATTGTTTTTACCGCTTTTCCCTCATCCCTATCAGACTTTTCACTACATCCAACTCTTCTGATGTATAACTTAACCAATAATTGTATTTTTCTAATTTCCTATTTTTTTCTTTTTGCTACGGTGACAGATGTAGTGACAGTCGGAGGGATGTTGGCCAACATTGATGTTTTCGATATTTTTTAACTTCGATACATCAATGTTTCGATACAAAAAATCGTTAACGTGATTTTATTTAATAACCGCAATGAATTGTGGTAGGTGACTGATCTTTCATAAAAACACCAAGGAGCAGTTAACTTACCACTTTTCTTTGACATTGGTTATCCGTATCGCGTTGCAATAGAACATTTTTGGTTACAAAAGAAGTTTTTTTCAGTGTATTTCATGGTTTTCATAGTTAATATGATGCAGCTCTTAAAACAGATTTTATGGCAGCGCACTTGGTTTTGGGAAAGGAAAATTCATTTGCAGGCTAGTCCCAGTCGTAAGTAAATTTTTGTTGTTGTCGTAAAGAGCGACAACAATGGCCAAAAGCAACAACTACTATTGCAGAAGTAACTGCCAACAACTTAATACATTTTAGTGTTTTATCTCATAATTAATGGGGGCTGCTTGCGCTGCTTGCACTGCTGCTTCTATAGCTTCTGCTTCGCCTGGTTGTTGTGGATCCTGATTCTATGTAGAGGAGCAAATTAATTGCGCTTTGCGCGACACGATAAACGCCCAGCCATAGTTAGCCAGCTTTGCAGTCTGGCTCTCTGCAGGCAGTTACAAATTAACTGAGTCGAAACTGGCAACAACAACAACAATAACAACAATAGAATAAAATAACAACAACTAGGGTGGGTAGGGGGAAAGGAGAGATGCTGAGAGTTTGTGTAGGGAACGCGTTGCCACAAAATTAATTAAAAGTAAATCCAGTAAAAACTATTAAAGTTAAATTTGGCATGAACTCGACCACAAATCAATCTGGCACACACTGTAAGCGCTTTATATGCGGAGGACAGCAGCTGGCACGCCCCCCGCCCACCGCCTCCCAACCTCCTGCTGACAGTTTTTGCCCAATGTTGCCACAATATTTTATTTTTTATTTATTTTTACTCTTGTTATGGTTATTGTGCTTTGTTGTTTGGTCACATCGTAAAAAGCGTCACATGCGCGGCTTGGCTTGGCTTGGGCTGTGGCTCTGCCTCTGGCTTTTGGTAGTGGAGATGTTTCTGGTTGCGGATTTGGCTGTAACTCTGTTCATGGTTGGGGCTATGGTTGTGGCAATGGATGTGGCTGTGGCTGTAGCTGACATGGGGCATGTTAAGCTGTTTATAAAGCGTTCAAGTTTATTTTGTCACATACGTCAGTTGAAGCAAAAACAAACAAACATTCACATAATGGCAAATGGCTTCAAATATGCATTTGAAAAGATATCCTTAAAGGAGTTGTTCGAAAATATTATATATATTAAAAGTTCTTCAATAACTTTCATACAGAATATTAATATTCTAACATTATTATTAAAAACAATATATAAAAGTTGTATATAGAAAACATTAGCCTTAGATTTTAGCGGCAGCTAACCTGTCAAAAATGAAGAGCTTTCAATCCTATAATGAATATAATCGTTAAAAAGTTCAGCTACCAGGCTAGTGGATAAAGACCTCAATCTGCACACAGTTAAAGAGCAGATTGGTGGGCACACACGTAGATACAGCGAAAGATTGCTAAGACACCGCAGACTGCTCGCAAGAGGACTACTCCCTGCCCGCCCTTTAAGGCGGCTTAAACGCAAGGTTTTGCGAAAACATTGGGTCAGTAAGACTACGTACAATTAAAATCCTCATACGGCGTTATGGGGCTTGGCTGTTATTAATTTACCATCCATGTGTTGTCAAGGTACAAAATTGATGTACAAGTTCTTCACTTATTAAAATAAAAAAATATATAAAAATCTTTTGTATTTCTCGCTCTATTTTTATCTAATTAAATCTTTTTTTATATCTTTTTAAATAAATGTATAAATAAATAAATTTTTCACTAAGAAATATTCTTATCGAACAATATTTTGGAAAAACAAAGTTACACTTAAATTGTTACAATTACAACAAACTCCACAATAATATAAATTCTGCCTTTTTACCGCGATACGCTCACCCAGATATTAATCCTGGGTAATAAAACTGGGAGTAGCTCGATCACGGAATATATAATTAAATATATTCTTATATTCGTCTTTTGCGGATTGACAATTCTATATTTTCTTACACGACACTTTTATCACTCGAGAACTATTTCGCAAAACTCACGCACTAAGATTCTCTAAGACTGTCGCGATTTGGCTGCAGATCCACCTTATAGAGAACACAATCACTGTCAAATCCTAAATGCTATCAAGTCCCAAGCGGCATTCTGCTTATCTGACTATCTATACTAATTGAAAGGAACGAGTTCCCTGTACCTAACACAATCCCTATAACCTACTCTCCACTTACACCTATGCATTAATACATTTTCCTACTCACTAATCTATATATATAAAAGAAAGTGGTGTTAGTTACAGTATTTATAGCTCTAGAACGGATGAACTGATTTGGCTGAAATTTGGTGGAGAGGTACTTTAAAACCACGAGACGAAAATGGTATACTTTTTATCCCGTTCGACCGCGATGCCGTGAAGTCACTATAAAACGTTGTATAACAAAAACGCATCTGACATGGAATAACAAAACGCAAATGACAGCTAAACGTAATTTTGTCTATGGTTAAGTAGAGAATTTGATAATATAAATTTTGTAAGAAATATATAATCATAAAAAAGCCGTAATGCAAGAAGGATACGAAACATTGCGAATGAAATGATTGAAGAAGCACAATGAATTGCCCGTTAAGAGTCTGGCGATTTCCGCAAAATACTACCAGTAATTCCAAGATCAACGGCTCCCGAAGAAATAAACTCTTGCCTCAAAACATCAAATCTATGGCGCTATGTGAAGAAACTTCAGCTGACAACAATCATGAGAAGCTGAAGATTTTTCTGAGCAATTGCTGACTATCGGTCGAGTACCGGTCGACAAATCGAGCGGATTGATTTCAATTCCTCTGAATTTCTATAACTTTGCCTCATCGAAAGACGAACTCATTAATGAGTATTGAATTACTTTGTAGTTATCCTTAAATTCGGATGCAACTTGGGTTCAAAGCAAAGAGGACATCGTCCGTCAGGCTTACTAGTACTAAATAATAATTAGTGCACCTTAATAGGCCGCTACTCTCACCAAGCACCTAAATACTTAGCGCCGTAAAACTGTTGTGTGGCGGCAAATTGTCTCCTCAAAATATATTTAAAATATTTTTTTTTATTTGTACATTTTTACATATATACGATATTTCATTTTTTATATTTCAGAGTCCAAAGCTCAGCTGACGAAATCATATTTTTTTAAATTATTCTAGAAAAAGTAAACCAGTTAGAACGGTGTCAATCTCAAGATTGAAGAACAGTTTTTTTATCGTTAACTTAATTAATCAAAAAATATTAATTTATCAAATTTGTGCTTTCTTGTAGAGCAGAGTTTTTCTTTTTTGCTGATGATAAGGATCCTTTGAGTCTAAGTATCAATTTTTATTGACTTTAGGGTTCCAATGTTAATTGTTTCGAGCATCATCACAAACTAAAAATGCTCTCAACTGCGGCAATGTGTTTGAAATTTCACGCTTCTTCAATCAAATGTGATTGAAAGCAAAGTTTTGCATGGAATTAATTTTGTTTCAAAGCTTAAGCCTTGTCTATATATACATATACTATATATATATACACTTAAGCACACACACACACGCACAAGACGAGATTAGAAATTCCATGTATCTGTAGAATTTTTAATCTCTTGCTGTTTTGTTTGCCGTTTTATTGATTTCCTGTATACTACAATAAATATACGCCATCTTACATTTGTAAAAATAAAAATACTTTTGCTTAAGTGCGCCGCCATTTTGTCTTGGCCCTGGCCATTTTGTGCTGTGTCTGCCAATCAATAGACAATTTAGTCTAGCTGCAACTTATAAAGCACACTATATATCATCCAACTATTGGATCAAAAGGAAAACAACTAAAAAATATCGAAAATAATGATTTATATGTTATAATGGCAATTTCACAAGTCATTCATTTGCCAATCATGGCGCTGATTTAATTGAGCTGCATAAAGTGCACTGTCACTCTACACAAGTGCAGTTTTCATATGTATATAGTATATAATATATGAACGAGTACGTGTATGGATGAATTTTTTTTATATGTAATGAAACTTCGACACGAAAGATACACAATGCAGACACGTTCAGTCATTGCTTTTTATATGAACCCATTTTTCATAAAATTCATATAGTAGCTGTCGTTTGAATATTTTTTATCCCTATCAGCTGCATTCAAAAATTGAAAAGCAATCGAACATTTTTGCATTTTGGTCTGCATTTTTAATTGAATTTTATTTTTTGTTATTATAGTAAAGCAGTTTTATTGTTGTAGTTGACAGTGGCCAATACAAATGAATAATATAACAATAAAAAAATAGAGCTTTTAACCAAAATTTCAGGAAATTTGCATGAATATTATAGAGCCATGCAGTTGTTATAAATTTTATATATGTTACAAATGTCGTTTGGAACTCGTTAAAAATATAATAATAATGCGATAATCAATTATAGAGACAAAAATAATATTATTAATAAGCGATGTAGTTTATAGCAGCCGAAATTTATTTATTTTTTTTTTTACATATATTTTAGAGCATCTAGTATTTGTCTGATATTTGTTTAATTTCCTTAAAATTATAATAAATTGCGAAATTTGCATAAACTATTTTGATTTTTGACATTTCATAATATTTATTTTTATATTTATTTTTATTGCCAATCAGCCGATATGCAAATAAGGATGTACTGCAATGTCGAGCAAAGAAGATTAATCGCTACACATTAAAGAAAACTTAATGTGCGAATAATTTGATCCCTAATTACTTTACACATTTACAGATTCCTTAACGATACCCCTCCATATCACTCGATCCATTGTTTGAACTTGTAGTTTTGGACATTCATTTTATCTAAATCAGCTAGCACTCCATCCAGCCAATGGTTTTTTGGTTGCCCTCTAACTTTCGTTCCACATTGTCGCCCTTTTCCATGCACAGTATATGCCCAATCAACCGTATCCGCTGGGACTTGAGAAATCACACGATTTTTTCATAGCGTATCAATTCTTCGAGCTCTATAGATGTTGTCATCTATTAGTGGTCCGTCAATTGGCTTTAGAATCGTTCTCTCAAATGCTGCTAAATGCTTACTATCAGCTTTATGGAGGCCAAGGCGCGTGGACCGAGCGATTTATACATCTGCAGTTTTGTATTTCGAGAGATTAGTTTAGATTAAAAAATTTGATGTATGAAAAATAAAATCTTTTCTCTGAATGAGTTTGTCGAGTCACCAGAGGTCGGGAACAAAACCTAAATATTTGAAAGAGATGACTATTTTAAAGCTAAAGGGATCTATCTTCTGCTTTGGAGACTGACGTGACTTTGAGAATGTAAGCGTAGAAGATTAGATCCAGTGCGAGAGCACAGGATATCAAGATTCACATGTCTTTGAACATATCCTTATAACGTTGAAATAAGAAGCACGAACGACTATAGCGACTCTAGTGAAGTGCTTTCAGCCGTCTTCTCGATGTATGACCGGCTGGGGCGCAGGCTAGAGAATCGGAGTGGGAACGTAAGCGATCCGCTTTATTTGACATGTCAGCCACAAAAGCTAGCCCAGATCCTTGTGTGTTAGCAATTTTGTGCAAGGCTTTTTTGATGGATTTGGACTTTGATGTCATAATAGCAAGTTGGAATTATTATGCTTTTATAGAGAATATAGTTTTTTTAAACGGACAGCGTGCTGGATTTGCCAAGAAGCAACTCCCTTGTGCATTGTTTCGCTCTACACTTTCCTTTAATTATTTTAATGTGCTGCCCCTAGCACAGATTCTCGACAAAGTGAATGCCGGGGTATGACTGAAATGGAATGGTTGAGATCCCCATTTAAGGTGCGCTCAGAGACTGGAAACGCTGGAAGTTTAAACTGGATATTCCAGCGCCTGCCCCAAACTGCGATAATGTCTAACTGGTTCAGCAAGGCAACATCAGCTATTTGAATGCTGAATGAAGACGATAGTATGCTAGTGACGTCAGCATACCCAGAATTGGTCAAAATAGTAAATAAAATAGACGAAAGGACGCTCGCTTGCGGCACACTAGCTTTAACTCTCCGTTGCTCCGAGGGCTCACCTTTCATCGTAACTCTGAGAGACCGATTTCCAAGGACTCCAACTGTTGTGATACACTCTGTCAAAAGCATGCTTGATATTCAAGAAATCTGTCATGGAGTAGCTTTGATGCTCAAACCTCACACTGTGAGTTTCCTTTGGCGTGCTATGTTTCGGACAGAAACCGAGCTGGTATGTTGGGATTAGAGTCGTCAAGCGCGGTCCAGTTGGAGCGGTACCTCCAGAGTTTCGTCGTTCTTAGAACTGCGGAATGGTAAACGCAATCCTTTTTAAAAGGGACTAAGAATCGAAGTCACCATTAAAAAGCTTCTCTAAAAACGAGATTGCTAGTGAGGAACTTGTAACGGTAGTTAGCCATAGATAATTTTTGTTGGAGGGATGGCTGCGGCCAGTTTCAGCTTCTAAGAGTGAATATTAACTACGAACCAATACTATCAGTTTGTCATTACGTACTAAGCATGCCAGGCTGATGATCTGTATTCCAAGATGAATCAGGCAAACGTTGTAGACAATCTTTTGGTAACGTAAGCTTAATTCGCTTTATTAACCATAACCGCGAAAAATTTTACCCTACTAATAGAGCAATCATCAATTGGCCAAGGAAATAATATCAACTTGCCTTTATAATATTTCAATATGAGATGATTTACTGATGATTTAAATGATTCAAATTCCTCTTCAACTTTTCCCAATTTTCTTCATCAGTTACATTGACGTCCATCACATTGCTCTGAGGTTACCCTAATTGGCTTTGAAAATGCTACGTTTAATTCAACTTGTTGCACAATGCCATCTAAAACGGATTGATTTCAATTATGAAAATATAAAAAATTTCAACTGAGAGGGTATTTTAAATTTGGTGCAGCGCAGTTGCTATTTTGACATAACTTTTGGACAAATAAATATGTCACCAAATGGATATATAATAGCAAAAGCAATAAAAGAGATATAGGGGGAGGGTGAGACAGTACAGTTAAAGCGTTTGCAATAATATTAAACGGTTATTTAGTTAAGCCACGATGCGTATCACGCATACGCCATGTTAGCCACTCTTCCATGGCCAATAACACCAGAACAATATTACTTATGTATATTGCCATATAAGCCGTCACTTGTAGCAAAGTACAACCAATTTAAGTGCCTGTCGTATGGCTAAAACCGAGAACTGAGTACGAGAAATGGGAAATGGGAAATGGCAAACCAAGCGGATAAGAAAAGCATTTGTATTAGTTTTACGCGCATTAGAGTCTCATTGCCTGGCTTCGGGGGCAACCAAAGCCAACAGGCTGCCTGCCTGCCACCAAGCATAGAGAAGCTGCCACAGGAAGCACAGGCAGGAGCATAAAATAAAGTAATAAAAATCGTAGCTTTTGGTTCGACGCACTTCTTAATAGAGGAGCCAACGCCGGGCTATAGTATCTATGAGCAGCAGACATGTATATTATACAATATATATGTATATGTATATAGCATGTTTACTTTGGTGTGCATGTTTTAGTGTTTGTTTGTTTGTTTTCCTCCCAACTACGTGACATTTAAAATAAAAAAAGGGATAAAGTGGCTAAAAATAAAGTATAGACAAAATGGAATAATAAAATATTTGGTAACTTTTTGTCGCCTTGGCACTGGTAAACGATAATTGCCCTTGCCATTTTAAACGAGCGTTTAAAAACTGTTGTCAAATTACACACACACACCCCCACACACACACAGACACACAGATACTGATATACACACACGCACACTCTCAGGCATACACAGAAAAAAAGAAAAGTCTACTCGTTGTGGCTGTTATCGTTATGGTTGTCATGGCTATGTGAATTTATTTTTTGCCTTTTTTTATGTGCATGTTTTTCTTGTTGTTCTTGTTTTTGTTGTTGCTGTTGTTGTTGTTGTTCTTTTTGTTTATTGTAGCTTTGTTGTATTCGTGTATAGCTTCTTCTAGCCAGTTAAAGCCATGTGGGTTCCTCACGTGCTTGGCATAGCAATAAAAACAACACCAACAACACCAACAACAACAACAGCAACATCAGTAACAACGATAAAAAGAACATCAACAACAATCTGAGTGTTGTCTGGATGTGTTTTGATTTATGTTGGGTTAAAAACAAAGTTGCTTAAATTTCACATCCCCAAAACATTTAATGCTGATCCGGAAAGTAGATACTTCTATTTAGAGTATATTGCACTGGGGAACAAGACAAGACTTGTACAGAATTGCTAGTGTTGTGAATTATAAGCACTTGTTGAAGAACTTTTTTCGAAGATATACAATTTTTTGCTTCTACCTTATGCATCTATACAGGGTCCGGCACTCGAAGTGTAACCAAATTCAGACCGCTCGCGCAGCTGACGCACGGGCATCAGCTGTCTGTAAGTTAGCTAAATGACAGTTTAGAGTATTGTTTTCAAGCGCACGAAAGCATTTTGCCGTGAGTAAACGCGAAAAAAAATCAGTAATGGATTTCAAACGTAATAGTGTAGTTGCATTATATTTAGCTGGAAAATCACAGAGACTCGTTACTCACTCGTTACAATGATATTGGTAGCATCGCAAAACGTCATGGAGGTGGTCATCAAAAGACTGCAACGTCACGTGAGATGGTTCAAAAAGTGAAGAAGCTACTTGAGCGAAATCCCCGACGAAGTGTCAATCAAATGGCGAAAGAACTGAAAATATCTGACAGTAGCATCCGTCGCATACTGAAAAATGATCTCAAAGTCAAGCCTTACAAGATCCGAAAGGCACATGATCTCACACCGAAGCAGCAACAAGTCAGACTTGAGGGAGCGAAGGAGTTGCTTCGCTTGGCCGAAAGCGGTCAATTGCCGAACATTGTGTTTTCTGACGAGAAAATTTTTACAATTGAGCAATTCGTAAACTCTCAAAACGATAGGGTTTACTTGAGGGACCGTTTATACGAGAATTTGAGTCATCGATTGACCACCAGGAGGCAGCACACGACACAGATAATGGTTTGGGCCGCTGTAACCGCAGATGGGCGCTCTCCAATCGTTTTCATCGAGCCTGGCGTCAAGGTTAATGCGCACTATTATCGGGAAAGTATTCTGGAGGTTGCTTTGAAGCCGTGGGCAGACAAACATTTCGGTGGCAGACCATGGACGTTTCAACAGGACTCGGCACCGTCTCACAAAGCTCGAGTGAACCAAGAATGGCTGAAAAACAACGTTCCGAACTTCATAACGTCTTCATAATGGCTCTCGAATTCACCAGACGCGAATCCGACGGATTATTCTGTTTGGGCCATTTTGGAGAGCAAGGTCCGAACTAAAAGATACAACAGTCTCGAGGCGCTGAAAAAAGCCATTGTCCACGAGTGGGCCAAAATACCTGCAAGTCACATTCGGGCAGCTTGCGATTCATTTTTGGACCGTCTCAAGGCCATAGTGAAGGCAAAAGGTGGCCATATTGAGCGAAAGTAAATTGTTTCTAAATTTCGTATTATTTTTACACATTTTGTACCTTGAGTTGAGTAAAGGTAATTTTCCAAAATGAATTTATGGCCTTTTTAATTGGTTACACTTCGAGTGCCGGAACCTGTAAGGTTTAGACTTTTTTGACAAATCAACGCACAAGAAACTGGTGCCTAAAATGTTAAAAGAATGCAAGAAAAAGATAGTTAGTACAAGCATATATATGTATGTACCTTTCCAACAGATTGAAAAATCTCTCCTTTTAGGAGAAATCGCATCAAAATTTTACTTCACTTACACTTCTTATTTACATAATTAATACAAACACTTTTTTTATATGTAAATGTAAAAATATTATCATTGGTTTTCCTTTTATTAAAGTGCTAAGCAATCGACAATCGATTTTGAATTTACTTACCTATCTCGAATAAAAACTATACCTTCCAAACCTTTTTATTTTAGAAAATTTGTTTCTGGAATTAGTCTCAGAGATTCATTGACTCATTTTTTTCCGCTTAAAAGTATTTCATAGAAGCGCTAAATTTTTTTCGAATATTTGCGTTGATTCCTACTAGCTTCAGAAACAATTTTCATGTTTACGTTGCAAATATTGCATGGCAGGATAATCCGATGCAACAAGAAATTGCTTTTCTTGGAACAATCCAGTGTATTCAATTCTGCTTTCATAATATAGATGTTCCTTGTTTTGTTTTTCTTTGTTCAAATTTGTTTTGATGCATTGTCCTTAAAATTGTTATATTTAGTGGGTCATTTTTTTTTTAAGTCTACCCTATGCTTTTAACCAACAAATGTATATTGTAGCCTAACTTATTGCGGAAAAGCCACTAAATCCAGCTCGCTGAACGCCATAAAACTTTCTCATCTGCAAAGATACAACGACGCCAACAACATTAAGTCCTGTCATTGAAACAAATGCAGCACGAAATGCACCCAAAACCCCAATCAAAGCAAAATTACCTAACGACGAGCGTCATCAAGTGGCCGTGGCCACGACAGCCAGGACAACCAGACAACCAACGACAACTTCCAACTACTTGAGCTGATCTCGGACAGCTTAAACTTTTTACGGTCGTATTGAGAGCATCATAAAATGCCAAACTGCTGCCGTATCATGTTAGATCTGCTGTGGGAAGGAAGTTCAAGGTACCCAGGGCGGGAATAAGCGAGAGTGAGTTAACTCTCGAATCAAGTCAACTTTCAACAAGTTTTACTTGATTTAAACCCATTAAAAGTCACTTTTTTAACACTTTTTACGCCAAGCGACTACCTTGATGTATTTCACTTCACTTATATCTAGAGAGAGCTAAGACAAAAGTGGGAGATTGGGCGGTGAGGGGCAGAGTGCGTATCTACTTGCTTACTCACTCATTCACTTACCTTTCGGCATAAGCGCATGACGAGCGCGAACAGAAGGCAAACTCCAAGGATACACTTAAATACATATATACGAGTAAATATCTTCTTGTGCGGAGGGGTGTCTAGCGTGGAAGCGGGTGTACTTAGGTATACTTATAAAAATGAATGCAAGCACAAAATCGTTAGCTGGGCGGGATTGAATGATACAAGTTTGCAGCGTACTCGAGTGTCAACAGGAAGACATAGACAATGACAATCAGATGAATTGTGAATGATAATGCGCTGCAGTCTTGGCATCTGTAAGAGAAGAGAGTAAAAATCAAATACCAAGTTAACAAGATGGATGGATGTGCTAATTATAAAGTGCTTATATGTAATAAGTCTGCGTATGGATGGATTACACTCATGTGCATGCTAAGCTCTTATGCTTGGCCTGATTTAAAGTCTTAATTAATTGAAGCAGCTTTAGCTCATTTCTATCACTTTGTAGAGAATCATTTGAATACAAAGCGAAACGTGCGGGTCTTTATGCCAATTACGCCAAACAACATCCAGACTAAAGCTGATAGAGTGTCTTGCAAGGAGACACGCAAAGGCTTTATTCCCAAGAAAACGCAATGCGGCAATCATGTAAATTACAGGCATCATCAACAGCATGCGACATTAGATGGAATGATAGAGTGCATGCTACGGGGAGATTGGGGAGGATACGGATAGGGAGGGTAAGTGGTGTAGTAAAGTGGAATATTAGAAAGCAAAAAAAAAAAAGAGATAAAATGAAGGTTAGAGAGAGCGGCAGCTTATGGTCTTCAAGGAAAATTCATGCAACAAGGACTTGACTAAAGCCAATGTGGGATACGAGAAAAAGATTATGCTCTTATGGTGAAATTGTATATTAAAATATGTTCATAAAGTCAATATAATGTATCTGCATATTTATCAGGCGACATTGTGCAAATGAATATACGCCAGGGACCTTATTTTAGTAAATACCACCATAAAATTTTCTTTACCCTAAATTCGTTTATTACCAACTTTTTAATTAATCTTAAAGAATAACCGCTAAATAGTAGGCTACAAAAGTTGTTATTTGTGCGATGCTTAAAATTTGATTAAAATTAAAGAAAGTTCATGCAATGACCAACTAAATTGCTGACGTTGGAGTTTTCTTCTATGACCAACTATGGTGACGTAGCCACAAAGATGACATCGCAGAAATATATCTACAGCTTCTGATCATATGCTACAAGGAAGGAAAGCTTATGGTACACCAGGCCTTCAGAAGGCTGATTTTATGCTATGATGTGATAACTTTGCGCACATCTGATGACGTCACTAGTCGTGAAAATATTTCGGAATACAAAAGTCTAAAACTTCGCTCAAATAGAAATCGGATAAGTTTAGTTTTCGAATCCAAGCCTACACAGCTATACCGAAAGCCATTCGCAAGCATTAACTAATGAATTCAAATTTAAAGTTGTAAGAATAACTTTTATCTGAATTAAGACGCATTGAAATGCATTTATATATATGTATCTTAATATCTTTATACCTACTGTATCTTATTTTAAGAAGATAGTTCGTAAGCTGTTATGCCCATGCTAATCTCTAATCTTTAATGATAAGTCTGAAGAAAACAAAAGCACGTTAAACTTAATTTCAATATAGATGAACATCATCTGTTCACTTCTTATTATAATTGGCAATACTTTTGCTGCAGAAATTGCTTAAAGGATATTTCTTTGAGAAGAATGAAATTATATCTCATCATCTCTAAGCATTTATCGTCTAAGATCATCCTTTAATTATAACTTCAGCAATTCCTTATACTACCAAATACTAATTTTTATCCAAAGCCGATAGGTTATAATCGTTTCCAGAGTATGACAAGCCAATGTCAATTCTTTTGACTGTAGCTTTGGCAGCCGCTGCTGATCCGGTGGAAATAATTGTCTTGACATAGATAATCTTGTTGCCTTCATTCTAGACCACATCTCATTGCCATCTGCGGCCTTAGATGTCACATTTGTTTTTTTTTTTTTGTCAATTTATTTGCGTAATTTATACCTCACATTTACTGTCCAATCCTAGGATCTGACATTATGTTCCTGCCAACTAGGTATCTGACATTCAACTGTAGCCTGCTATGAATTGCTTGCTGGTCTATGTTAAGCTCTTTGCGACTGTTTAAAATTCAAATCAAATTTCCTCATAAATTCGCCAAAATATTTCACCTCAAAAGCTAAGCCTGGCATTACTTTATTTTCCTTTTTTGTATTTTTAACATCTCTGCTGTTTACAATGACAAGAGGCGACCTTTGCTGTTGGTTCGAGTTCGGGTTGGACAGACGGAGCAGTCCGGAGTAATTTTTGCTTTCCCTGCTTTGGTCCTGTCACTTGGCATGGTCTTTACAAATTTTGATTTCTTGTCACAATTTGTTGACATTTGTTATTTTTTTGTGGAGTTCTTTTTTTTTTTGTGCTGTTGCTATTTTTTATATACACATTTTTTTGTACTTTTTGTGGCCACAGCCAATTAAGGTAACAAACAGTGCAGGTAATGAAAAACAATTTTTTGTCACGTTCAGCAGGAGCACCAAAAGCTGTAAAAAACAGCATATGGAGCGTATACTTATTATTGATTTTAGTTAACAAGCGTCGTCGTCAGCGCCTTTCATCCCCGCTGCCAACTGATTCTTTAGTTCTTTCCCTTTTTCCCTTACGTGCATTTCCGGTTGCGACAAGTACGCTTCCGTTTCTCAAGAGCCTTAAGCTGCCACTGCCGCACTGCACTGCACTTTCACCTAATTGCAGTAGCATAATGGCAGTTGCTTCAACCAAAAGTGCAGCGTCAAGTGGCAGCTCCTGCGACTGGGTCTGGTGGCTTGGCAGGACCAACGGCAAAGGCAGCAATTTCCGCACTTATTGTGAAGCAGGCTGTCTGTCAGTCCAAACGTTCAGTTTGTCCAACAATCTGTCAGTCAGTCAAGCAGTCAGTCAAAAGTTTTTCCTTTCCCCCTCCACCCCCTACAACACTTAAACAATTTTAAGTTTGAACCGTTCAGCAGATTAAGTTAATTTGTGTACTTTGGCATATATGTAAGGGTAAATGAACAATTATATGCGTGTGAGTTTTTGGAGCATAGGGTGTTTTTTTTTCTAGTAAATAATTCTAGCTGCCTTTAAGTTTACGAATTGGTTGGATCTAGTTGCGCAATTTATACGATCGTATCGTGATTCCTAGATACTCTTGACTTAATGATCCCGTTGATTCCTTGATCTTTACTTTTTTTAAACATAAAATTCGTTATCGATCCTATGCGCAAAACATTGAAAATATAGTTTGGAAAACGTCTTATATCCCGAAATGAACCAGTTTTAACGAAATTTTTGTTTTCTATTTTGCTTTAATGTCATCTTACTTTATTTCCATTTAAAAATATACTGCTCAACAAAAAACACCCTTTACTATGCGTATGTGTTTATTTGCTTGGGTCTGTTGATTTTGCTCCAGCTCCCAAAATTTCCCAAAGTGTCTTAAGTTTTTACAGCTCTTTGCCATCCTAATAGCAAAGACAAACAATTGTTGGCCCTGACTCTTTGTCTTTCTGTCAGCCCTGCACCCTTCCTTTGCTCATTACACTTGCAACAAGCTGTAACAATAATAATACACTTCAAGTCAATTCCCAGTAAGTTTATGCGAATAAAATTCTCTATAATAATAAAGATATTGTTCACTCACTTAGTTTGTTTATGGGAACAAAATTTGAAATTTCATAGTAAGTGTTATTTTATGCGAAACGAAAAAAAAGAAAATTGAATATAAATGCGAGCGACTATATACATAGGAATTTATCTTATATATGGATATCTTTTATACCAAATAATACGCCTTTCTATGATAGTCATTTATGCTTAAGTTTAAAATAAATTATTTGGCTAATTTTCGTGTAATATATTTACTATATATATTTAAATATTATAAGTATTTATATATTTTTGCTAGTTCAAAGCTAAAGTTCTACAAGAAACAACCAAGCTCAATGCGTATAAGTTCCCAAATAATGCGCATCGATTTTACAAATTCATAATGATTATTATTTTGAAATTCCCGATTCTTATTTTACATTAATAATTCAATTTTAAACACCTTGTTCTAGATATAAGTCCTTCAACTTATGTCTATAATGCTTTATTATCTTTTATATTTTTAACTAACTAAGAAGAGAAGGTATTTATGACTGAAATTCTTTCCAGTTCTGTGCAATGTATGTCTATTACATCAAAATTCTCATCTTTTCGTCCTGCACAAAAAACAATTTCTTAAATCGAATATTCAAGACTGTGGGGCATTCTCTTTAGGTCCGACTTCGCACGTCAATTCCGTCAGACGTCTCTCCTGTTATTGGGTTGCCCAAAAAGTAATTGCGGATTTTTCATATAGTCGGCGTTTATAATTTTTTAACAGCTTGTGACTATTTAATTGTATTTTTTCTTTTGACATTTATTAGCTGTCACTATTAGCTTGCTTAAGAAAAAAAGTGCGGGTAATTTTGTTTACATTTGTTTGTTTGGCGCCCTTTTTAATATGGAGTCCACAAAAGAGCATTTCCGTCATATTTTATATTATTATTTCCGTAAAGGAAAAAACGCAGAGCAGGTTGCTAAAAAGTTACGTGATGTGTATGGTGATAAAGCCTTAAAAGAAAGACAGTGCCAAAATTGGTTTCGCAAATTCCGTTCTGGAGATTTTTCACTTAAAGATGAGCCACGTTCAGGTCGGCCAAATGAAGTTGATGATGACCAAATCAAATCATTAATCGAATTTGATCGTCATGTAACTGAGCGTGAGATAGGAGAGAAGTTAAATATACCAAAATCAACCGTTCATTATCACATAAAAAGTCTTGGACTGGTGAAAAAGCTTGATATTTGGGTACCACATGAATTCAAAGAAATTCATTTAACAAACCGAATCAACGCTTGTGATATGCATCTTAAACGCAATGAATTCGATCCGTTTTTAAAGCGAATCATAACTGGAGATGAAAAATGGATTGTTTCCAATAACGTTAATCGAAAACGATCATGGTCCAAGCATGGTGAACCAGCTCAAACTACTTCAAAGGCTGATATCCACCAAAAGAAGGTTATGCTGTCTGTTTGGTGGGATTGGAAGGGTGTGGTATATTTTGAGCTGCTTCCAAGGAACCAAACGATTAATTCGGATGTTTACTGTCAACAACTGAACAAATTGAATGCAGCCATCAACGAGAAACGGCCAGAATTGATCAATCGTAAAGGTGTCATATTCCATCAGGACAACGCCAGACCACACACATCTTTGATGACCCGGCAAAAACTTAGAGAGCTTGGCTGGGAAGTTTTGATGCATCCATCATATAGCCCTGACCTTGCACCATCAGACTACCATTTATTTCGATCTTTGCAGAACTCCTTAAATGGTAAAACTTTCGGCAATGATGAAACTATAAAATCGCACTTGGTTCAGTTTTTTGCAGATAAAGGCCAGAAGTTCTATGAGCGTGGAATACAAAATTTGCCGGGAAGATGGCAAAAGGTTATCGAACAAAATGGAAATTATATATTTGATTAAAGTTCATTCGAAGTTTTATTAAAAATGCATTTACTTTCTTTTAAAAAATCCGCAATTACTTTTTGGGCAACCCAATATATGCTTCTAATGTAATTTTTCATTCCAGTCAGGGAATTATACATATATACGTTGGGATAAGAGACGTGCTTAAGAAAATGTTAATTCACCAGTTTCTTGTTTAGTCATAAAATAAGGCCCAATTATAAGTCACTTAGATTAAACTAAAAAATTGGTTCAAAAATATTAATTAATAAATTCACAATTAAGGATAAAGTTAAAACAAGATTTTCTTTAAAAATAAACCATAATGCGTTAAATTTAAAATTTCGAATTTATGTGAAAATGTTTTGTTATGACTTTTGAATCGATCTGCTTCTTCTTCTTCTATGGCGCGACGAACCCGATGTGGGTTTAGCCTACCATGACGTTAAGCGCCAACTGGGTCGCTATACAGAGCACGCCTCGTGGGGCAGTTCTCTTGCATTCGATGATCATGCCGCAGCCATCTTAATCTCTGCTGTTTGATTTGGGCGACAATTTTGATGTTATTGCATAGACCGTATTATTCGTGGTTAAAACGTAGCCTCCATTAACCATTCTCGCAGATTGGGCCGAAAATCTACGCAGAATTTTTCGTTCGAAAACATTTAATAGCACCTCATCAGAAGCAGTCTTAGCCAAGGTTTCAGCGCCGTAGATAGCATGGGCACCATATACAGTTCTATCTTCATGCTTCGAGATGTTGTTTTTGATCTGAACACCGTGCTCAAGCCAAACCCGCAACGGTTGTCGAGCAGTATTCTGTGTTTAATTTCGAGGGTGCTGTTTTTGTTAGAGGTGACTAGTAAGCCCAGGTATAGGTACAAATGCTCAGCCACATCGCAGTTGTAGGGTTCGATGATGTTTTGCCCCATCCTGTGCTGGCTAAAGGCAGTCCATGTTGCGATCATGTACTTGGTCATGCCTTCGTTTATCTTCAGACCCATTTTCCCGGCATACTTTTGAATCTATCTGCTAGTTTTTATTGAAATTGTTTGGGACGCCTATTTAGCTTTTTATTCTTTAGCATAATTTGTCTTCGGATATAGAAATTTTTACCACTCGCGACAATTTGCTTCACATTTCTTAAGCTAATGTGAAGATAGTCGTTTTTTGAAACACTTGCAATGGAAATGTTAAGTACCATGAAAATAAAATATACGAAGTAAGAACCTACGCAAAACATCAAGTGGACAGTCAGTCTTAAGAGTAAAAGTTCACATATAAAATAACTCCAAGTCCATCTAAATATAGCTCAACTTTTCATATGTCTTAATATTACAAATTACGTATACGTTATGCGTCACACATAAACTATCCCAACTCTTATTTAGATGTGTGTTTAAAATTCGTAAGATGTAAAAGTTGATGTCTGCAGGAAACTTGGCAATAACAGACCTAACAATTTGCAACACAAACATACATACATACATAGATACATCGAAGGGGCATGTTATTTAAGTAAATTATGTGCTACAAATAAGATCTGAATGCTCATAAATTCAAGCTGTTATTATGATGGTCACTTTAAAGTATCTAAAGAGCAATGTTTCATGGGCTTATTTAGAATTATGAGCGTATTTGGCGTAGCAAAAGTGCATTAAAAGTGCAGGAGTCGACAAAGAGACAGAGAGAGAGGCAGAGAGAGAGGGAGAGAGAGACACTTTCAGACACATGGTATATAGAGATATGGATACGAGTACTATGTACAGTCTCTATGGCGTTGGCGTCACCAACTCGGCCAAGTTTTTTGGATTGCTGCATTACTTTTAGCCGTTGCTCTTTTCTTTTGCCTTTAAATGATATTGTTGTTGTTGTTGTTGTTGTTGTGGCGACGTGGCGTCACGTTGTCGCTGCTGCAGCTGCAGGCAGAAGAGTTTAAAAAGGTTTTTTCCAAGGCAGTCGAAAAACTGTCGGCATTTTGGGCAGTCAGCCGGCGCACCTACACAGTCAGCAAAAAAGTTCCATATACGGCGATGTATGTATGTGTGTTAGAAAACGTAGCGTATGCTTGTTTTTTTATATATATATTTCTATCTTTATGAGGGGGTTTTCTTTTTTTTTTTTTTGGCCATTTTGGTTTGGCATTTTTTGGCAGACACAGCAGCAGCTACAGTTGCCGCTTGCTATTTGCAGACAATCAATGTAGGCAGACACCAGTTACCATATAACTAGGTGCACATGCACGAGTATCTATGTATATTGTGTCTATGTCTGTGTGTGTGTGTGTTGGTGTTGGTGTATTGCTTTGGCAGTACCAAACTGGCATCTGCCAACTGGCCATAAAGATAGCGTTCCATAACTTTAAAGTTCGAAAACTAATTATGCCTATGGCTGGCTGGCTGGCTGGTTGGTTCGTTGGTTTGGATGGCTCTGCTGAGGCCGCTACCATTTTACTGCATATCATAAATTCGAAAAACTCGATTTTTATGCTAGCTGGCCAGCACTCAAACTCATGCTGGCTCTTTGCAGCTAATTTGTTTTTGCATTGGGCTGCATTTTATGGCTAATGGGTTTTGAACAACAATTGCTCATTCGGGCAGTTAGTAGACACTTTGCCGTAAAAATACAAGTGCGAGTTTATGGTCTAAAGCTGCCGCCATGGCAATATTATTTGAGAATCTTTTGCTTAGTTTAAGTAGCGCATTAGATCTAGCTAGAAATGTATATTTTTATCATGTATATATAGCATGCTCAGATATCCTTGACAATAAAGGCAATTGACGAGTGGCATGTCGAAAATAATGATTAACGAGCAGTAGCAGCAGGCAAATAAAAATAAAATACAAATATAATGTACATAGATACACACACACAGACACTCATATATATAGAGAAACATTTTATATTACAGGCACATCAAATGGCATGTTAAGCCAAAGTAAAAGCATCAAGGCAGGAAGATGGACAGACAGTTGAACAGTTGAACAGATGAACAGCAATTTTAGGCCATCAGAAGCAGTAAAGCACAGACAAGGACTCGAGACTGGAGTCAGTCTGAGCATCATCATCAATGATTTAAATTAATCGTCGTAACACACGCAAATCTCGCACATGACAACCGCCATATAGACTGACTGACTGCGTAGTCAACCATCCAAAGCAACCTTAGGCCAGACCGACAAACCCATCGACAAAAAAATTTAACAAAAGCACATCGTTGAGTGGGCTGATCTGGGAGTCGTTTTTGTCGTATAGGGGCTGGACCTTTCGGTGTGCTTGATGGTTTTTATGCTGTTGGCAACGGATATGAAGTCGAAATCACCATATCATCCAAATTACAAGAGCAAACATAAAATCTCTAAGCTCCATGACTAAGTGAAGCACACATAAATATATTCCCACATCCGCACACAAATACTCGCACAGTCTGGTGCGGCGAGTTTATGCGAGAGAGATAAATTAAATTTTCAGCTTTTGATCAATAATGTATTCCCATATTTTATATCGACTACGAGTATTTGTCGAGCTGAAACTAGATAAGTATTAAATATTTACAATTGCTAAATATCCCTCCCATCCATCACACTTTAGCAATTTTGCCAATTGTCTCCCGTATAAACCATATATAAAAGCTGTACACACTTGATATCTGGTTGTTAGGGCGGCTAGTCAACTTAAAAAGCAACCGAAGCCAAATTAAAACGAGATGTTACGACAACAACAAACTCAACATGAAAACCAAATACGATTTCTTTTGTATTGACGCATGTCAAAGCTGAAAACAAATCTTGGCAGACAAGTAGGCAATACTGGGCCAGGATTGGGGGAGTACTGCCTGCTGTCTGTTGCTGAGCTATTTTGACAGATTAACTCACGCGTGTGGCGACATGCAGCACCACCCAAACAAACCACCCGTATGCCCAACTCCAACCCACTAACCCCTCCCTCATACAAGCAAACTGTCTGTCAATTGTTGTGCAGAGCAAGCTGTTTGGATCTATGCCCACCTCGACTGGGTGAAAACTTTGACAAACAAGTCAAAAGAGAGTAATGGCAATATCCCTGGCAAGTATGGGATGTTGGCAGTTAAAGTCGGGAGCTTGGAGCTTGTAGCTTGTAGCTCCACCGACCAACCCAAATCGCGCATAAAAATCCAATGGCAAACATAAAGCATAAAAAAAAGGACAGTCAAATGGCTAAACTGGCTTTACTTTTCTGTTTGTTTTTGCCTTCACTGCATGTGTTAAATTTAAGTTTTGATTTACGACTTCAACTTTGTAGGCTGTTACAATGACATACACAGATACTCACACACACACACACTCAATCGCATTCACTCACACTAAGCCACACACACACACACACACACACACACTGGTTTGAGTGATAAATTGGCTGTCAGAAGTTGCTGTTTTCTAGCCTAGCAACTTTTTTTTCCTTTCTTCTCTCAACTAGTTTTTCTTGACGTCACAGCTGCCCCCATATTAAGTATACGCACATTTTGCTATATGGTTATTGCTGATACATACAGTAGACTAGCATTGGTTGCAATATTTTGTGCCAGCGCCTGTTCCTGCGCCTGTAACTGAACCGAACCGAACCGAAAACCAGAAACTGGGTTATATGTTGTTAGCATTTAATGGCTGTTGACAGTTGTGTCAAGCTGGGCCAGCTTCACTCCTTGTCAGCGTGCTAGTCGTCTGCATTGTTTCAAGACTTTAACACCCCCACTCAGCCACGCAAGGACCCTCCCAAGTCATGCCCTTTCTTTTATAGCCAACACTTCTTCTTACAAGCACTTGTTCTCTAAAGTTATGTGCTCATTTCATTGTTGAGAATCAAGTTGAGCGAGCGCAAGTGCGCTTATAAATTTTTAATAACATTTTCAGTGCCAGAACTTTGATTTGTAAGCTACGTTTTGTGAGCGCCATGGGGCGTATGCGTGATGTGTGAAACTCGGCTTTGGCTGGTCTACTATTTGGTTGATAAAGATTTTCAATGCTCAATTCCAAAAAGAAGATATTGCAATAGTAAGATAATGTCCATATGCATTTGATTGCTAATAAATCAAAAAAATAATAGATAAAAATCAAAAAATTTGTTTGTTACTTTCATGAACCAAGAGCAAGAACAAATTATCGATGCAAATCGTTTCAAGTGTGTTTAAATGAAGCGAAAATTGCTGCAGTTCCAAGAACTGCATTTTCCCTAGAAATTTGTAAATTTTACTCAATTTGTTAGGAGCATGATGCTAGGCAGTAATAAACCTAGATGCAGTTGTCAAAAAATATCAAATATTCAATGAATAATTTTCAAATACATTGGAAATGCTTTTGAGTAGTGACTTTAATGGAAATTTATAGAAAATTAGCATGTCAATTTGATTTTTGCAATAAATACAGTTTTTGTTTTCTTTAATTTGAAACAACTCATCATTTCGCATGAAATTTTCATAACAAGCTGATTGTCAATTTGCACTGCATAAAAGTAGATAAGTAAATTTGTGGTAAAAAACTGCGATTGAATCAGAATATATACCTCATATTTTGTATAAAAACAAAAAAAAATGTTTATCCAGATGGGATTGTGATGGACGATAAACAAATTTATTGGAACTAATACGATAAATTTAGCATCTTGCCAAAAAAGATTATTTTATTTGTAAATGTTTCTGCTGCTGTTAAAGCCTGTAATAATTTAAGGACTGTATTTTTTACGCTCCGAATAACAGTCTGATAAATGGTCAACTGCTTGGTCACGAGCATTTTAATGGTCAGTGAAGCGGATTACATTTTTTGGTGGCCATATTGGTATGCTTGGAACGCTGCTTATTTCGCGCCCACATCGCATAAATTATGCAAAATGATTCATAAGCGAAAAGCTAAAGCAAAACCATACAAATTGTATATAACTAAAGCATACATATTGGTGTATATATGTGTGTGTGTGTGTGTGTGTGCATCTTTATGTCTGTGTGCAGCCAAAAACTAAATATTGACCGACCGCATAAATTAATTGAATTATGCAAGCGTTGTATTCGTCGTGCTCTCTCTTCTCGGTTCAGCTATATATTGTAATTATGTAAATTCTGTTTGCATGTGTCTGCGTGCGTATGCGTGTGTATTCGTGTGCATCTGTGTGGGAGTTGTATACCTCAGTGGAAACGTTTAACGATTTCAATGAATTTTGAACTTTATTAGCGCTTGATTTAGTTGAGTGATTTATCATATTTACTATATATGTATTAATTTATACCTACGTTATAAATAGAGTGACCAAAGCCGTCGTCGTCATAATATCAAAAGTTACAGCAAGCGCACAAAAGTATGCTACAAATTAAAATCAATTTGAAGCACACTCGCTGCTGAGCGCATATGAGTGTGTGAGTGAGTAGGTGTGTGCGTGCGTGTGCACATCCTGTTGTATATCAAAATGGCAGTCACTGTTGATGTTGTTGTTGTTGCTGTTTTTATTATTGTTGGTTTTGCTGCCGCTGCCAACGTCTGTGTGCCTCGTTAAAGTCTATAAAGACTGCTTTTGAAATCAATAAACCTCGCGCGGCTTTTATGAGTCTCAGTTATGTTTGCTCATGTGTGTGCGTATGTGTCTGCGCTAGTATGTGTGATGTGTGAGCATGTGAATAAACGACTACAGTGTTTTAGTAGGCACACAGACATGAGAACATCTGTCTACACATACATGTATAGTAAGCGTGTGCCTGGCATGTGTCTGAGCCACTTCCCCTACAAAAAATGTCTTTAATTTCTTAGTAGCTGCATAAATAAACTATAAATTTGAGTTTACTACACTGAAAAGCTCCTACTTAATAAGACTAACATGAAATTGCAAAATAGATTTAAAACAGTGGCTGCTCAAAGTAAATGCCCAATAGTGAATTGCAAAGTTTATTTATACAACAAATTTAATAAAACATTTATAAAACCTCCGAATATAGAGTTTTAATTTTAGTCAAGAATCTTGCGATAGCTTGTCATTGGTATACATGTCATACAATAAAGTCATGTCATATTGAAAATCGATCTATATCAATAAAAATGGACATGACTAACGGAGAAAAGGTTATTCAAAACCACGCAATGGTCTAGGACGCAGTTTGATGGGGCAATCCTCGTCAAGAAGGTTTTTGGCATGTTCGCGAAATAACTCATAATAGTAACATGTACAAATAGATAGTACGAAATTTGCGAATTGGGACTCCACCCCCACGATTATATTCTTGTTAAAATTAACGAAGTGTATTCCCAAAAATGGGTGTCATCCGTAAATTTTAAATATGTATGCTAAATTATATATTTCTTATCAGTCAGCATTCGTTTGCAGGCATAGGTTCATAAAAATTCAGGCAGTTTTCTTTGACATTTGAGTTTTAAAAAAATTATCACCTCAACTGTTGTCACTGACTTGGCAGCTTTATATAGTACACATTAGTACTCAGTATATAAAGAATGTACTTTATTCACATTTATACATACATAAACGTGTACATAGGGACTTTGGGTACTTTTCGTAGCTTTTTGAAACTCTATTTGATTATTGTCAACGTTTAGTGGCCCATAAAGTGTAGTATGTAGCTTAATAAAAATTTCATATTTGTGAAGTGAACAAGTTTTAACGATTATTAAAGCCAAGTTAGCCGTAAACCGATTCACTCACATAAACACATAAATCTATACGGCACCGGAACCAAAAAAAATTTTATGTAAATATACATATATAGTAAAACATAGGCAACTTTATATATGGAACTGTTTATGTACAGCCTTCGGTCAAGCAAGTGTCCACTTGGACTCTCATAATAAATACATAAAGACTTTTATTGGCCGAATATTTATGAAAATACTGTAGATAAAAATAGTTTAAACGTTCAACGCAGCTGCAAGAAGAAAATCTTAACCGAAATATTTGAATAAATGCTTTTATATTAATATCTTTCTATGCAAAATTATGTGCAATATTTTTTATCATGTGTTTGTTGTATTTATTCTGTAAGGACTTCTGGTTTGCCGAGAACAACCGCTGGGATAGCTCCGCAATGCCCATGGTAAATATCATAACAAAATTTATATTTGCTGAGACTTTCGGTATTTTAAATAATATTATAATAATTTACTTTAAGTATTAAAATTATATTATCCGCCTTTTTGCGGTCAATTATCACAATACACTTAAGTCGAGCCCGCACGCTCTCTTTTAATGTTTTTTAAGCAAACAATATTTTGTGAAAACAAAGTTACACCTAAAGCTAACAATTTGTAGTTTAACAAATTATATTTTAATACGTCCTTTTACTGTGATAAGCTCACCCAGATATAAATCCTGGCGGCAGAGATATTTGGCGTGGCTCTTTCAAGGAACGTATAAAACTCCGACGCGGTCACACCTGGTGCGCTAGTAATTAATTAACTGTTCTATTTTTGTTTTAACAAAATGCTTTTGAACTGAGGCACTGAACTTTATATCCTTCTCCTCGTCACTCAAACTCTCACAGACTCTCCAGATTTGGCTGTTGATCCGCCTTATATAGGAACTCGATCCCCGCCAAATCCTGAAATTCCCGCCCAAACCTATACTAATATATAGACTCTCCAGATTTGGCTGTTGATCCGCCTTATATAGGAACTCGATCCCCGCCAAATCCTAGAATTCCCGCCCAAACCTATACTAATAAATCCTAAACGGCGTTCTGCCTATCTACATAACTATTTTAATAGGAAAGCAAGAGTCCGCGTACCTAATACTATCCCTATCACCTACTCTACACTTATACCTATAAACTAATACCATTAACCTACACACTAATACCAAACAATAATTATAGCGCCAAGTTTTAAGCTGCAATACTTTGACTAGTGTTGGTGAGAGTAAGAGCGCTCTCACTGCTACTCTCACCAAGCAGTTCAAGCAGTTTTGCTATTGACAATCTGCTTATCGTAATAGACAATCTCCATATTGCACACAAATTTATAAAAAGTTTTCACATTACATTTTGGGGTAAGCTGTCAAATTTATGGCAGAATTCCAAATTTTTATAAACGAATACATTTACTTAGTATCGCCTAGTTTTCGCCAATATATATTTAAAAAATTAATGTTTTGTAAGTACTTAAACATGTTTTTACACTTTCGGCCTATTTAATATAATAATAATGATTTAGTTTATTAGAGATCCAAAGCTCTTTAAGGATTGTACAGGGTGCGCCAGTTGAATGTGGTCGATGGAAATATTGAAGCAGACACCGGCCCAAACAGTCACTTTCTGATCATGCAGTGGAGTTTGATGGATAGTATGAGGATTTTCTTTCCCCCAAATGCGACAGTGTTGTTTATTTACAGTGCCAGATAGCGTGAAATGGGCCTCATCAGTCATTAAAATTCGCTCCCAAAAATCGGGCAATTACATTTAATGAACATTGTCACTATTTCCGCGCGTTCTTTGGGCGTGAATCGATTCATGGTTAAAATTGTAATGCAATAACCTTTCCAAAATGTGTTCGACGACGTCAATCGGTTGAAATCTGTCAAAGTTATTCAATATTTCCATCGACCACATTCAATTGGCGCACCCTGTATTTAATAATATTTGCGATAATATAATTACTGATCAAAATTCATATATGTAGAACTGAATTATTCACTCTACTCAGAGCGAAAGAGAGAAAAACTCACAGCTTGATTGTTGGTGGCATATTTTTTAATATTTCCTGAAATTTTATACATATCTCAATATAAAAAACATTTTTCCCAATCCAGAAAGTAGCGAAAAAAAACGATTAAAAAAAAATTCTGAAAGTTTTATTAAGATAGTCATTTTACAGGGTCCGCGAGAAACTTTGGGCCCGGTAGGAATCCACCCATTTCTTTACTTTATACTTTTCACTCGCTATATTAAAAAAATACGTCATTTTTACTTTACTTAACTCTTACTTTTTATTAAATTAATATAAATTGCTGCGCCAACTGTATTATAAAGCTAAATATAATATAAGATTAAATAACTATTGTTTATCTTTACTTTGGTTATGTTCGAATATTAAAAAACCGTTTCTTTTTAATCTTTAAGTGGGATATCTAAAATTATATTTATAAAGAAATATACGGATACGCAATGTAGTATATGGTTAAAAAGGCTATAAAGGTTGGCTTGGTCAGATCGATCAAAAAAGCACCACCAAGCTTCACTTCTGTGGAATCATTGCTAGACTTACTACAGTCAATATTTAGATCTTTTCTCCCAAGTCGAGGGTTTGGAATCGTTGGACCCAACACCAGAATCTCTACCGCAATAGGCATCTGACCCAGCGTCTTTTCAAAGGAGATTCATGCCATAGAGATCTGTGCCGTTAGTATCCTTCTCAAGGGAACTAAGGGAGCAAACATATGCATTTATTCAGATATCTAAGCTGCATTAGGACATTGTCATCCTGGAGCATCTCCACCAGTATGGTTAAAAAATGCAATAACTAACTCCAAATCCTGTTCGCCCGCAACAAAGTCGCGCTATGTTGGATGCCTGGGCACTCGGGAGTGGATGGTAACACGATCGCTGACGATCTAATACGACAAGGTGCTTCCACCCTGACGACATCTCCTGCGCCGTTTTGTGGAATTAGTATTGGTATTGACAAAAGGTCTTGGACAGCGGACTTAAAGCTCCTGGTAGCATACCTATCTGGTCCACACTGTTAGATACCAACTACAGAAAATTGGCCTATCGGACTCTTCAGAGTGTAGGCTCTCTCTAGAAGACGATGAAACCACCAGACATATTCTCTGTGATTGCCTAGCGCAGCGACAGAGCCTGTCACTTGGGAAAGAAACGGATTAGTCCCTTCCGTCTTAGGTCAATACCAACCAAAGACGTACTGCTATTCATGTCGACAGCGGAAAGTCTTTTGCTTTAACTTAAGGGTTAAACCTGTTTGTGAGGAATCCTTTTCGGAAAAAAAAAATACTACAGTCAATAAATACTCAATGAAAGATGGAAAATATTTAAATTTGACTTGCGAAATAAGTATTGTGGTTATTCAGTAGAATAGTTAAAGCTTGAAAAGTTATTGAGATGAATCTTATGATCAATCAGTGGTCCAGCATTTTCGGTATTCTGAATACTTTAGCAGACTCAAATGTTTAAGCAGACTGCTTATAACAATACAAAGTCTAAACAATCTTTTTTTCCAACTCTGACCGTGGATGGAAGAATAAGGCTCTATCTTAGATAAGTGCCAATTTGGCAAGGATATTGCCAAAACCAATTTTCTATAGATACATTAGTCTTGAGCTAGAATTCGCTATGTAGACCCCTGTGAGCCAAATTTGTTGACTCTTTCTTGATAAAAAGATATCCCTTAAAGTCAGTTAACTTTTAAATGCTATATTTTCGTTTGCACACCGCATAAAAACAAAGCTAATTTCAGTTTATTAAAGTGGTCAACACTCACACACACACACACACACACACACAGACTCACAACATAAGAAAATGAGAGTTACATTTATAGACAATGACTAGGATACCCAGGCATCAGCTCAGAATTGGCCGAGCCAAGTATAAATGCAAAAATATGCAAACGAAATGCTGTCATCAAAACTTACAATCAACTATGGAGCAGCTCCCTCTACGGAAACAGAACCAGCTACAGATACAACCTATCCATGATATGTGTATATGAAATGTAAACAAGTACGTTGACTGGCAGCAGCGAGAAAAAGCAGACAGCGATGGCTTTACCAAGGCTTTTTTTTTGTTATTTCTTAAATAAAAATTCAAACTGGAATGCACAATGATGACGAAGAGAGGAGAGAGAGTATTGGCCGAGTTTGCCAGATTAACAGCATCAACAGGGAATGGCTAAAATGAATGAAAAGCAAAAAAAAAAACACAACTGCAACAAAAAAAAAATGCAAAGCAAACGTGCAACGTGCCGGCAAAAAGGACACAAAACAGGATCCAGTTTATACGTTTTTATTGAACCTTTTTTATTTGTTTTGCTTCCATTTCTAAAAGGCTTTGGTTGATTTTTTTTTTGTTTTTGGTGCATATTGACTTTGGGCGCTGTGATAAGTGAAAATTGGAAAAATCCGCACTTTGCATGCAAAAATAATTACAGAAATATTGGCAAGGATAACTGCAGCAGTTCGTATACACTATTTTAATAGATGTGTTAACTTTGTTATGCAGTTTGTAGTGCATGCAAGAAATTGAAATCTTTGGACTTGATTATTTGGTTAGTTAGATAAATATCGAGCTTGTACCGGGACTTGCTTGTTTTTGTCCTTTTGCGTGCTTGTAAGCTAAATAAGGATCTAACTGGAAATTATTCAGTCGTAATATGAATTCAATCGTCGACTACAAAGCAGCTTTCGATAGCCCAATAAGGGATCGCGTATATGCCGCAATGTCTGAGCTCGGTATCCCTGCGAAGCTGATAAGGCTTTGCAGAATGACGTTGAGTAATTCCTGCAGCTCCGTCAAGGTAGGAAGGGACCTCTCCGAGCCTTTTGATACCTTGCGAGGTTTCAGTCAAGGTGACCCCTTATCATGGGACCTCTTCAACTTCGTCATGGAGAGCGTTCTGCGGAAGGCCGGCGTACATCGCACTGGCACTATCTTCTACAAGAGTGCCCAGCTCCTTGCGTAAGCCGACGACATCGACATCATTGGGCGTACCAAGCGAGATGTCACCGCGGCCTTCAGTGCTATTGAACGGGAGTCTGCGAAAATGGGTCTGGCGGTAAATGCGGGCAAAACGAAGTATATGCTGTCGTCAAGTAGGGACGTGCGGCGGCTTGGGTCCCAGATTACGGCCGACAGCTATACTTTCGATGTTGTCAAGGAATTTATATACCTTGGCACCGCCGTTACCACCGACAACGATGTCAGCCTGGAGATCAAGCGCAGAATCACTCTTGCCAACAGGTGCTATTTCGGTCTCAATAGGCAATTGAGTAGTAGAGACCTCTCTCGCGCGACAAAACTATCACTCTACAAGGCACTCATCCTTCCAGTGCTTCTTTACGGCGCGGAAGCCTGGACCGTGTCGCTAACTGATGCAGCTGCCTTGGGAGTTTTCGAGAGAAAAGTACTGCGCAAGATCCGCATCCGCACCAACCAGGAGCTGTATGAGTTCTTCAACGACATGGACGTTGCTCAGCGTATTAACATCCAGCGGCTTCGCTGGCTCGGACATGTCGTTAGGATGGACGAGGATGCTCCATTTAAACGTGTGTTCGATGCGGTAGTCAGCGGCCGTCGGCGGAAAGGACGACCGTGTCTGCGTTGGAAAGACCAAGTGGAAGGGGCCCTGTCTTCGCTCGGTGTAACCAACTGGAGAAGGCGCGCGCAATGCAGAGGCGCCTGGAGAGACGTTTTAAGGCAGGCCGTAACCCGGTAATCGGGTTGGTATGGCCACATAAGAAGAATATGAATTCAATATTTCTAATAATAGGTGTGAATTGATTTACTTTAAATAAATTTTCGTATGGAGAACTTGACTATTCTTTAATCTCTGAGAAATGTAGAAATAATATGTATGCAGAAATAGATATTTCATAGAGAAACAAATTTGCTGATATAAATGCGCTAAAAATAAGAAAGTTCGTGATTTAAATGGATTACACTAGTTTATGAGCATTCGAATAAAGTGGTTTTATGTATCCTTTTGAGTCAAAATTAATTACATTAATTTGTGTTAAGCACCAATTTCAAGATTTTTCGCTTGGGTTCTTTAATTAGTTATTCGTCATTATTTCATGAAAGATAATTAGAACAAAAGGTGTTGATGTCCTCTTTACGGCGATATACCATATGTATTTAAAAATATTGAAGCTTTAAGTAGCCAAAGTCAAAAAAGATCTTAGACTTAAAATGTTCGTAAAAGAATTCTCTTTCAGTCTAAAGCTTAACATAAATTAAAAAAAATGTTTTCGTTCATAAAGAGCAAAACGAAAATTTGAAATAATAACGAAAATTGAAATATTTTTCGACTATGGTTTACGAGATATTGACGAGTAACTAAAAAATATACCCAAAGACAATATTTTGCGAATAAATCTCGAATAATTCTTAAATTTGGAAACTAGTATTACCTTGTCTGTACTGGCCTGATGAGCTGAAGCTTTAAATTTTCAAAGCCTTTAAGTTTACCTAAAAGGGTATTTAAGCTTTGCTGTAATACAGTCAACTTTTATCTCTGATATGAAATGAAAATTTACACAATAGGTGTGTTTTGTTGGTAAGACCAGTCGAAACACGCTTAATTGAACATTTTAAATTGTTCAGCAGATTTGACAACTTTAAGCACCAACTTTAGTCATTGCCATTTAGTGGCTATGCCGACCAGCTTAGAGGGAAAATGCAAGCTTTGTTGTAGGCCACAAAAAAAAAAGAAAGCAAATGAAAAAAAACAAAAAAGAGAAACGAAAAATAAAAATCTGCACAATGCAATGGCATTGTCTTGCTTTATATGTGAGTGTGAGTGTGAGTGAGTGTGTGTGTGTGTGAGTATCTATGTATGTGTATCTGATGTTTGTGCACTTTTATGTTGTCTACTTCTAGGCTGCAAATGAAAAGGCTGTGGAAAACAAAAGCTCACGTTGCCTATAAATAGCGTGAGCGCAACTTGACTTTCCACTTGCCAGCTTTCTGCGCTAACAGCCAACAGCTCTATATACTACATAAATACATATATACATACACATACACATATTTACACATAGATCGTTGTGTGTGTGTGTGAGTACTTATCTGTTTATAGCCTTATTCGTGCAAAGTTTTTGTTGCTCTCGTTATTGTTCTTGTAGCCATTGTTGTTATGAAAAAAATCCTTTTAAAAATTATGCACTGCATTTTGTTGTAGTTTTCGTGCCTCTGTATTTGTGCGTGTGTGTGTGTGTTGCGCTTTTCACTACTTTTGACTGCACGGCAAATTCTATTGTATTTTTGGTGGATTCCTTTCTATGCTAGCTTCGTGTGCTCGAAAAGCCTTCTGGCCACACTAAAACTGCCACTTACAGTGCGTATGCGTAATATTTTGCAAGCATATAATCTACATAATATACAAATCTAATTGCAATTAATTTGTTAGCATAGCCAAACCATTATTTAATGCGGCATGTCGTCGTTTAGTCTAGAGATAATATTTTATGTTTTATGTTAATTAAGCTGCAGGTTTCCACAGAAAAAAACTATTTTGTTTTGTTTTGTTGCATCAATGTGGCAACGCTTGTTTGCAAATAAACACAACATAACAAAACAAAAATAAAGAAATAATAATAATAATGAAAGCATAAATTATGCATATTTGCTTTTGGCTATGACAACAGTTGATTCTCTTGCACGTAATTTGAAAATATTGAAAATTTACGTGCCAGCAAAAGTGTAATCTATGATTTCGTGGCAAAAAATAAACACATATTATTTACTGCAGCATATTATAATTCATTTTACATTTTATTGCATTTTAGACTGAAATTTCCATCAAGCGTATTTATATACTTAGTGAATGAAATAATGCGAAAAACTTAATTAAAATTTAATCAAATGGCATAAATTATTAACGAGCGTAATGCATATTGCATATGAATGCATTTTGTTTTTTCTACTAATAAACAGATTGGCAAGCAATGCCTCAAATTTTATTAACAATACAAATGTTATTGCACATTATTTTGAAAACAATGCTGGACTAACTACATGGTGGGTCATCTGTTGGTTGGTTTGTTTGTTAGGCACACATAATTCGGAGCATACCTGTCCAAAATGGATGCCATGTTCCATCGAATAATGCGAAAATGGTCGTTCGGTTACTATTACTATTTTTTAATACGACGAATCTGCATTTACACGCATTCAAGTTTGAAATGACTCAATAATTCAAGCCCATGGATCATTCTCAAAGTAACTTATTCGTTCAACCAGATGCCCAATTGCGTTGGAAAATATATAAATAAAATGCAATTAAAAAGCAAAACAACAGATGGCCCATCCTATATAATGTGGCATTTCAGTGAAACTGACAAACAAACTGAACTTTGTTGGTTAATTAATTACCTAATGACTTTTAGCCATAAAATCTGGCTGTGTGTGTGTGGGTTAAGCTTATTTTTTATTGCGCTAAAAATAATTAATAGTTTGATGTCAAGTGCTTAAACAATGTATTAATAACAGCTATTAATTATGCGAAATGTTTTTTTTAATTTGATTTAATATATGGATTGATTGCTATTGGAAATTTCAATTATTCAAATAATTTCATTTAAAAAGAAACAAAATTACTTAAATTTAAAGGTTTAATTTTTATTTTTTAGTTTTATTTTCAGGAACTACCTTTTACCTTTAAGCCACAAATTAGCGAAAAAAAAAAAACTTTTTCTTAACAAAATTTAAAGCACATAAAACCTGTTTTCATAAATAAGAACAAAATTTATTTATATTAATGCAAGTATTATTTTGTTTAAAAAATATTAGTTTGATAAAAAAAAATAATTGATTGCTTTCGACATTTTGTCATTAGGCGGGAAATATACGAAAAAAATATTGCTTCGATAAGAACCAAATATTAGGTTGTCAAAAAAGTCTTGCGGTATTTTTATTGAATTTTCAATTGTTCATAAAATTGGTTATAATAATGCGATTTAAGTCAAATATGCGCCGTTTTGTTCGATGACGAGTTCCCAACGAGATGCCAACTTCATAATGCCCCTCTTATAGAAGCTCGCTTCCCTATTGTCAAAAAACTCGGAGAGCCAATTTTCACAGGACTCTCTTGTGGACAACTTCCGATTACCAAGCGCGTTCGTCATGGACAGAAATAGGTGGTAATCACTTGGTGCGAGATCCGGACTATACGGTGGATGCAAAAGAACCTCCCATCCGAGCTCCCGGAGCTTCTGGCGCGTCACCAAAGATGTGTGTGGCCTGGCGTTGTCCTGATGGAAGACAATTCGGCCTCTGTTGATCAAAGATGGCCTCTTCTGCATGAGTGCTGCATTCAAGCGGTCCAGTTGTTGGCAGTACAGGTCCGAATTGAGCGTTTGGCCATAGGGCAGCAGCTCATAGTGGATGATTCCCTGCCAATCCCACCAAACACACAGAAGAACCTTCCTGGCCGTCAATCCAGGCTTGGCCACCGTCTGGGCAGCTTCCCCGCTTTTCGACCATGACCGTTTACGCTTCACGTTGTCGTAAGTGACCCACTTTTCATCGCCAGTCACCATCCGCTTCAAAAACAGGTCGATTTTGTTGCGATTCAGAAGCGATTCGCATGCATCCATACGGTCAAAAATGTTTTTATGCGTCAAGTCGTGTGGCACCCATACATCGAGCTTCTTTTTCAATCCAAGCTTCTTCAAATGGTTTATAACGGTTTGATGACTCATGCCCAGCTCTTGGCCGATGCTACGGCTGCTACTATGCCGGTCTCTTTCGATCAATTCAGCGATTTTATCGCAATTTTCGACAACAGGCCTTCCGGACCGTGGCGCATCTTCGATCAACTCTGCACCAGAACGAAAACGTTGAAACCATCGTTGTGCGGTGGAAATGGAAACTGTATCGGGTCCATAAACTGCACAAATTTTATTGGCAGCATGAGATGCATTTTTGCCTTTATCGTAGTAGTACTGTAAAATATGCCGTATTTTCTCTTTATTTTGCTCCATGTTTGCGACGCTATAACTCACGAACGACTAAAAGCAAAAACCAAAAAGCTCTAGCGTGAACCGATGCGACGAATACAACTAGAACTACGCGCTTGCAAAGACAAGCTTACGGAAATACCGCAAGACTTTTTTGACAACCTAATATAAACAAAAGCACGCCCTAAGAGACACGGACATGTATCATCAATAACACCAAAAGCAGAGTTTTGAGGATATCACTGATGAAAAAGAGAGCTGAATATAGGATTCTTAGGAAAATACACATTGCGAGCCAAATTGGAGATAAATGAATTAGAAATAATAATTAATGGAGCTATAAATTTATAAGTAAAGCTTTATATATCACTTTCATTGCTTATTTTCGTAAGATCCCGTAAACTTAATCATATAGTGCCTTTTCCCTAAATCGAGTACAGATATCCATGGATAGTGACCCAAAGGAAAACGCAAAGGATCTTAATGGAATTCTATGCATTTATCCCAAAAATGCGTCCTCAAGGATTCATCCTAATTCATCCCAATAAAATCCCCACCTGATATACATATACTAAAAATTTGTATACCTTATACTTAAAAGTACAAAGGGTATACTAGATTTGTGCAATATATGTAAGGGACAGAAGGAGGCGTGGCAAACCCTAAGTCCTTTATACCAAAATGCTTATCATAACTTTGTGTAGCAATTGAGCCATATCCGTCCGTCCTTCCGTCCGAAGAAACGCCTCGATCTCGGAGACTAGAAGAGCTGGAAACACCAAACTTTACCAGCTGCTGAGCATATTTCCTTAGAAGATGAAATTTATTGAACCATAACCATATCTTCACCCGCAGTAGATTTTCGGATTTTATGGACGCACCGTTTAATATTTTCTTCTGAAAATAGCTATATTCAAAAATATACAAACTCTTTTTTTATTGACTCCACCTAATTATGGTTACAAGTGACCTCGAATCACAATTTTTGGCAAACTCATTCATGTGGCTCTAATGAACAAATCTACATCCAAATTTGTTCGATGCAGACCCGCCACCCCCCAATCGATTTACCGTGTTTTCTTACCCCATATTCATTAAATAACATTTATAATTAAATAATAATAATAACATTTTTGGAACTTATAGGTAGGTATAAATATCGAATTTCACAAAAAAAAAATTAATTCCAATTGAAAGTGCTTAGCAGGAATATGCAGAAAAAATTTGTTCGAGAGAAAATGTTCAGGGTATTCCACTGTCGGAAACCGCCTCGAGTGTACCACATTTTATTTAATGTATCTGAATGTACAGTGGTCCTAAGAACAATGTGAACGATAGCATAGGGCCTCCCAAGACAATAAGATTAAGGGTGAATACTGAAAAATAGTGGTCGTCTGATCTTTAAGCAAACGGCTCGCTTTAAAATCACAAATAGAAAGGCATGACAGATGCCATAATATCCTGTCCATCTTCTATTCAAGAAACAGAATTTCTGATCAAATAAAGTTGTCTCCAATGTATCAAGCTATAATAAAAATATATAAATGATAAAAATAAAATATTTAAAAAAATTACAGAATAATACAGTATTATTATGTTTTATATACACATATATTAAGTAAATCCAATAAGAACATTAGATAATTAGCTCAAATACAAAATCAGCGATCAGCAGCCTTAAAGAGGTTTTTTTCATATACTTTATTGCAGGCTCGCTGGGACCATCTATCGGTCAGGATGGCTTGTTCGCATCACCGCAATCTGTCCGGGGCCTTGGTTTGACGTCATTTGCGGCCTTAATTTCAGTCGTGCCTGTTGAACCATCTGCAGATTAGCGCGGTAAAGCTTGTTGGTTTTTTTTTCATTTCCCGATTTATGAAGAACATTAAAATATTACCCGTTGAGGAGTATTCAATGAGTAAGAATTGTGATGGGAATTGTGATTAAGGACTTCAGCTAAATTAAAATATATTTCTTTAATATATTTCGAGAGCGCCATTTGAGATTTTAAAATAGATTCCTAACAAAAAAATGAGACCTTATCCAAATGCTTTAGACCACAGTTGAACTATTGCAGCAGAATTATGCTACTCTTGCGATAAGTGGATAAGTTGGATAAAAGTCTTGTAAAAGATCATTAACAAAACAATTTTGTCCGAAATCATTTTAGTTATCTATTGAGTAACTGCCTTTATTCAACAAGAAAGTATGAAACCAGCTCTGACCATCTAAGAAGATACCTTTAAAAATCTCACAACCTTTTAAATTTAAAGCTGTACTTCGCTTCCGCTTATTGTGAATGAAATTGAACCCGATATTGCTTCACTGTACAAAGCTGCCCACAACATTGCGCCCTACTTAGCTAAATAACAAAATTAATGAAACATTTCACAGAACCTTAGTCTTTGCGCAAATATAGTTATTTATACTACACTCAACTTAATTACAAGTAGCAGTAAAGGCATCCAAGGCAATTCAGTTAGATGGTTAGATGGCTGCTGGACTCCTTGGATGGCTAAATCCAGCTACGTAGCTATGCTTCATTAATCAGACGCGACTATAAGCCGCAACAGTGAAGCCCAGAGCAGACAACAATACCAACAACAAGAAGATGCAGTCGAGCCGGAAAAACTAAAGACCAAGGTGCTACATAGATGTACCTAGTTGAACCGGCTGGCATAAGGAAAAAATTAACAAGCAACTTAACACTTTAACGCCTTTTACTCCACTCTACGATGCCTGGGAACAATGTAATTACTTCAAACAAGAAGACGATAGAAGCTGCAAGGCTGACTAGTTGTCGGGCTTGGTTTGCTGGTAGGATGATTGGTGGTTGGATGGGGTTGGACTGTATGGTGGCGGAAGTAGGATTGCACACAAAGGCATGATATGGTTCTACTACTATGTAGTATATGAGGTTTTGACTTGGTAGAGAGTGGAGAGATGAACGGCTTGGCAAACTGACTGGCTGACTGCATTACCATTTGATTATAGAAAACATTTATTCAAGTTAGAAGCTCCACGAACTGGGCGCCTCCATTATGCCCACTTTGTTTATTTGTGTATGCGTGGGTATGTGTGTGTGTGTGTGTCAGTGAGTGTGTGTAGACACAAAATGGCTGACTAGCATACATAGCCGCAGAGGCAGAAATCGTTGGAAACCAAGCAACCAAGCTGCCAGCCAGAAACCGAGCACCGCCAACTAACCACAATGCAAATCCGCAGAGCAAACAATGTCAGGTGACGTTGTTGGGCTAGAGCAACATGGCTACTATTTGAGCTCACTTGCGCTCGTTCAGCCTTGAGTTGGCCAAAGACTCATATCTGGTTTATGCAATCGAAAAACACGATTTTTGCTAAATCATAGAGCAAAGTCAAGTTAGATGTTTGAGTAGCCTCGAGGATCTTTCGTTTGCGACTAGCAAAGTTCGTGGATTCGCCGCACTTAAGACCATGCTGTGCAAATCGCAATAATCTCAACCACATAAACCACAGTATCACTATGTATATGTGTGCAACTTGGTTGGTTGGCAAGCATCAACTGACAGACTGCCTGACAGCGGCGCACCCAGCCTACTTACTGGCCCGCACCCGTGCCCGCACCCAGCCTCAACCAAACATCTATCCATCTAACCATCCAGCCAGCCCAGAGCCAGCATTCACCTGTTTGCGCTGAGTCATGGGGCATGGCAGCAGGCAGGAATAAGCCTTGATGGCAACTCAGTCGCTGTGCATGTGCAGCACGTAATTCAATCTACAAATTCAAGTTATTTCCAACAGCTGCAGATTTGCTCGACAGCATGTGTTAACGGCTGCAAAGCCAACTTGATATTTGTCTAAGGAAGTATTCGAGTGACTGACAGTCCTAGGCGAGCCGAGCAGCTTGAGCTGCAATTTAAATTACTTGTAAGTGCTGAGCCTACACATACGCATACACGCAACCCCCAATTATTTGCATTAAAACAAAATGGCTGCCCTTGTGCCATATACACATATATAATACCTTATACGTATAGATAGCTACGTAGCAGGAAAAGTTCTAAGAAAAATAAATCAAGCAGCTTTAACTACTGCAAAGCGGCGGGGGCGTAATTAATGTTATCAGCCTGTGACTGCAACAGCAGGGCGAGCACTATGCAAAAAAAAAAAAACAAACCAAAAAAATTATGTAAGAAAAGGAGACAACCTTGACTCACCGAAAGTTAGATACTCTATGAAAAGAAATACTAGTTTAGTGTGCTAACATTAAAAAATGCTGGAAAAAAGGGCATCAGTCGATCCCGCAAATGGGATATGTTGGCAAACTAGACTGATTGTGGAAGTTCATGGCAGAAAGGTTTTTTGGCCACAAATAATGAAACAATTTGGAATTTTTCTTGAAGCTAAATCGTTATTTTTTTTCAAAGTAATAGGGTCAGTCGCTATAAGAACCCAACTCTTTTTTAGGGATACCAGTAAAATCAACTATGGCGAACGTCAGGAACACTGTAAAAGTCCAAACAAGTTATTCAAACGAATTTATATGAGACAAAAGCCAGCGTCGATGCTACAAGCTATCGTGTCTACTTTTTAATATATCCCTGGAATACGTTATCAGGAAATTGAAAGTAAGCACAGAAGGAAACCATTTTGTTCAAATCAATACAAATAATTGCTTATGTGCAAAAAATGGGTTTTATAATGAATGAGCAAAAAACATCAGAAACTTTATGGAATAGATACGGCCAGAACATTTGTTTTGGTGAGTACAATTTTGGCATAGCCGAGAATGTTCAATACCTCAGTGTCAACATAAATACACAATAATATAGCGCGTGAAATAGACCAAAAATTACAAGGACATCTCTTTGACAAAGAGACGAAAACGCTCCTTTACTGCACACTAATTGGACCAGTTCTGACCTAAGCGAGTGAAAAATGGGTGTTGGATAAACGAAACAAATAACAAAACTGATTACGAAGAGCTGGTCACCTAATTAGAGCAAACGGTAGTTATCCTCCAATATAAATAATGATTCGTGACCCCATCGAAGATGGGGTCGATCAAGGTGCAGAGGACTTATGACTGAGATGTTGGAGAACGCAAGCTCGAGATCGCGACGAATGGAGGCGAAAACTACAACAGGCAAAGACCCGACCAGGGTTGTCTCGCCAATGATGATGATGATATTTATTAATATTAAGATAAGTTAAGATTGATAACCGTATTACAATACACACAAGACCTTGAGATGATAGATACAATATTTATTTATTAAATATTCGAAATTTTAGTGTAGTGCTAGCCTGAAACTACTTGAGTTTGTATAGGCAAAGCACCTGACAAGTTTCATATACAGCATACAATATAAGGTGTAAAGAAAATGGAGGACATACGAAAGCAAAAGCTATAATAGTTGCAAGTGCCAGGGTTGCCATTGCTGCTATAAATAGCTGACTGCAGAGTGTGTGGATGTTCCAGTCTTTACAGTTGATTGCGCTTGCTGCACACAGAGCGACCAGCAGAAGCAGAGAGAGCCAAACCAGGACAGTGCCAGGCGAGACTGTCAAGGCAGGAGCAGGATACTACGCATTGGCATGGCTCTAGGGTTTACCAGTGACTGCTTTGGATTGCAGTGGGTGCAGCGAATGGCGGACGGCTGGTGTATTGACAAAGGCCGCACCATAAATCATGGACAAGCCGTTTGCCGTTGCTGGCTCACTGAATGCAACACTTTAAAGAGTGTTGGAAAATAACGCAAAACGGAAGTCATTCACTTACACACACACACACACACACACACACACACACACACACAAGCACACACCCATACCCACATAATTAATTTAAATGCTTGCCGTGTTGATATTTAGGTTGATGTTAACGAAAAGTGTCAGGTGTTTTGTCTGCCATCTATTTATCACTGACAAAACTTAAACTTGTCAGCATTTAACAGAAGTTGGGGGAGCGGACGGAGTAAAGTGTACATAAATATGCAATGCATACAACGGGGCGTATGAATTATGTTGATTTATTATAATTGCGCTGCAGCTGACAGTCAGTCTGACAGCCTGCTATATATATGTATAGTATTTAAATTTTAATAAATAAATACGTGCCACAGCTGCACTTAATTTATGTCAATTAGCTGATCATTTAAGACTTGACTTAACTTACCCCAAAGCTATCGATTAGCCAGCGTGGTAGCCACAAATTTCACTGACTTCCAGCAGTTTTCAATAATACGCTGATGTTTAAAAGTTCTGCCACAAAATTAAACTGTTTATTTTTTATGCCACACACTTCAACAACAACAACAACTACACAACACTGGTGTGCTGGCATATGGTAAGGTTCGTCAGTTGTTTGTTGGAGCGTTCATTTTGGTCTCGTTATGTGCGCACTTGACAGGACCATAATGCGTTTAATAATAAAAGAAAATGACATGGCCAGGGATAACACAAAGCCAAATTCCAACAAAAGCAAAACTGTTTAGGAAACCGAACAAGTAATTTTCAGCTAGCTGGAACCACTTAAGCCAAATGAAAGCAAAATGAATGAAACATTAAAGTAGAAAATTTTTAAATTGCCAAAATCACAGCCAGTTGGTATTTGGGTTTGGAAATTGGAATTTCATGCCAAGAAAAAGTTTGAATACTAAAAAAAAAGTTTACGTATTAAGCTGCTCTTAAACATCCTGTTAAGTAGCACTTGGCAACTAGAACGAAAGCACCTGTGAGGGATCTCTAAGTCTGTAAGTGCTGCGTGGGTGTCCTTCTTGTTGTCGTTGTAGCTTTAACAGCTCTTTGCATTTTTTGCACTTTGCTCAGTCTTTTTTCCGCTATTTATTTATTTTTAGCAATTTACTCGATTTCAAGTTTTTTGTTTATTAGTTGTTTCTTGTCGTTGTTATTTTGGCTTCACTGCACTGCACTATGCACATACACACATATATACACCCAGATACACCCACACAGTCACAGCCACTGACAGCTGGGTTCTGGCCAAGGACTGTGTGCCTGCTTCCTGTTGTCCTTTTTGGCCAATATCAGGGCAGACCAAGCGCACACAACCATTGCTGTCGCAGGACAACAACCAACTGCGCGCAGCCCGTAAACGAGTAGTTCGGTACAAGCGGTCGCATGTCCTTTACAACCAGCAGCTCGAACATGTTTGATTCACTCTACCATAGCAGCTGGCTGCACAGTGCCAGCTCCAACCGAATAAGTATCCAAACGTGTCCAAAGCACCACACAAGGGTGCAACTTAAAACTAAAGAGAAAACAACAGCCAACCCCCCCACCCACTGAAAAGCCTTTGTTTGCGCGACACTTGTTACCACAGGTACAACGTGTCGTATGCGCACTTGTGCGGCATTAGGTTTTTGTGGCAGCCATTTCAGTTGCTACTCCAATATTTTTTGCCATTTTTATACCCTGCATTCGCAGGGTATATGGGGCTTTAAGCATTTGTCACAAGATCGGGTTATCAGAGGGAAGGAAGTAAGAAATCCAGGAGGAAGGAGGAAAGAGGAAAGAAGCGTGGCGGACTTTTAAAGCTTAAAGTGCGTCCATGACTCATGTGAGACTAATGACAACCATTTCACTTGAAGATGTTTGATGTTAATAATCACCTTTTGGAAATTGTTGGGGGAGGGTATACCAACGTCGAGGGGACTTGGATTCACATTTTTGCGTTTATTTGTATGTGTACGTGTTTTTTCGATCGTCTTGTTTGTGCTTTTATGTTTTCCGGCTGTTGTTGCTGCAACACGCACGCATAAGCGCAACGTGTCCGCCAATACCAATGGCATATGCAATCCATAAAATACATGCCGGTTGCACCTTCATCTGGCCTGGACGTTGCGGCTTGTCATTATAAAGCAATCTAATCAAATTTTTGGTCGTGTGATGTTTTCATTTGCAGTCAAATTTTCTAAATTACCCTCAGCATTGGTCTAGGCCACTCTTCTTTTATTGGACTAACGTAAGGGTTTTAGCAGCACATGCCCAATAAATTGCCGAAATTAAATTAAAGGCCGGCTATATGGCCATGTCTAACATTTGGTGAAAATTATTCACACTTCTGTGTACATCTGAAGCGACCCTAATCAACCAATTATACTGCCATTTGCAAAAGTCTACGCAGAAAATGATATACAAATATTAAAGGCCATTTACTCAAACAGTAGACGAAATAATTTAGTATGGTTGTCTCAACTAAATAATTTAGGTGGGTTTATTTCTCAAAATAGATAAAAATTTGTATTATATAATTTTGTGGACAATTTTCTTTAGTTACCTGGTTTTTAAAGCATCTTTCCTTTATCTGTATATTATTTATTATCTCAATAATTATAAAGTAAAAGTTAATTCAAAATTATCAATGAATTTATAGGCAGACTTTTTTTGCACAAGTTAAAATTAAGGAATAAAATCAAAATAAAAAGTTCTATATCATTTTTTTTTTGTTTCTTCAATACAAAGATAAGATTATTTAAAAAATTCAAAAATTGTAGGACTACTTCAAGAGTTGTTACCTGCAACCAACTCTCTAGTATACGGGCTTCTAGCAAAGCTGCAGTCACCAACATATTTCTCAACAACATCAAAAACGAATGAAAGCTTCAGAAGAGGAAATTTCACAATTGGAAGTTCAATAACAACTTTTACAAAATTAAGTCTAATTTTAACAATTAGCTTTATTTGCCGAAAAATATAAAAATATTGCTTAAAGCTAGTTTAACATATTGAATCTGAATTTAGATACAAAATCTGTACAACTGGGAATTTATAAGAAAAAGTTTATAAATATAAAGGTGCTTGATTCGAGTATTAAATGTTAAGGAAATCAATTGCAAAAAAGAACATTTAATATTTTTAATAAGTTTAAAGAGTTATAAATTAAGCAGGTCCCTAACTGAAGCTAGTACCCGTCAGAACGAAACTTGTGTGGCATCTGATTTTTATACCCTGTACCGTATGGTACAAAGGGTATATTAAGTTTGTGCAAGCCGAAAATGTATGTAACATATAGAAGGAGACGTCGGAGACACCCCAAAGTTACCTAAAATATGATCAGGGTGAATAGAGAAGTCGATGTACCCATGTCCGTCTGTCCGTCCGTATGTCCGTCTATCCGTTTGAACGCCTAGATCTCAGAGATGCTAAGAGCTAGAGTTACCAAACTTTCACATTAGATCCCATATTATTCCATAGGAACAAGTTAATTTTTTTTTTGATATCGGTGATAGATTATATAGCTCCCATATTGGTGTTTGAGATGACCTCGACAAAAAAAAGTTTTAGATGGATAAATGATGATATCGTTACTAAATTTGGTATTCAAAAGTTCCCAATCACTGTAGCAAATTTCATCAAAATCGGTTGACTATAATAGCTCCCATCGGACCGATCGGCCAAAATAACTTTTTAAAGCAAAATTCACTATATTTCGTTTTTTTAAACAAAGATATCGTAACCAGATTTGGCGTTTGGAAATTTTTTAGAGCACTTGAGCAATGTGCCAAATTTGAACATAATCGGTTGACTATATCATATAGCTCCCATTTTTTGCTTAAAAATTCTTCTGTTTTTGTTTTTTGTGGAGGAACCGTATTTTATTAGCTAGTGGCACAGGGTATCCCAAAGTCGTCTGCGCCCGACTTTACGTACGCCATTTTTTATTAGCGACATGTTTGTTAGTGTGAGAAATAGGTTTATCAATCTTTTTTGTATTAGATCCATCAGTCTTTTTGTCGTATAAAAGAATAATCTCTTAAGAATCATTTTTAATATTTTATTCGGGAAATTTTAATCTGGAAATGAGTTCGTGCACTGCTGCTCATATCTCAGATCCATATAGGTAAAAATATATTTATAAATTATTAATTTGTTGTTAGAATTACGATTTGTAAATGGGCAAAAAAGACATATAGTTTTGTCAATTTTAATAATGTGATCCGAAAAAAGAAGCAATTACCCAATTTATATTCAATGTATTTAATTTAGGTTCTATGTTTGGAAGACAGCAGTGATTTCGAATTTTCTTAAAATGTATGACTTTAGTTTTTGCTGCATTACTTTCCACCGTTAAAAAAAATCGGATAAGAAACTTCGCAGTTGAACTTTAAAGTTCAGAATAAACTACACTATGCAACACTGGCAATTTCATAAATTTAACTAATATACAAAATGGGACAAAGTATAAAACCTTGCGGAGCACCAGACGAAATAAATTTTTTGTTGGACTCGAAACCATTCAATGAAACATAAAAGAATTTGTCCGAGAAAAACTTAAGATGAGTTTAGTTAGATAGAGCGGAGTTATACATTGGACTCGTTTTTATATTAGGCTGTTTATGCCAAACAGTATCAAACGCCGCTTCCACATCAAGTGTTACCAAGCCAATAGATCTCTTCGGAGCAAAAAATTCTTTAACAAAGTTAGCAACCATAACAAGAGGGTGTACCTGAGCTTTATCGGGTAAAGTCTAAAACTGAAATTAAGTTTATGTAAGATGTTGTTTTCTTCCAAATGATGAAAGAATCTGGTTTTAATAAGGCGCTTAAAAATTTTTTAGACGCTACAAAATAGGCTAATTTGCCGATAGCGTCTAAGACAGCCAGGTGGCTCTCCAGGCTATGGAATCGGAATGATTTTTGCTATTTTCCATTCTAATGAAAAGTAGCACAGAACCGATAAAACACATAATGCATGATTAGGCCAGTTTTAAAGCAAATGTTTGGAATTTAACTTAACGATGTCTCGATTAATTGTTATACTCATACACGAAGCCACTTTTTTTGCAATCATAAAAAAATGGATTTTAAAAAAACATGCCTTCTATAAATGATTTGGATGAAATATGTTTTAAACTGGTTATATTGGATTTGGTCAACCCTTCTGTAATTGCAACATCAACAACGGCTTTCATTTGTAATGTGTGGATAGGAAGTGAGCCGAGCGGCCATCCGTCCGACCAAATAGTAACCATATAATGTAAGGGCACAATTAACGCTGCTGACACGACACACTCACAGATACACACATATATGTATGTGTGTATGTATGTACAAACAGCCACATACATACATGTACCCTTATATACAGTTTCCGCGCTTAAGCAAATATATAGAACAGTCAATTAAATTCGAACTGGCATTAAGTGTTAAAGCCCTGAAAGCGAGTCCTGGCCAGAAACGGAGTTCGTCAATAAAAGCCAGTCAGCGTATACGCGATACTACAAATATGTGTACAGTACGTAAGTGTGCGTTTGCGTTTACGTTTACGTATGTACATATATGTATGTATAGGCATGTATGTGGCATATATTTATGTTGCCGCTTTATTGGCAGGCAAAGTCTTTAAATTATATGCCAACAATTTGATTAAAATTTTTACAGCGCTTGTACAAAATTTGTAATTCAAATTAAAAGCGCAAATAGTTTTTTGCGCCCAATTCAGAACTAGACGGACGGGACGTAGCAGCCACTCAGAGGCAACAAAAGGCATACCAAATTACTAGTGAAGCGCAGGCAGTCAGATAGTCAGACAGACCGAAAGACTGACGAACAGAAGGACCGGAGAACAGAAGGACAGACTTATAAACAGACACAGGGCCTTTGCGCAAAACAAATGAAATGAAACGCAGTCAGTGGAAATGACGACGAAAGACAGCAACTAAAAACCCAAAAAACTCCAAAAATAGAAGAGGGCAACAAAAATTAAGAATAAAAATGGCGGACGTAAAGTCGGGCGCGGACGACTTTAGGATACCCTGTACCACTAGCTCATAATAAAGTCCGATTTCTTCACAAAAAACCAAAAACAGAAGAATTTTTAAGCAAAAATTTTTTTTGACCGATTGTTCCTATGGGAGCTATATGATATAGTCAACCGATTTCAATAAAATTTGACACAGTGCTTAAATACCTTAAAAAAGATATGAATGCCAAATTTATTTCAAATATCTTTACAAACAAATAAAACACATCGAATTTTGTATAAAAAACGTGTTTTTTGACCGATTGGTCCTATGGGAGCTATATGATCTAGTCAAACGATTTGGATTAAATTTGGTACAGTGCTTAGGAACTATAAAATACTCACGAATGTCAAATTTGGTCCCAATATCTTAACAAACAAACGAAACACAACAAATTTTGTTAAAAAATCGATTTTTTGGAAGATCGGACCTATGGGAGCTATATGATATAGTCAACCGATTTTGTTCAAATTTGGCACATTGCTTAAGTGGTCTAAAAAATTTCCAAATGCCAAATCTGGTTACCATATCTTAATTAAAAAACGAAATATAGCGATCTTTTCTTTAAAAAAGTTATTTTGGCCGATCGGTCCTATGGGAGCTATATGATATAGTCAACCGATTTTGATCAAATTTGGTACAGTGATTGGGAACTATAAAAAACTTTCGAATACCAAATTTCGTTACGATATCTTTATAAACAAACGAATTATTCATCTAAAACGCTTTTTTTTTGTCGAGGTCGTCTCAAACACCCCTATGGGAGCTATATAATTTAACCCCGATATCAAAAAAATAAAATAAACTTGCCTCCTATGGAATAATATGGGATCTAATGTGAAAGTTTGGTAACTCTAGCTCTTACCATCTCTGAGATCTAGGCGTTCACACGGACGGACGGACGGACAGACGGACGGACGGACAGACGGACAGACGGACATGGGTATATCGACTTCTCTATTCACCCTGATCATATTTTAGGTAACTTTGGGATGTCTCCGACGTCTCCTTCTATATGTTACATACATTTTCGGCTTGCACAAACTTAATATACCCTTGGACCATACGGTACAGGGTATAAAAAGAGAGTCTGCCGGTTGTATTCGAACCATTTCGACTTTTTTATACCCTGTAGAAGTGAGTTTGAAAGGTTTGGGACTAAACTATCCTAACTGTCAATCAACTTAATTTTAAACACATTATTGTAGTTTTCGGTTATAATTCTCGAAGGGTTTGAACTACTTTATTTAAATTTTTCAAAAGGAAAATATGTACCGCGCTTGTAACTTGAAAAATGTCGGGAAAAACTTAAGTCACTTCAAGAAATTGAAAATTTATTACCTAAATAAAGTTGTAGCAGACCTTACCCATTTACCTCTAGACATTAAAATCAACATACTCTCTTACCCATTGGGTACAGGGTATAAAAAGCAAAAACAAAAGCAAGCCATTTGAATGCTGTGAAGCAACAATGTTGCATACCACTTGTGTACTTTGTTAGCAGAGGCTACAGCAGCAGCAGCAGCAGTAGCAACAGTCATATTGTGGCAGAAACCCAACACACACTTGCCACACACACACTTGCCACCTATTGCTGTATACAGCAGGCCCAAACTGGCACTCTAAAGGGCGAAAAGTAAAAGCCACGCAGGCATTTTGTACAAAAATATTTTAAAATTCCGGCAACGAAAGTGCAGACAAAACTCTTAAATGACGAGGAGCACGTGCCCAAATAAAATGCGCTATATGTGTGCGCGTATTTGTATGTCCGTGAGTGTATAGTGGGAATATGGTACTCTGGTCCGTGGCACACTCACGGACACCCAGGCGCGACACTGGCAAGTGGCAAATACATTGGATTTCACTCACATTCGAAATAGTCGCCAGCTGCCAGCAGGAAAACCCCAGAATGGAAAAGGGGAAAACAAAAAACGCTTCCGCTTTTCTTCATATGCACTTCCGACTCAATTTCGCACACATGCACCACAAGCACAGTACATGAAGCGCCATTGCTGTCGCCATTTTGAGGCTTAGTTCTAGCTGATGCTGTCGTTGAGTTTGGCAACATTTTGTTTTTTTGTTTGTGTGTTTAGCTTTTTGATGTGTCAACTTCGGCAGTAGATTTAGGAGTATCTGCCATGAGTACTTGTGTGTGTGTGTGTGTGTGTGTGTGCGTTGTGTTCAGATTCAATTTCCAATTGCTAAAGATACAGCATGGAATAAATAAAACAATTCTTTTCAAAAATATCTAAGTGAATTTACTATAATATAAATAGACTTTAAAGTATGCAAATAAAATTATTATAAATACTTTATATATCGATAAATTGAAAAAAAACCCGTTTAACACCTAATTCGCTTGATTCTATTTCTTTTTAGATGGAGTTCAGGTTTTGGGCCTTTTGGTTTTTTTAACGAACAAATTTTGTACTGTAATTTAAGGTTTTATAATATAATAATATATATTTTATGTATTTTTAGATATAAATCTAATTCGAATAAAAATTCAAATCTAATCTTAACATCTATGTTAGGTATCGCGACTATAAGTTTTGATCCGATTATAATGGTGCTAAAGATTTTTAACTTTCCGTCTATTGTGCTTTCAAATTATTTGGGCATCCAGACAGACAAAGTAATAGACTTACTTTAGCAAAGCAAAAATAGAGGAAAATCGACCTTAGAATGTCACTCTAAGGAACATCATTTATTCTTGTTTATAAGCTTCATTTTTAAAGAATAAATTTTAACCACAGTACTCTTGTGAAAAGTTGCTACCATCCCCAAAAAGCACGCTCTAACCTTAGCAAACCAATGACGCCAATGGTGCATTCGGAGTGCATGATAAAGAACTCCAAAAAAGGATAATAAAGCCTCTGCATTCCCTTATTTTGTATCGGGTATAACCGCAAAACATTCACCGAATTGCACCGCTTCAGCAAAGTCACAAAGGCGGCAAAACAAAGAATGTTTTATGTTTCGAATTTCGAGAACCTTTTTATGGGCCATAGCATGACAAGAATCTAAATCATGTTTGTGTTGTTCGTATTGCATTTTGCCTGTTTTTAGAATGACGAGTGCTCCAAATGCACGTGGTTTATCGATTGCAGTCGCACTGCGCTTTCGAGAAAGAAAAACTTTTGTGAATTTTACAAAAGATTGGACTAACCATCTGATTTGTAACACTGAATCAACGATCCACAAAACGCCAACATCTCAAAGATACTGGAAAAACCTCAAAAAATATAAAACGTATTATTTTGTGGGTTATCTTCGAAACCTGAGATGACGAATTTTTTAGACATTGGCTACAATCTTGCAGCTGTTACAGTGTGAGTGTAATCCCCAAAAACATTTAACGTGGGAACTTTACAAGATTTCAGAATAAATCGGTTAATTTTACATGAATCGTTTTGTTAGAATATGTTCAACGGGTGTATTTAACTTAATCGCTACCCGAACTCATTTTACATACAGAGTAAGATCAATAAGTATACTTGGGATATATTTCTTTCTTTTACTCTATAGTGAAGCATAGATTATTAAATTACTTCTATCCGCTAACCCGCTTTCATCCGCTTCAATTCTTCCTCTAATGCCCTTTGCGTGACCCTTGCGGGTTCCATTCGATATTTTGCCTTGTGATGTCTTTCGGGGCTTTTCTTAGATCTATTTTCTCTTCATTATATTTATCTTAATGAGGCTTTGTTTTATTAGAGCCCGCAGCCTCTTATTGGATATGGTTTCGTATTTTTAGGCATCGATTGACAAAGGCTTGAAATTCGCTGCATAAAATGTTCGACGTCCTCTATTGATGTTGAGTTTAGAAGGAAAGGACAGCTGATGACTGTGCTCATGCTCTTGGCCTTAGTTTTAGAGACATTGTTTTCCCACTTTAGATCCCATCGTCGATACTAACTCCAGTTTTCTTGCCATATATGCGCTAAGATGCAAATATCGTCAGCGTAGTGGAAGTCGATTAAGAAGCTCTGAAAGCTCCAAGTAATATCCCTTTGATTTTCAAGAGCCCGATTTAGGACAACATCAAGAAAAATTTTGAAAAGTGTTGGGCAAAGTGGATAACCTTTTTGTACTCCAGGCCTATTGGTTAAAAGAGTGATGATTGTTATTTCACACTTTGTTCTACAAATATCCGTAGGTCGCAAGCCTGGTTTTTCTGCTCCAACAAAATAATGCAGAAAATGTTTCGTAAATCAATTATTTATAAGATAAGCAATTACCTGGTTTACGTTGCATATCAGTGTGATTTCTCTCCAGTTGGTGCTTTACGGTAAGTCATATTTTTTTGGGATTTTTATTTTGACACCTTTTTTACGTACTAAGGAAGGTGCCTTTCTGCTAGAAGTTCTCAGTGATGGGATGTACAACTTTAGCGCTATTAGTGAGCTCAGCTTTCAATAATGCTGGTGTGACATTTTCAACGCCCTATGAGCTATAGTAGTAGGACTAAAATAATATAAATTTGTTTAGCTTTAATAGCCCTTGAAATATAACTTATGTGCTCTGACATTCCGATCAATTTTCCTGAGACTTAAACTGCTTTAAATTTATATTCAGGACATCAGTACTACCACTTTTTAATCCTGCCCTGAACATTGCATAAATCAGCCGATTATATTTGTCCCCTAAGTTCTATGCGTATCTTGACTAAGTCTATTCCAAAGTCTAGAAAAGTTTAGTTTAAATCGTACTTAACACACGCTGCTAAATAATCATTAAATCATTTATTTTATGTATCCCTTTTTTAAAACTGTATTTATTTACCTACATTTATTTCACGTTAATAAAGCGTAAAGGTTAAATGCTGCAAATCCATAGGACAAAGCCCACGTAGAGCTACGATAATTACTAAATAGCTAATCATAAAGTGATCCAGCTCATAAATCATGCTTTATTATGTAGCTAATTAAGGGTCAAAAGCAAAAATTTTCATATTACGTTTTTCATACTACGTTGTCGTTTGTTTTATTTTTTATTTTTGAGAAAATCCAGCAGCCCTTTGCCAGTGGCAGAATGAATTTGCATAAAAATAACATTTACTTTTAAATTCATACAAAATACAAGCATAATGTTTTTATAAGATAAATGATAGAAAAAAAATAACAATTTATAGATATCAGAATTTTTAGCGGTATATGCTGCAGAACGTTTGCCAATAATCAATCAAATGAAAAACAAATAAAAATATGCAAAATATAACAAAATAATACAATTGGTCTAACTGCATTTAGATTCCCCAACATGACTTTTGTTACACGCTGCTGGAGCTGGGGGCTTCAAAATGTCTTCCGGTGGCATTAAATTTTAGCATAACAAACGAAACACTTTTTGAGTATTTCCGTTGGTTTCTTTCAAAGACAAAAACTCCGGACTAAAAATGTAGTAAAAAATTTGTTGAAATATTCGTAGTACTTTGTACGGCTGGACGCCCCCACTCCAAAAGTTCAAACTCAAAGCAAGAAAAAAAACGAAAATGAAACGTAGCACAGGTTTTATTTGCACTTCATTTTTGTGTCCTCGACAGGGACGAAAAGGACGACCTCGACGACGATGGCTTCGCTCTTTATGGCGATTGCAATCCCAGCTGCACTTTGTTAACTGCACTCACAGTGCATGCTAAGTATGGCCCAATGCTGGTAGCTTGCAGTAGCTCTATAGCCGAAGCAGTTCCAGACTGCAGTCCCAAAGTCCATGCCAAGTGCTACTTTCTGCCATTTTATGCTTTGAGTGTCTTTTTGTGCTTATCAGCGTTTAAAATCAGAACGAAAGTCAGCCAAAAAATAAAAGTCGTCCCATATTAAACGGCCGCAGGTTGAACGAGCCACCAAAACTCTTGGCCATTCATTGGTAGTCAGTCGGCGGGGAGCACCCAAAAAGCTACAGAAAAAAAAAAACACGGCAGCAGAGTTATTTCGATGTAAAGAACCTCCTATACCCTTTAAATATTAAGTTAAAAAAGGAAAATGTGCTTGCCCAACAGCTTAGTATCTATTTTAATGAACAATAGTATGTAATATATAAAAGAAATGTAAGGCAGAAATGATTCCACAGAGCTATAATGTGGTTTAAATTCCGTCTGATCTGGCAACGCTGCATATACATAATATTTACAAAAATAATTATCTTAAATATATATAAGTTCCTATAAATCCTACAAGGACTAGAGGGTCGTTACAAATCTCTTGCACTATTGGCGATCGTGATACATCTATTTTATTTTGTAGCACTTCATTCCTAGATCTTCTAATTACAGGTCAACTTTTCTGCGCCATGTGTGTGCGATTTTGGTTCCTGTTAGGTCCGACTCAGATCTTCAGTATTTTGCGTAGACATCTATTGATGATGGCTTGGAGTGAGACGAGGGTTAGCATTCCATGTTTCGCATCTAAAAGTCTCGATATTATGCTGATTCGACTTCCATATCTAAATGCTCGATTTACTTTTTAATGCGATTGTCAATGTCCCTAACAGAAGGGAACTATTATTTATATTATATTATTTTTTACGTCATTTCCTACAACTATCCCAACACACGAGAGGTTGCATTGGCGTAGAAGCTTCTGATAAGCGTGGCCATTCTCTGCGGTACTGCTTTACTCCCAAATGGGAGTATGGACAGGGTGACGGCAGTTGAGCCTTGACGTCCCAACTCACGTAGACCAAGGAATTATCCCGTTGGACCTGCCACTACCCTATTCCGAATCAGGGGATCACTAATGCGATATTAATATCACATCCATCCGGCGACCTGGAAAAGCCTGGAGATGCTTGTTGGATTCTTTTCTGAGAGTTCCGGAAAGTCAATAAAGAAATATGAAATATTTGCAAAAGTGGAACCTTGTTCCAGTCCATAAAAGGTTCCCTACCGTCTCTAGGTCGTCCTCATAACCGCAGCTTCTGCAGAAATCGTGATGAGGAGCGTCAACCCTTGATGCATGTTTTTCACCAGGCAGTGTCCAGTAATAGCTCGGGTTACGGTTGCGCATTAAGTTATATCCTATTCCTTGTGCTGCCAGTTCATCTTTGGAACAATTTACGGAAACATTTCTATGTCCTAGGACCCACATGACAGAGACTAGTGACAGTTTTCGCTTATTTAATATGTGATATCATGATGCGAGGGACTTTATAGCCGCCTGGCTGTCAAAGTCGATATAGATGGTCTTGTTATTTGTTAATTTTTTATTGTCGTTAAAACGTCCTGAATTGTCATGACATCCGCCTGGTAGACACTGCAGTGGTCCTGTAGACTAAAAGTTGTTCTTACATTGAATTCCTCAAAGTAGGCGCCTTCGGCATTGGAACCATCTTAAGCTTTTCTCTCAGGTCAGAAATAAAATTGGGAAAAAAATGTTTTGAATATATAAAAGTACTCACTTAGAGGAATATTTTGACATAATTAAAATAAGAAATAAAAGCTTTAAAAATATAATAAGCTATTACTCCCTCGCTTTTCACTTTGTAGAATCATAATGCAGTTGTTTTAAATCCTTCTTATACTTACCATCTCTCGCGGCTGGTCCAGATTCTTTTCACTGACGATGGGACCATGTCGGGCATACTGCTATAGTTAGAGTTCACTAATTTCTACCCCTATTGATATTTCTTTGTTGTGGTACTGCTTGACTAAGTTCATTTTCATACATGGGACCAAAAACTTGGACAGTTATGAAATAAGTTTTCATCTCGAAGAATATTGTCTGTTATAAACATTGTGTCAAGGATTTTGTCTAACAGAGGTGCACTAAGACTTAGAAGCAGTTATGCAACCATTGCTTAAAGCTTAAAAAATATGATAATTTATATTTAATCCTCTAAATTCCTACAAGGAGCTAACTTACTTCTGGCCTTATGATAAGAAAATCATTGGTTCGCTTTGGTTCCAAACGAATAAGAATAAACCAACTCATGGAGCATTGGCAGAGTTGAGGAACATTTGCTTTTTTGGCTGAAAAACAATTTTTCAGGCGATTAAATTTAACTGTCCGTGTGTTTACAAGCCATTCAAAGATGCTACCTTGACTCTTGTTTACATAAAATGTGACGTCAGCAGCTGAAGGATTGATTTTCAGAATTCACCAAATATTCATATTTGGGCTTCGGATTATGTCATATCTACTGGAAAAGGTTAGAAAACTTGTTGTCTTGTCTGCTATTTTTTGTTTTTCAAACAGACTTATAAAACTTAACAACTTTTCGTAAAGAGTATAGAAAAATAAAAGCTGCAGGTAAACGGAAACGAGTAAAATAAAATCATGTGACACTTTGTGGTTAATAATGTTGTATATACTAGAATTGTTTGTGTGTGAGTAACTGTTGTCTGTGTCTGTGTCTGTGTCCATGTCTGTGTCTGTGTGTGCGTCTGTGTTGACTGTTTCGTTGCTGTGTGGCAGCCAAAAAGTGAACCCTAGTAAACAACCCAACTCCGATTTGGGCTGTTATCCAAACCCCTTAGCTGCTTTGGCTTTTGCTCTATTGCTTTTGTTGCTGTTGTTGTTGTTGTTGTTGTTGCTGTTGACGTTGTTGGCGGTGATTTAAATGCAAATTTATTATCATGCTGCAGTAAAAGTAAAAAAAAATACGAAAAAAAAAACCAAAAACACATATAAATAAATTGCAGAAAAAACAAAAGGTAGTAATAATATTTACAAAATGTCTGCTTGCCTTCCCATCCAGAACATTTTTATAGCTACATAATCATTTTTTATTTCACTCAATCTCCCCGCCACGCTTTGTAAAATTATATTTTTTACATTTTTATTAAATCATTTGCATATTCAATAATTAGCATGCAATTTTTGATTTCAAATCTGATTAATTTATTGAACAAACTCCAATTACGGTCTCCAACGACTACTCTGAAGGTTCAGACTCCATTGTTTCAGCTGCTTCCAACTGCAGCAGAAGATGGGCCTTGTAGAGGGTGCGGGAGCGCTGAATAGCCAGACGTCGGAGACGCTCGTGACACTGGAGCAGCCTAAATCCCGACCAGACATAGTGCAACACGAAGGTTATTGTAAGCGTAAGGAAACCTGTCATGGCATAGATCTTCCCAATGTGTCGCCAAGTTAGGCGCTGGGTGTAGATCGACTCACGCACTTTATAGAGCATCCAGGCGAATAGTAATGCAAAGAATGTTACGCAAACATAGATTCTATAATAAAAATTTGATAATACCTTTAACAAAGCCATGACGAACAAAAATGTTGACAGCTTGAGGGGCCTACTTGTACAAAATATTGTAAAAAACAAAAAATGGGATCGGTGCAAAAATGGGAAAGGGAAAATGTCAGAATTTGTTTGCTTATTTGGCTCACACGTTTCTGAATACCAATTTGAATGTATTAAGTATTATAATATAAAGATGTCACGATATGTCCTTAGGGAGATGTTTAAAAAAGAAATACAAGATGGCGCATATCGCATCGCATACAAGTTATCTACTCATGGCCTTGTGGATATAACTTTTTAACTTGCAGTGTGGTTAATGGCTAATTTGGCAGTCGAATCAGAACTTTGGCTGCAACGTGCAAGAACGTACCGGTTTTTTTATTATTATTTTAACGTTTTGCAGTTTCGGCAATCCCGCTAGTTTTTAATAATAATAATTAATTATTATAATTCTTAACAATAAATTTTAATCCATCATGTACAAATAACACTAGTGTACAAATTTAAGGGTCATCGTGTAAACTATCATATAAAAGTGTTTTTTTCTTTAGCACCAATCGAGATCGAGATTTTTTTGAAACCATAACCTTTTGGGCTTTCTTTCCGTTACCAGTAAATTTCTCGTGAACAAAATATTGTATCAATGTGGAAGACAATTAGATCGCAAGGTATTGATGCATGATATGAACAGATTAAGTAAAAATAATAATTATTAAAGTTACCAGCAACGAAATTCGAAAAAAAAAATTTGAAAAGCAGCCGAAATCTACAATTTTATAATAAATAATTTCTTGAGTGACCCTTTGGAGGGCCATGGGGATCTCTATTAAAAACTGTTCAAACAGAGAATATAGTCGAATTCGAACGGCGGTGTCTTTAAGTAACAGAGACATTCTATGGAAAATAGCGTCTTTGAGCTATCGATGCCAGTGCAAGGCAAATGCACGAGTGCTACTGCGGGGAATCGAACCACCGACCTTCGGGTTAGTGGCGAGTACGTTACGCCGCCGACGGCCATCTTATTGGTGATCTCCAATCCAGCCTGATAAGCTGGATATGTCTTAGATGAAACACGGCGTTGTACCCATAAGAGGGTGTTAAGATGGCCAAAATTTGTGCCGGGTGATTTGGTGGATTTTGGTGATTCAATTCGGCATATCGAAATATCTTTCGAGAATACCAGTTGATCGAACAACGTTAATTTTTAATTTTTTAAGTGTACCTAGAATAATATACAGTTGACTTTAGAGTTGCAACAAAAAATTTTAAAAGAAAAGAGGTACAATAAATAGCTATAAACTAATCACTGACTCGAGAGCGATGCGTGATCTTTTTTATGATACGAAGTGGCCAGAGACTAGAAGTTATAGTACAATGTTGATAAAGGAAGTGAAAATAACAATTATATATTACTTTAGGAAAAGCCAAAAGAGAACAGTTGCCAAATCGGAGAAAAGTCTGAGCTGGATAAGGATGCTCGAAGACTAGAGTAAAGAACATCATTAACTGTTTGGTCGGCATTTCGCCCTACTCTCATTATACTCTCTGTGCGGAAGAAGTACTCTTGAGTTTATGAAGAAGTGTGTTACATCCCAAACGAGCTTAAGGTTAGCTATTGAACCAGGAGGGACCTTGTTCCACAAGCTCTATTTAATTAGAACAAAAAGGAGAAGTACCAAAATTTTGGTTCATTTATGTCTAAAACGTCATGGTATTTATCAGGAAAAGTCGCGTAATTTTAGTTAATATTTGCAAAAAATAACTGGTTCGTTTTGTTCGTGAACCTTTAGTTCAATTGCCGGTTCCTTTAATCCGTGACATTTTACTACATTTTGCCTAAAATATACTAGTTCCATTAATTCGTTTAACATTAGCTCATTTTCCCCAAAAATTAGTGGTTTCTTCAATTCGTGCAATTTCAGTTCATTTTGACTGGTTTCCTTTAAGTGACAAGCTACTGCTCTATTAGTTAACCAACAATTGGCGCATTTCGTTACAAATAGGTAATAACAACTGACCATTGGCTTCTTAATATCGAATCTGAATCCATTAAGGCAATCTATAATCATAAGCAAAAGTCGCTTGCACTGATGAACTGTTCATTACTTTACACTGTTTTCACTTAAGCAACTACTCGCTTCTTTAGATTATTTTTTTTTTACGAACTAATATTTCCTTCACTTTTTCACTAGGAACTTCTTTTTTCCCCTTTAGTTTATTTTCCCTTAAGAACTACTCGTTTTATTTTTGTTCCCTTTTTTATCTAACGAAACATTCATTTGTTTAGTTTCTTCTCATTTTGGAGACTAGCATTACTATATTAGGTGGCTTTGGACAGCCCCGTCGCTACTCTAGTAAAACGACCTTTAAACATCAAAACAAAAAAAAAAGATACACATGGCACAAAATTTATTTGCCTCAAAGAGTTAATTTAGTTACGGCGAAGAATCCTTAGAATTTGACAACTTTCGCATCGACTTGAATAGATCATGAGCAGCGCCATAGACCAGTTCCTTGCCCGGCGCACAGTTCACCCTATCACATTATTTAATAATGCCCTTTTCATTGAGAAACCAACTAAATTCACCCTCATAGAAAAACTCCTCGATAATGTCGGCATATTTAAATTCTTTGGTAACCTTCATTATATCAGCGCATAGCAAAAATAGCAGACGGTTGTGATACTTTTGGCTAAGGCTGCCCTGCCATCCTCGCGAAGTAGGTTGTAAATGGATGCAGTATGGTAAGACTCATATTGCTAGGATTCACAAATCACAAAGAAATATTGTTGATGTTAACACTGTGAAGATCTGAGATATTTGAAAATATTTTTAATTACATTTGCGAATATAATTTATTTCACTAAAGGAGCTTTTATAGGTCCTGAACCCTTTTGTTGTATTTTCATACACTCCATTAAGATATTTAGAAGACACTCAAACTGGATTGTAACACCTGTAGGTCCTGTGAAATGAGAGGGGAATCCTCCTAACACATAGACAATTTTTTTTTATACTGATTTAGCCATTTTATAGTTGAATTATTTGCTATTAAAAACGGCTAACAAATTATAAAGGTAATACTGACAAAACGTGAAGAGATATTTTTAATCTCTAGTTGAGAATTACATTTGACAGTATTTATTATTGGGTTAAAGCTAATCTATTTCTAGAAATGTGCCGATCTTCGTTTTTTGGAGCTTGGGATTTCATCAAAGTAGTCAAGAGCCTGGCCGTTATTGAAAGGAATTCTGATGATTGCCATTACCTTACTTTATATCTCTCTATGTCTATCTATCCATTTGTTTTTTTTTTCTTGAAGCTATGTAGTTTGTTTGCTTTGCACCTAGTTCAATATATTTCTTCATCGACACACAAACGCACACATCCTGCCCAGTTTTTTAGCCTTGGCCTGGGTCCTGCCACATCTTGCCTTCTATCATTCTGCATTCTTGAACGTATTTCTTTTGCTTTTAGTTTCTTATCTTTGTGCAAAATTGTTGTTTAAGTTTGCCATTTTTCAACAACTCATCAATCTGTTCGATGCTACGATGCTTCGATGCTTTAGTTCCTATCCTAAGCTAACTTATGCGAGGCACGCACTCACCGCAAATGCAGCAGAGACAGAAACGCCAGTCGCCGCGTTCTGGCATCAGTCTTCGTCCTGGACCTGCCCGTCTACATATGTATGTATATGACGCTGCTTCTGAGTCTGCACATAGCTCAACATTATTTCCTTGATTTTTTTTTACATACTCTATCATACAATTGATAAGAGGTATATTAAGTTGGAGCCAAAAAAACACCTTAAAGGAAACTATAAAGATAAAAATGTAAAGATACACATAGATTAGGAAAATCTGTCTCTCTCAATGTCTGCATCCTAGTATCCTCATTGGGAGCTAAAAATGTATTCTAATAAAAACCATTGATACCATCCGTCCACTAACCAAATTAGCATGTCTTCAGGGTATACTGTAGTCGAATAAACCCAGCCTATTTGATTTCTATGCATACAAATTTTTTTTTATTACAAGCCTTAGTCTTAGAGCGTTCCTGGGTCTTGGCAAATATGGCAACGTTTTACTGATTTCCTTGCTGCTTGCCACTAAGGTTCGAGAGATTTCACTCACTCATATGTTTGTGTCGCCAACGAGGCAAACTTTTTTATTATAAATGTATGTAAGTATGTTACTCCGCCGTATGTAGTATGTCTGCTTTCTTTTTCATCTTTTATTATTCATCTATCATCGTTGTTATGCTCGTAGTTTAATAGAAAGTTTAAAAGTCATCACAGGCAGCTCGAATGACTTGCGCGAATACTGAGCCATATGCTTGCCACTGCCACAAATATGTCTGCTACTTGCCCCTCCTGACTCCGAGCGGAGTTAGCAAAGTCAGCTCGTTAGAGAAAACATATGCTCATCAGGCAATCATTAGCTTGCCAAAAACATTTACAGCACGTTAAGACTGACTGACTATCTGGCTAAATGCCACATGGCATACCCAGGTCCTCTTTGATCCTCTGCTGCAGTGTCACAGTGGTTCAAATTATAGATAATAAACTAAAATTATTGGCAGTTTATTATGAGTTATAGAAAGATAGACAGATTAAATTTGATCGATAGATTGATAGATTGATAGATTGATAGATTGATAGATTGATAGATTGATAGATTGATAGATTGATAGATTGATAGATTGATAGATTGATAGATTGATAGATTGATAGATTGATAGATTGATAGATTGATAGATTGATAGATTGATAGATTGATAGATTGATAGATTGATAGATTGATAGATTGATAGATTGATAGATTGATAGATTGATAGATTGATAGATTGATAGATTGATAGATTGATAGATTGATAGATTGATAGATTGATAGATTGATAGATTGATAGATTGATAGATTGATAGATTGATAGATTGATAGATTGATAGATTGATAGATTGATAGATTGATAGATTGATAGATTGATAGATTGATAGATTGATAGATTGATAGATTGATAGATTGATAGATTGATAGATTGATAGATTGATAGATTGATAGATTGATAGATTGATAGATTGATAGATTGATAGATTGATAGATTGATAGATTGATAGATTGATAGATTGATAGATTGATAGATTGATAGATTGATAGATTGATAGATTGATAGATTGATAGATTGATAGATTGATAGATTGATAGATTGATAGATTGATAGATTGATAGATTGATAGATTGATAGATTGATAGATTGATAGATTGATAGATTGATAGATTGATAGATTGATAGATTGATAGATTGATAGATTGATAGATTGATAGATTGATAGATTGATAGATTGATAGATTGATAGATTGATAGATTGATAGATTGATAGATTGATAGATTGATAGATTGATAGATTGATAGATTGATAGATTGATAGATTGATAGATTGATAGATTGATAGATTGATAGATTGATAGATTGATAGATTGATAGATTGATAGATTGATAGATTGATAGATTGATAGATTGATAGATTGATAGATTGATAGATTGATAGATTGATAGATTGATAGATTGATAGATTGATAGATTGATAGATTGATAGATTGATAGATTGATAGATTGATAGATTGATAGATTGATAGATTGATAGATTGATAGATTGATAGATTGATAGATTGATAGATTGATAGATTGATAGATTGATAGATTGATAGATTGATAGATTGATAGATTGATAGATTGATAGATTGATAGATTGATAGATTGATAGATTGATAGATTGATAGATTGATAGATTGATAGATTGATAGATTGATAGATTGATAGATTGATAGATTGATAGATTGATCGTTCATTAATTAATCGTTGAACTCCTTCTTACCATTTGTGCATATGACAAAAAAAAATGAAGTTACATGCAGTAGCTTACCTCATAGGAACTAGCCAATTTATAAGGAAATTTTAGAGCTCTTTCCATTTTGCTGATATAGAAACGGTTTCATAATAATAATTTGTTTAAAAGCTTACATCTGCTTAACTTTAAGATGGGATTGGATTGGAAACTTTCGTAGTTTGTAATAATCAGATCTTTTTCGTTCCGCTAATTGTGCAATTTAGCAGAACAATCTTTAAAATCTCGCAAACCCGTCTGATTTAATTGAAAAAAAAAAATTCTTTCGCAATTGCAACAAAAACACTTTTTGTAAGAATCAGATTTTCTATATTAGAATAATAAAATCAGTATTTGGACCACTGTTGGCTATACTACTGCTCAGCTTTATATTGTGGCAAGTTTTTGATAAACAATTAAAGTTATGCAACTTTTGGCGTTGCCATCCTTTTCATTAGCATTTTTCCTTTTTGGTGCTTGCCGTTAGTGTTAATTAACTTGGCGCAAAATCAAAACCCAGAGTCAAGTGCCAAGCAGTGCCTCAAAGTATGCAACATCGGGCCAAAACTCACGCCCCTAATTCAATCTGACTGCCTTCTGCGAATGACCATGAGTCCTTAAAAGCCGAGGCCGAGACAACAACCCAAACAACCGCAAAGTGTTTCTAATAAATTGTACAACAAGTGTTTAAATTTATCGTCGCTGCGATTTGCGATGCCATGGAGCAGTCTTTTTACAAATGTACAGTCCAGCCTTGACAGAGCGATCAAATCCGTTCTTTTTTTTAAAGCATTTGACTGCAAGAGATTCAAAAAAAAAAATTCAGAACCCGCTGCAATGCCCCGACCCCATCTTTACCCTTTGATAAATAAAAATTTAAATTATGCCTGTTTGAGTTATTTTCAATGTTATTTTGATAAAGTTAATGAAATCAATGTGGATTTAAATGTGTCTTTATTAAGGTTTCCCGCCAGAGAATTCGAAAGCTGTTTCGAACTCGTTATATTTATTATGCTCCCATGTGGCTAAGTACCTAACTTATGAAAGTCGAAAAGCCATGATTGAATGATTGAAACGTTAAATTTGTTTTTTTTTTCGATTTTGACGTTACATTATATAGCTTCCATAGAGGAATAGAATAAACCCTTAAAATAAGATAGAAGTTTCAAAAGGTGTTTAGCGCAAGCAAGTTTATCTAGTGATATGAAAAACGGCAGCTTATGATATCCTATAACCTCAAAAGCCAATTCGACCAAAAAGTTTTTTAGATCATAAAAAACAAAAGCTTACAAATTTTAAAAAATTTTCGTATGCTTATCCTGTTTAACTCATCGTAGTAAAATGGTATGCTCAAAACTGAAAATGCTGTCAAAATTTTTCGGACAAAAAATGTGGATAGGCATTTTTTTATAAAGTGAAAAAAGTTATTTTTTTTAAATCAAAAGGTTTACATTATTAATTCGTTTGTTTATAAAGATATCGTTTCCAAATTTGTCATTCGAAGGTTTTTGGGAGTTTTCAAGCTCTGTACCAAATTTGATCATAATCGGATATTATAAAATCCATGGGATCCATCCATTAGTATATGTGATGGCAAAGTGTATGTCAAAGTCTATTTTCAATATAGCAGGCTAAAACTGGTGACTAGCGCTCTTAATGTTTTTGGCCTGCAATATCTTATGACCTTTGTTTTCATTTAAGTGTAGCCTCTAATTGAAAGTGTTAACTAGTCCCTCTATTTTGTATTTAAATAAAACTTTCTTTACTCAAACGACTCACACATCGAGTTTCTACTGTCTGCGTTTTTTATGTGTGTGTGCTCATGTATGTGTTTATGTGTGTGTGTATGGGCCCTACCAATATATTTTACATGCGCTGGCGGGTTTGAGGAGTATGCTATGCTGGCTAACTAAACGATGTTGGCCAACAGCGCAAACAGCCCAAAACCACGAAGAGCAATTATGATATCGGGCATGATTTTGTGGGCAATTGGCTTTAATGGTTCCCGGCCAGGCCAAGCCGAACCCGCTAACCAATACTGTCGCCAGCAGCCACATCTATAGAAGTCGCTCTGTTGCCTTCTTTTCGTATTTGTGTGTGTGCGTGTGTGTGTTTGTGCTTCAATGTGTGAGTGTGAAATTTATTTAAATGCTGCCAAAAGGCAGCCATCGCAGAAATCGCCTACTCCTCGACAGTCAATTGAAGCAGCTGGCCCTAGCTCTATCTCCATGTTGTGCTATCCCTTTGTCTGTCCCTGTAGCTGTATTTATAGGCTTCTAATAAATACGCTGGGTAGCTGCCAGCATGTTCTATGCATAAGCACACACTCCACTCTCTACATGTCCGATCCCCGTCAAAAAGCAGCAGCAGTCGCCCCAGCAATCAAGCTCCATAGTGCCAAGTTGTTGCTGTACCAGAGTGTGGAGCATAATCATAGAATCCTGTTTTTTATTTTTTCCTGGGGTTTTTGTGGCTTGCAATTTGTTTTTATATTGCTTATATGATAATCGTTTGCATTAAAAACCGTTGCCTCTCCCTGCCCGCTTCATTTAGTCTGTTGCCAAAAAATGTTCCATGTTGTTTGTATTTATTTATTATTCAAAGTGTTATCGGCGACAGCCGGCAGCATAGCTCAACTCGACATGGCGGAGCACAAGGGTCTATGGCATTGCATGCAGGGCATGGCAGCTAAAAACCCAAAGGATTAGTTATGATAAATGTGTTTCAGAAGCGTGACAAAGTCGGGGTACAGAGATACAGATGCAGAGCGACGAAGCGAGAGAGAGTGTGTATGAAAGTGGGTCGGGTCTAGGCATAGACATTGTGGACTATACCATTTTAATGTACAGATAATGAGTTCCTTTGTTGGCAATATGTCAAATCGCTAGGCCAATATTTCAGCTAACAGACCCAAAGGAATGTGCTTCAGCTGTGCGCTTCGGATTGGCATTAAGTCTCTGAGTGGGTCCATCTGTGCAACGAATCGTGTTAATTGAGCTACCAAAAAAAACTATGTATATCAAAACACATAAAAATAATCTTACATATATGCCGCAAATATAGTTACATTGATAATGTGCGATGAAAAACGGCCTAAATATAAAACCAAAATAAAAGTAATGCAAAACATTTAAATGGTCATTGCCGGTGCCAAGTTTTATATTTATACGATGAAGATTGGAGTAGAAATTTTTTGGTCGGAATATTGGTATATACGAGGTATGTATAAGACTAAATACCAAACCTGGCAGCGGGACAAGCCGATCAAAACAACAGAAAATTTGATACACTCAAGGCGGTGTCCGGCGAAGTGATACCTTGTACCCTTTTTATCCTTTTGTATATATGTTAGTGCGCATATTCCTTCTAAGAACTTTCCAATTGGATATTTCCAATATGATATTTATAAGTTCCATAAATTTTGATAGTTATGCCGTAGAAATTATTTAAAGTATACGGGCTAAGTTTTAAGTGCTTAACATCATATCTAGAGGTCGCTGCCCTTACTTGAAGCAATAGCTTCTCCGCATCTGTTGTCTTGACGTCACTTTTATTTTCTGCGTCTGTAAAAAAAGGAAGGATTCAGAAGGAATCAACGATGATGTCCATTTTTATTAATCTAGCGTGACAGTACTCTGTACTGCTTTTATAGCGTTTTCTTGTCGCTTAAATTCTAATTGTTAGCTAATATCTCTCTCATGCTCTGCATTTCTAATCTCTATCTGAGAATCTCTTCTCTGACCACTGGAATATCCAAAAATAGCTAACTTTTGTTAGTGTGTGGTTTTTAGTTTCCAAAGGACCTTATTTTCAAATGAGGTGAGATAAGATTTAAGTCACTTAACGGTTAATAATTGCTAAGATAATTTTTGCTTAAGCCCATTTGAGTGATATTATTTTCAAAATAATGTAATCCTGAAAAAGAAAATCGGGCGCGGACGACATTGGGTTACCCTGACCCACCACATTGCAATCAAAGCCGATATATTGCTTACGAACTGTAAAAGATATTTCTTTGCCAAGTTTTGTTAAAATATTTTCATAAGCTATCAAAAAACAGTCGAATTTTCAACCAAAGACTTATTTTTGACCGATTGGTTCTATGGCGGCTTTATGATATAGTCAACCAAGTACCAAATTGGGATACGATATTTTTAAAAACAAACAACAAAAAAGTCGATTTCTGCAGCAAACACGGTTTTTCGACCGATCGGTCCTATAAGGGCAACATGATATAGTCAACCGATTTTGATCAAATTTGTTACAACACAGGGAATCTCTACAAAACTTGTGTATGCCAACAACAAAACCACTTTTGGCTGGAACACTCCTATTGAAACTATTAAATAAAGCCGCGATATAAAAAAATAAAATATACTTACATTATAATTAGGGAACTAATATAAAAGTTTGGTTGCTCCAGCTATTATCGTCTCTGAGATCTAGGCGTTCGTACAGACGGTTAGACGGAGATGTGTATGTCAACTTCTCTATACACCCAAATCATATTTTAGGTTACTTTGAGGCGATTCCGATAACGCATATATACATACATGTAGGATTGATATTTATGTAGGATTGATATTTATTTGTTTATTAATTAATGAGTATAATGAACAATGAGAGTAACAACTTTAAACGACTTTAAAACGACTTTACAACTTTTCTTGACTACCGCTTTTCGACTCTACTCCGTTCTGCTCACGCTGCTGTTGTACGCCCTGCCAACTCCCGCTGTTGATCGCGCTGCCAACTCCCGCTATTGATCTTTACATACATATACTACATTTTCGCCTAGAACAAACAAATATACCAATTGCACAGGGTATACAAATGTCGGCCTGATCATGCAAAAATTCACTTTATTAAATTTAAAGTTCAGAAATCTTTCTATTTATTCTATAACCAAATTATTTATTGCTAATCAAATCTTTAGAAGAACTTTCGAATCCCTTTTGAATATAAATAATTGAGTATGTTCATTTTCTTTTCCAAACTGAAAATTGAAGTTATTTAATTAAAAGGAACAAATAATCAATTATTGTTTTAATTCGCATTGTCGTTGCCACAATGCATCAATGACTCTGTTATCGGGTTTTCTGTTTAATTAAATTCCAGACAGGAACAAATAATACCTTGTCGGCGTAGCTTTCGTATTTTGATATGTATATGATAGTACTCTGTAGTATGTATATAGTATATGTACTTACAATGTTATAATTTGAATACAATCGCGTGACGCGTCCACTTGACTAATAAATATTTCACTTAATTCACGATTTTAACGCCTACAATTCATTGTTGCCATTTGCACGTTGCCTTTTACTTATACCCTACTCCGATGGGGTACATAGGTTATTGTAGAAATTATTTAAAAGGTGCGAGCGGGCCATGCAAGGACATATAAACTAAAAAGAAAAAATTCACAAACAAAATTTAAAAAATTAAGCTTATTAAGGTATGTTTTTAGTATATAACCAACATACAACAATGATAGATTTCCATGCATACAAACATTTTCTCTTAATTTAACATTTATAATAGAAAACATGATTTTAGTTTAAAATACATTAAATATTCATTATTATATTATTTATTTAATCGAATGTTTGCTGCTCCCAATTTCACCAAGCCGAATTTGATCAAAAATCAAAAAAAAAATGGCGGACGTAAAGTCGGGCGCGGACGACTTTAGGATACCCTGTACCACTAGCTTGTAATAAAGTCCGATTTCTTCACAAAAAACCAAAAACAGAAGAATTTTTAAGCAAAAATTTATTTTTTGACCGATCGTTCCTATGGGAGCTATATGATATAGTTAACCGATTTCAATAAAATTTGACACAGTGCTTAAATACCTTAAAAAAGATATGAATGCCAAATTTATTTCAAATATCTTTAAAAACAAACAAAACACATCGAATTTTGTATAAAAAACGTGTTTTTGGACCGATTGGTCCTATGGGAGCTATATGATCTAGTCAAACGATTTGGATTAAATTTAGTACAGTGCTTAGGAAGTATAAAATACTCACGAATGTCAAATTTGGTCCCAATATCTTAACAAACAAACGAAACACAACAAATTTTGTTAAAAAATCGATTTTTTGGAAGATCGGACCTATGGGAGCTATATGATATAGTCAACCGATTTTGTTCAAATTTGGCACATTGCTTAAGTGGTCTAAAAATTTCTAAACGCCAAACCTGGTTACGATATCTTTATTAAAAAACGAAATATAGCGAATTTTTCTTTAAAAAAGTTATTTTGTCCGATCGGTCCTATGGGAGCTATATGATATAGTCAACCGATTTCGATCAAATTTGGTACAGTGATTGGGAACTATAAAAAACTTTTGAATACCAAATTTTGTTACGATATCTTCATAAACAAACGAATTATTCATCTAAAGCGCTTTTTTTTTGTCGAGGTCGTCTCAAACACCCCCATGGGAGCTATATAATTTATCCCCGATATCAAAAAAATAAAATAAACTTGCCTCCTTCGGAATAATATGGGATCTAATGTGAAAGTTTGGTAACTCTAGCTCTTACCATCTCTGAGATCTAGGCGTTCACACCGACAGACGGACAGACGGACATGGGTATATCGACTTCTCTATTCACCCTGATCATATTTTAGGTAACTTTGGGGTGTCTCCGACGTCTCCTTCTATAAGTTACATACATTTTCGGCTTGCACAAACTTAATATACCCTTGGTACCATACGGTACAGAGTATAAAAATTATCGAAAAAAAGGGAAATATAAAAAAAAAATTGTTTTCCGGAGCACGCAAAAAGATTACGAATAAAATTTTCGGTTTGTTTTTTCGTTTTCCGGAGTACTAATGGGAATGTACCGAGGCGTGTCGCATTATATTTTACTGTGTTTTTCTGAATAATAGTGCAAAATAAATATTTATTAAGCTATCATAAATTTAATATTGCTGCTACTTATGTGACTTAGAACTTCCATATATTTATTTTTAAAAAGCTGTTTATAAATTAAATTTTTTATTTATTTTTTATATAAAATAAATTATTTTTTTTAAAGATATTGAGTTAGTAACCCAAGACTGCCATGGCCTTCTTCTTCAATGGAGTTACAACTCGGGGTGGGTCTTAGCTTTCAACACGATTGTCCTCTGTTGGTCACTATCAAGTGCCTGTCTTCTTCTGTTGATCACTTCCAGTCTTTGAATATCTTCTCTTATGCTATCTATTAGACGCTGTATTGACCGCCCTCTATGTCTCGAGGCAATAGGCGCATAGTCCACTATGATTCACTGAGTGTGGGTTTGTTTAGAATTTCTTCTTTAATTCTTCCTAAATTCTGCATTGGTTCTTATTTGGTGTACATAAGGATTTTCCAAAGAATTTCCGTGAATCTTTCTTAAAAAAATGCGCAGAGAGTCTCCATCTGATACGCTCATTGCTCAAAGTTGATCTAATTCTAATGTCCGTTTTATACAAGCTTAATTAGCATTTTCTATGTTAGTTAAAAGTTTAGATTTTATAGTTCCGCATATGTTGTAAACATCGCATTCGAAATTTCTTTAGCCTGAAAGTTTGATTCATCACCTTCTTTTTTCCTTCTTCTGTATATTTTTAAAGAGTTTATTTTTAAAGAGTTTGCTGTATATTTTTAAAGAGTTACTGTAAGTAACTCATATTTCTTCTAAGTAGAGCTAGCTCATAGTGCACGCAAAGATTGAATATTTTTGTCGATAGGCTATCTCCAATCAAAGATTCTATCACGCTGAGAAGGTAAAACCATGAACTCTATGAAACAGCCATAAGATTTGTTAATGCAGAGACAATAAGATGGCTGGGTCATGTGTCATGTGACAAGAATAGCTCGAAAGGTCTTTGTATTGAAACCACTTGGAGGCAGAAGAAGAAGGCTCTTAAGGAAATTATGGTTGAAAGATGTCAAAGCCGATCTCATACAAATAAGAATCCGACACCGGAGTGATGTCGTGGGAGATAGTGACAATTGAAGAGGGACTGATACGCAAGCTATGGTCCACCAAGACTGTAAAGCTAAGAAGACGAAGGCTAACTTCTTGTTTGACTCCGCTGTTAATATCAAATTCTTCTGTGTACTGCTACTAACTTTGGCGGTTGTACCAGTCCAAGTTACCATTGATAGTCGTATTAATTTGTTGGTCAATTCTTGACACAATCAGGGCTTTTGGTATGATTTTTTCGTGTAAACTAGTGTAATAGATTTATGGATACATGCCATATTGCTCAGTAAAAGGTTGCTTTTCGAACAGAGCTCGTCCATTTCGATTTTTTAGTGTTGAAATTGCCTTCCTTGAAGGGTGAGTTGATCCTAGCTAAAGTAAATATACCCCAAATGTTGGTATGTTCTATTCCTTTAGGTTCTGCTCGATGTTATCGAAACATTCCTGCTCTAAATCAGTGTTCCCTATTCATGTTTAGACATAGGATCACGTCCAAACGATTCTCGAAAAATCTATTATTATGTGCAAAATGAAGACCAGAGCTGACATGAATCATGCATGAGTGAACCAAATCGAAACAACTTAATATTTTTTTATTTTTTTGTTTTAAAGTGACAGCAGGGTATACCATAGTCAGGTATTGCCCAGACTGATGCAAATATTTGGTTACTTTGTTGTTGTGGTTGTTGTTGTTGTAACCTTTTGCTGTTGAATTGTTACAAAACGTTTTGCGCCATTTTTCTTTTGCCATACTCTCACATTGTCAGCGCATTGTGTTAAGTGCCGAAAGGTGGAAATGCCATAAGAGCGTGCATGAAGGCGTGTATGTATACGAGAGGGAGTGTGTGTGTGTGTGTGCGTGCGTGTGTGTGTGTGATGGCATAATGGCTGCCAACTGCCTAGTGCCTTTGGCGTTGTGTGGCTCAAAATGAGTTGACACTTTGGCAACATGGCCGTGTGTAATTTTGAAATATTAATCATATGGCATGTGCCAGGCGAGTACTATAGAGTATGCTCACGTGTAGGACGACTGTATGAGCTGTATGAGTGGAGCTGTTTGCTTGGAATGCCGTGACATTGTTGCTATGAATGCATATTATGTTACACATGCAAACAGAGAAGCTTACACACACTCGTGCACACGCACATATGTACATACATACAGACAGACGCATTCACAGGCTGCATAATCAAATAGTGTAAAACGTTGACGCTCATTTCTATCGACAGAGAGTAAAATGGCATAAAGCAATTAGTGTGTTGCATTTTATGGCCTTTAATGTGGTAATGGCTTTGGGTAATTAACAATTATGTACACGAGCGACACATCGCTTGCATAACTATCTCCCATCTCCCATCAGCCCACAGGCAGCCCCTCGCTTTACTATATATTTTACCCTGAAAATACTTTTTAAGTTTATTGCTAAGTTTGCATAATTTTAATGCGGCTTTTGATGACTGACTGGCAAAAAGCCCCTAACAACCAACCACTTAGCCTGCATTCATAATGGCCAATTTAAGTGGCTTACTTATTGTTAACAATTTTACATTATTACTAACAATTCTTCTTTGGGGTTCACTTTTAAAGAACGCAGTGCATTAAGTGTGCACGGTATTAAAGCAGCCTAATGATGCATTTTAATAATCGCATCTTCATAATGCATTTTTTATTTTTCATCATTAAGTATTTGTATAATTTTAAATATATTATTACACATGTAGAGCATAATTATATTGCTAAGTAAACTAATTAGAGCTCTTAATAAATTTAAGAATTTATCCCATGGAGATTATAAAGTCATTTATATTTTTATGCCTATTCTTTTTTTTTAATAAATAAAATCATGAATAACTTTCGGGTTAGAGTTCTTTTTGTGATGTTATGCTGTTAGCGGTTATTAAAAAGGCACAATCATAATTCTAAAGAATTTTCTTATAATATAAAATAATAAAAAACTTACCAGTAGGTAAGAACATTTTCTGTATTTACTCAGATCTCTTTGAGATCATGCATGAAGTCAGTAAACAACTGTCGCTCACCTCTGGAGGAGAGGGTAGAACTTTTTTCAGTCTAACTTCTCTGGGTCGCGGGGACAGGGATATTGAGGCTAATTGCATTTTGGATGAGCTAGCATGACAAGGAACTATCAGGATTCTCCTTCAGGACAAGGAGCGTCAGGGTATACCTATGGCTACAAATAAAGTGAGGAAAAAAAAACACACCTCAAATCTTAATCTTTCAAGGTTTTTTTAGGCTACCGGATGATTGTGACTTTGAATGATAAAAGGTCTACAACTGCAGTATCACAACGGGCCTACTCTTTGACCTGACTCAGTTGGGCCGTTTGGTCCTGACTGCCGCCCTAACCTAACCTTTCCAAGCTTAGCCTAAAGGTTGACCAAATATAGTCTCCAAATTCCCTAGAGCTTATTTAGTTAGCAATTTCTGAAAGCTCTACAGCCGTTCTTATTTTTAAATAGTAGGGTAGGAGCAACATCCTTGCTGTCGCGCAATTATTTTATCACTAGTTAAACTATATTGTTCCCAGTTAATTTGAAAACTTACTATACATTTAAGCGGCAAGCTTAATGTTCCATTTACAGCCTTCATAAATACCAAAAATGTCATGCAACCGGCGAAAAAACTTGGTTGGATTGCGACATAACTGAAAGCGCGACCAGCCTAATGAGTTTTAACCTAACTCAGGCGCATTTAAGCCAGACATTTACAGTGTTGGATAGCGGCGGTGTTGTGGTCGCACTCTGGGGTTGTTCAATCTGAAAGTCTATTAACAACGCAGGACACTGTTAATTTTGCTGATGCAATTTTGTTTCAATTTATTGTACACCCACAAACAACAAACGGCAGTGCAACAAAAACAACGTACTGAAAAAATCGAAACCAAGTCTCGCCGAAATTGAAAAGCCAAAGTACACAACAGCAATGGCAGCAACAAAAACGTGATACATGTGTGGCTATGTCCGACAATGGGATACACTATATTACTGTATTCTCAAAAATGAGAATATTTGCAGCACAAGCTCAAGCTGTACATTGATGAGATAACTACCTTAAATTGAATGTAGATGACTTTGGGATACGCTTTACCATCATAATGTAATTAAATTCTTTACAATGCTTTTTAAGTTCGCCAAACATATTTGAATATGCTATCAAAAATTTGTTCTTTTCCATGTTTTGGCACACACTAGTCATGTCTATTCTTGATTTAAGGCTTATTTTATCAGATGAATTGAATTTTTGATAGTTGACTTAATCTCTCTTCAAGATTTACGTGATCATACAGACAGCATTGCCCAAGTCAGTGAAGTGCACAAATCTTTAATACCCTATAAACGTTTGGGTAAAGGGTAGACAAACAACAACAACAGCTGTTACAAAAGGGACAACGATTGGGCGCTAAAATCAATATAAATATTGTACACATGGCCGAACTCGGGGAAACAACAAAAACAACAACTACAACTACACAACACACACAAACACACACACGGATATTCACATAGATACAGCAGCAGAACAATTTATGTGCATTTTGTATGCAGGCGGCTAAATAGACAAAGCTGCAGCTGCAAAACGGCATAAAGTAGCGTTTCGTCGTCGGCTTTAGGGCCAGGGCCAGGGACTGGGCCAGTATCCAGGGTTATCCATGGGTTATGCATATGCGTATGGCGCAGATACTGGCAGGGGCATAACACAATGGCTGCGCCAAGGACGCCATCAAACGGCTCTTTCGCCTTAGCCCCTGCTACGATAAAACTTGAAAATGATGTTCACTACACAATTTGTTGTCTGAGTTTGTCGATTTGTTGCTGTTTCTATTGCTGTTGCCGTTGGTGTGGCTCCTGCAACGAGGCACGCAGATTTTCAGTGTACTAATTTGTTGCGCAGCATGCAATTCGCAGACATGGTTAAGAGCTGCTCCAGCATTGAGTCAATATATTGTGTACAGCAAGCCAGCCAAAATCCACCCACCAACGCACCTACGGGTTAATGTTATAATGCACGCATCGACAGTTGTAGGCACGGCAGCGTGCTATTTATGAAGTTGGTCAATAGAAGCGCCTAAAATGCAATAACCTGTTCGTTACCAATGGACGAAATTGTTAAACATTCACAGCATACTTTTGGGCTCGGCCATTGTGCGTACTGCAACATACTACCATATACCATGCATATGCATTTAACATTCGCTGATTTGTAATCTCCGAGGCATGACCAGTGACAAACCTAATTACAGCTTCAGACACGCCCGCACTAAAAACACTAATGCACGGACAGATAGGTAAACGAGGGTTACTCTTTAAATACTATAATATTACATTACCTTTGACTATATATTTGTGCACTTTACTCTCTCATTCCTTTGCTCCTTTGGTTAGAAAAATCGTCTAAGCAGCGCAAATATGGCAATAAACTTCAATCAACAATTCTACTTTATGACATTGTACGATATTGATTTATCTGAGAGCTTGCTGGTTTGCTTAAAGCGGGCTCATTCAAAGGTGTTGAATATTCGAATTTCAATAGACGACATTTCACAGCGATTTTTTCAATTTCATAGTGCTGATCCCAATAGTTTATTTGAGTCACGAAAACAAGTGCATCTAAACATTCCCTATCCAAACTTAGAGAGAGAGAGAGAGACTTAGAAGTTTTCATTTGAAAATTGTCACTTTAAGACTTCTCACTTGGATCAGTCATTTAGATCTGTCGATATCATCAGATTTTTTATTATATTAATTTTATAGCGAAGAGTTAATTTATAAAATCCACAAATGCACGATATATCGTATAGACGTACCATTTTGTGAAGAGTTTTTTGTAAATTATAACTTTTTAGTTAAAAATAATAGTTTTTTTGGTGAAAATAATAGTTAAAGATGGCAGTCTTTAAAGTCGGGTACGCACCTGTACCACCACATTGTAAAACGATTCCTCTTCTTCTTCTTATGTGGCCATAACAACCCGATTACCGGGTTACGGACTGCCTTAAAACTTCTCTCCAGGCGCCTCTGCATTACGCACGCCTTCTCCAGTTGGTCACACCGAGCGAAGATAGGGCCCCTTCCACTTGGTCTTTCCAACGCAAACACGGTCGTCCTCTCCGCCGACGGCCGCTGACTACGCACCGAACACACGTCTAGCTGGAGCATCCTCGTCCACCCTAACGACATGTCCGAGCCAGCAAAGCCGCTGGATGTTGATACGCTGAGCAACGTCCATGTCGTTGAAGAGCTCATACAGCTCCTGGTTGGTGCGGATGCGGTAGTCATCGCCAACTCGAATAGGACCAAAGATCTTGCGCAGAACTTTCCTCTCGAAAACTCCAAAGGCAGCTGCATCAGTTAGCGACATGGTCCAGGCTTCCGCGCCGTAAAGAAGCACTGGAAGGATGAGTGCCTTGTAGAGTGATAGTTTTGTCGCGCGAGAGTGGTCTCTACTACTCAATTGCCTATTGAGACGGAAATAGCATCTGTTGGCAAGAGTGATTCTGCGCTTGATCTCCAGGCTGACATCGTTGTCGGTGGTAACGGCGGTGCCAAGGTAGATGAATTCCTTGACAACATCGAAAGTATAGCTGTCGGCCGTAATCTGGGACCCAAGCCGCCGCACGTCCCTACTTGTCGACAGCATATACTTTGTTTTGCCCTCATTTACCGCCAGACCCATTTTCGCAGACTCCCGCTCAATAGCACTGAAGGCCGCGGTGACATCTCGCTTGCTACGCCCAATGATGTCGATGTCGTCGGCGTACGCAAGGAGCTGGACACTCTTGTAGAAGATAGTGCCAGTGCGATGTACGCAGGCCTTCCGCAGAACGCTCTCCATGACGAAGTTGAAGAGGTCGCATGATAAGGGGTCGCCTTGTCTGAAACCTCGCCTCAAAAGGCTCGGAGAGGTCCCTTCCTACCTTGACGGAGCTGCAGGAATTACTCAACGTCACTCTGCAAAGCCTTATCAGCTTCGCAGGGATAACGAGCTCAGACATTGCGGCATATACGCGATCCCTTATTGGGCTATCGAAAGCTGGTTTGTAGTCGACGAACAGGTGGTGAGTGTCGACTTGATGTTCGTGGGTCTTTTCCAGGATTTGCCGTAGTGTGAATATCTGGTCGACGGTGGACTTGCCAGGTCTGAAGCCGCACTGATAAGGTCCAATCAGTGACTTGGCGAGTGGCTTCAGTCTTTATATGCGATAGGGAGAAGGGTTATACCCCTGTAGTTGGCGCAGATAGTGGGGTCACCCTTTTTCAGGACAGGACAGAGGGCACTGAGGTTCCAATCGCTGGGAATAGCTTCCTCCAGCCATATTCTGCAGATGAGCCGGTGCATGCACCCGACCAGCTCATCGCCTCCGGCCTTAAACAACTCAGCAGGAAGGCCATCAGGGCCGGCGGTTTTGTTGTTTTTAAGTCGCTGTATTGCGACCCTGACCTGATGCTCCGGGCACATCTAGCACGCTGGAAGCATGCCTTCCGTCAATCCCAACGTGATCGATCTGGTTGCGGGTCGACCGATCGGGGGACAGCCAATTGGCTCTATGAATCTCGAGATGCTGGAAGCTGGTGCTACAGACTACCATGTTTCGCGCCGCGGCGAAATCGATCAGCCTCAGACCGTTGGGCGAAGTGGTCTTGTGGAGGCTGAACTGCCCGAAAGTGGGACCAAAGATACCTTCTTGCCCGACCTTCGCATTGAAATCCCCGAGGAAAACGATACCTATTTGTCAAATTTTGTTAGGATATTTTTATAAACAAGCAAAAATCAGGCGAATTTTGCATCAAAAACGTTTTTTAACCAATCCGTCATATGGGGTCTATATGATACAGTCAACCGATTTTGATCAAATTTGGTACAGTGCTTGAAAAACCTAATAAACTTCTGAGAGCCAAACGTAACGATATCTATGAGAGATGTAGGAGCTCATTCGGATGGACAGACAACTAATATACCCTTCGGAAATGATCAAAACCAAAGTGTGTATGTATTAATTATTTTCTTGGAATTAATAATCTTATTACCAATAAAGATATTTATGAGTTAGATGAAGAAAAGCCTTTGCACGGGAGTAAAAAAAAAAGTGGAATGGGCACATTTGACCAAATATGCTCGTTAATACGAGCTCTAACAAGAATTAGGTTTACCATCGACAGTCACTATTTACTTACTGTCTAATATCAGACAGATTATAAATAAAATATGAAGAAAAAAAAATAAGTTTTGACACAAAAAGCATTTTATTGGCAAAGTTGATGTGAGATTTCTTTAGTTATCTTTGGATAACTGCAACACACCTTATACCAATACTATTGAAGTCCTTGCTCCATAATATTCAAAGTGCCTAATCTGAGGAAGCAATAACTATTCGAATTGAAGCACGATAATATAAAGATATCTACTGGGAGCTGTCCTAAATAAAAATTTATATTTTTATCCTTTCGAAAAACCATGAGTGTCAAAACTGTATGTGATATTATTATACTGAAGAGCAGATTTTTGTAGATTGAAAAACTATACATGAGTCCATTGAAGCATTAAGTTAAATTCTTTATTATTATTTTTAACCCCCGACGCAAAAAGAGGGGTGTTATAAGTTTGACGTGTCTGTCTGTTTGTTTGTCTGTCTGTTTGTTTGTCTGTCTGTCTATGGCATCGTAGCTCCCGAACGCATGCAGTGATTTCAATTTAGTTTTTTTTGTATTAAAGGTGCAAGTGTTCCTAGACATAATTGATGAAAATCGGTTGAGCCGTTTAAAAGTTGTGGGGAGTGAAAGTGGGGAGAATGCGTAAAAAAAAGCAAACGAGCTTGACCTTAAATGTAATCTATACCTTCACAAGAATCTAAATTATAATAAGTATATTATAATATACTAAAGTCTAACTTAACCTAACCTACCTATAAAAAGTATGAAATAAAAAATTAAATTAAAAATTTAAAAAACCCCCGAACTTAAGTAATTTTCATTTAAAAAGTAAAAAATAATAAAGAAGAATCTATTAATAATTCTAAAAAAAAAACGTCGCGTTGGGGGACCGCTCCTAAACTAACAATTTAAATACAAATAGTCTAATTAAGCGACAAAGATTAACTTAAAAACAAAATTAAGAAAATACTTCAAAAACTTTCATAGAATTTCTTCAAAAAATTTGCATGTAAGATACGACCGTCAACGACGTCTGCCCTCGCGTGTCCCCCAACGCGACGTATTTTTTTTAATTATTAATAGATTCTTAGGTACTTTAACATTAAGTTTCTTTTATTATTTTTTACTTTTTAAATGAAAATTACTTAAGTTCTTGTATCGGGGGTTTTTTAAATTTTTAATTTAATTATTTAATGATACGACTGGACAATAAAAATAAAATCTTTTGATTGATTTTATTCCACCTTTATTATTTTATTCAAAAATAATCTATAAGGTCGTAAGAAACAAGGTATGCCGCTTAGACTTATAGTTATCATTACAGGATAACAAAATAACTTTCTATACTGGGCAAAGAAAACTGAACACAAATTAAATTTAAATAATGAGAGTAAGCAATTTTGATTTTGCGAAGAATAACACGCTCAGACTATGGATTATGTAGAAATAAAGAAACAAAAAAAAAAAATCTGATATAGTCGAGGCGGTCAAGCGAACTAAATCTTAGCGAAAATGAGAGTCATGTGTAACTTTAATTGTTAGCCTTGCTCAGTTTCAAAGAATCATGGTGCGCAAAAGGTGTGAGTAAGGTTAGTCTATTACCGAAATAAAGACGTCAACCCTCGTTTGGATCTTACACAGAAACAGGAACACACGCACACTAAAGAGACGGGGAACAATGACCGCTTGGTCAGTTCGTTTAGGCGCACAAATTGCTGTCTATTGAGTTAACCACTTTACACAGTTAGCCCGAACCTGTCCAAGGGCACAAAATTTAACATTGTTGTTGTTGTTGGTGCCGTTGTTGTCACATAACTTTGACTGCCATTGCGACAACTGACTTTTCAACTCGAGTTGCACATGGCTTGTTACTTGCATTGTTGTTGCTGCTGTTGTTGCAGCAAAGTTGTTGCCATTTTGGCGTCACAAAAACGTCAAGTGGACAACAAGCAAGGCACAAAAATAGTACCAAAAAAAAAATATATATATATGTATATGAAAAAAAAATCCAAAAAGGAACTGCCAGCCTACGCCACTGCCACGGGTGCTGCACCTTGTGACACAAAATATTGTGCAATGCGCTGCCAAACTGCAATAACAACAAAAAATCTCCAACAATTAGGGTGCTGCCCGACAATGGAATACCCTTTATTCCAATATCGCGTTTAAATCCAAACTGCTTTAATGCAGTCCAACAAGTTGGTATATGAGTTCATATAAGAAAAAAAGCTTAATTTCTTAAAAGTTTTTTATATGCCGACGTATTAACCAAGGACTATTTGACAGCAATCGGCTAATATGGTAAATGGTAATATAAAGTATAAAATCCACTATCTAATTAGGATATATTAGATGATATTTTACACATTCAAAAGTGTTACTAATATATTGACACATAATGATAAAGAGTGATTGCAACACTAGGCACTTTAGCACTTAATTTAAAAAGCTGGCTCTTTCCATCTAGAAAATCCAGGACGGAATAACAGACGGACAACGCTACATCGCTATCAATCCAAATGATGATAAACATTTCGATATGAACAACTTTTAGTCTTAGACGCACCTTCCGGCAGTTAGGCACACATATTACATTGCACGAATCTTTAATATCCCATATACCCGATGGCTGCAGGGTACAAAAATTGCAGCCAGAGAAACCCATAACATCGAACGTTGCTGGTTTTGGTCGTAACCGGACAAATGCGTCTGTTTTATTTTACTTTTGCATATTTTTTGGCGTGTTTCAACTACTGCGGCGCTGTCTCTACATTTTTCAAGTTGTCTGCGTTTGACGTGCACGGATGGGCAACAGCAGCGGCAGCAACTGCGGCAGCGGCAGCGGCAGAGACAGTCGGAGTCGCAGTAACAGCGTCAGCTTTGGCATTGGCGTTAGCGTTGGCGTTGGCGTAGTTACAGTAGTAGTTTGCCCTCGGTGTGCGGTTGTGGTTCGTTGCTTGGTTATCGCCACGGCCACTACTCACGACTCGCAGCCCCCAACCCCATTGCCCAAACCCCATGCCGCGACTTTAGTTCGCCTGTGAGCCTGTTTTTTAGTGCCTTCCGTAACCATTAAATTTTACGTTTTTATTAGCGCGCTCGCTGGCGAGATAGACACACTCACAGACACCCTAGCCCCAAGCTCTGCATTGATCCCTGCGCCACAGCACAACCCTCCAAAGCTACAACATTTTTTGAATATTTCCGTTTGGACGGTCTTGTGCGCCAGTTCGCTAGTTTTTGGTTTGTCTACAAAATGCAGTTTTGCATGAAGCAGCAAAAAAAAAAACAAAAAAAAAAGACAAGAAAGCTAGAAAGCACCAAAAAACAATAATAAGTAGCAACGATACGAAATGTGTCCAGAAAAGGACTAAAGCAACGACAAGCTCGAGAAACCAAAAGATAAAGCTACCAAAATGGGCACAATGCCTGTGGGTGACTTCAGTTGCAGCCAAATTGCAAGGCGCTCCTAAGTATGCAGCACTTTTTCGCTTGACGCTTGCCAAATGCTTATCAATGTCTCAAATCGTCCTCAGACCAAAACTCGAAAACTTCGAAAAGGCGCGATAGTCTGGTTGTCATTAGCATTTTGACTTGCAACACGAGTAAACAAAAAAAAATCGAAATTCCTTATTTGAAAATAAACAGTCCGCATAGCAAAAATATAACTTAAGTTTTTTTTTTGCAAGAAAACATTTCTTATAAATAATACTATATACAATGAAATTATGGGCGCTGAGTTGCAGTCGAAAGTGCAGCGCATGTCGTTTGTCTCTGTGTCTGCAACATGTTGCGGTTGTGGGCGTGTGGCAGCCGACGAACTTGCCCAGCTCTCGACGCTTGAGTTTTGCAGACTGATTTCACTCAAACATGTTGCAGGCAGCAGACATTCAGTTGACAACACGTTGTTACAACATTTTAACATCCACAATGTTGCAGGGGGTGGGTAATGCTGCAACATGTGTGTATATAGCGTGAAAAACAGCTCTTATACGAGTTTTATTTCTAACTCAGCAGAACACAACGAACGAAAAGCAGGAAAAAAAGAAAAATTCTCGTAAATGGATCTTTCCCATGTTAAACACTTTTTAATGCCTGACTCCCTACCCACACTATAATCACTAATGAACTAGAAAGCATCTGGCCTCAAATCTGATGAACGCATATAATTTCAAACTATAAAAAGATGCTGTTTTCTTTATTTTTTTTCTCTCTCTTTGGTTTTAGAATTTTAGAATCATTTACACTCTTTTTTCCTAAAATCGAAATATGCAGAATTTTCAAAATGATACGGCTCACAGCTTATAAAATAAAATGCTCATTCAGAGTATTTTAGTCCTCTTTTACTAGTGGAGCATAAGGTCCCTGCAACAGATCTATATATTACTTAATTAATCATCAGGACAAACTTTATTCCAGGAGCCCCCCGAACAGCAAAGTGCTGTATGCCCAATCCAACGTCATCTACGGCGCATAATCTCAACCAGCGCTATTTCCGGTTCCAGAGAGCTTTACTACTTATTCGCTCATACCATTGAATTTTAAGTATTCTTCACAAGCATTTATTTATAAATCGATGCGTCTCGAGCTTTTAATCGACTATCAATTTTAAATTAGACTCAAAACTGCGAAGCTTGATTCCAACCCATTTGTGTTGGATTTCCAGATGTAATTGAGAATGCCAAAAAAGGATTTAGTAATAACGCTTCTGAGGTAAGTAAAATATTGCACATCTTCAATGCTTTCCTCCCCCAGATGGGTAACTGGATGTTGAGTGGGACAATAACCGCTGTTCATGAATTTCGTGTTGCTGACTTTAATTTCAAAGCCTATTTCTTGCTGTTTATACAGAGAAGCTGATTAGATTTGTTTCAAGGTCAGCTAGCTTGTGGCTGACTAAGCAAACGTGATCCTGATCCTCTAGATGTGCAAACTTCATTCAAACATATTATGAATTTTTGACTTGTGCTGATTTGTGTGTGGTTGAGCTTCTCCACAACATTTTACGAGTGCTTCTTCGGAAGGCAGTAGGCTCATTAATTCGGTGTTCGTTGCCCTCAAAAATCTGGTCCCTGTGGATATGTTTAATAGAGAAATATTATCGTGATGACGACAAATTGTTATTTACCATTCAGAATTCATCGTCTTACGTTACTCAAATGACCGCCATTTCGAATTTCGTCGAAATAAAAATGTCCAATTATTGTTCAAACATAATCGCATTTTACAATTAAAACAGGACGTTTGTAAGTCTTTTCATCCAGAAATAATTTCGAAACTTCGCCTTCTTTTCGACCAAATTTGAAAGAACCTCCACTTAAGCTCCTTACATAAAGATTCTGCTTTAACATTTGGTCTACCGCATCGTTGTTTTTTGCGATTACGGTCGACTTTCGACGAACTTGCCGCGATTTTTCTGTGAGTGATAATCGCCCGCTATAAAATAAAGCACTGAAATCAAAAAAATAAACTAAACTTACCTCTTATGAATTCATGACTCATCGCTCTGTAAAATTTCAAAATATTAAACTGTTTTGCTAAAAATTGAGAAAATCTACTGCGGGAGAGTGGGGGAAGATATTGCCATTCATCTTCTCAGGAAATACGCGAGTCAGGTGGTAAAGTTTCGTATCTCTAGCTCTTATAATCTCCGAGATCTAGGTGTTCATACAGACGGACGGACGGACGGGCAGACGGAATTGGCTCAACCGCTACCCGAGGTTATGATAAGCATTTTGGTATAAAAAATTAAGAGTCTGCAATGACACAAGCCTTACGAGGATATACGTACCCTTTCTACTTTTTAGTACAGGGTATGAAAAGTTAAAAATTGTTGTTATCTTAGTCCACCGATTGTGATAACTTAAAAAAAATAAAATAAACTTGTCTTCTATGGAATAATAAAGAATTCTAATCTAGGGAGTTTCTTCGACGACTCGTTCTATATTGGACATACATTTTCGCCTTGAACAAACTTAATATGGTTTGGGTTTGGGTGGGTGCCGTTTGAGTGACAACATATTCAAACTCAATTAGCGCTAATACGCCATTTTGTTACACCACTTATGGGAACCACTGCTGTTCGGTTTATTCAAACCATCTCGATCTGTGAAAAAGCCTGCTGGTGTCGTCGATGTTCTTTTCTGCCAAGTCACGTAGGCTTCCTAACGCGAAGCTTCGTAGTGCTCTGTGGCGTAAGGACCCGAATAATGGGTCAATAATGATAAACTGTCTCTTCTGTGTTCTCCTGGTCACAGCTTCGGCATCTGACGTTGTAGGGCCAGCCCATTTTCATTGCATGGTCTCCTAACGGCCAATGTCCGGTTATTGTCGATGCTATTCTGAAGATCATTGTTCTTGGCTTGCTTAGCAGTTCGGCCGTTCTACGCTTGTCGTATCGCGGCCAAATTTCCTTTGCAATCTTGCAAGTGCCAATATTTTTCCATCTGGTTTCAGCCTTGTTCTGAGCTCGCAGAAGAAGTTCTCTCTTGATAGCGCTGAGGGGGTATTTGTCAGCTACCTCCGCTGCTTCGCCATCTGATGCTGCTTTTCCTGCAGTTCATCAGCTTTTTCATTCCCGTATACGTTCCTATGTCCGGGAACCCATACGAGAGCGATGTTCATTCTGCTTGCAAGAGCATTAAGATCTTCTTTGCATTGTCTGATGATTTCTGAGTTCACGGTTGGCGATTTGAGCGCCAGCAAAGCTGCTTGACTGTCGGAGAATATACACACCTCCGCCAGCTGACTCGGATGATTATTCAACACCTTACATGCTTCTCTGATGCCAAAGACTTCCGCCTGGAAGATGCTGTTTCTGCTCAAACTTAATATACTTTTATGTAAATTAATATACCCTTATGTAAGCTGTAGGTCTTATTTATATTCAAAAATATTGCAGTTTCACCTCCTTTTGCCAATAAACTGCATTAATCTTTAAATATATGTAATGAATAAGTAATAAAGGTTATTTTAAATTATCACTCCCTTACCTAGATAACACTTTTAATACTTCGTAAACAACCCAAATTCTTTAAAATTAAGACAAGTGAAATTATTCTAACGGGTCTTACGCAGAGAAATTTAAGTCCTTTAAATTTTCGTTAGTTCCAACGATTCTTCTTCTTTTGTCCTGTTTCTCCTAGCGAAGGACAGAGTCATATGGGGTCGTCGTGCATGCTGCCGAAGCAGGTGGATTAGCTTCAAGAGCACGGTACCACTTAGAAATAGAGTACTCCTCGGGCTTAGTCTCATGTTTATAAATAAATATGTGAAGCAGTTGGACTCTGACAGTGAGTCAAAGTCAGTCTTGACAAATTTGCTCGCATTGGCAGGTCAGTTAGGCAGCGCCTAACCTAGAGAACAGACGCCTTTTGCAGCCGTTTATTCTGAGTACAGGCGCTACTTTGTGGATCACTGTATGCTTCATTGCTCCTCGATGGCCATACCAGCGAGGGTGGGTCTACCAGCAGCTATGCTACCTCCGGCTACTGAGCCCCCTCGCCACGTCAATATGAAGAGCCCCAACGGAAAATTTCAACAATAGATTGGAGTTAAATTGCCAAGACCCTTCGAAATTGGCGCATTTGAAACACTTGGGCCCAACTTAGCTTTAATCTATTGGCCAGAAATGGCTATCCACTACGTTTGCTTCGAAATAAATTTCTAAACTTGCCTTTTCACTCGACACAATGTAATCAAAAATAAAAAACGAATATTTTTTCTCTTCACTTTTCGGCCCAATAAAAATCGAAAGAAATTCAAGCTGTTGTACTGTCAATGCACGATGAACCTTCTACAAAAGGCACGTCGAAATTTCAACAAGTTCTTCTACAATCACTACCCGCTCATGACCATTTTCTGGAGCATCTTAGTGCTGCTTACTGCCTTCATGCAATACGAGTATAAGGCGCACAACTATGATCTGATACGTTGGAAACGCTTTATAGAGACGGCAACTGCGGACACTGATGGCTTTCAGTTAATGATATTATTTACTATAATGGTAATAAATCTAATCAGCATTGGAGCAATTTTTAAATATTTTATGCAACCGCTGCACGAAGAATCGGATCTGTCTCTGCTGGATATTAAGGAGCGATATGCGCGATTCATATTGCTGAGTCTGATAGCTCGACTGGATCGTATACAACAAAAGCTATCCCATAGACGTAAGCGTTTAACGTTTCTACATTATGTTAGGGCCCACGGACACATGGTCAAGGCGGTGGCTATATTCAGAAAGAAGGTCAGAAAATTGCTGCTGCCGAATGAGTCGGAACTAACGATGCCCATTGATCGCATCTATTTCGTAGCTGATGATGAGGAACAGGAGTTGAGGCGTGGCGGTTACTTCAAGTTGCCCATAGACGTTACTGACGAGGCAGTCTCCAAATTGTTTAACCCATTATAAAATCCAGCGTATTGACAATACAATAAAAAAAACAAGGAACTTCCGATTTTATTTAAAGGCGCCAGTAAGTGGGCAACGCCCTGACAACTTCAGGCAGTGGGAAAGCTGAAAAAAGCCACTAAAATTGCCTTTATCTATATATGTATATAGATATATATAGAGTTCTTTTAAAGCCCTATTCAATTGTGTTGTTTCAATTGTTGTCGTTGTTTTAAACCAACTGCAGGCTTTTTATGGTCGCATTGTGCAGCGGCTAACAATAACAACCAAGTCGTCGTCGTCGTCATCGTCTACGTCATCATCGTTGTCGTCATCATAGTTGTCCTTGTTGTTAGCAAGAAAAGAACAAAATACAAAAAAGGAGCAAAAAGTAAACACCAAAACAACTTCTGGAACAACTAAAAACTAAAACATACAAACAATATCTAATGTTGTCTGTAGCAAAAATATTTTTGTTGCATGCTTTTGTGCGGCTTTTGTTTTTGTTTGCGGCAACTGCCTTTAAAATTAGCTAAAAGCCAAAAGCAAATGTAACAATAAAAATGTTGTGCAGCCGATGTGTCGCCCGACTATGGAATACTCTGTACCCTCAACCAGTTATCCAGGGTAATGTTCAGAAACTGCCCTAAATGACAGATTTTAAAATCGTTCTTGGTTTTGATTGGTAGGGTTACGCACCCTTTTGCTGCCACGTCCTCACCACATCGCCGCCTGTTCATTAATAGGCCAGAAGCCAGTGATAAATCCCGTCAGTCGATATTGTTTGTTTCAGGTTGTATCTAGGCCATAGGGATCTACTAGTCCTGAATGTTATAAGACTATAAGACCAACGACCCGCTTTTTAAATGTATTTTGTATTGATGTTTTTCTTGACCACGTTAAATGGTGTGCACGCCGGTTCCGCAAGATCATCACACATGGCAAATCTATTTCTTGGCAGTTCGTCCCGTGTCCCGGGATGCAGATTAGCGTAACGTTGTGCCTTTTGCTTACGGCGGTGAGGCTCCTTCTGCTTTGTTTCTCCATTTTAACGATTGTGCTGGCTGGATTCCGGGCCTGAATTGCATCCTGGCTATCCAACAGAATAGCAATTACTTCCGCCTGGAAGACGCTGGATAAATTGGGAAGGCACGGTGACTTTTTGATGTTGTCTCTCAGAATATATACCTATTGATCGCGTAGTCCAATTCTTCCGTGAGGATAGGACTGTAGGGAAATTTCTTTTGAATATCATGTTCAGTACAATTTAGTCAATCTTGTCAGAAAGGTTTTGGTTTTTGGTTAAGATCTATTAGTAGCCATACGTGAATATGAGTTCTTTGTTTCCAGCGTCCCGCCTCCCTTAATCTGCAGATGTCGTAGCCATTTCCATAATGAGTGTCAGAACATTAAATGCCACCCTGGCTCCGACTACCATTAGCATTAAAATACCAGCTACATCTGAACTCCTGCGATTTTCTGCTCCTGTCTTGACCAAGATAGTGGCAGAAATTAAGGACTAAGAGAATGAATATCTACCGTCGCAACTTCGGTCGCAAGTGTGGCGAGAAGAATGAAATAGCTTGAATCCGACTTCTGTCATGCATTTCTTAGGAAAGGCAACCCAATTCTGGGAACCCATCTTCAAAGATTTGGCCAATTTGGCAAATTGGGCAAAGCCTGCTCGATGAACCGACCACCGAACCACCAGTCGCATCGTGTATGGCCGATATCTAAAATCAAATAAGTTTATGGTAGGTATTTTCAACATTCGATTAAAAGACACTAAATAGCGTTTTAAATATTAGGCTGGGTTTGTTTCAAAGACGACCAACACCCATCTGGCGTGACAGTCCAGCAATAGTGTGGCATATGATCACACTCTTGGAAGCTGAACGGATCACCCCGTTCCATGTACGTCGAAACCGAACGAGGAGTTACTGCTCTACAAAAGGAAGGCAAATGATATTTGTCCTAAACACAAAAGATCGTCAAATCGCAGCGCCCTCTGTTTATTTGGAGGGAACCTAAAAAAGAAAAAAAAAAATGTAAATTCCAAACTCGAATAGAATATTGTACAAGTTCACTGCTTAGTTTTACCTCTAGGCTAACATAATGTTGCATCACATCGATCTACTTGATATAGTTGCCAGATTTTCATCAAACTCATCAAGGATTTGTAAAGCACAGTAAAATATAAACTAGTGAGCTACGATATTTTGTATTTTTTAATTTTAATTTATTGCCTGATGTAAGTCAGGTCCTTATTGGTACTTTAGGTCTGCTAAAATATTTGGATTTGGAACAGGGTGTGCCCGGTGGTATACCCTATGGTTACAGGGTATAAAAAGCAGCTGTCGAAAACAGCAACAAAATTTGACGCTGTCGTGCAACTTCAAAGCGTTGCACGCTTCGTTGCTTACCAGCAAAGTGAGTACGAAAAAAAATGTTTGAATGTAGCATAATAAGTATAGAGAGAAGCCCGACGCACTTTAAAATTTTTTTTTTTAACCTAATGCCTAAAATGCGTACAAAATGACAGACCAATTTGAGTTAATGTGTTGGCGACCCTCGATGCCGTACAAACATAAGTATTACACATACGCCACGTTGCATTACTTCATTAGATGCTGAGTTTTTTTTAGAGCAAACTGGTTTTTTGGGACTCTTTTATGTTTGGGCGGGCTGCCTGAAAAAGACATTAAGTAGATTATAGTCTGATTGCATATTTACGGATATGCGCATCATAAACACGTACCGACATGCTGCAACCGCAGCAACTATAACAAAGCCAAAAGCAGGAATAGCAGCAACGGGCGCAACAGTCAGCTCGAAAGAAGCTGGGAAAAAAGCTTAAAAAGAAAAAAATGGATGGCAGCTCTCTTGCAGGAGACATGAAACCGCAGACAAAATGACGCCCGTTCTTGGCTTACACTTTGGCTGCTGCCAAACAAAAACAAAAAGAGAAACCACGTCGTCTAGGTATTCATTCATACACTACGCTACGTGAAAAGTATTTGAAGTTTTTGGTAAGAAATGCTCTAAAAGCATAAGATACTGGAAACTGCCCCCAACGATTGTGGAAATCTAATGATGGAATTGAATGCATAATACATACTCTTTATAAATAAAAAAATAACACTTGGAATTATCAATTGATGGAGGTGCGCATAAACCAGTGAGTTGTGGAGACAAATTAAAATAATAAAAACAAAGTTTACAATAACTAAAATTTGTATGTGCTTTAAATTAATTTTAAATTTTAGTTTATAAGTAAAATGTTAACTAAGTTACATGACACTGGTCTATTGGTTGGATACGACGCAAATGTCCACCATGGTCAATGGGAGCCCCAAAGAAAGAGTTAATCTATCAATATCTTCTCTATACTAACTTGTTAATTTGCAATTATGGAAATGATCCCAATAATCATGGACAGAGAAGAGGTCATTGACCTTACCGTAATAACCGATTTTCTATGTGACTATGTCATTTATTGAGAAGTCTCGAAGAGCAATCCTTCTCTGATGACAGATATATTAAGACGCAATCATCTGCTTCCACTCCAGTTCCAGTAGTGTTCTATAATCCCAGAAGACCCAACTTGAAATCTTTCTAAATAAAACTGGCAAAAGTCCTACCAACCCCCCCTGAGGTGACTTTACCCTTAATGGATAAGCTCGAGCATCTCATTAAAACTTTCATCGAACGGTGCTACAACTCTTACAAGTCATCTTGTCCAACAAGTAAGCCAAGAAGCAAAAGGAAACCACCTTGGTGGAATCCCTAAATATCTTCAAAAATCGAATCCTCATCAGAAGCTGCAATTCTTTGGAAGAGGCACTAAGACTTCTCCTGGACGCACTTTCCTGTGTCCTTGTCCAAAAATAGTTGGACCAACGTGTAACCCTTCCAATCTGCAAGTAAACGTGTTAGAACTGACGCCAACATTAGATGTGCTATAAGCAGCTACAGCCCCAATAAATCTGCAGAGCTAGAAGCAATATGCCCGAGGAAGATTGCAAGTTACATTGTAGCAACAGGCTGGGGGTCCATCTAAGTTTTTCTTCAAGGACAGAGTCCGCTTCCACGTAACCTATCCTACATAATAATATTGTAATAAAACGAAATTTAATTTCGAATTAGATTTTATCGATTTACTACCGAAATGACTAAGACATGTTGAAAATACTTTTATTTTAAGTTTGTTTTAAGTTTCACTTACTAACTGCAATACTTAACTATTTGTGATGAAGTGATGATGAAGATACTGCTGATGTTCATGTAATCATTAGTATGATAATATAACAAAAATTTTCAAGCTAACTAAGCTTTAAAAACGAAAAAATTGTGTTTTTGTGAGAATTTCCGTTTAACTTGTTATTTTACCAGATTTTTTTGGATTTTGAACTTATTTTAGCAACTTTTTTTCATATCTAGCTTATTTTGGCTCTCAGCCTCTGACATCACTGATTCATAAACTTTTAATACCTAATACCACAAAATGCTTTTAAAAAACCACCAAATTGGTTATATTAACTTAAGTATGCCTAAAACATAGAGTGATTTAGCTTCAATACGTCCTCAACGTCACAAAAGGTATCATTGGCAAAAAAGCACATGCATAGTTTAGAGGGTATCCTACTGTCGGTCATCCACACGATTGTGACACTTGATTTTTTCAAGTGCATAACCGGAAGCATGGTTATAAGTGTGCGTACGTGTGTGTGAGGGCACATATGTGAGTGTTAGCTGGCCGCACCATAAACCCAAATAGCAGAGCTATCACTTTATCGCCGAACAACGCCACAAAATGGCTGCTGTCTATTGCAGTTAAATGGCGTTACTGCTTCCAAGGATTTCCATAAGTGTGTGTGTGCGTGTGTGTGTGTGTGTGTGCGAATGAGTGTTGAAGAAGCAATAAACGAATAATCATAAATAATGGTTTTTAAACAGCAGCAATTAATTGCTTTGCTCCTCTGAACGTAACCTTAATTTAGGATACAAGCTGCATGCAGGATATTCGTTGCACCACGTTGCACACACACCACGTTATATGCAAATGTCTTGTTGCATTAAAAATATTAGCATACTTATGCGCATAGTTGTAATCAGGCAGCAAAGCGGCAACTTGGTTTGATTTGATTGCCGAGCATGATAATTCCCACACTAGGAACAATGGCGGCGGCATACGGTGCGCATGAGTAATGTGCAGGATTGCCGCAGCATTGGCGAATTTAGCATATACGAGTACATTGCAACTTCAATCAGCTATGTTAAATCTATGTAAAATATTTATACTAAACTGATGTGCAATGCATATGGATGGCTGAGTCGCTTGGCTTATGTATCTGTCAGTCTGTCTAGTTGTCTATCTCTCCGCCTGTCCCTTTGTCCTTCTGCATGTTGCGTATGTTTGAGTGCGTGTAATCAATGTGGCAAGCAAATGACATTTGCATAAACATTGTTGCACACACTCACACACACACACAGACAGACCAACAGTTGCAACAAGGCAAACAGACAACTTTAAACTATAACGAACTATGATATTTTGATTATTTATTCAGCTGCGGCAAGTGAAAATTCCTGTGAAATTAGTTTGTTTTGTAGCATTACCTAAAATTATTACGAAAAGTAACTATAAGGAAAAGCTTCCAAAGTTTCCAAAAACCAGAATTAAATAAAATAAAAAAAAACAAAACAAATAAACGCCACAAACTGCAGTCACTTGAACTATACAAGCGAACATGTGTTTGTGTTTGTGTTTGCTTTGTAAAAGTATATATGTATGTATATACGTATGTAAGTGTGTGCATATGTGTGCCCGTGCGGAGAACTTTTGATTTTTGAGGGATGTAAATTGAATTTTTCCCACATACATAAGCACTTTTTAGAGCAGCAAAATAAATGCTCAGCTCCCCGGAGCACATTTAAACCCCAAAATGCCCTCTTGCGTACGGCCCTGTGTTTATGCGTTTACATATCCGTACCAACACATACTAAAACTTGACTGCACTTGGAGAAGAACTTTGTTGATGTGTGGGTGCGCAAGTGTGAGTAACCTGCACTTGAGTTGTGCACAACCAAAATTCTTAAAGCTTAATCTACTAAATGTTGGTTGCATAAGCAAACAAGTTTAGAATTCGGTTGGCAACTACAAATATCTTGCCAAATTATTTTTGAGAAAATTATTTATATTTATCCCTCTATTATATTTTTTCCTACGGGCCCGGAGCTCTCGGAGAGGCCCGGAGCTCTCGGAGAGGCCCGGACTCGAAAGTCATTCGGGAAGTTTTTTTGCTTAAAAAATATAGTTAATTATCATTCTACCAGAGCTCCGTAACATACTTTTTTGTTTAACCATTCTCTCAGAAATCCATTCTATACTTTTTATACCCTGAACCGTATGGTACAAAGGGTAAATTAAGTTTGTGCAAGCCAAAAATGTATGTAACATATAGATGGAGTCGTCGGAGACACACCAAAGTTACCTAAAATATGATCAGGGTGACTAGAGAAGTCAATATAATCATGTCATGTCCGTCTGTCCGTTTGAACGCGTAGATCTGAGAGATGGCAAGAGCTAGAGTAACCAAACTTTCAAATTAGATCCCATATTATTCCATAGGAGACAAGTTCATTTTATTTTTTTATATCAGGGTTAAATTATATAGCTCCCATAGGGGTGTTTCAGACAACCTCGAAAAAAAATAAAAGTTTTGGATGAATAACTAGAAGATATCGTAACCAGATTTAGCATTCAGAAGTGTTTTAGAGTACGCAAGCATTGTACCAAATTTGAACAAAATCGGTTGACTATATCATATAGCTCCCATAGGGCCGATCTTCCAAAAAATCGATTTTTAAACAAAATTTGTTGTGTTTCGTTTGTTTGTGAAGATATTGAAATTAAATTTGCCACTTGTAAGGTTTTTATAGGTCTTAAGCATTGTACCAAATTTTATTAAAATCGGAAGACTATATCACTCCCATAGGACGAATCAGTCACAAAAATAAGTTTTTTATACAAAATTCGTTGTGTTTCGTTTGTTTGTAAAGATATTTGAACTAAATTCGGCATTCAGATCTTTTTTAAGGTATTAAAGTTCTGTGTCAAAAATTATCGAAATCGGTTGACTATATCACATAGCTCCCATAGGAACGATCGGACAAAAAAAAAAAATGTTTACTTACAAATTTTTCTGTTTTTGGTTTTTTATTAAGGAAGCGAATTTTATTGCAAGCTAGAGGTACAGGGTATCCCAAAGTCGTCCGCGCCCGACTTTACGTACGCCATTTTCTTATGTTGATCTCACACTTTTCAACAACTATACGTATTTTCATGAATTAAGAAAAATTGATAGACAGAGGAATTTGAGATTTCCCCCGGGGCCCGGATATTCTCTCTACCATCTGGGCCGCATGGCAATTTTTTTGAATGGGGCTTTATCCGTAAAAATCGTCATGTTCAGCTTTTTTATTAGACAGTATTGCCAAGTAACTTAACCTGTTTTGTCCCAAAAGAGTTTCTTAAATATGTTTTTATTGATTTTAGTTTTGAAAATAATCGTTCAGCATCGTTCAGCAGTAGTCACAGGAATTGTACCAAATAGCATTAATGCAATGCGTTTTTATTACTAAAAACTGACTTTTCTATTTCGTCTCTGAATGTGGATCAAAATCTGAGAATTTATCTGTAAATAATTCAGTCAATAATTTCTAGAGCTTTTTTAATAAATATATCAATGTCATTTTTTATTTGCCAAATCGAAGGTTGCATAATACTCAAATTGGAAATAATTTCATTTGTCGATAGTAAATGGAGATGCTCATCTTAGGAATGTTAGTCAAAATGGCGTTTTACTTTCTCTGACGAGTTTTAGAAAATTCAGATTTAACGGACCATTTATCTGCTACACTATTTGCTTCCGTTTTTAAGTTGTTTGCAACTTCACGTCGATACCTTTCCAATTCTTTTAGACAAAATTTAAAAGATCGATGGCTTTAGCAGTCTTTAGATGCTGCATCGATAGTTTCTAGACATTTGCAATGGAAAACCAATAACATAATAAAATTGTAGCTCTCGTTCTTCTTCTTAATCGAAATAACTTCATTTCATCAATTTGATTTTCAATTTAACAGAATTGTTATTGTTAGCGCTTTTTGGACTTCAACATATATGATTTCGCCCCTGTGTCCCTATGTGCGCACGCCCACTCCAGGGGCTGACATTTGGAACATTCCCTTTATGCTATATATAACCTGTCATCGTCATCGTATGGCCCTGTAGCAACACCGTCTCTCAAGAAAGAGTTAACGGGCATCGTAACCTCTAGCATGCTCTCGCTTCTATGGTCGCCATCTGCTTTGCGGACGCAGCCTTACTCGAACAATTAGAATATTGAGCTGTCAAGGGAGGCATACGGTTCTCCTCCAGTTTGATCTCTCCAATCGGAGTCAGTTGTGTTCGTCGCATCGGCTCACGCTAGAGCTTTTGGAAAGCTCTTTCGTCGTGCTAATTCGCGTTCGAATACCTGTTGTTCGCTTGGAGTCATTCATTAGTCCATAGCGTCACAGACATGGCCAGAGCACAGCGACAGTACGTTGTATTGTACAGTACTACGCTAAGGCACAATGCATCTCATGTCTGTCAGTAGAGCTCGTACAGCTCGTGGATTCGATCCAGTATGCGATAGCCTTCCTCAAAACGTACGGGACCGAAGATTTTCGTTCTGTAGAGATGATGCGCCACGGTCCGGAAGACCTGTTGTCGAAAATTGCAGCTAAAATCGCTGAATCTGATCGACAGAGACCGGCATAGCTTCTGCAGCCGTAGCATCGAGTCACGGGCTAAGCATGAGCGTCTTGTAGACCGTGTATAAACCATTTGAAGAAGCTTGGATCGAGAAAGAGGCTCGATGCATGGGTGCCACATCTGACTTGACTGCAAGACAACATTGTAGCACCGTATTGATGCAAATGTGAATTCTCCGCTTCTGAATCTCAACAGGCTCGACGCCGTTTTCGAAGTGATGGTAACTGGCGATGCCAAGGTACGTGGAATCACTTACGACCACGTGAAACGTATAGCGGTCGCGGTCTACAAGCATGGGAAGCTGCCCAGACGCCGAGTCAAGCCTGGATTCGTACGGCCAGGATAGGTACTTCTGTCGTGCTCTGGTTAGACCGGCTAGGAATCATCCACTATGCGCTGACTCCTTTCTATGGCGGCAAATGCAGCTCAATTCGGACCTGTACTGCCAGTAACTGGACCGCTTGATATGCAGCACTCATGCAGAAGAGGCCATCTTTGATCAACAGAGCCGAATTGTCTTCCATCAGGACAACGCTAGGCCACACATCTTTGGTGACGCGCCAGAAGCTCCGGGAGCTCGGATGGGAGGTTCTTTGCATCCACCGTATAGTCCGATCTCGCACCAAGTGATTACCACCGGCTTCTGTCCATGACAGTACCCGCTTGCCATCACGAAATTGTCCACAAGAGAGTCGCTGTGATAGATTGGATCGCCGAGTTGTCTGACAACCTCGAAGCGAGCTATCTATAAGAGGGGCATTACGGAGATGGCATCTGTTCGCTGGGAACTCGTCATCGAACAGAGCTGATGCGTGCCTGACTCAACGTCATTCTGACAAAGCCGTATATCATGCTTTCGCCACGGAATACCGAAATGCGCACGACTACTCCAGGTGGCTGATATATGGAACGATCCCTTTATCGGGCATATATATATAACCTGTGCATACCTTAATTTTTATGGGATGAATTTTTAAGCGTTTGTTGAATGCATTTTTTCAGGTGTGGCTTCCTATTTTTGACCATAACTACAAAGTTCCCAACCGATCTGTGTTGTATGGAATATGTTACATGATTGAAATTGAAACTGATCATTTTTTTTCTATCGTTATTTTGAAGGTATAGATGAGATTTTTTTAAATGTACCCTATAACAATTTTTAAGAGTATTACCAGCGGTGACTGTGTAAATGCATTGCACCGCATATGGAAGTACATATACGTATGTACTTTGAACACATAACCAATATAGATACCATTGCAAGGTTTGTGCCAAAGCAATTGGCAATTGTGGTTAACATAAATCACCTTAAAATTTGTGCCAAATAAATACATACAGCAAAAGCCACAAAGTCATGTTGAAAATCTTTTTATCAGAAATAGGATTTTGTTTATATTGGAATCAAGTAAATTTAAAGGATTTGTTTTAACACAATTTAATGATTTTTTAGATATCCACAAATGCAATACTTTTGAGCCAAAATTCCTTCCATACGATAAGCTGAGTGGACTCGTTAAACAGTCCCCAGTATAGAGGATCGGGTCGACTAAATTTATTCTACAACTTTGCTCCCGCCGTTTTCCAAAAGATGGCGCTAGTACCGGTAATAGTTCAAATAAATAAATCACAGTTGTTTTCCCTCAGTTTTGACATCGATAAATATAACCTTACATTGATATTAGTTAATTTTTGTTTGCGTCATATAGTTACACTTAATTAAATATGTCAACTTATAAACCGAATTCACGTCATTTGCGGGAGATTTTACTTTTTCATTTCAACATGAAAAAATCGGCGGCTGAGGCTCATCGGGTTATTTCAAGTACTTATGGTGATGATACTATTAGTGAAAGAACGTGTCGCGAGTGGTTCCAGCGCTTTAAAAGCGGTGATTTTGTTGTTGAAGATCGGCATAGCGGTGGCAGAGAAAAACTTTTGAAGATGATGAACTGGAGGCTTTACTTAATGAAGACTCGTGCCAAACTCAAGAACAGCTAGCAAAATCATTGGGAGTAACTCAGCAAGCAGTATCAAAATGCCTGGAACAGCTGGGGATGATCCAAAAACAAGGATACTGAGTTGAAACCAAGAGATGTTGAGCGACGTTTATTTGCTTGTGAACAGCTGCTTGAAAGACAAAAACGAAAAGGATTTCTTCATCGTATTGTTACTGGGGACGAAAAATGGGTGCACTACGACAACCCTAAGCGACGCACATCATGGGGATTGCCCGGCCACACTCCTACGGCGACACCTCGACAGAATATTCACGGATCCAAGGTCATGTTATGTATTTGGTGGGATCAGCTTGGCGTAATTTATTATGAGCTGCTAAAACCTTCTGGAAAAATTACTGGTGCACTTTATCGAACGCCATTAATGCGTTTGAGTCGGGCATTAAAAGCAAAACGGCCGCAATACGCTGATAGACACGAAAAAGTAATTTTGCAACACGACAATGCTCGACCTCACGTGGCGAAAGTAGTCAAGACGTACCCCGAAACACTGAAATGGGAAATTCTACCTCACCCGCCATACTCTCCAGATGTTGCTCCATCTGATTACCATTTATTTAGGTCGATGGCACACGGCCTGGCGGGCCAGTGCTTCGATTCTTTTGAAAAAGTGAAAGAATGGATCGATTCTTGGATCTTATCAAAGGATTAAGAATTTTTCCGACGCGGGATTCGTTTGTTGCCTGAAAGATGGGCCAAAGTAGTGGAAAGTGACGGACATTACTTTGAAACATAAATAAGAACGGCGGCAGCAAAGTTTGTTTTTAATGGTTTAATGGTGTATTCCTGAGTCTTTAAAAGTTAACAGCACATTATAAAGAAAATTTATATCATCCAATAACTAATTATTGTATTTTTGTTTCAAACCCTGGTAAGGAAATATATTCCAGCAATATTCAAATTCGAAAAAGGATAAGCTCACAGTTACATTCTGCAGAATAATTTTGGCGGAATTTTCCAAAATTCCTGCTGACTGCATCAATTTTTTTGCTTCATCATAAATCCTTATGACATCTTAAAAGTAGTTTAGAATCGTATATTGTTTGTAATAATTTTATACCAAGAAGTCTTACAAGAAGTTCCCTAAATATGAAACAAATCATAGCCTTTAACTATTTGAGTTATTGCATAAATCGAGAAAGCCGAGAAAGCTCCAACGAGCCTTTTTGATTTATATTTGCAAATACATAATTCTGTCACTTTTTAAAATACTGCTTAATAATATACTATATACCCATTCAGTAGATTTTGAAAATTTTTCATCATCATCAAACACATTTATCAACTAGATAAATTTAAAATACCCGTGTTCAGAGTATAAGTCATAAAGTAAGCAAACCAAAAAATAATCAAAATACGCTTTTAAATTTAGCTTAAATTTATTTGTTTAAAGCATTATTTATCCAAATATAAATCAGAGTATTACATAGGGGACGAAGCTGACTGTAAAATATTGACATTTCTCTGCCCAACGGCAAAAGAGATTTAAAATGGAGAATAGAGAGGAAAATTTTTGGAAAATTTAAGGCACATATGCAAAATGAAAACTTGTGCCAAGGAGCCAACAAAACTATACGAAACTACCAACAACAAAATGTATGGCGTGTACTATGCGGCGTATGCGTAACGTAGAACTTAGCCAAGCGTAAATGAATACTTGGCAGCATAAGTGCAATATACACACGCACAAGCACATACATGCTCAGATGCACACTGACATATTCACACACCTACACACTCGCATATATATAGTATTACACACACACACACACACACACAAACACACCCACAAACCACTCACTCCAATAGTTGCATTCAGATGCGATGCTTAAACAAAACATGATAACAATTAAAACTTTGTACACTTTGCGTATTTGCATTATTCATTTTAAGCAAGTGTGTGTATCTATAAATGTGTATGTATGTATGTACCTATCTATAGTGTGTGCGTACGTGTGTATGTACATATGTATTTTCTTGTCACATTTTTCAGTCTTCTTGGTTGTTGCATTGTAGCAGAATGCCACGAGGGCTGCTATAACTATATGCATATTTTTAGCCCAGGTCGATAACTGATATACAAAAATATCGGAAAAATAATTTTAATTACTTAAAATAAATTTTTATCAGTCAAAGCAATTTAAATCAAATATTCACCTGTCTGTTTCAACAATAGCACAGCCAATTCCTTATGAACGAAGTCTTTGAATAACACTGTCCTACAGAATTGACAAAAATCAAAGAACTTTTCAAGTGACCTAGTGTACGTTGTAGGTCTTGACGAGTAGATCACGATAGTGTTTTTCAAAATTGTCTAACACCCCCAAAATCGGAAGTTATCGGTTAAAAACCGTTTTTCGGGTACTGCGATCACTCCCACTATCACAACGTCGCCATTTTTCAACCGATTTTCGATTGCTTTACGGCTTTGGAAAGAAGAAGATTCAAAGATTAAGATGATATACACTTGTTTATACTTTATACAAAGCAACTACGAGATTTTCTAAAAGATATCTAAGATTTACACTTTTTTTATTCGATTTTCCCACTTTGAAGTCATTTTTATATAACATTTTGTTAAAACACCTTTACTTTTTTACATTTAATCTTAAAGAAATATTAATTCCGAGTAAGAAAAGTTATGGTTTATTAAAATGGGTCGATAAATGTTTAAGTTACGACGCTTATTGTAAAAAAGGAAATTCAATTTTCATCGACAAAAAAAAAAGTTTTAGGTGGATAATTCGTTTGTTCATGAAGATATCGTAACCAAATTTGGTATAATGCTTAAGAACAATAAAAAACTTACAAGTGCCAAATTTGGTCGCAATATTTTAAAAAACAAACGAAATACAACAAATTTTGTTAAAAAATCGATTTTTTGGAAGACAATTACTATGGGAGCTATATGATATAGTCAACCGATTTCGTTGAAATTTGGCACATTGCTTAAGTGCTCTAAAAAATTTCAAAACGTCAAATTTGAATAAAATCGGTTAACTATATCATATAGCTCCCATATTGTCTTCCAAAATCTATTTTTTAACAAAATTTGTTGTATTTCGTTTGTTTTTAAATATTGCGACCAAATTTGGCACTATAAGTTTTTTATTGTTCTTAAGCATTATACCAAATTTGGTACGATATCTTCATGAACAAACGAGTATCCATCTAAAACTTTTTTTGTCGATGGAATTGTAATTTCCTTGTTACAATAAGCGTCGTAACTAATAAACCATAACTTTTCTTACTCGGAATTAATATTTCTTTAAGATTAATCATAAAAAAGTAAAGGTGTTTTAACAAAATGTTATATAAAAATGACTTCAAAGTGTGAAAATCGAAAAAAAAGTGTAAATCTTAGATAACTTTTTAAAAATCTCGTAGTTGTTTTGTATAAAGTATAAACAAGTGTATATCATCTTAAAGCTTGAATCTTCTTCTTTTCAAAGCCGTAAAGCAATCGAAAATTGGTTGAAAAATGGCGACGTTGTGATAGTGGGAGTGATCGCAGTACCCGAAAAACGGTTTTTAAGCGATAACTTGCGATTTTGGGGGTGTTAGACAATTTTGAAAAACGCTATCGTGATCTACTCGTCAAGACCTACAACGTACACTAGGTCACTTGAAAAGTTCTTTTTCACTGTGGACAGTGTAATTGAAAGAAAAACAATCAATCGTCTAAAAGTTACGTATCGGCCCAAATAAAAGGATTTTATTTCAGATTTAGCAGCTGATAATTTTTTTGATTCCTAACAATCGAAATAGAATTACGATATCAACATTTTTCGACACCGACATTTAAAAAAAAGCAACCAGCTTCTTGGGGAATATATTTTCAAAAATTAATTTATTATTTTTTCACTGTTACGCTAGAAACATTAAGATCAGCCCTCGTTTTGTGTATGCGGGTATTATTCTGTTTTTATATTGTGGTCCGCTTTACACTTGTTAAGTCTTATATTTGTCTTTTGCAATTGTCACACCCATGCAAGGACATACATATATATGTACATACTCGTATCCTCACACATACAACCCATGCACACACACATAGTGTATATACTACTTTCGAATAAAGTATGCTGCTCATGTGCGAGAGATGCTTAATATCATTTTAATATAAATGTTAAATTTATGACAAAACGTAATTACCCATTTTAAACTGAAATGGTCGCCTTGACCAGGCTGCATTTCACCCAGTCGCTGTTCCAATCATGAAATATAACACCATAATTACTTTAATTAAGCAAATACTTTTTGTAATTTTTATACCCTATACGCAATAGGGTCAAGGGTATTAAGGATTTGTGGAATGTGTATAATAACAGAAGTTATATTTGTTAAGAATCTTTGTTTCTACCTTTTTGTAATCGCTCTGTTAAAAGATCAATTTAATTTCTTGAAGTTTGGTCAAACTTAAACAACTTTAATATGAAATCAATTAATTAATTCATTAGAAACAATCCTAACACACTGCTTCTTTGAAAATATTGCTTTCGTTTAAGTCTGAGACTGATTTTTTCTGTAAATTTGAAACCTGACTATAGCTATATAATGATCCTGCAACTCAGATCATAGTTATCGAGTTCCATGCTTTAAAAGCAATCCGGTTCAACATGCAACATCATCGCTCACGCGATCGTCAAGTTCAGAGATGGGCAAAAAGAGAACGGCCCAAAAATGAGAAAAATGTTATTAGATGATAATATTCATCGTTATTATTATTATTATTTTCTCCTCTTTATTGCTATAAGGCATACTTTTATTATAGTGGTAATTGTATAAACAGTCAAAATGATTGAGCTATTATTTTTTTAATTATTGAAAATATTGAATCTGACCATTGTATATATTATATTTAATTACTATTATTATTAATTTTTTGCGTTGATTTCCAATATTTTTTTAATCATTTATTTCTTTCATAGCTCACAACGTACAAATTTGAACTGAGTAATAATTTCGCTCTCTGCTGTGCTTAAATTGATGACTTCGGCTTGCTTCGGCCTCGAGTCTGTCTAAATACTCGAAGTAAAAGTAACTTTTTGGGCTATCATGGTATAATTAAATAAAGGTAGAATAATGCTACCGGCGTGTTCACCAATTTTAGTGAGGGCAAGCAAAAAGAGAGAGAGAGTGCAGTCGCAACGATGCCAAAATTGGTTAACTTCCTGATGACGCCTTGGCCGGAGTATGCTACCATCAATAATAATACCTTGTTAAGCTATGGGCTGCCCAGCTCTGCTGAGTCCCAGTAACCCCTTCGTCTTCGTATAGTGCTGTAGAGAGAGCCGTTCTCTCGCTCTCACCTTGCACTGGTTTCTTCACGATTAAAACTGTTTACTATCAATTCTTCAGTTTCTTCTATGTAAAAGAATAACAATCGAGTACTAAGCAAATAAAATAAGTTTTAATGACAGAATATTGCACAATATACCGTATTTAAGGATCCAAAAACCATTGAACACTTATGTTTCTCTTTGTGACTTTCTATGCTCTGCACCTTATTCATTTCAAAAGTAGAAGAAGTTCATGTCAGTGTTGCCATTTTAGCTTGTTTATAGATAGATCTAGCCTACTTTAAAACTAAATATTATAGTTTATACATTTTTCCAAATGTTTATAGCTATAAATTTGGCATATTTTTAACATGCATTTAGCTTTAAAATATCGTTAACTTTTTGGCGCATATCGTCTCGCTGTATAAAAAGTATTTTCATTGTCCCATTTTAATTTTGATTTTAAGCTTATTTTAGCTATTGTTTTTTTTTCAAATCTAGCTTATCATCATCATCATCGTTTGGCGCTACAGCTCTTTGCGAGCTTTTGGCCTGCTGAACATAATGCCTCCAGGTTGCACGATTATTTGCTGACTCTTTCCAGTTTTTTATCTTAATCTTATCTAGCTTATTTAGTCTCTCAAATTATCTCATCGATGGTTGGTATACCAATGTTCATACATAAGAACGCCTAGATCTTAGAGATAGTGTGAGGTAGAGCAACCAAACTTCCAGATTTATTTTATTTTTTTGACATCAGAAATATATTAAATATATATATATACTATATAGGAGTACTTTAAGTCACCTCGGAAAAAACTCTAAATGGAATATATGTACAATTCGTTTCTTTATTAAGAATTGTAATATTCAAAGGCGTTTAAAAGTTTTTAGAGTGCCAATGCACTCGACTAAATTTTATCAAAATCGGGTGACTTAATGATATAGCTCCTATAGAACCGGGGAACCTAAAACTAATTTTGTGCAAAATTTGTTGTGTTTCTTTTGTTTATAAATGACAATCAAGAGTTTTAAGTAAATACTTAAGAAATATATCGATCGTACAGGGTATCTTAAATTCGAACGCCATCTTTCATTAATGTTTTAAGGCTTTTGCCATTTTCTTTAATAAATTAAAGCTAAGCATTAACGTAAAATCATACTTGCATATGACATAACAATATCTACTATAAAGTGGATAGAGGATACATAACTATCGATATATCTTACAACTTATTAATGTTTCAAGGGTGTTTTAGATTTCGAAAATGCATATTAAAGCTAAAAGACTTATAATAACCTCAAATAGCGTTTGATCCATGCTCCTCTCTGTGCTTGAACATCTCCGGGAGCTTAACATCTAATGACAGCAATAAATGCCCATTCTCTGTAGATTTTATTCTATCTATTCCAATCTATAAGCCGCCAATATCCAAGGTCAATCATGGATATCAGTTGGGCATCATGGTGTATTAGAACCGAAAATATTTACAGACCAGGACATCGTACTTGTTAAAGACGCATGTACAGCGAATGCCAAGCAACTTCGTTAAACTATCTTTATACCATCGAACAGGTCTTTAATAAAACGAGCTTTTAATGTAGCTATAAATATTTACAGCCGTGTCATCAAAACACAGTCTTAAATAAATATTTTTATAGGATTTATTATTTTATAATATATCAAAAGCGAAAACGATAACAAAATATGTAACAATATTTAAAATACCACCTAGGGAATAATGTATTTATTTCCCATAACCTATACTTCAGTGTTATTTAATAATAATCCAATAAACCATAACATATATGTAATGTTGACCTCTTACTAATACGCATTTATAAACTAATATATAAAATTGAATGCAGTGTATCCCACAGTCGGTCACGACCCCGATTGATTCATTTTTTGTATTCAGCATTTCCACTTCGTAGTTGTTGCTGTGGTTGTGACTCCGATGGTCAGCGCATTGATTGAACATATTTAATAAATGGACTTTGTTGTTGGCTTTGTTGTTGTTGCTTCACAGAGCACCGGACAATAAATTGATGCATTTTAATTATCATTTATGGCACAGACATTGTAATGGCTATCGGGAACGAGCGGGCGGTTCGGTTCACTTGTAAATATACCAAATGAAGTGGAATGGGAGCAGCATTAGGTACATTTTCTTATTGAAAATACCCACACATTTCTCTCATATTAATCACATTGAACTTAAGTTCTCTGTTCAAATTCAAAGAGAGTTTTTGAATTCTATGTTTAGAAATCGCTTTTAAAATAGCTTGGCGAGAGGATATCAGCATAGATCCATTATATTGTAGCTGAGCTGAATCTTATTTATTTATTAGCTTTGAAGCTTGTAATATCCCAGATTATAATACTAAGTTGCGTTTATTTTAAATAAGGATGACGAGAGCAGAGTTGTGCATCTTATTCTACGTTCCTCATTTGAATCAGTACATGAGCCGTCACCCACAAGCTGAGAAGCTTGGACAGACAAATCAATGTAGACCACATTTATGTCATTTGTCAAAGTGAAATAAGGATTTGCACTTATTACAACGATTTGTCAGATTTTTTGCCATCTTTTGGTTATATAGTTAGAGATGACCTAGTTAGTTAAAGACTACCTTATTATGAGAGTCCAGTCCAATGACCTTCATTGCTGTTTTTTATGACAACATTTTGTATATCAGAGACAAACTTAATTATTTGAGCAGGCATTGAATGCGCCATCTGGGACTTTCATCTTCTCTTAGCAGCTGCGCTTAGCTATGGTTCTTGAATCAATTTCGAATTTATCTCTAAGCCAGAAACCGGCCACCACTCCGACGTCGTCATCGAAACCTATGCTATTCTCCAATGGTATGCCAATGCTATTTGAGGTTTTCATTCCAGTTGCATAGCCTAACTTATTATGAGTGGTTGACTACTACAAAGTTGAAACCAGTTCGATCAGGACGATTTATCTGTTTACCGCGAATTTATTTATTTAAAGTAGAAAGTAGAGTTATTCTTAGAGTAAACAAAATTACTATGTTAATAAAGAAGATAAAGCCGAATCAATAGGGTTAACTTTTTAACGGTGTGCTCCTGTTCATAATGTGGCCAAGAGATTTTCAATAATTCACTTTTTTTCGTAACCAGCTGTTATATAAAGAGAAGATGTTATATCCAACACTCCGCTAAATAGGCTGCAATTTGCCTTTCAAAATGGCCAGTCTATAGTAACAGCACTTCTCAAAATGGTTCGTGTTATAGAAAAGGCTCTAAACATAAAAAAAGTTGCCCTCTGTACTTTTATGGATATTGAGGGGTCTTTTTATAACGCGAACTTTTAAGCAATAGAACTGGCACTCTCCAGCAGAAAAGCAGATCTAGCAACAAAAAAATGTGTAAGCAATATGCCCAAAAAAAATCACAGCGTCTTTAGGATAACTCGATCTTAGCGCCGAAACATTAAAAGGATGGCCAACCATAACCAAGTCTATTTGATATGCTTGCCCGGATGTGATGGATACGAAGGCAATAAAAGGGCGAATCTTTACGCTAAAAAGAGTGCGGCAAAGCCATATATAGGCCCAACTCCTTTCAACAAACAACAAGAGACCAAAAAAATGAGTATTGAAATATCAAAAACAAATTTTTGAGCAGGAAAAGTCTGAAGACATTTTCTGGAGCACTAACAGGCAATTACGCCTAAAATAATCACCACCTAATACTTGCAGATTATGCTGTAATGAGGAAGAGTCTATGGAACACCTGATTAGAGGTGGAGAACTATCGACAGTACTATCGGCACTATCGATGGTTGAGCACTATCGAGCTACCATCGATAGCATGCCAGACATTTACGATAGTGCCGATAGTGCTAATAGTTCTCCGATAGTTTTCATATCACCAAAAAGAAAAATTTGCACGTTTATTTGTGGCGTTTGCTAAAAAAATATTTGTGAAAAAATCCCAGATTTCAGCACTCCAGCTGGAGGTATTTCGGCGGATGCTGACAATATCGCATCGACAAGCGGCAGTTGTAGTTTTTCGATGCATTCTGTAGCTTCGCTTAATTGTTTCGGAGAGGCGAACCAGGCTCAAGGAAGAAAATGTGAACATTCTTTAATTCTTGAACCAAAACTTTTGGATCAAAAAAAATTAATATCGTATATGAATTTTCTTGTTTAAAAATTAAACAAACTTTAAATTTAAAACCAAATATTTATATTATTGTGGACGGCGGGACTATCGTCGATTATCGATAGTACTATCGTCAACTTTCGTTGGTTGTGAAATTACTATCGTCGACTATCGATGGCGCCGACTATCGATAGTTCTCCACCTCTACAACTGATCACATACTGTGAGGCACAAGGCCACAGGAGACACAACATTTTAGATGCAAACCTACTATAAAAGGAAGACATTCAAAAGCTCCCTCCGAAAGATCTAAATAGAGAGGGGAGCATTGGGCTCCATATTGAGGTTAAACTGTTCGAAGTGCATATATAGGCCTATGCCTTATCCACAATTTCATTTCACATTGCATTAGATTACAATGTGCAACGTAAAGTCAACTGTCGTCATCAAATCAATACAGGTTTACCAAAGAAGAAAGTAAATGAAATATTTTACACCTGCCAAAATAACATTTTATTTGGATCGTATTACATAGGTCTTTTTTTTATGTGATTATTGTGCTCGTTTCCATATTGATAACATCAGTTAATGCACCTGCAGCAAAAAAAAAAAAATTTACGTCATGGTGACTTCTGTCTAGGTATACATATAGTACATACAATATGTATAATGCACATAATAAAAAATTAAACTTACTTGCAACGAAAATTCTAATATTATTGCATATTATTATTATAACAAAAAGCCCACTGCAATACAGGAAACAATTAGAACCAGCGCGTTTACAGTCCAAAATAGAACTATGGAATTTTTGTGGACCATCATCGCAATTGTCTTTATATTTGACTTCCTCAAACACTACAACTTTTAATTATTGAACGAAATAGAACCGATCCCCTTTAAGGCGTAATGCCAACTGAGGTGTTTTTTTTTTTGCTTATACGAAATTAGCCAGCAAGAGAATGCAACGCTCTCATTGACTCTCTGGCCAATTGCTAAAGCAATAGAAAGCGCTCAAGAGTAAAAGCTGGAAATTGCAATTTTTAATACCCTGTCATTTTGACCCAGTGTAGCGAGTACGTCAAGTTGGCGAAACATTTTATTTGAAACACTTAGGTTAGGTTTTGTTAGATTGGTAGCACACTTAGGCCTATACTGGCTCATTGTGCTACCGCACGGATCTCTATAACTTTTTATTCTTTTCCTTGATGACAAAACTTAGAAGGAGTATCAGCCTGTTGCTGCAATCTTTCTCGGGCATACAGTGTTTAGCTCTGCTAGATTATGGAGGAAATAGTTTGCCAAATACTTTTTTAGTTTTGTGTCAATTTTTGGAAATATTTGGCGACTGAATCTGCAATCTATTGTTCCATATTCTTTGGGCATGAGAACTGAATTTTTCACTTATTTGCAGCTTGAGAGTGGCCAACGACATACGGAAATCCTTTTTATACGTTAGAATGGTAGTGGTCAAGCCGTGTCTGGCCAATTCGTCTGCTCTTTTGTTGCCTAAAATATTTTGGTGTCCTTGAACCCGAATGAAGCTAATAACAAACTACGAGGGGCATTCAAAAAGTAAGTTTCCCTAATTTTAAAATGTACAAAACAATTTTTAAGTTACAAAATGAATATTTATTAATTATTTGACTCACAAACTATTTTTCTACATAGTCACCTTCGACTTGAATACATTTTTCGTATCTGTTATGGAGTTTATGCAAACCTTCTTTAAAAAAATACGTGTCCTGTTTTTGGAGCCATAATTTGACAGATGTTTGGACTTCTTCGTTTGAAACAAAATGCTGCCCACCTAAGCTTTCTTTCAATTTTGGAAAAAGAAAAAAGTCACTTGGTGCGAGATCCGGAGAGTAGGGTGGGTGATCGAAAATTTCCCATTTGAATTTTTCCAATAAAGTCCTCGTTTTTTGAGCAGAATGAGGCCGTGCATTATCATGAAAGAGTAAGATTTTTTTGGATAATTTTCCTGGACGTTTTCGTCTGATGGCATTTTTAAGCTTATTTAAAACTTCGCAGTAACGATCCGCATTGATTGTTGTACCAGGTTCCAAAAATCAACCAACAAAACATCTAACTCGTCCCAAAAAACTGTGGCCATGATTTTTCCAGCAGAACGTTTAATTTTTGCTTTTTTTGGAGCACTTTCTTCTGGTTTCTTCCAAATCATGCTTTGACGCTTTATTTCGGGATTCGTATAATGACACCACGTTTCGTCACCCGTCACAATGCGTGAGTAGAGGCTATCGCCTTCTTTCTTAACCATTTCAAAAAATTTTTGAGCAGCGACTATTCGTTGATGTTTATGGTTTTCGGTAAGCAGGCGTGGGACCCATCTTGCGCAAACTTTGCTGTAACCAAGCTTATCCTTCAAAATTGAAAAGATTGAAGTTCGGCCAATTTCAATATCAGGAGGAATCAATTCGAGAATATCATCGATGGTCAGCCGTCTGTCCTCTTCAATAACGAATAACTGCACGCAATTCACAATTGGACACGTTTTGCAATGGTATGTAGCTCCATGGATTTTGTGTTTATACTGCTGAAAAAACTATTTTCGGTCACCAATACCAGTGCCGCTCTTATCGATAGACTCAACACTGATGTTGTGTTCAGTGCGAGGCCGATAGATGGTGCACAAGAGAAACGCCAGACCAGGGAAACTTACTTTTTGAATATCCCTCGTACTTTGCCATCTCTTGACTAGATTTGCGACAGTTGTTGACTGTCCTCGAGTAGGAGGATAGTGCTTGAAGTGATTTTATGGCTGCTTGGCTATCTGAGTATAAATTTATTGCATCGGTTTTTAAGCCAATGTAGCTTAAGAAAGTTATAGCATCATTTATGGCAATGATCTTCCTTGGAAAAACGCTGCTGTGGTAAAAAAGTCGGAGGGACTGCCGAATATTTATATGCTCCGAAAAGCCACTGTCACCAACCTGGCTGAGCGTGGAGTCTTCCATAAAGTAAAATAATAAGTAGCAGGCAGAACTGTGTCTTCTTTTAAAATGGACGAGTGTTCACCTGCCAAGACCACAAAGCATTTACCATCCTAGAACAACACCTTGAAGAAAGCGTCAAACCTTTGTACCAGAATAATAAGAATGTCCGTTTCATTAAGACTAATAATCATTGAGTAAGTATTATTTTTTGAAAATCTACTAAGCGATGTGAAATTTTTGGATAGTATATATAGTGTATACTATAGTCGGGATGTGAAGGCTTTATGCGGCGCACTTGATAAAGTAAAAATATTGACTCTCTTCACACACTTTTCATTATATACCCAGTATCTATATAGATACAAAGGTATAATAGATTAGTGCATTGTATGTAGCAGACAAAAGAAGGCGTGGCAGTTCCTAAAACTTATGTACCAAAATGCCGCCGGGTGCGGTCCGTCTGTCTGTCATTCCGTCCTTCTCCATCTGTATTGCACTAACATATGACCCAGGTAAAAAGATTTAAATATAGCGAATTTTGTATAAAAAAAGTTATTTTGGACGATCGGTCGAATGGGAGCCATATGATATAGTCAACCGATTTAGTACAGTGCTTGGGAACTATAAAAAACGTTCGAATGCCAAATTTGGTTACGATATCTTCATAAACAAACGAGTTATCCATCTAAAACTATTGTTTTTTTTTCGAGGTCGTCTGAAACAACCTTATGGGAGCTATATAATTTAACCCCGATATCAAAAAAATTAAATAAACTTATCTCCTATGGAATTATATGGGATCTAATGTGAAAGTTTGGTTACTCTTGGTCTTACCATCTCTGAGATCTAGGCGTTCAAACGGACAGATGGACATGGGAATATCGACTCCTCTAGTCCCCCTGATTATATTTTAGTAACTTTTTAAGCATAAGCAGCATTTAAATATTAATTTCACTTTAATCTCATTCACTGCATTTAAAAGTTGCATTACCAAGTCTGGCTTTTACCGTCCATGCAGACAGACGGAAAGACAAACAGACGCATATGATTATATCAACTTCTTTAGTCACCCTGATCATATTTTAGGGTATCATCGACGTCTCTTTGTGTATGTTACATTTCGGCTTTCACAAACTAGATAAACTCTTTGTACCATAAGGTACAGTGTATAAAAATGTGACACAGTCGAAGCGGTGTCCATCCATATTCCTTCTAAGAACTTGGAAAATTCATTTTTATCTTGCACTACAATATTCCTATAGGTTCCGTAAATTTCTACCGATTTATTAATATTTTTATTAATAAGTATTAAATGTTATGTCAAATAAGTTCTTTAAATTTGTTTTTATGTGGATTAATGTATTTGGGCCATGTAAATATTCCTATCAAAATTGGTGATTCTATGTCATTTTTTGTCATAATTATGTAAACATTCACGTAGCTTATTGGCAAAGGGTGGTGAAATTGGAACTTTTTTGACAATACATTTTTTTGCATTTATCCTTGAAAAATAAGTCTTTAAAGTTTCAACCCAAGGTTATGAACAGCATGTTTCTTTAAAGGACTTGAGGGTTTGCTACGCCGTCGTTCTCTCCATTACGTACATAGCACAAATCTAATTTACCCTTTGTACCGGGTATAGGCTGCGCCGTAGAGAGAATATCCGGGCCCCGTGTAAAATCTCGGATCCGGGCCCCTATTATTTTTCTTAATTCATGAAAATACGTATAATTGTTGAAAAGTGTGAGATCAACATAAAAAAGTACTGAAAGGCTTTCTGAGAGAATTGATGATTTCATAAAATCATAATAATCATTTATCAATCATCAAATCAAATCAAAACTTCAATGCATAAATCTTCAAAAAACGCCATTCAAAGAAGTTTGAATTTTGTATTAACTAAGTTAGCCTTACATATGTTTCACAATTACCGACAAGATGCTTAGAATTTCGCCTTCCGTGCATTAGCTGAGGCGAAAGTTTTTATAATTTCATCAAAGTCGAGTTTTCTTGCTAACTCAGATTCCAAATACAAAGTTGCCAATCCTGAGACCCGATTCTTCTAGCCCCGGGGGAAAAAGTTTCCAGAAGAAGATAACATTACAGCAAAGTTTTGAAGAACGCAAGCTGCATGTAGCGTTGTGGTTGCCCACAATTCGCTTTTTAAACTGAAAGTCGGTGGTTCGATTCCCCGCATTTGCACTGGTGCATTTGCCAGGCACTGGCATCGCTAGCTCGAAAGACGCTATTAGCCGGTCGACTTCTGGCCAAATTTTCGATCTCAAACAATCAATGGGCAAATGTTACGGGCACAACATTGATTTGCGTATGCTTTTTATAGATTGTAAACAAGTATGTGCCACCATTGAATGAATGGCCAAACAATATTTAAAAGATGCAACATAGCAGAAAAACTTATCAGACTAATAATGATGACCCAAAAAAACATCGAATCTCAAGTTGTGGTACAAGACAACAAATCCGACGGATTTTTCATTCAATCAGGGCGCCATGCAATAGATGACGTAAGCGAACAGAAACGGGCACATTTTAAACAGAACAGTGCAATCTACCTTTTTTGATATTGAAAAAGGACTAAAAATAAACAGCGAAAAGATGCTACTGTCCAGATCAAAACACAAACAACGACAAGAAATGGAAATCACAAATTGGAAGTAGTTAGCATGTTCACATATCCTGGATGCAAACTGACAACAGACAAAGCAATGATGATGCGACAATTTAAGAGCGCAAAGGAAGGTGCTGAAGACAAGATCATACTCCCACAAGGCAAGATGAAGACCAAGATCGATTGCTGGAAAACTATTAATAGTAGAAAAGTGAAAAAAACTAGCCGTTTATTCGAAAAACACCATTTCCAACTTTCAATTTTAAATAGGCATTGTGCTTGAACCAGTTAACCCACAATCTTGATTTTAGTCTTGATTGATAGACCAAGAAATTCACAAAGACATGAATGTTCCTTACGTCAAAGATGAAATAAGCAAATCATCGCTAAGATATTTAGAGCGACTGTCAAATCATGAAAATTCGTTGGCTATTAACCTACTAGACAATAGTATGGATGTTAGACGTCTAAATAGATTTCATATTCTGGACCTTCCAGATCGATTTGTATAATAATGTATAATAACCTCTAGGAAATAGTTTTGTTGTATATTGATTGGACTCACTGGAGCACAATCAATCCTGCCATTTTTTGTGTTTACTTATAAAATTTGCTGATTGTCTAATATGACAGATTGCAAATAAAATAAAAAAAAAAAAAAAAAGTCTTGATTGATAGACCTTTAAATCATGACTCTAAGTTTAAAAGAAAAAAAGATATGCAAAAACTGCACCAACAAATAGGTCCCTTACTATCACTGAAAGTTAAAACCATTAAGTATTTTTATCCAATCTTTTTTAAACTTTTCGCTCTTGAGTTTTTTTCGTTTCACAAGTATCTGATCAATAGAACCCATTTAAAATGCCTTTGTAACTCGCCACCTCCAAATGTCGTCCGCTTATTAAATTATGGCTTCTGTAAGGTATCCGAGAGCCATTCCACCCACTATTCTTTGTAGGCTACGTGTCTCCTAACTTTTTGCAACGCTGGTATGTCGAGATACGATCGACTTTCTTCGTTTTTCTCTTGTTTTCTGCGTTAAAAATTAGTGAACTCAAAAAACGCTAACCAAAGATTTCTCAGCGTAGTAAAAACATTCTCAAGGATACTAATAGACAGTACCTACTTCTCACCCAACATTACATATATTCATAAGTATATCAAAATATGATTGTAAAATTTAAAGTAAACCAGTTTTATTGGTATTTTCAAAACATTTGTTTTATAGTATATATTACCGTTGATTCAACGGCATTGACAACTGAAACAATACACAAATTAAAGTCCAAAAAGCTGTGGGAACATCTGCCTAACAGCATAGTTTAATATAATTTCGCTGATTAAATTATTTTGCCTCAAAATCAAAATAATTCGCAAAATATTACTAATATCCGTAGTTAATTTTTTGCATCGCCCGCATCTAATATAAGCCAGCAAGCCACAATGAAGAAAACTACTAGAACCAGGATGTTTACAGTCCAGAATATAATCCTTGCGTTTTCGTAAGTCATCATCGTAAAAGCTTTGTTTTGCCTCCGCATGTGGAATGGAAAATAATCAAGAAAATAATGTAGTACCGATCCCCGTGGCTTATTATTTCCAACTGATGACATTGCTGGCGTTTTGGCGCGTGGCGTCCCGCCTCCTGGGTTCGATATGCTTGTATGTATGAATTGCAGTATATGTGTTTAATAGTGAATGTATTGTACAGTGATAATGAGATATATTAATAAATACATATGTATACTATGTATATAAAGCAAGCTGCGCTTGACTTGAGCGCGGCCGAAAGCGCCGCCGGTGAAGCTTTTCACCACAATGCAATTGAAAGCTCTTTGGCTAAGCTTAGCACGGAAGGTAGCTGTGCCCATCCACACACGTCGTTTGGGATGAACAACTGGAACAATATGAAGCAAGAAATAAGTCGAAAAATGTAAAACCGAAGTGCCTTTTGGTTAATCGAAGGTGTCGCGTTTTTATACCCTATAACAATGGGTACATTAACTAAAGTAGTCTGTTTTTATATCAGCTTCCCTATTGTCTTACATGAGACAACTTATTTAGGTTTATTTTATGAAGCTTAATAATTAGATCTCTGTTGTGCATATTTCCTAATGCGATGAATTTTGCTGAATCATGTCAAGGCTTCCCCATTTTAATATTTTTATTTAAAATTTAACAGAAACATGCACTAATTTCAACCCACTTCTTCTATAAACTGCATCTTTGACTACACGTAATTTTAGTAAAAAAATTACCTACAATCACCAGTTTCGGTAAGATGGTCCTAATTAACAAACCCAAAATAATAAAAATATCGTATTTCACCTTAAAAAAATTATTTCCATTGCGAGCTTATAAGGAATATGCAGTAATACAATGAGAAAAAATGTGCAGGGCATGAACTGTCGGGCACCGCCTCGACTGTATTAAATTTTTTTTTTGTTTTTGAATGAAAATCAGCACCAAACTCGGTTCTGGTGCAGACGACTTTCTTGGCTTAAGTGAGATGAGCGATCTCTCTCCAAGGTGCAGACTTCAACGGACTTTAATAAGCATCACTTAGAACTGGATTGATATACGAGGTGTATTCAAAAAGAATCGCGAATTTTGAGTTTTTTCAAAAATTATTTATTTATTCATGAATATCTATTTTGTCCCCTTCAATAGTAATCCCCATGAGATATTATACACTTGTGCCAACGGTTTTTCCAATCTTTGAAGCACTTCAAAAAATCATTTTTTTTTATTTTGTTCAGCTCCTCCTTCGATACCGTCTTTATCTCGTCAATCGTAGCGTAGCGTCGTCCTTTCATGGGCCTCTTCAGGTTAGGGAACAAGAAAAAGTTACAGGGGGCCAGATCTGGTGAATACGGTGGCTGCGGCATCAGTAGTGTGTTGCTTTTAGGCAAAAAGTCGCGCACAAGCAACGATGAGTGAGCAGGGGAGTTATGGTGGTGCAAAAGTCAATTTTTGTTCTTCCGCAAATCCGGACGTTTCTGGCGGATTGCTTTGCGCATATTGCGCATAACTTGCAGGTAATATTCGTTATTGACCGTTCTACCCTGTGGCAAGAACTCATGATGCACCATGCCCCTGCAATCGAAGAAAACTGTAATCAAAACTTTCACATTCGACCGAACTTGGCGCGCTTTTCTGAGCTTTGGTTTCCACGTCATAACCATAAATCCACGATTCTACACCAGTTATGACCCTCTGGAGCAAATTTGGGTCGTCGCGGACAGAGTCCAACATCTCATTAGCAAAGTTCATGCGATGCTGTTTTTGGTCGAAATTAGGCAATTTTGGTAGGAATTTCGCGGCGGCCCAAATCATTGATAAAAATCGAATGGCATGAGCCAATCGATATGTCTAGGTCCTCAGCAGCTTCTCTAACGGTGATTCGACGATTGGCCAATACCATTTTCTTCACTTCATCAATTTTTTCGTCTGTTGTTGAAGTGCTCGGGCGTCCGGCACGCTCTTCGTCGTTCACATCTTCTCGGCCTTCTGAGAACATTTTGTACCACCGATAAACGTTGCTTCGGTCCAAGGTAGCTTCTCCGTATGCAACACTCAACATTCGGAATGCATCCGCGCACTTAATTTCGTTTTTCACACAAAATTTGATACAGGTTCTTTGATCCATTTTTTTGAATAGGTAGAAATCGAAGACGAGCCAAAGCACGTGAACATTCAAAATGGCCAAACTTATCGGCATAAGTGAGAGACATGAGTACCCACATAACGCCACAAAAAAAATCGAAATTCGAATATACGTAACCCGCCATAATTCAAAATTCGCGATACTTTTCGAACACACGGTTTAACACTATAATCATGATAGTTGCTGAATTTCCTCCCTTCTTTATAATATTGACACATGCGACTTCACAAATCTAAACGGCTGCATTGCCTTTATATTCGCTGACTATACAGACATATTCACTTCAGGGCTAAATCCTGCTGCTGAGCGCTTTTGGGACCCTCCAATGTTATTTCGCTAGGTGGAAAAATTATATCAATGTCGATAAAACTCAAGCTATACATTTTTTCAAAAAATAATTGCACAAACTCCTACCACTTATTTTTAAGGATCATGTTCTATGGGGTACACTATTAATAAAATTAACTTCGTCACGAGAAACCTATATCGATTTATCAAAAGGATTTCACGGTTGTCCATAAATTTTTCTTGTTTAGATCAATATTTCGAACAATAATTTTGTATGGGATGGAGTGGCCAAATGTCATATTAATAAAATCCAAACCGCCAAAAAAAAAACTTTTAAAAATGATTTTCAAGCTTCAAACCTCGGATTTACACCATAAAGCAAATGTAGAAAGGATTAACAGATTATATCTTCTGACTCTAAGCTCAAATGATAAATGCATATATTCAAACTATGACCAAATTTAGATAAATTCTTATGCACAAGTAGTTTTAAGTTTTTATCCTAAACAGAATTTTTGCCTTTCTAAATTTTTCTCCCAAATTAATAACAATTCCTTATGTATAAAACAATAATGTATCCCACGTATATGACAGAATAAAAAAATGGCGGACGTAAAGTCGGGCGCGGACGACTTTAGGATACCCTGTACCACTAGCTTGTAATAAAGTCCGATTTCTTCACAAAAAACCAAAAACAGAAGAATTTTTAAGCAAACAATTTTTTTTTGACCGATCGTTCCTATGGGAGCCATATGATATAGTCAACCGATTTCAATAAAATTTGACACTGTGCTTAAATACCTTAAAAAAGATATGAAAGATATACAAACAAACAAAACACATCGAATTTTGTATAAAAAACGTGTTTTTGGACCGATTGGTCCTATGGGAGCTATATGATCTAGTCAAACGATTTGGATTAAATTTAGTACAGTGCTTAGGAACTATAAAATACTCACGAATGTCAAATTTGGTCCCAATATCTTAACAATCAAACGAAACACAACAAATTTTGTTAAAAAATCGATTTTTTGGAAGATCGGACCTATGGGAGCTATATGATATAGTCAACAGATTTTGTTCAAATTTGGCACATAGCTTAAGTGGTGTAAAAAATTTCCAAACGCCAAATCTGGTTACGATATCTTTATTAAAAAATGAAATATAGCGAATTTTTCTTTAAAAAAATTATTTTGGCCGATCGGTCCTATGGGAGCTATATGATATAGTCAACCGATTTCGATCAAATTTGGTACAGTGCTTGGGAACTATAAAAAACTTTCGAATACCAAATTTCGTTACGATATCTTCATAAATAAACGAATTATTCATCTAAAACGCTTTTTTCTGTCGAGGTCGTCTCAAACACCCCCATGGGAGCTATATAATTTATCCCCGATATCAAAAAAATAAAATAAACTTGCCTCCTATGGAATAATATGGGATCATATGTGAAAGTTTGGTAACTCTAGCTCTTACCATCTCTGAGATCTTGGCGTTCACACGGACGGACAGACGGACATGGGTATATCGACTTCTCTATTCACCCTGATCATATTTTAAGTAACTTTGGGGTGTCTCCGACGTCTCCTTCTATATGTTACATACATTTTCGGCTTGCACAAACTTAATATACCCTTGGTACCATACGGTACAGGGTATAAAAAGATCACAAGGACTAATTTCTTAAGAAATATAGAACGTATGTACAATTAGAATTATGATATATATATAATTTAATCAATTAAATTTATTACATCTTCATTTGGTACTCAATGCTTATGTATTAATACGCATATTTGTATATAATAAACGCTTAGTTATAAAACAATAATGTATCCCGTGTACATAACAGAACACAAAAAACCACCAGGATTGATCTCTTAAGAAATATATCAATACTTAAGCGTTGAGTAAATGAAGATGTATTAAATAGAATCGTCATATCATATTAATTTCTAGCTGTATATAAATCATATATAGTATATATAAGTATTAAATTTATATCCTCACAATTGAGATTTATCACAAACAATTACAAATTATTTAAGTGTGTTTAAAGAAAATCAGCTACATACATAAGATTCTAGAGTTTTATAATTTTTAGAAACCTAATCGCAAATTTTTAAATTCTTATATCGTTTGGGTAAACGACTATTATTGAGCGAATTAGTTCGGCTCGACTTGTAATTGAAATACGAGAAAATCATTTTTTGTAAAAATAATCAAAAAAATATGACATATATAGAAAGTTGTCATACTCAAGCAAAAGTCTCGAGACTTCCCGCTAATAGATTTTTTATTTGTTATTCCTGAAATGTAGTTAAGTATGTTGTAACTAAATCACTCACTCTTAAGAACTTGTAACAAATGTAACTGTATAATTTGTTCGATATTCTAATATACAGGGGTGCCACAGAAAACCAATTCGATTTCAATTCCAATTCTTGGTGCCACAGACATGGCTAACAAGGGTTTAAAAAAAAAAAATTCGATTCAATTTCGATACAATTCCAATTCTTGGTGCCACATACATGACTATAAGCGGTTTAAAAACCGTTGTTAGCCATGTCTGTGCTACCAAGAATTGCGATTCCATCGAAATTGAATCGAATTGGTTTTCTGTGGCACCCCTGATAGATTTGAAAATTTTACAATTTAGAACAAAGGGATAACTGACGACACCAAGAATGTATTTTGGAGTTGGATAACATGGCTTGTAAGCCCAAGTAGTACAAAGCAACGACTAAGATTATAGTACAAGTACATCTATACTTATTAAATATTTATATTACATTAATATGACTTTTGTTTATGCGTAAAACTCTGATTATATTAACACGTTTTGGTTTATTAATTGGTTTTATTTATTTGCAAATGTATACATAGTATTTTAGTTTTCATTAAATATAACTTGCTCAAATAGTTTACACTGAACTTGTTTCATTCTTCTATTGATTTAATGCGTTTTTAGTCACATAAAAAGTAAATTGTTTAAGAGCACCTCGTATTGGTTTTAAATTGCTTTTGCTTTGTTATTAAATATATGGATTTTTGTATATTTTTATAACTGATGTTAATTTTTGTTGCCTTATTTCTACAGTTTTTATATTATTAAAAAGGCCTATAATTGGTCTGTGTAAAGTTACACTGAGCATATCAAAGTGAGGTTATACATATGTGTATATAGAGAACTTCTTACATATGTATTCGTGCAAGGATTACGTTTAGAATGATGTCAAACTTGTATCAAATAATCAATATAATTAATTATTTATGTTTTTAAATTTAAAAATATTTCATACTTTAATTTAAAAGCCAAATTTTTTAGTGCTTGAGAGCGAATGTCAGAATAATGTTAATAACAATCTTTTAACAGTTATTTTAACGTCTAACTTAGTTTATAATATGAGCAAATTTAATTAATTTGATTAAAGTATTTCAATAATATGCAAATTTAATGCTTTAAAGTCTTAATTTTGTTAGGAAAACTATTTTAGCTAATTTGCAATATTCCAAAGTAACGCTTCAATGTGTTAACAAAACTAAAACTTTGTAAAATTTTAACATTTTAAGTACACGCTAAAAACAATTACAGTTCAGCGCTACAGCAATATAGTACATAAGGCATATGTAAAATAAAGAAAAACTCTTAATTACAAAATGACTACTTATAAACTAAATTGACGTTGATTGAATACTTAAAAATACGTTAATAGTTTGCTTTACTATTAAAAACAATTTAACACAACGGCAAGGAATGATGCCCACATCGGGCCTAGGCCCGATCGAAGCCTCCAAAATCAGATTCTTCCGTATCGTCATCATCATTATCCACACCAATGCAATGTATGCCCGTGCGCAGCATAGGAGTGCCCTTTCCCTTTCCCAAGACACGTGCAGCTATGACCAGCTGCAGTACTTCCTTATCGTTGCCGGTATTCACAATGTGCAGAACCTCGCGCAGCAGCTTCTCCTTGTAGGCGAAGAACTCGATTTTCATCTCATAGAAATCGTGCTCATCGTGTTTTAGTCCCGAGAACTCTGTTATGCGGCAATGTAAGTTGGGCGTAGCATTTACATCTGGAATAAAGCTGCTCTGCTTGCCCACATCACCAAAAAGCGAGGCTGGCAGGTTCAGATCTATCAAATATCGGTGGTTTATTTGCAGAAATCCCAGACTGACCATTATGGTATCGCCCGAGCGTTGATATGTCACACAGGTGTCCGACTTGAAATCATCCTTCAGCGTGGTCTCATCAAAGTGCACGTGATGATCTGTAAGATGTTTATAATTAGATTTGAGATTCATTTTGCAAATTCACGATTCAATTTTTTTTAATCAGTTTAACGCCTCACATGACTAAATGTGTTGAATATTTATTTATTTGCAGGTTCGTTATTTTCTAAAGGTATTGATTGCACAGTACAATACTAGAGATGATGCGGTGTAATGTAATGATTTAAAGCGTGACACGAAACATGAGAAGCACGACTTTTATTTGAGCAATTTCGTAAATTTGCCTGGGTATCAGTTACATTAAATATAAAGTTTACAAAATTTGCAAAACTATGATCTTTTGGTTAAAACAACTTAGGGCTAGCAACGCAGTAATCTTCAAGAAAAAATTAACACGTATTTTGGTGAAAAGATAACGAATAAAACGCTGATTAATGGAGATTCTTTAATCGATTTAGCTTGCACATTTTTTATCGGTTGCTTCATAAATTCCTTTCCCTTTTGATAGCGTATAAAAAAAAAACTACATACCGAACTCTATCACAAGCTCATCTCTAGTAATTGCTATCATTACTATCTATCCATGTATTTATAGATAAGTCACGAGTGCATGTCGCATTTAATAGTTTTTAATCTGCATATTTGCTTTGAATAAACTTGTAAAATTAATTACAGATAGTAAAATTCTCACAATTATAGCTTTTTTTTCTCATAACAAAGAAATATAGAAAAATACATTCTAGCTAGCGTTTTGCGTATACAAAAACTTTCGGCCAAAACTACAGCAATAAACAAACACACTGAAAATAAAAAGAACAAACTAATTTAAACAAACAACCGAGTCCAGTAATCAAGTAAACTTCCCTCCAACATCTGGGGGATGTGGCGGAAATTGCGTGTAACCGCATAATTAAACGCCGGAGACGTCCAAAACCAAGGAGTTAAAGTTGGTCTGGAATTTGGTTTTTGAAGGTATTTCTGTTCAAATTGGGTCAATTCACAAAGTGAGTCTTTTTTTTTTGACTGCTTCTGATTTCAAGTGGTTATTTTTTATATTTTGGCTGGTAATAGGGCTAACACATGAAAATTTTGATAAGCCCAAGGTTAATGAGTTAAACCGTTGGATTACAATTCATACCAACATGCCAACTGAATGTAAACAATGCTTATGTTGAGCAATTTATGGCATAACTTAATCAGACCGTAGTTTTTTTTTTGGAAAGATATAATATACATATACTGCTTAGTGCGTAGAGCCAGTTACGATAAATTTAATTTAATTTGGAACTAATCTTTATCGATTTTCAATGGATATTGTAATATGTCAGAAGATCATAGCTAAGAAAAACCAACTAAAAAGATTTTTTAATAAAATTGTTCTTATTCGGATCTGTGCATTTCGGCAGGTGATGAAATTTAATTGTACTTTGATTAAGAATACGTCACGTGCTAATTATCGTCTGGTCATCTGGACATTCTGGTACACTATGTATCAAAGTTGCGGACGATTTCCGCTATCAGTATATTAAACACATCCTGGCGCACGTTACGTCTCCGACCAAGACACAAACCATAAGGCACATTCAAATTTCTACGGTAATACGTACAACACAACAGAACTTCGATAACTATAGGAGTCCAACAGATATTTTGGTCACAACTGCAGTGATGAGTCAAAGCATAAAACTTCTCCATTGTATTGTCCATTGGTGGCTACTGCGGCCGCTCCTAGGTGGAGCATAGGTTGAAAACTGTTGGTAAACGATTGTTTCGGTTTCGTTCCAGTTTCTTGGATTATTTGTTTCACGATTGGTCCTATGGAAGCAATATGATATAGTCCACCGATTTTGATAAAATTGGGTAAAGAGCTTGGGTACTTTAAAAAACTTCTAAATGCCACGAAATCTTTATAAACAAAAGAATTATCCATCTAAGACTTTTGGTTCTTTCCTAGGTCGGTCGTCTGAAATACCCCTATCGGAGCTATATAATATAATCCCGATATTATGATATCACCTATGGAATAATAAGGGATCTAATGTGAAAGTTTGTTTACTCTAGCTCTTACCATCTCTGAGATCTTGGCATTCATACGGACGGAGGGACATGGCTATATCGACTTCCCTAGTCACCCTGATCATACCTCTGGTAACTTTGGGGGGTGTCTCCGACGACTCATTCTGTATGTTACACTTAATATGCCCTTTGTACCAGAATCGGTTGACTATATCATATAGCTCCATAGGACCAATCAAAAATACAATTTTTGAACAAAATTCGTTGTGCTTAGTTTGTTTGTTCAGATATTGGAACTAAATTTGGCATTCAGAAATTAGAATACCCAAGCCCTGTACCAAATTAGATCCAAATAACGCGAAAAAAAAATTAGTAATGGATTTCAAACGTAATAGTGTAGTTGCATTATATTTAGCTGGAAAATCGCAACCAGCGATTGTTCGTGAGCTCGAACTCCTTAAAGTAAATAAAGTTTTCGTTTATCGCACCATAACTCTTTACGATGATACTGGTAGCATCGCAAAACGTCATGGAGGTGGTCATCAAAAGACTGCAACGTCACGTGAGATGGTTCAAAAAGTGAAGAAGCGACTTGAGCGAAATCCCCGACGAAGTGCCAATCAAATGGCGAAAGAATTGAAAATATCTGACCGTAGCATCCGTCGCATACTGAAAAATGATCTCAAGGTCAAGCCTTACAAGATCCAAAAGGCACATGATCTCACACCGAAGCAGCAACAAGTCAGACTTGAGAGAGCGAAGGAGTTGCTTCGCTTGGCCGAAAGCGGTCAATTGCCGAACATTGTGTTTTCTGACGAGAAAATGTTTACAATTGAGCAATTCGTAAACTCTCAAAACGATAGTGTTTACTTGAGGGACCGTTCATACGAGAATTTGAGTCATCGATTGGCCACCAGGAGGCAGCACCCGCCACAGATAATGGTTTGGGCCGCTGTAACCGCAGATGGGCGCTCTCCAATCGTTTTCATCGAGCCTGGCGTCAAGGTTAATGCGCAATATTATCGGGAAAGTATTCTGGAGGTTGCTTTGAAGCCGTGGGCAGACAAACATTTCGGTGGCAGACCATGGACGTTTCAACAGGACTCGGCACCGTCTCACAAAGCTCGAGTGAACCAAGAATGACTGAAAAACAACGTTCCGAACTTCATAACGTCCACACAATGGCTCTCGAATTCACCAGACGCGAATCCGATGGATTATTCTCTTTGGGCCATTTTGGAGAGCAAGGACCGAACTAAAAGATGCAACAGTCTCGAGGCGCTGAAAAAAGCCATTGCCATTGTGGGCCAAAATACCTGCAAGTCACATTCGGGCAGCTTGCGATTCATTTTTGGACCGTCTCAAGGCCATAGTGAAGGCAAAAGGCGGCCATATTGAGCGAAAGTAAATTGTTTCTAAATTTCGTATTATTTTTACACATTTTGTACCTTGAATTGAGTAAAGGTAATTTTCCAAAATGAATTTATGGCCTTTTTAATTGGTTACACTTCGAGTGCCGGAGTATATATATATATTGAAACGATCGGTCGAAAAATATTTTTGGTTTAATATACGTCTGTTTTTGGTTGTTTATGAAGGTATAGTAACCTAATTTGGCAATCAAATGTATTCCAAAGTCGTCGGCGCCCGACTTTAACGTAACCTTTCAGCAAAAAGTAAACAAAAGACTTTATTGAAGTATCGAGTGACATCTTCCTTAAACACAGTTTTTATTTTATCAACTGAAATGTGTTTCTCTTCTTTTTTTTTGCGGAAGTCATAAGAAATCGAATAACTGCTAAGCCTCGGTTTCCAACAGTGTTTACTATTTTCCAGCTGATGCGACTTTATCCACAATACTTTTAAAGTTTACACATAGTTAAATATAGCACAAACTATACTACAATTAACTTAAGGGCAAACAACGGTGGCCATAATATTTACAATATGCTAATAATTGGCATATGACGGCGTCAAAATGTTTCGCCCATAATCTGTTTTATTAGCCAATTAACACATAAGTATTTGCTAAGCCTAAGAAAAAAACCTTTATTCTTGCCAATCGAATTTAAAATGCTGAAATTCAATGGAAATTATGATACTATATAATATGATACATTTCACTAATATTTTTTGCTTTAGCGGCCGTCTAAAAATATACTTCTGTTTTAGACATGGTCGCCAATAGACTTATTATTTATACAACATTTACTCAGTTGTGCGCATATACTACGTATGAAGACTTCTTAACAAATTATATGCATATATATTTATAAATTCTTTGTATATATTATACTAAAACAAAAGATATGTGGCGAACGTTAACATCGAGCGCGGACGACTTCGAGATACTCTATAGATACACAACTGGTAAAGATATAATAGGTATAGACAGAAAAAAATAAGTTTTACAGTATCAATTCTCCCATTTCATTTGGGAACAGTGCTCTTTCAATTCAGATATATTGTGTTTGATTCGATTGCAACTAAGTTTGGTTTCTGTTCGTGGCCTATCCCTTGGGCCGACGTATTTTGATTGAATATGAACGCAAGTCGCACTCGGAGATAACCTGAAATCCCTAGAGGCTCTAAAGGGCGCGTTCCCAGTTGGCGAATAGGGAAAAGCCTCCCAAATCCTCTCATGTCTGGAGGGAAATGAAATACTTCACACATACGCTGGAGATAGGAAACTTTATTAGCAAACTTCAAACATATGCTGGACAAACCATATTATTTAGACTTAGGTTATGTCTGGTGTTTAGTGCTTTTTTTTGGTGCTTTTTACATTATCTTGGTATGCAGAAGAGAAGGTGGCGAAAGAAACTTAAAGCGTCAACGGCAACTCTCAGGCTTTAAAAGAAAGTCAATGTGCCAGACTAGAAATCAATCAAATCTTATCAAATTTACAAACATCAATGTTTTGGAACCGAAACGAATCAAAGAAATCAGAGTCCATAACTCAAGCATAGTTGCGCTAGCCCGTATAATCTTTAAATATTTCTTCGTAAAGAAAGACAGACTAATAGAAAGACATGTCTTTGATGCTACTGATCAAATTGGGAATAACTTTGGGTGGTCCCATATATTAAGATTCGGTTAGAATGCACCGGATGACCACTGGGGGAGTCAGACATATACTAGATAGTTTTTAGTGGTACCGGAGAATGCGGCTGGTGTACATTGCTCGTTAGTCGTCGAGTATACACTGCGCGTCATCAGGTTAGCGCCCCCCCTTACACTCATCTTCTTTTGTTTTTTCTGTTTTCCTATTGCATGCAACTTCGCTATTTGGGTTCTCTTTTTGTTATCATCATATGTGATCTCTCTCATAAGAAGATAAAGCACGAGAGAAGAACCGTTTTATTTTACTTGCTATTTTGTTTTATTTTCGCCAAGAATGCATGTACTTATTTTGCGTCATCAAATTAGCGCCCCCAAATGCAATTTCAGTTATCTCGCTTGTTTTGGCAATCACACTCACCAAATTTTTTGTGAAATTTAAAGTATTCATTATCTTGAAATAAACGTACAATATGGGTAAAGGAACTGTTTTATCTTTGGAAGAAAAATCAAAGATTGAAGCATACTTCGAATCTGGACTATCGTATAGTAAAATTGCTGAAAAAACAGGAAGACACAAGAGACCGATTGCCAATTTTCTTGAAAATAAGGAAACGTATGGAAAAAACTACAAAGGCGGCAACAATCAAGTGATTTCTCAAGCAGACAGAAGAGCAATACTGAGGGAAGCTTCAAATTCGCACGACTCGTCTGCCAAGATCAAGGAAAAAACCGGTGTTAAGGCGAGCTTATCAACGGTACAAAGAGTAATTAGGAAAGCTAAACACCTGAAGAAACAAAAATTAAAAAAAAAACCCACCACTCAATATGCTAAGAAAAGAAATGCGCCTTCATTTTGCCCGAGCGCACATGACGTGGTCTACCCAGTGGCAACATGTTGTCTTTTCAGATGAAAAGAAATTTAATTTGGAAGGACCCGATGGTTATAATTATTGTATTCATGACCTACGCAAAGAGGAGCATCACTTGGACCGCTTACACAGCCGGGTGGGGGGCGTTATGGTGTGGGGAGCAATATCGTACTATGGCACCTGCGAGCTTCAGTTTTTGACATCGCACATGAACGCACAGAACTATAACAGCGTACTAAAAACGGCTTTCCCGCATTTCCAAAACCTATTTCACAACCTGCAGTGGACTTTCCAGCACGATAATGCTCCAATCCACACTGCCCGATCCGTGAAGTCATGGATTCAGGGCCAAAAAGTTGATCTCCTCGAGTCGCCACCATACTCACCCGACCTAAACATCATTGAGAACGTCTGGGGATGGTTGGCCAGGAAAGTGTACGAGTCCGGAAAGCAATATAGTACAAAAACAGAGTTAATCGAAGGTATCAAACATGCTTGGTCAACCATATCATTGAATTACATTGAACAACTTTACAATTCAATTCCCAATCGAATTTTTGAAGTAATTTCAAACAAAGGCGGATCGACGCATTACTAATATTACTTAAAAATTATTAAAATATAATATAAAAATATGTTAAAAGGTACCATTATTGGTCAAGAACTTAATTAAATTGAATTTATCGCAGGGGGCGCTAACCTGATGACCAATTTTTTGTTACATTTTTCTTGTATACTTTTTCCAAAACATTTCTTACAAAACTTTCATTATTGTTATATCAGCCATTGTTGTCTTATTTTAAAGAGAATTTTCTGTAGTATAACAGATAAAAATTTCAAAGCTGCAGCTCAAATCGTTTAGAGATTATTTAACATTGACGGTGAGTGTAAGAGGGGGCGCTAACCTGATGACGCGCAGTGTATGTAGATGTGTGCTTGGCGAACTCCAAATGGTGCCCTGTCGGCTGCTTCTTTCAGTGAGGTAAGCCAGGGTTTTGGCTAGATATTTGAATCTCGTTGTACATTGGTTGGGACAGCTGAAAATGAGGTGCTCCAGAGTCTCTCTGACATATGTCCTCCCACACAGTGAGTATGCTCACTATGAGTCTTCAATTTCTTCTAGGGAATTGCAGAATATACTGGGCTAATTAGTTGTTGATTTTCCTGTTGTGTTGCACCACCTTCTGTCAGATCTGACTGCAATTTCTTCTTTTGATTTGTGATTAATCGCCTTTAGATGAATCTTCAGATCCTCAAGTAACAGTTGCCTCGATCCGGGTGCTTCTATGCATCTCTGTCTGGCTGGGAACCCAGAAAATGCACACCTCCTTCTGGGTACTTAGTGCATATAATGCGTCCCTGCCTGCCAGTACACTTTTGAAGTTGATGCTAAATGATTGGATTTGATTACCGCTTGACTATCAACAAAGAAATTTGTACGGTTCTGCCTAGGGAGAGTGCTAATTCTGCAGCCTTCTTTATGGCCCATACGACATAATATACCCCTTACCTTAAGCTACAGTGTATCAGGAACGTAAATTAACAAATGCGTACGTAAACAATTTTTTGGTTCCGTTGGCAAAACTCAGCAATTCGTCATTTTAAAAATCATATACCCCTAGACATTATATTCATACATAAGCTTTTTTTTTGCAAAATTATAAACATATATAAATTTTGAAGACTACGTAAAATTTGTCAGAAATAATAAATGGTATTTTTAGCCTTTAAGCACAATTTGAGCAATTTGCTTGTTTATTGTACTACAATCTATGTGTTATAATCCAAGTTAATCTGTTTAAACACAAGTCAATGTAAATGGCATACACAAAACACAATTCTAACCACCAACCCCCTCCCCAGCTAGATCTACCCACCAGCACCCACTCACTCACTCACTCAGCCACTTGCCTGCTCATTCACACTTTATGAATGTATCTCATTGTCATTTTCGCGTTTAATTTGCTCCGAGTGGCCAAGTGTTGGTTGGTTTGATGCCCCTTGGGCCTGGGCATGGGTAAGGCCAGGGTAACTGACTGTCGACTGTTCTTTTTTTATACTTATTAATTTCATTTAAAGTCACACTCTGAGTCTTTATTTTCATACTTAATGGCAACTATTAGATATACATACTATACATATTTTTCACACATACGAGGTGTGTTCAAAAAGTAAGGCGACCTTTCAAATTTCGCGAGCAGCGTATTTTCGATAATCGATTTTTTTTTTGTTTTGTTGTGTTGGTACACTCTTCCCGACAATCTGTACCAAATTTCAAGTGAATGGCATTTTTTGTTTGGTTGTAAGAGGCGTAAAGGTTATAAGTGTTTTGCGTCATTTTTTTTTCGGTCTTGGCTCTTCTGGCCGCTTCCATTGGGACGATTGGGCTTTGGTTTCGATATCATAACCATATACACATGTTTCGTCACCAGTTATGACCCTTTTGAGTAAATCTGGGTCGACGTTGACGTCATTCAACAGCTCTTGAGCGATGCTCATACGACGGTTCTTTTGGTCAAAATTTAGCAATTTCGGAACAAACTTCGCTGACACACGTCTCATGCCCAAAACGTTAGAAAAAATTTCATGGCACGAGCCAAGCGATATACCGACATCCTCAGCAACTTCTCTGATAGTGATTCGACAATTTTCCAAAACAATTTTCTTCACTGCTTGAACGTTTTCATCAGTTGTTGACGTGCTTGGACGCTCAGAGCGAGGCTCGTCATTGGCATCTTCCCGGCCATCTTGGAAGAGTTTGTACCACTTGTAAACATTTTTTTCACCGTGTGCTACTGTCAACATTTCAAGTGTTACGGAGCACTTCATTTTATTTTTTACACAAAACTTGATGCAAATCCGTTGATCCATATTTTTCGATAGCAAAAAATCGCCGAGCACGCAAAACACTTATAACCTTTACGCCTCTCACAACCAAACAAACAATGCCATTCACTTGAAATTTGGTACAAATGTTCGGGAAGAGTGTACCAACACAACAAAACAAAAAAAATCGATAATCGAAAATACGTTGCCCGCGAAATTTGAAAAGTCGCCTTACTTTTTGAACACACCTCGTACTTCAGACACAACTTGTGGTGCTTTATTTGACAGTTTTGGGGGCACTCACGTGCTGCCCCTTACTGTCATTCAATCAGCTTTGATCAAGCGTTAATGAAATAATAAAAAAATATAGATTGTGAATTGGAATTTAAATAGAGCAAAGATATTTATGCTTTAAATTCTATGCTTTTTATTGCTTACATTTTTTTATAGTTGGCTTTGAACCAGGGCTGCAATTCTCAGAATATAACAAAGTTCGATGCTCATGTGAAAAGTGTAATCCAAACAGAAATGACTGACTTTTTTAAATAAATAGTAAAGAGACTAAAAAACATACATACATAACAGGTGGGCTGAAAAGTTCATGTCGTTTCTATCTGAGGGCGTTACTAACCTCCAAAAGATACGTTAATAAATTTGAAATTTGTCGGGATATTAGTTTTAAGCATATAGCATTTTGTTTAAGGTAACTTTTGTTGAAGAAATGGATAAAAATTAAATTCGTATACTAATATATCACAATGTTGCGGTTAACGAAAATGCTTCTGATACCAAAAAGTGATTTTCTTAATTCCGAACAGTCCATATTAGAACCGAGGACAATGAACGCAGAGTCCGTCCAAAAATGGCTGTTGCGGACGAAAACATACAAAGAATTATTCCAGATGACCGTAAAGTTAAGTTTCGGTGATACTTAAATGATATCGTTCTTGAATATTTGGGCATGCAAGAGATCCATATAATTGCGTGCGGCGTGAGATCACAAGATGAAGAGTTAATCAACGAGACTGAGGCCTATTTTGAAGCAAAAGACAAATCGTAATACAAAAATGGTAAGGTCGCTATAATCAGTATTCGGCTCTCTATTGCAACTATATAGAATAAGAAATCGAATTTTGCCCAAAACAAAATTTGAGTTTCTATAAAACGATTCGAAATTTTTAGCTAACTCGATATAATTTCTGTTCAACGAATTTTCTGTATAACAAACAACATTTTGATTTTCCGTGCGAGATTGCTTTAGGAAGGTTAGACTGTGTTTTTAAACCAATGCATTGATTTGGTAAGAATTCATATGTGTCAGATGCGCCTTAAAAACGCTTTTTAGTACTGACTAATTTTTGGGATTATCCGTTATGACTACGATTTCTACCATGAGAAACGACGCAGCATAAATTTTTTACTGAGGTGTTTGAAATTGCATATTGATACCAGCTAGATCTTTTTAACGGCTAGCAGGTCTGTCAGAGTTTAAATAACAATTCTGCAAGATTGACACAATCATCGTCCAACAATTAATATAACCCAAGCCATATTCTATGAGACGGGTTGTACAACTTTGTTGTAATGAAAAAATTAATGCAACAATCCCACAAACGATGTTTAACCTGCTGGGTAAACAGCCAAGTTGTACAACAATACGCATCGTGTACGGCTTGGGTAAAATAAATTAACTTTCAAACTTCTAGATCAATGGTGTGCTTGTATTGACCCGTGTTTTTTAAAGAACATAAGAATTTAGCTTATATCACATTTACTGTTCACGTAATCTTATTAAAATGATACCGCTCATTGATAACCAGGTAGAACCTGCACTTAACTTTACTAAACTTCTACGCATTAATATTTTAGATAACAAATAATGTAGCTTTAATATATGGTAGATATTCTGGGTGGCTACAATAAAAAACAATAAAAATCCCAACTTCGTAGAATCAAGACGAGGATAATAAGAAGGGTGAAGAAACAACAAGTTTGAATCGATTTTGTGAATCCGTGTTTTTTCAGCCGCCATTGAGAACTAGGAGAAAGTAGACTCCTTTTATAATATTAGAAATTAGAATATCCCGCACACCAAGTTTGTAACCAAATTGGACTTTTTATACCCTGTACCGTATGGTACCAAGGGTATATTAAGTTTGTGCAAGCCGAAAATGTATGTAACATATAGAAGGAGATGTCGGAGACATCCCAAAGTTACCTAAAATATGATCAGGGTGAATAGAGAAGTCGATATACCCATGTCCGTCTGTCCGTCTGTCGGTCCGTCCGTCCGTGTGAACGCCTAGATCTCAGAGATGGTAAGAGCTAGAGTTACCAAACTTTCACATTAGATCCCATATTATTCCATAGGAGGCAAGTTTATTTTATTTTTTTGATATCGGGGATAAATTATATAGTGTTTATATAGGTGTTTGAGACGACCTCGACAAAAAAAAAGCGTTTTAGATGAATAATTCGTTTGTTTATGAAGATATTGTAACCAAATTTGGTATTTTTATAGTTCCCAATCACTGTACCAAATTTGATCGAAATCGGTTGACTATATCATATAGCACCCATAGGACCGATCGGCCAAAATAACTTTTTTAAAGAAAAATTCGATATATTTCGTTTTTTAATACAGATATCCTAACCAGATTTAGCGTTTGGAAATTTTTTAGACCACTTAAGCAATGTGCCAAATTTGAACAAAATCGGTTGACTATATCATATAGCTCCCATAGGAACGATCGGTCAAAAAAAATGTTTGCTTAAAAATTCTTGTTTTTGGTTTTTTGTGAAGAAATCGGACTTTATTACAAGCTAGTGGTACAGGGTATCCTAAAGTCGTCCGCGCCCGACTTTTCGTCCGCCATTTTTTTTTTGATTCGATCTGGATCTCTTTTTGGCTCAATAAAAATATTTCACCCGCCTGAGAGGCTGAAATGACCCTCGCCATGGTTTTCATAATTCAACGATAGTTTCCAATGTAAAGCTCTAAAATTTCATCGCGTTCTTTCGGTGTGTATTGATTCATAGCTAGAATGACGTTTCAGAATTGTGATCAACTACCAAAATAGAGGAGGAATTTATTTAGTCTTAATAATATTCATGGGTTCATCGCAATTTTTTCCTTGACTCTTATGTTTTTAATGCTTTAATTATATTTTCATAATAATTTAATAAAAAAGTAGAAAAGGAAATTAAGGTTGATCCTTGAATTTTAAGAAAATTAAACTTCAGATGTATTTGCAATGTCTGATGTAATAAGTGAATAAAATTGAAATTTAAAATCTTAATAACTAGAAATCCCACAACAACCATTAAAAAATTATTTTTTAATGTAAAAAAATGCTTTTTGCCATTCACATTGGTGCTGACCAACGGGCGGAATAAATATTCAATATTTTTTTCAGAAAGTTTCAAAATATGCTACAAGTTATCGAGTAATGCAATAAAAAATTAACTTCTATAAATAAACTACTTTTGCAACATTTATCTGCCAATCATTCCAGTCAAATTCGGAATCCAATATCCGAAAACTTTAATCTCTCAAAGTTCTGTGTGTTTTTCTAGAGTTTTGCAGCTCTACCTAAAAAAAATCTTTAAGAATTATTCTGAGCGGCTTTCTGCTGGAACCAGTTTGCCAGCCCTGACTAGATGTAGTTGAACAATTGCTTATCGAGCATAACATATAAATTGGTTTGTTTGCGGTTTATTTATTAATGAAAATGTAACAAATAAAGTGTATTTACATACATAATAAATATACTGCAGATATTACAAGGGATTGCTTGAGTTTAAGAGGTTCAAATAGTTTGGCTTTTATAGCAAAACGTTATATAAAGAACTAAATCTTTTGATGGCATGCATGAGCGACAAAGAATTAGAAACATCTAACATTTTGGTACCATAAATTTCACTGCTTTTTAGGTAAAATGGGAAATACGTGCCCTAGTAACAACTAAACCGAAATTCATAGAACGTTCTGACATGCACGGATAATTTTTAGTTTTGAAATCAAAACAATTGTCAGGGTCTCGTGGCGGCGGCACAAATATCAATCAGAAGTGCAATAATAAATGCCAACACCAAACACTATCATTGTGTGGAGCGGGAGGGAGGTGAGAGACGCAAGAAGGGGTAGCCTCTATTATGTCAAGAACAACAAACAAACGAATGTGCTCTGAATATGCTATGTACAGCATAGATATAGGTATTGCCACAGAGTCTAGACTATAAATAGTTCTAAGCAGGCTCGGGGCCAGGGTTAGACGAGTTCCAGTGGTCCGGACGTCCCTGGTTCTTGGAATACATATAGTTTACATATATACAAATGGTATTGTTGTTGGCTTTGTAACGTGACAACATTGTCGCTGTCAGCATTTATGCAATTTTTAAATTAATCTAACAGCGCGTGGGAATGTTGACACATTGTATGGAGCATATATGTAGATGTAGATATAAATACCTACACCTTACCTACATAGTGTACATATCTATAGATAGATTTCTGTCAATTGAATTGATAATGAGTGGATGGCTTGATAATTAAGTGCGCCAAGCTAACATTGATAAGGATGCACATCGACAAAGGTATATGCTTCTTGGCCAGCTATTAATTATAATCATTACAAAATCATGGCAGGCGACAGTTTAAGTAAGTTTGATTAATTTGACAACTAGACGATAAGGCCTCCAACATGAACCATAAGTCAAGTCACGCGAATTGTAAAATATGATTCGAAATAAATTGCAAACAATTTTCGTGTTCAATTTTTTAGCCACAAAAAAAAACAACACACTCCAAAAAGCCAACATTTGCATGCCCTTGTTGGTTTTTTCAAGAAGAATTGGACATAACGATAAACATTGTATAAACTGAAAGTTCTTTTGAGGTTGATAAAACTTTTGATATTGGATTCTTTAAAATGTTCTGTTAAAAAAATATTGCAAATACAAAAATTTAATTAGCATGTTGTTCAAAAGAAACTCTAAAGTGGCAAACAATAATTTCTGCATTTCTGCCCGACACCGATACTCTTCTACCCAAGCCTAAATATACAGAAAAGCCAAAAGGCTTTGCTGTGAGATGCAAAATTGCCACTTCGGAGAACCAGAGTTACCCAAAGCAGCGACTTTTTATCATCCCTACATGTCCTATGCACTTTTCTAACAAAAGCAAATCAAGCCATGTAAACATTGGGTTCTTGTAGTTAAGGCACTTCTGCAATTTTGCCTGAAAAATAAGCAGTGAATGCGGCTACCATTTCTTTGATTTTGACGTTTTTTACATATATATGAAGGAGGTACTTGCCAATATTAAAGTGGATATATACTTCGTTTGTTTTTTTCAAAATACCGATAACTAATCGAACTATCGATAACTGAATATTAGCTAGACTTTTCTTGAATACGACTTGTAACAAGCATGCCAAAACTCAGCTAGCTAAAGCTAAGAAAGTTTTCTTCTCAAATCATATATTATTATGCTTTAAATACCTGTTGACCCTAAAGCCAAAATACTCATTTATCAAGCATTCATTAGACCAATCTCATATGCTTGGTATATGGTTCAACATATCCCCATCATACATACATGAAAAGAATCTGCGTTTTTTTAAGGAAAAACCGAAATCTCTGAAAACGTGCACTCCCTACACCTACAATAATAGATTCAATACAATACAACCAATATCTTAAGAATAGCCAACCAACTTCACGAAAACAACAATTCCATACCAGAAAATTTATTGCAATTGGCGAATTGGCGCTTCGGTATGAGCATCCCCGAAAAAGACTTATATCCAAAGTTTTTTAAGTGCGGGGGTGCTATCAGAAGAACCTGGTCTCCCATAATTCCATCCCCTCCTTATCCCATCCCCTCCTTTTTTCACTATAAAACTATACCCTCTATATGTAACATTTTTGTAAGTTTTTGGGTTACAATCTCAGTTCAGTTATATTATTTATGATAAGGACATGTAATACAAATATGACACTAAGATATTTTGTAATAACTTGAGACGTCTTTAATTAATATTAATATTTTGTTTCGTGGCCGTCGGTGGCTTAAGTGGTAGCTTCCCCGCAGTAGCACTGGTGCATTTTGCCTAGCACTGGCATCGCTAGCTCAAAGACGCTATTTGCCATGAAAGTCTCTATTAATTAAAGACACCGCCGTTCGGATTCGGCTATAAACTGTAGGTCCCTGTTCTGTTCGAACAGTTATTAATAGAGATCCCCTAAGCCACTCCTCCAAGGGGTCTAACAGGGAATTCTATATAATATTTTGTTTCTTATATATAAAAAGACCATAGAAAACATCTATTATAACAGCCCCTGATAAAACTACATCTCAGAGATGATAAGAGCTAGAGCAACCAAATTTTCAGATAAGATCGTGTTCCAGAGTTTTTGATGAATAATTTTTTTTTTTTATGAAGATACCGTAACCAAATTTGGCACGTATTATTTTAAAAAGTCGGTAAAATAAAACTTTTGCATACCTAAAAAACAAAAATTTCCATAAGATCCTGAAAATAGGACATAATTTTTCAATGTAAAATAAAACGCTTACATTTTAAAGAAACTTGCGTAAATAATATATAGGTATTTGAGAGCACTTATTTATTTTTATATACTTTCCATATACAGAACTTGTATTTTGTTAAAAATTTATATTTTGTAAGCTCATCTATCAAAGCGTACTTGGCAATTTTCCATTTCTAGAATATAAAATAGTCCCTTCGACAGCCCAAATATAAAAAAAAAAAATTTATCTTCAAGCTTGCCCTGTCTTTTTTGAGTCCCAAAAAATTTAACTTGCGAATCATGGAGGTGTCCTATTTGCAGGTCATTGGGCATATCTGGGTTACAAGTTCCCAGTACTGTACCAAATTTTATCAAATTTAATAAAACATTCGTTGTACAAAATTCATGGTATTCCGTTAACTTATAAAAATATTCGAAAGTTTTTTGCAGTTTTTAAGCCCTGCGCCAAATTTTGCTCAAAAATAAAAATGATCACTTTTAAATCCTAGAATTGAGAAAGTAATTCTTATCGCAAGAGCGAAAAATTCTGTACGAAATAAGTATACATTTTTTTTAGATATATCTTGTCAAAAAAAAATTTAGTAGCTTTCTGCATTCAGCACAGTTTCAGGAGAAAGGGAAGTTCTCAACTAATTTTTATAAAAAATTCTACCCATCATCATAATTGAAAACAATCTATCCAGAGTACATAGAACTATCATTGGTTTGCAACTAAAAACTGACTTGATATTTTCTAGGAATAGTATTTTAAAATTACGTTTCCAACGTGTTGCAAACTTTCCAACAAATATGGTATAGTCACTGAAAGTGTATATTAATAGTTTTTAATGGCCCCCCCACATTAAGTCAACCAGCAGGGGGAGAATATGCCCTCTACGTCTGTTTTCCGCATATTGTGCTCAACATTGAAAATTGGCTTAAACTTGACCATGAACGAATATTATTTTTAATATTGCGACAAAACCAAAACAACAATAACACAAAAATTTCGATATTTTTGCTTATTTGTGTGGGAATGTCAACATTTTGTGCACATTTTGTTATATTCTCTTTAGAATTATAGGTTTATTGACGTTTTCTTTTTTTCAATTTTTTTCAATGTGTTTATGTGAGTATGGCCCCAAAGAAAACGGCGCCATTTTGAATTCTATTTACCTTTACTTTGGTTATAACGAGAACACGCTCAGATTTTTATGAAAGAAAGATTGCATAAAAGTTGACGCAGAGCAAAGGCCTGGGGCAGGAGGCATGTAGCATAAATGACGACAACTTTTGGAAGGGGCGTCAGGCTAAGTGGAGATAAGTGCTGGACGAGGGCAACCAACTTAACAAGCAACACGGAAGCTTGTACGGACCTCACACTACAAGTGCACATTACAAATGCTAAAAAGGTCAGCGGGGGGTACGGCAGAGTGAAGGATCTTAAAAAAAAAAAATTGTTTTCAATCAGTCAGTGCCGTGCCCGACTCTGGAATACCCTGCATACACTTTCTCAAAAAATGCGCTCTGGATATGTTCTAGGTGATTGCAATTTTCAGGGAGAGGGTTCAAAAGTTATACTTTTTGATGGCTCAAACACTATCTGAGATGATAATACCCATTTGGGCATACACAAAAACCAAACTTTAAACACTGCACAAGTCTATAATGCCCTTACAGGGTATTCCAAATGAAATGCAATGCGGCAAACATTTTGTTAAATTTAGCAAAAGTTCTTTTTAAATCCGTTTTATTTCTAATTGTAATTTAATACGTGCGAGGCGGCGGCTTGAGTAGCACGCTTAGAGGATTTTAGATAATGAACTTTTAATGTGCAGCAATTGCGCACCGGGCAGGGAATTGCGGTGGAGTGCCGTAGTTGAATGCCTCGTTGCACAGATTTTGTGACACAAACAAGGCCAAAGAGTGTTCGTAGACGTTGTGGAAAATAAAAAACAATTCATCTATTTAAATAGTTATATATGTAACCTACCACAAGTTTGAGATTCCGCGATTTCGCCACATGCGCCCGACATTATTTTAGCCTGAAGCTTGTTGCGCCAAAAAATCCTCTGATTTAAGTGTTAAATGCGTGCGTTTTAAGGCGCTGATTGTCAAAGAAGGTCTTCTTTGTAAAGTTTAAATTAAAGATGCACCGCCAGCGGTCTATTTAGATCTTTTATTTGGCCTTTGAATGTTATTAATAAATTACTTTGAGAGTGAGCCAACGCGCGCACGATGCTCACACTGTGAAATTCTATTGTGTTTGTTTTGTGTTTTAGGTTTTTAGGGTTGTTGATGCCATGCAAATAAATCGATAGCAATCAGTAGTCGTAGCGATATTCTTACATCGATATGCATTTAAAATAGTCTGTTAGCAAGCTAACAGAGCAGTGTGCACACTCGCCATTTGTTGTTTCTGTTTGGAAATTGTTTTTATTGAGAATGAACATGAACAGAATTTTAATGAAAATAGTGAGAATAATTTAATTGCAATATGCACTTAAGGAATACAAAATAGCGTAGTGTCTTAGGCATTTTTTTAAAGGCAAATTTTTTTAACTCTACTTTTAGTTGTTTTATTCCAGAGCTCAGGACATCCAAAAGGACAGCCTACTTCCTTATTTTCTGTTTCTTGTTTTAAAGCAATCTCCCAAGTATATAAAACTGTATTCATAGCAAACAAGAATGATGTTTCAATTATTAGCGTAACTTGAAGACTGATTATGGTCGCTTCTCAAAAAACAAAAGAAAAACAATGAAAATGCAGCCTGCAGAATGTGAATCTATTTTGTAGAATGTTGTTTTTTTGAGAAATTTAGCCCTTATATATAAATAAATTAAACAGAATAATTGGATACCTTTTAGAATTCAAAAAAGTCTAGATTGCACAACATCGATATTTGGTCTTTTTGTCTCATCGATATTTTTAAAACGCAGTCTGGCAAGCCCAATGCATTGTACATATAAAAACAATTAAACATAATTTGTTCATTAACGAACTGACTATCACATTGTTGATAAAAAAAATTTAACTTTGATTAATATTATACATAGTTATATATCTTACCCATTTTAAATAAATATATTTTTAATAAATAAAAACTTTTGTGACAAATTTTATGGAATTTATGTTGCACCGTTGCAAAACCTAGTTGCTATAACGTTCAGCTGGCATTATTAGGCATTTCTTGCCTTTGGCGCTACCACTCTGTTAAAGTCGTGCTGCCAGATCAATAAAAGTATATATTTTTACAAAATGGTGGCTTCTGCTATACTTGCGCGGAGAAATTCGTAGTACGCCAACATTACGAGCAAAAAACACGCACTTTGGCCAACAAAAATTATTAAAATTATAGTGCAAAACATTCACGTTTACAAGTGCTGCAATAAGTTGGTATAAAACGCGTGTAAAAGTGTTTGCAAATTGCGCATAAAGTCAACGAAAATATTCATTACTCAAGCAGTCAGCAGCAGCAATAAAAAAAGAAAAAACGCAAGCTAAGTGCGTATGTGTGTGTGTGTGTGTATGTTTTGTAGTGTTGTGTATGTGTGCGTGTGAGTGTGTGTGTGCGCAAAGTGTATGCAAAAAGAAGAAGAAAACAGAAGAGCATTAAAAAAAAGTAAGACAAGTTTCACGCGCACAAAACGCAAAAAAAATGCACAAATAAATGTAAGGAAAACTACAACAAGTGTGCAAAAATTAGTTATTAATTAAGTGCGTTACTAATTTAATTTACAACATCATCGTCGTGCACGTCGTTTATGAGAGTTTACGTCTCCTTCATTGCCGTCGTAATGCGCTGTAGTCTGCCTAAGCAGCGCTGCTGGCGTAGGCGCGCAGTATAGAAATCATTAAAAATTGTTAGTGTAAAAAACGACGTAAGCGTCGACGTCAACGTTGACGTTGCTGCACTGTTGTTTGCACAAAGCGAGTGAAAAGACGAAAAAAAAAAAAGCCCAAAAGCGGCTGTATGTGTAGGCGTGTATGTGTAGGAGGGGGTTAGGGGAGTGTGCTACTTGCACGCTTCTGCTACAGTCTATTACAGACTTGGGGTAGAACAATACACAACAACTACGGGACGTGGGCCGGACGTGCCACAAAAGACACGGCACGACTCAAAGGCACAACAAATTTTCTGAAAAGGAATCACAAAGCGCAGTAGCAGCAGCGCAGCGCAGCGCTGTCGAGCAGCAGCAGCAGCAGTAGCTACAACAGCAACAACAACAACAAAGACTGAAAGTCAGCGCAACAACCCACCACCGTCGCGTCGCCGTCATCACAAACGCTTTGTGGCGTCCACCCCACAGAGGGCCGACGATCTGTCCCACCACCCGCTCGCTGTTGCTGCTGTTGTTGACGGCGCTGCCGCTGCTGCTGCTTTTTCGCTGACGTTGGCTAAAAAATTTGTTTGCGCCTTTTTGTTTTGTGTTAAAAATTTATATGCATTGTTTTTTTCGGGAATTTTTTTTTGTTTGTCGTTTTTTGTTGCAAAAGCTGCTGCTGCTGTTGCTCATCTTCTTCTTAAATCATCATCTTGGCTCACCTACGTCATCTCTTCGTTTCCAGCTGTGTTTGTGCAAATTAACCAAAATATACATTTCCGGCTCTGGCCCCCTCACTGTGCGTCGCATCAGCGCGACATCCTTCACAACAACAAAAAAACAACAACAAACACGTCACCAATTCGCGCCTTGTTTTAGCTCTCGCAGTTATCGCTGGGAAAGTGGGAGCCACAAGGTTTCAAATTCCTTGCTGGAACGCCTTGAGCGCGTATACAAAAACACTTTACTCTGGATTCATGGTGAGTTTCGTGTCTATAGTCTCTAGTCTCTTAGTATATAATATGCAGGCATATTACATATTTAATTATATGTTTGCTTAATTCGATATTATCGTTCGCTCATGTGTCATCAGGGGGGCTGGCGGTGTGGAAGTGAGGTCTGAACGAGAGTGAATGTGAAAGTGGTTTGGGGCAAAGTACATTGATAGCTATTAAAGGGTTTTGCTTGGGCTAATGTCAGCTTAGGGTTAAGTAGCGTTCAGACGTTACAATTATAAAAGGGTGATCCAAATTAGCACTTTTTGATGATGTAGATTTAAAAGGTGGTGCTTTACGGCCCAGAATCTAATGTAATTCTCTTAGATATATTTGATGGTTATATGAAACGCTGAAGATATTGTAGTGCAAAATTTCTTTCGATGATAAAATAGTTCGAGGTAGATGGTGGATTAGTATTAAATCTCGTCACAATGCTTTATGAAAACCAATTTACTTTAATAACTAATAATATTAACAATGATTTATTATTAAGAAAATCACATTTTTTGTATATTTCTTGTTTTCAATCTGTCCAAAAGACATTCAACAAATTTTATATTCAAAACGATTTTTTTTAAAGAGTTTTAGTCTTATTATGTTTAATGAATTTTGAAATATTTTAATTTGTCTGGTCGTTTACTATACCTTATCTTGCCACTTCCTTGCAGTTCTATTCGCGGAATTCGCAAAGCTCTAAAATAATAGGTGTATATTTATTCCCGATAGACCGCCACTCGTCTTAAACAAAAAGATAATCAAATTCCTATCATTTTGATAGCTTTCATATATTTTTTTTTAGCTTGATCTTAGGTAGTCTTTTTATGGCTTGCCTATGAAATATCTCTACATCCAAAAATGGAAACATTCTATGTTATCGTTTTATTTGTCTAAAACATTTGTATTAATAACTAAGTTATTTGCCGCTATCATTTATTGGTAAATTTCCGAGATATTTAATCAAGTACCCCTATCCTTGGAACTGACACATACTTGAAAAGTTTACTCACAGAATTTCTAAGATTTAAATGACGATTATCGTTGACGCCAATATTATTTGTTGCCACCAATGAGATACCAAAATTGATGAAATATTTCAAATTTCCCAATACAAAATACATTTTATTTTCAAGTGTTTATTCTTATCCAGTTGAAGACAGCGCTAGAGCTTTTTAAGCTCTTATAATAGCTTATCTTTTGATTGTATTATTGCGTATACTCGAAATCGCTTAGGAGTATTGTTATCATAGTTTTCTGTCATATTTGCCGCTTTATAACTATAATTATGTTTTAATTGTATGAATCCCCGCATTAGTCAAGGTCTCTGTTCCTCTTTGTCTTACTTTCTCCTTAATCTTCATGTTTTTCCACAAAAAAAAAGGAACACTAATCCCACAAGAAATTTAATAGCTCAGTAGATCTGATCTCATGATCCGGCGTATTTTCCAACTAATTGTAGCTTATCGCTAAAGAAACGCCCAGTCGTACTTGGTACGCTTATCTCTCCGCACCCCCAACGGCTGTAGGAGTATGTGTGCCGCCTCTCTGTAGATATAGTAGGTACACTGCAGCTATTCGCACCTGGTGCTACCTCAACTTGTTACTTGGCACTCGATTGCATCCATACAGACACACTAAAATATATATTGTACAATAATAATAATAAAAACTAAAGTGTTTAATTAATAAATAACGTGCTAATAACGCATAAATAGCAACAACAACACAGTAGAAAAAAAGCAACATATTTGGAAAAGTTTATGCCACAAGCGGAAACGCTCAGAAATGTTGGAAAAACGCGCACAAAAAAAGAAAAAAAAAGTTTTCCCCATGCGCACCTCTTGGCCACTAACTGGGGCCGGCTCTGCTCCGCTGCGGTCGTTGAGGTTTTTATCTCTAGATGGTGTAGATGTTTGTGGCCTTTGATGTCAGAATTGTGCGCTTTTATATTTTATTATTAGTCATTTGGGTTATTTATAATGTGCGCGCTGCTTGCTGCTGGTTCAAGTTAATTTATTTTTTTTTTGTTTTATTAATCTGTTTGGTGCGCTTTTAATTTATAATTGCCGCTTATCTGATTGAAAAGTCAAGACACTTGACTTGAGTGTCGATTTATTAGATGCGATTAGAAATACAGCTACCCAGGCTACCCCTTTTAAGTTTCCAAGTAGCTTATGTACTCGTATATAGGTATATACACGAAAGCACATAAATACGATGTGGAACACTTGAAGGTTCTTACATAAACGTGTTAATTAGCGTTTGCTCAGCTCAGCTCAGACACTAAGCCGCTCGTTTTGGCTTAGCTACGCTCTAAACCGGCTGGAACAAAATCTAAGCTTGGCTTATGAATCGACCGACAAGTCTCTCGGTGAGCGGAGCGTCACTGACGCAGTGCCGCCGCCTGGCCTCTTAATGATTAGGAAAAAATTTGATTTTTTTTTATTGTACAATGTTATTGAGAGTCTATTAACTTTATTATGGGATTTGCACGTTTAAGATAGACTATAAATCATAAAAAAACCTTAGATTTTACTTTAGTTTTTATAACGTGTTTACAACCTGAAATTAATACATACATTCGAGTTTCACAACTGGTCAAATTTTACACTCTGCGAAAAAATTATTTGAATATGACTTAAAGAACGAGCGTTTTTATTGTAATAGAAGCTTAGTCTGAGAATGCTTGCTGCTCCTACAAAAAGATCAGATAGTATTTTTATTTCAAATTTTTGCAACACCGGATCAACATGATACGAGAAACCGAGCGCAACTTTTAGTGCAAGAAAACGTAGCCTAAGGTCTGTCACAATACTTTTCGTAGTATGAAGCTAGAAACAACATATTGTAAATAAAGTCGTATAAGCGGTGCGAGATCCGGACTATACGGTGGATGCAAAAGAACCTCCCATCCGAGCTCCCGGAGCTTCTGGCGCGTCACCAAAGATGTGTGTGGCCTGGCGTTGTCCTGATGGAAGACAATTCGGCCTCTGTTGATTAAAGATGGCCTCTTCTGCATGAGTGCTGCATTCAAGCGGTCCAGTTGTTGGCAGTACAGGTCCGAATTAAGCGTTTGGCCATAGGGGAGCAGCTCATAGTGGATGATTCCCTGCCAATCCCACCAAACACACAGAAGAACCTTCCTGGCCGTCAATCCATGCTTGGTCACCGTCTGGGCAGCTTCCCCGCTTTTCGACCACGACCATTTACGCTTCACGTTGTCGTAAGTGACCCACTTTTCATCGCCAGTCACCATCCGCTTCAAAAACGGGTCGATTTTGTTGCGATTCAGAAGCGATTCGCATGCATCCATACGGTCAAAAATGTTTTTTTGCGTCAAGTCGTGTGGCACCCATACATCGAGCTTCTTTTTCAATCCAAGCTTCTTCAAATGGTTTATAACGGTTTGATGACTCATGCCCAGCTCTTGGCCGATGCTACGGCTGCTACTATGCCGGTCTCTTTCGATCAATTCAGCGATTTTATCGCAATTTTCGACAACAGGCCTTCCGGACCGTGGCGCATCTTCGATCACCTCTGCACCAGAACGAAAACGTTGAAACCATCGTTGTGCGGTGGAAATGGAAACTGTATCGGGTCCATAAACTGCACAAATTTTATTGGCAGCATGAGATGCATTTTTGCCCTTATCGTAGTAGTACTGTAAAATATGCCGTATTTTCTCTTTATTTTGTTCCATGTTTGCGACGCTATAACTCACGAACGACTAAAAGCAAACAACAATTAATCAAACACGTGTTAGCACGTGAAAAGAGCTTTCCAAAAAGCTCTAGCGTGAACCGATGCGACGAATACAACTAGAACTACGCGCTTGCAAAGACAAGCTTGCGGAAATACCGCAAGACTTTTTTGACAACCTAATATATGATGGCTCCGAACCATTAGCAATGTGGGCCTTTGGGAATTTTGCGAACAAAAACCAATCGAAATTGAAATTCGCACGCTGCGCAAAGATTATGATGAGATACCGCATGTAGTTCGGAAATGGAACCCACAAGGCAATCGATCCAGACCAGAGGCAGACCTAAAATGACCTGGCGCAGGACGCTCAACCGTGAGACCGGGAAATCCATCATCGTGCTTCGAGCAATGGCGCGAAACACAGATCATTGGAAATCCTATGTTAATAACTTATGTGAATGACTGCGTTTATAATTTGTTTAAATTATGAATATCTACTTAATAAAAAAATATTATGCGGTTTCTTATGCTTCTTAATTGATGGGAACAACTGTATCAGGAACGCCTTCTCCATTAAAGCTAAATAGTAAGCTCTATCTGTTCCTTCCAATGGAGCCAGGGCCTGAATCTTCATTGATCCATTTTTTCTCTCCGTGTATTACCAATGAAGCTAAAATGACCGACGACTGCGTGCAACTCCATTACTAGATAAGATAATTAGCACACAAAGCGCTTATTAAACAAATTATTTAAAATGCAGAAAAATTGTAATGCCACAAAGGTTTATAATAATTTTTTTTATTATGTGCACAAAGCAAAAAATTATAATAATTAAGCGCCTGTTAATCAGTGTTAAATCAATGAGCACATGCACATAGACATATGTACTATATGGCGAACACAACACAACACAACTAAAGGCAAATTATGTGTGAAAATAAAATATGTGTATATAATGTAAAAGCGTGTTAAAAAGGCACATAAATCTTTTGCGTTATAATTCGATTATAGACACGGTAGTAAAAGCCAACAGCAGCAACAACAACAACAACAACAATAGTTGTAGTAACTACAATAACAATAATGGCAACAACAAGTTCACATGCAAAAAGCTCATTTACATACAACTCACACTTTTCGTCTGAGTATTAGTAGTTTATATGGATGGATACGTATGAGTGTTACATATACTACTATGTCGAGCAAAAACACTGACGACAGACCAATAAACACTTGAAAAAAGGCCAACAATGAGACTCAGTCATACGACAGTGGGATACGCTATAGCCTTATCCATAGAAATGAACAAAGTTCCTTTTTCAATGTCTCAAATAACTACGATAAGCGTAGCATCAATTTTCAGATGTAGATATCTCATCTCTTCAAAAACTTAATCTGAACTTGTCGTCTTCGAGATGTGCGTGTTCAAGCAGGTGGTAGTGTGTAGTGTACTCTCTGTAGAGTATAAAGACAGCAAGTAGCAAAGTGGCAAAGAAAGTGCACAAAACATGAACGACAGGCGCTGCCGACATAAGTAACACGAAACAATTTCCAAATGAAGCGCGGATAAGCCGCAAAATCCTTAAAATACTCGATAAAATTACATAAAACTAATCGCACAAGCACACACACACACACGCACATTTATACAGACAAACGAGAATTGGCTATATGACTGGCTGGCTGAGTGAGTGAGTTTGTTAGCCAACGGGCGGGTGTTGACGGGTGATGGAGGCCAAAATGATGAAGGTATCTACACCGACAATCTGTTTAACAACTTCATGAGCAAATCCAACAAATCGTATGAAACGACAACAACGACGACAACGAAAAGACGACAGCTACGACGATGACGATGGAGACGACGCTGGATACGACTGTGATACGAACAAGCTTCGGCTGCCATGGAGATGGGGCTAGACTGGGCCAGGGGCCAAGCAGTCAGCCAGCCAGCCAGTCAGTCAGTTAGCCAGAGCAGAGCAACGAGTCAACAACATACCGCCACTTTGGACGGAACATAATTCATCGTTTATTTGGCTTTGGCTTTGGTTTGGCTTTTTTCGATTTTTTTGTACGTTTTTTTTTTTTTGGAACGTTGACTCTTCTGTTCGTCATCTCGACATCGTTGGCTCTTGGCACTTGGCTTTGCCGTCGTCGTCGTCGTCGGTAGCTTCGTTTGCCTGCTTGAATAGATGCTCAATCGTTTGCTTGAATGAAGAAAAGCGTGTGGAGTTATTTGTATGTACGTAGGTACATACATATAGTACGGACGGATAGCACATAGTATCTGTGTATCTGTGTGTTTGCGCATCTCAATGAAGTAGAGAATGCCACTGACTGGCTGCTGACTACAAAGACCAACGACAATGAAGACGACTGCGGCCCAGAGGCAGTAACCATAATGTTCTTGTTGATGTTGAATAATGGTATAACAACTGTAAGCTTAGTGGTGTTAGTCTTCGAAACAGGCAACACGTAACATTATAACAAATAGAATTTCTGGCCAACTTCAGAGTGCTAATACACTGACACAGACAACAGTCTCAAGGAATGCACAGGCTTCGAAGGTTGCAAAAGAAACTTTTACCGTATATGCATTATAGTTTTGACTATAAGTATATTTGTCACAAAGTAGGGTATCGTTACAGCCATAAACGTCTTGTACGTAGGATTAGTGAGATGCACCTTTTCTTCGCAGGCGGATTTGTCGACTTACATATTCAGTAAAAACCTAAAGATTTGTTGAAATTTATGTTTTCTTATATTGTCCTAAAAGGATAAATCTTCTGATAGCCATGTTAGTATATGCATGATTATATATAAAATCAAATCAACCACAACGCATTATCCTCGCAACCGAAGCAATCGCCACAAATTGTAGTTTATTCAGAAAGTATTGTTTTGGGAACGCTTCCACAAATACAAACACGGTTTGCAGACTCTTTAAGGAACGAAAGAGAAGTTTTATCGCATTTAAAATATCTTCGAAAAATCTAAAACACTTGCTCAAAAACTTGAAAAAAAAATATATATTTTCTTTCGAATATATATTGTCTCTTTGAAGACTTTTACGAACTTCTCTACTTTTTAAGTGTACACAAATCTGTGCCTGTGCCTCAATATGCTTGGGTTGCGTTGCACTAGCAGCTGAGTCCAAAAAAAAAATAGATAAAAAACAGAAAAGAGAAATTTGTTTTGGGTTAAACGCAGGGTGATTTGAGTGCCATGTCACTCACTCAGTCGCTTCATCCATCCTCTATTGCTTGTTTTTGTTTATTTATCAGGTTTGTTTTTTTTTCTTCTCCATTTCTGTATGACTTTTGCCATGTCTGTTTTGATTTGTTGTGGAAATTCAGATTTCAACACGGGCGGGCATATTCAGCGCACACTCCACGTTTGAAGTTGGCTGGCCAACCTTCAAGTACCTACTAAAATTTAAGAGGATTTCCGCACTCGGGACGCACACTTACATAAATAAGCAAATGCATACAGATTATCCAATTAACCCTAATGATGGTACTAATTTGTGTGTTGGCCCGCTCTCATTTAGCACTTGTCTTTTTATATTTTTATAAAAGGGATTTAAAAATGATTGTGAAATCGCTTTGATGTCATAAATACATGGCCAAGATTTCAATGGATTATGTCTGCTCTAATTTGTATAACATGGAAATGAATCCTTGAGCGTAATAAACAGATTTAAAGGTAGCGTAATTATCCCTGTAAATTAGTGGAAAAATGTTGATTAATGTCTGGATAATGCAATTATTTTATAATGTATTCAGGATGTTCCTAATTTGGTATTATGGCAAAATGACAAGAATGCCCAAGTTTAACAACTCACGAAGACGAGAATGCGTATGGAGTGGAAATACTGCCATATATAAAAAGTCAATTTTTTAATGAAATTTCTAATAGAATTATAAGTTTATATATTTTTTCATAAATAATATGAATTGACTATGATTCCGCCGCTCTACTCAAAGACACACCTTACGGTGTTTAAGTATGAATTAAAATAAAAAAAAAGGATATTTATGACTTTCTTAGACTTAACTTCCTTATTCCTATAAGTAAACGCTGAATAGACAGTTATTGTGTCAATTTAAACTTTGGTGGATCACCCCCGCAAAAAGAGATATTTACAATTGAACATAAAACTCCCAAACTGTCCTGTAATTTAAGAACCATACTGCATTACAAAAAGAATGACTTAAGAACTTTCATCTGTAGCTCAACTCGTTGCTTTCAGCTGCTTTCCACTTAACACCTTTAGTTGTTATTGGAGTACATTTCCTTTTTATTTGTATTTATCTCACATTTCCAAGAATGACCCTTCTGGCAATATCTAACGATTTAATAAAGAACAGAAGAGGTGTTTCGTCAAAAATAGCCATTTTTAAGATAAACTTTTTCAGACGACAACCCACTTAAATCATTACTACAATGTGTCAAACAAATATAAATAATAAACTTCAGTCTTTCGGCTAAGGTCATATTTTACTTGGTTGACGTGAGAGCAGCTTACATGGGTTAAGGTATTTTACGGCAGCGCATGGACAAAGTAATAGAGAGAGAGAGTTGGCTTGTCTACCAACCGGATAGCCTGACCTCAGCGTCAAGCACACTTATAGATACTATATCCATACTACAATACGTACACTTGAAGTTCATAACAACCCTAATGTACAGTTGTGGCGCATTCATCAACATCAGCCGACAGACAAACCGACAGACCAACCGACAGATCGTTCGACCGACTATCCGACCGACCAGAGAACCAACTCAAAAGCAGAGGCATTTAAAGTTGACTGCTGCTGCTGCTGCGCTGCTCTTATTAACGTGCTGTTGTTGTTGTAGCCTATTTGTCAGTCAATTAGTCAGCTTATTGGCAAGCGATGATTACAAAGAGAAAAACAAGCTAAACACAAACACAACAAACAGACGGACGGACGGACGGAGGGACGGACGGACAGCAATACAGACCAGACCAGGCAGTCAACGCCAACAGCTTTTCCATTTCAAAATTACATGAACACAGATACACGTATGTATGTATGTATGTATGCACATCACATACCATATAGACGACGACTTGGACGACTATGGATACGACTACGACTATGACTATGATTACTCCGCAAGCGGTACTGCGCACACGCTCCGATGTATGATGACTGCCCAATTCCTCCCTCCTTGTAGCATATCTTGCCTCGCCACTGTCTCCATCGTCGCCATCGCCGCCGTCGCCATCGTCAGAGTCGTTCGTTCGTTTAGCCGCGTGCGTACACACAATTTTCCGCTACTCATGCTACAAATTGTTTATTGAATTTCCTACTGTAATCTGCGCCTGGCCTGCTCTTAAGTTTTTTTCTTTTTTATATTCATTTACATTTCTCGTTTTGTGTTTTTTTATTATTATTATATTTTGTTTTGCTTTTTTATTGCTGTTTAGAAAGCAATTTTTTCCTCAAATATATTGCCCATAGTTTGTTAAGTCTGTTAATTTATTTGTTATCTAGTTGGATGGCGGTAAAACATTAGATGAAAAAAAATAGACAGCTGCTCTGAAATTGCGATTTATAATTGTCGCAAAATACCAACAGTTAAGTAAAGAAATTGTATTAATACGGAATAGGCGATATCGTTTTAAATATTATAACGTTTAAAAGAAATAAGAAATCATACGCTTGGCGTGACGTTACAAGAGATGCAAATTTTTTCTTGAACCCCAACAAATTGTTGTATAAAATTTCTTAACCCTGCTGACATGACCTGACCACACGTTATATTGTATACGCTTGTCCACATGCTAGTCGAATCGGTTAATACGATTTTTAATAGTTAATAACTTTAATCCCAAGTCATTTAATGGTATGCAGTTAAACTTAATGCTTTAGAAAAATGGTTTAAGATATATTTTTAGCTTTTTTCGTTTTTAAACAATTTATCCATATACAAACAAATTATGTTAATCGATTCGACTGACATTGTACAGTGTGCGCCATTTGAATGCGGTCGATGGAAATATTGAATAACTTTGACAGATTTCAACCGATTGACGTCGTCGAACACATTTTGGAAAGGTTATTGCATTAAAATTTTAACCATGAATCGATTCACGCCCAGAGAACGCACGGAAATAGTGACAATGTTCATTAAATCGGAGCCCGATAATTGGGAGCGAATTTTAATGACTGATGAGGCCCATTTCACGCTATCTGGCACTGTAAATAAACAAAACTGTCGCATTTGGGGAAAAGAAAATCCTCATACTATCCATCAAACTCCACTGCATGATCAGAAAGTGACTGTTTGGGCCGGTGTCTGCTCAAAAACCATCATCGGTCCGTTCTTCTTCAGAGTTGGGGAAACTGTCAATGGGGATCGGTATCGATGGATGTTGGCACACTCTGTTTTACCAGAAATGCGTGAAAAAGGTCTTAAAGGCTTTTGGTTTCAACAAGACGGCGCGACATGTCACACCGCGAAATCAACGATGAACTTCTTGCGTCAAAAGTTTCCATCGACCACATTCAAATGGCGCACCCTGTATATCAAGAGTTAATTTTGAAAAGTATTAAAAATAAAAAACTTTTATTATACATTTTCGTCGTAACGCATGTATAGTTATCTAAATTTACATTAAAAATATTGTATTAATAACTTTGTTTTTAAAAATATTTTTTCAAAAAAACATTAAATAAGGCTCTATATAAATGATTATGACTCACTTGTTAAAGAGATAATAAAAATACTATGAAAAAGCTTAGAAAAAGATTATGATTATAACATAAACTGCTCGCTTTGAAACCATCTTCACTCTTTAAATAAATATTGAATAATTAATTCGAACAATGGATGTTATGAAATTTTTATTTGAAAATATATTTATGATATTGATATATTAATCGAAATTACGTATAATTATGAAAGAAACAAAGAAACAAAATCCAAGCTCTATTAAAACACACTCAAATTAGTATTTTCAAGAAAATACAAAACATTCATAAAAATATTTTTAAGCTATAGGATCATCGAAATTAATCTAATGTAACGTAACAAATCGAAAAACATTCAAAAACAAATTTGTGTTTTTAAATTTTTCTAGTTTTTTAATATGATTAAAAAATAAGGGACTGTCGATGAAGCTAAGGAGTATTAAACTTTCGTTGAAGCTTTATTTCAAAATAATATTTGGCATTGAATTTCACTCCATTATATAATTTTACATGATTTCGGTAATAAAGTCTTGTGACTGGCCTGCATTAGGTTCAACAAAAAATTGACGTTGCCTCAACTGCCTTGAGGGAGGCACAATATAAGCCTTTTCTCTGGGCAGTTAGTAAAATAAATAAAAAATGTGGTACAGTCGAGGCGGTGCCCGACAGGGGAATACCCTGTACCTTATCTGTCGAAAATGTTTTTTCTGCATATTCCTACTAAGAACCTTTCAATTGGAATTAATTTTTTTTTTTTTTTTGGTGAAATTCGATATTTATACCTATAAGTTCCGAAAAATTAGTATATGGAGTAAGTGTCAAGTTGATATCTTGAGAGGTGTGAGAGAAAACACGTATCGATAAAGTTTGGATGTGGCTTTGTTCATTAGAGCCACATGAACCAGCTTACCAAAATACGAGGTCACTTGTAACTATAATTAGGTAGAGTCAAATATTGACGCAGTTTGCATATTATTTTTATAGCTTTGTATTTGTCCGATTTTGTTCATTTTTGACAGACCACTCTGTTATATTTCAGATGAAAATATTAATAGGTGTTGCCAAAAACCAACTACTGCCAGGGATCGGGGAAAGATATTGACATGACTCAAAAAACTTCATCTTCTGAGGAAATATGCGCACCAGCTGGTAAAGTTTGGTGTTTCTAGCTCTTCTATTCTCCGAGATCTAGGCGTTCATTCATATTTATTCTTAAAAATAACATTAAATTTAATAATTTTGCTAAAATGCAAATCAAAATAGTTTAATAAATAATTTTAAAATTTCCAAAAGTATTGCCGGATTATGCAAAAATATAGGAATCCAGAGTTGTAAATTTGCTCGCAGCAATAATTTGACGAGGCGTTTTTTAACCAAGTTATCATTTTATTACCCGGATTGCGGATTTCTTGGTGGCGGCTAGTGGGTTTTGGCATATGAAACTTTTTAATACAAGGGTTTTATGCTTGTCATTGTCTATTTAAATCGTTATTAATCTCTTGAAACAATTTCACCTACTGCTATGATGGTATGCACTCGTTTAGTGCCTGCCAACAAGTCCCATTGGGTATCAATACATTTTGGGTATATAACTTTATAAAAGCGTTGACATTAATCGACGCGCCCCATTTGAAATTGACAGCATTATTGGCCTTAAATTAACACGCTCCGACAGTGGCAACAACAGAGTCGGAATTTCTGTTAGAGACTCTGAGTTTGAGTTTCGGTTTGAGTCACTCGTTGGTTGAATCGTTTTGCCGCTCATTCCGTCCGTCAGTCAGTCAGTCAGTCAGTCTAGTCACTCATTCAGCCATATAGTCACGTACTCGTACAAAACCCACAGCGGCAATGGCTGTAGCCAGCCGAACCGAACCATCAGTAGCAGTAACAGCCCAAACATTGCCCCTGACTTCCTGGTCTCCCTTCCACTGGTTGACTGCCGCCTGCTGCCATATTTTGTGGTCTTTTACTGTGCATTGTGCTGTGCCGCAACCTCAGTGCGGCGGAGCATTATGATACGGCTATTAATACATACACACTCATTCGCACTCATATACACACAAACACACACACACACACACACACTCGCTGTAGGTAATGCCGCTTAGGCTGACTGACAGGAGGCGGCGGCGCACAGTGCCACTTTTTGGTGGTGGTTAAATTTGAAGCTATTCGGTTTTGTCTTTAGATTTTATAGCTTTTGTGTGCGTTCCTGAGTTTTTTTTTTCTACTTTACTGTTTATCCGCAGAAAGTATACCGAAGCACAGCTTAGCACATTGCTCATCGTAGTTATTACACAATTTTTCCCAGAGCGTCAGTCTAAGCCAAATCCAAGCTAGCTGAGATCTATGCGCGTGCCATTATACCCTGTGCTGGTATATCGTTTGCTTAAAGGGAATTTTTCCACTGTCGCTTATACCCTGCGTATGTATTGATTTGATAGTTTTTGAGTTAACTGTCTTAAAATATATGGGCACACTTTTTACAATGAAAAATTTGAAAGAATAATAGTGTGCATAAACTCTATCGTAAAGAAGGGTATCAACAAGACCGGTGCGGTTGGCGGTGCTATCGGCTTTGCTTGTCGTCGTTAGTCGCCTCGACAGCCTTCATGTTGATGTCTTTGATAAGTGTTGGTCCGTCCGTTGGTGGGACTTGTGCGTGCGGCAGTCTGTTCGGCAGCTCCTCCTTTCCTCTTGCTCTTGTACACCATAAAGCAGTTCCTTCCCACTCACTGTGGACCCTGTGGAACGACAGTCATTTAGTCGGCGTGTCGTGGCTTATTGAGTGTAAATCTGTCGACAATATTTTTTTTATTCATTTATTTTTATTCCATTTTACTTTACTGACTGCTACATTATATATGTAGCCCAGCAGATAGAGCAGAGCGGTGAGCCGTGTGCGCTGCGCTGCTGCTGCCACTGCATTTAATTAATTGATTTTAATTGCCATAATTTGTGTGCCGTTTCCACTCAGCCAGAGCCAGAGCCAGAGCCACAGTCGCGGCCGCAGCCGCCTCTACGTCACAAGCTACGGCATTTATGGTATGGCTGGCATTCGTTAGTTAGTATGTAAATGTGCGTTTATTTGTATTGATATTGATGCATAAACAAATTTAATGATAATTTCGCACAAAATGTAAGCAGGCTATGTACAAATATGTACGAGTATGTATATATGTATGTATGCATATGTATGTACATTTTTAATGTGACTGGGCACTTGGCCTTTTGAGTGCCGTCGGTGCCGCTTCGTTACAGTTATTCGAAAAGTAACTTGAGCGGAAAATCTGTTTACAGCTGCACGCACACTTGAGAGACAGTGAGAGAGAAACGCACACTGAGAAAGAAAGATACAAAAAGTGAGCACAGCACAGCACGGAACAGGCTAGGCTGGCTGGCACAACCTTATTTGCCGCCGCAACCTCAGTTGCCACAGAAGCAGCAGCCATTGTTGCTGTGGCATTAACATATGCAAGCGATTAAGTGGCAGGCCAGTTCTCATCGGTCTCATCAGTGGATGCTCGTCTGCCGACTGCTGCTGCTGCTGCTGGCATTGTAACCCCCTAATTTCTGTCTGCTGCTCTCTGTGCTGTGCTGTGTTTGACTTGTCCCTGCCCCTGGGGCACGCTTCATCTATCAGCCGCACATTACATGGCATTATTTTTATGGATTATTTATTTATGCATGTTGATATCAGCTTCATCACTTTATTGAAATATATATTTTTTTTTTTTCTTCATTCCTTTGTTTTTGCTGTAGCTTTTGCATTTTAGCCACGCTTTTTTATGCATTTCAATTTCAATGTGTATTTATGTAAAATTAAAATACAAAAAAGAAGTCCTTTCACCCTTTTGCATTTATTCTTTCTACTTTCAGTTGAAATTTCATATCATAGTGGGCATAAAAAGGCTTAACACTGGACCGGAAGCGTGTTTTTAAAGGGTGATGGCGGCCTCCACTCAAGGAGAAATACGAGTGGGTCCCGGCCACCAGGTAAACGATGTCTATGTACGTACATAACTCTCACAAATCAGAAAATCAGCTCACGGTAACAAAAATAATTAAAAAAAAAAAGAATGTTTCTTTGTATATTTGCAAATTCTCTAAACATTTTCTCCTTTGATTTATAATTTTCAAAAAATAAATAAATATCTAAATTTTGCGAAATTGTTCGAAATAGATAGATTTTTATAGTTCTATCAAATTGTAAATACATATCTAAAACTGTAGACTGATCTATGAAGAGGCTATGACTATAATAAACATATATAAAACGTGTGTAACGATGTAACCAGAGCTCAATACATACTAACACTATAAATGTAAATAGCTTTATAATTGGCTTCTTTTTTTTTTTTGATTTTTTTATATTAACATGTATTGGTGTTTTATAAGTAGAGTTTCCAAAATCCTCCTACCAAAAAAATAAATCAAATTTTTTTACTTGAAGCATTTGTGGTGTCAACAAGTCAAATAGTTTACATGACCAAATCTGTCCACACAACATGCGCTTAAAGTATCAAAAAACACCTAACCTAACCTAACCAGTTTAACCTACAATGCCTTCCTCCTACAGCCCTTAAAGAAGCAAGAAAATTAACACACAAACACTTACATATACATTGTTCATACATTTCATGCATTAGACTTAAGTTTATGTGTGGTTGTGCTGACTGGCCGTTGTCCAGTGTTGTTGTAGACCCAGTTGTATGGCTTGACGTTGTCGTCTTGTGTGACTAACCCACCAAGCCCCCTGCGTTTTATCATTTTAAACTAATACCGGAACTTCTTTCGTCTCGTGACTGAAGGCAAAACTGCCCGATTATAATCCAATCTCAAGCTTCCCTGTTGATAAGGAAACTGATGAACGTGAACTAGAAGAATCAAGATGGAGTCCTGGCGTTGTGGCCGATGGCGATCTCTTAATGTTCTTGCGTGCGGCGCGTTCAATGGCTGCATTTCAAGGAATGTGTGATGGCGGTCTAGAAGACGGTTGTTTAGCTGCCAGTCGCGACGATACTACAATTAACGCACTCGACGTGGTCAGTATAACTATTTGATTAAAGTCTTACCAGAGTAAAAGCCTAATGAACTAACTATTTTGCAGTTACACGATTCTGGCTACGATCCAGGCAAAGCGCTACAAGCACTCGTTAAGTGCCCCGTTTCAAAGGGCATTGATAAAAAGTGGACCGAGGACGAAACAAAAAAGTTCATTAAAGGTCTACGACAATTTGGAAAGAATTTCTTTAGAATCCACAAGGATTTGTTGCCACACAAAGATACGCCTGAGCTGGTTGAATTCTACTATCTGTGGAAAAAGACACCAGGCGCAAATAACAATCGACCACATCGTCGACGCAGACAAAGCGCTTTGCGTCGCAATCGTGTCACACGCGCCAATAATACACCTCCCAAGAAGGAGGACACCCCGGAACCACAAACTGCGACGACGGCGACGGCGGCGGCGGCAGAGACGGCGAATCGCTCATCGCCCGCTGTCTCCAAGGAGGAGAACAGTTCTCTAACCGAGGACGACGCAAGCGAGTGCGACAGTGATTCGAGTCTAACGAACAAAAGGGATGAATCACCCTCTAGGATGAGGACGAGAAATAAACAACAAAACAACAACAACACCAGCACAGCAGCCGGTGGCGGCGGTGTCACAGCTGCAACTGCCACTGCTGCGGGCACAAATACTTCTAACAGCACGTCCAAGGATCAGTCGGCTACCTCGGCTAGTGGCAACAACAGTGTAGCCAATGGCAAGCGATCCAAACGTGGCTCAGAGACACCAGATGTTACTGCTGGAATAGCACATGCAGCGTCGTCACTTGGCGCAGCCGATAGCCCAAAGACGCCTACGAAATCTGTGGCCGAAGGTTCTACGAACAAGCGCAAGGGTGGCAAACAAGATACGCCCAACAAAAAGAAGCGTAGTGATCCGGATGGTAGCGGTAGCGCATCCAACGAGGCTAACGAAGATGCTAAGGACAAGCGTAAACGACCTGATAGTCCGGTAGAGAGCATGAACTCGGACAGCCGCCCTGATTCGGTGCTAGATGATGGTGAATCCAATACCACAGATACCACAACAGCAGAGCAGCAGTCAAAGGACAGCAAGGAAATTAACTGCAAGGAGGAAACTGCTGTCACCGTCGACATGGAAACCAAATCTGAGACTCCCGAAAAATCAATCAAAGCGGAGGCGACGACCGAAGACAGCAAAGATGCCATTAAAAACATGGACGAGGAAACCAATATACAGGCGCCTAGCAGCATTAATTTGAAACCAACGCTTGTTGATGGACTTATAAAAGAGTCCAGCTCTTTGGAAGCGCCATTAAGCAACGCAGTCATAGCCAATGCGCCAATTACCATGAAAGTACCAACCATAGCAACGGTGGAAGCGCTAAACGCGTCGGTCGATCGTAAGGAGGCCATCGAAAAGATGGAAACTTGCGAAAATGAGGCGGCATCACGTGATCCCGAGCTACTCAAAAAGTTGGCCAGCATCAAGCAGGAGTCGTTAGCACAACAACAACAACAGGCAGCACAAGCAAGCGGGCAACAGCAACTGCCGCAAATTGCAGTTGCAACCAACCTGCAAGACTCGGTGTACATTAAAAAGGAGCCCATGGAGGATTCCATGGAGGCCACATGCAATCAAAATAGCAATGAGCCACAAGATCTAAAGGTGAAAATTGAAATCAAAAATGAAGATCTTAAGGCAAGCGTCGGTGGATTGCCGCCCACGCTGCCACCCACTTCCATGGGTAGCATGCAGCTTGGCAGCGCCGAGTCTGTTAACCCAGAGCCACTGCATTTGCAGCATATGCCACATGGACCACCCATTCCAGGGGCACCACAACCAACAGCGGGATATATAATCGATGGCCAACTTAAGTATGGTGTTGCTGGGCCGCCCCAGCCACCACAGCTGCACAGTGATGCGCCTGGTGGAGTAGCTGTTGGTGCTGGCCCAACGCCCCAAAAGTATCCTGGTGATATGGACATAAAGTACAATGAAGCAGCGGTTAAGTTCGAGGGCGGTAAATTTACACCACAAGACTTAAAATATCCACCGCCGCCTTTGGATGCACTCAAGTACAGCCAAGAGATTCAAGCGGCAGCCGCCGCAGCAGCTGCTGCCGGAAAGTACGACATGAAGTATATGATAGAGCAGCAGGGAAAATATTCAGGGGATTTATCAGCACATCAACCGCCCATCAAACCAGGCTATCAGGATTCTATCAAAATACCCGACGTCAAGCCAGGATTTGGGCATCTGCCGCATAACTCGCAGACGCTCGACGGTCCCGCAACTCACAAGTATGGGCCGCCTTCAGCGCAGGATCAGCAGCAGACGCCGCATAATGCACCGCCGGGCGCGACGCCTCCTCCTGGTATTGCCATGCCTAAGCCGCACTATCAGCATGATGTGCAAACGCCGCCTCTTGGGCGACCATTTGAACCTGGTCTTATGCTTAAATACGGCGATCCGATGGCTGCCAAATATGGCCAGCCACAGGATCTTAAGTATCCCATGCCACCTGTATCTTCGGCCGGCGACATAAAGCCCTACGGCGAGAACCTAATAAAAGTCTCACCGTATGGTCCGCCACCTGGCTCTGAGAGTGGTTCGCTTAAGTATCCGCCACCAGAGAGCCCAATTGATGCGTCGTCCCGCTCTACACCCGGCCAAGATAGCCAAGGCAGCAACAGCAACTCGCAGCCCTCATCGATGCCGTCGCAGCAGCAGTTCCAGTCACCACATCCTTCTCCGCACATGCCTTCACCAGCGGGTGGCGGCTTGCCGCCTGGCATGCACCCGCAAAATCTCATATCCTCACACGGACCACCGCCTCCCGGTCATGCCGCGGGGTTGTCAACTAATTCTGGCGGGCCACAGCCGCCACCACCTCCAACGTCCCTGCATCAACCAACGCCGGCACCGCCCAGCCTGCAACATGGTGGCCCAACGCATGCACAAATATCGGTGGCCTCCTCGATGCCGCCCAGCTCGATAGGTGGCAGTGGTGCCCCACCCACGCTGTCCACCATGGCGCCATCGCACATGCATCCGCACATTCATCCACATTTGCAGGCGTTGCATCGGCCTCATCCCGACATGCCGCCTTCAATGCATGCGCATGGGCCTCTATCCATGTCATTACAGGCCCATGACCCCCGTGGCGGTCATCCACCACCCTCTCATGTACTGCCACCACAGCAACCGACAGCGTGTACAGTCAGGACGCCTTCGCCTGCGCAGCAGCAGCCACAGCGCAACCTGCATGACGATCGAGGACCACAGGCGCCTAACTCGCGCGAGCCCCCAACATCGCAAAATTCAGCGATACCAACCAGCGGATCAGGTCCTATGCCGCAGCAGTCGCCGCATGTGCATCGGACATCTCCGCTGCCGGGTTTGGCAGGCAATGCGCCGCCTGGTCTGATTGGGCACCCCATGCCTATTCATCCACATCTGGCTCACTTACCGCCTGGTCATCCAGCGCATGCTGCGTTGGGTCATCCAGGACATCATATGTTGTCGCACTCTATTGCGGGTTTGGGACCTGGCGGTGGCCCAATTGCGCTCTTAGCGGGGCCAGGTGGACTAGGTGGTTTGCCTGAGTCAGCACTTAGCCGACGCACGCCGCCCAGCCATCTGCCACATTCACATGCATCGTCGGCGCCAACGATACCACATTCGGTGGCTGCTTCGATGAGCTCTACAAGCACGTCGCTTACCACAACAACGGTGCCATCTGCCTCCGCCTTCAGTCGTGCTAGTCCCAGTGTACAAATATCCAACGCCTCAGGATTGGGCAGTGCGCAGCAGCAGGCTGGGCCTGGCAACAGTACACCTGGCGCGTTGAATAATTCAGGCGCTGTACATCGTTCTGCATCACCAGCCTCAAGTGTAGGAAGTCTAAGTCGTCAAAGTCCGTTGCATCCTGTGCCGCAGTCGCCACTCAGTCATCATCCCTCATCGTCAGCATTGTCTGCCGCTGCCGCTGCCGTGGCTGAGAGAGATCGTCATGCGTTGATGCGTCAGCAATCGCCGCACATGACGCCACCACCTGTGTCCAATGCGTCTGGACTAATGGCCAGTCCACTAAATAAAATGTATGCGCCACAACCGGGTCAACGCGGTCTGGGTACTTCCCCACCGCCGCACTTGCGACCAGGTGCCTCACCGCCGGTCATACGTCATCCACAGATGCCTTTGCCATTGCCGCTGATAGCACCTGGTGGTGGCATACCACAAATTGGCGTGCATCCTGGACAGTCGCCTTACCCACATCCTCTGTTGCATCCCTCGGTGTTTTACTCGCATCATCACAATCCGTTCAATTCACCGTATGGATATGCGCCCTATGGACCTGGGTTCCCCACATATATGAAACCGCCGCCACCCGCTGGGCCATTAGATCCGGCTGCTGTTATGGCTGCCCATCATGCTGGCCAACAACAGCAACAACAACAACAGGCGCGGCAGGATGAACAAAATGCAGTAGCTGCTGCCGCGGTGGCTGCTGAAAAACAACATGCCGCTGCTGCTGCAGCTGCAGCGCAGCAACTGAAGCAACCGCAGCAGCAAGGAGGTCCGCAACAAAACAAGCCGCCAACACCAAAGACGCCGCAAGGTCCTGGGGGCATGGGCCCACAGACAACACCAACTGGTTTGCCGCCCGGTGCATACCCAGGCTCGCATATACCAGGCTATCCGCCACCACAGCATGCCTCTCCATTTGGTCAACCACAAGATGGTCAGCCGCACGGACTTAAGCCCACATCGCATATGGATGCTTTGCGAGCGCATGCTCACTCTGCCAATTCGGCTGGACTTGGTGGAGCTCATCATCCAACGGAGCCACGTATGTTGAAATTATTTTAAAAGAAATAAATAAAAATTTAATTTGATTTTATAACTTATATTCTTAGTACCCATTGATATTGAGCCTGATCCAGAACCGGAAATTCCCAGTCCAACGCACAATATACAGCGAGGTCCCAGTCCTGAAGCCAAGCCAGACGATACCGAATGTCACCGCTCTCAGTCGGCAATGTAAGTAATCTTTAGTTTAAAATCATCAACATTTGTCGTAAGCGTAACAATTAAAATGTGTACCTGATTGACGCCTGCGCGGTTTTAAAAGGCGATTACGAATTCTTATCTTAACTTTTTTAGAACAAAATAATATTGATATAATACTTATTTTAACAGCTTTGTGCGACACATTGATCGTGGGGACTACAACTCCTGTACACGCACGGATTTGATATTCAAACCGGTTGCCGATTCTAAACTGGCGCGTAAGCGCGAGGAGCGTGATCGCAAACTTGCTGAGAAGGAGCGTGAAAGGAGACAGGTAAACGATTACTACATTCATTATATAACAGGCTTAAAATAAATGGCTTATCTAAATGTTAGCAACAACAACAACAGCAACAGCAGCAACAACAACAGGCTGCAGCTGCCCAACAAGCTGCTCAGCAGGCCAAACTGAAGGCGGAACTCAAACCGCCCTATGCCGATACTCCCGCATTGCGCCAGCTGTCGGAATATGCACGTCCACATGTGGCATTCAGGTGAGTCTTTAAGTGAAATTCCAAGCTCGCAATTAGTTGGCGTTTGCAGTTATTGTCGATTGTCCTTGATTTATTGTAGTTCTTAATATTTGTAAATTTAAGTCGAGTTGATTGTAATTATTTCAATTCAATTTCAGTCCTGTTGAACAGATGGTACCTTATCATCCAATGGGCCCAATGTATAGCAGAGAGAGGTACAGTACAAAGCCTACCAAATCCTCATCTCAATGCGTCCGCCCAATCACAAACACGCCCACTCTTACACACACACATACTACATATATCTAAATATATCCTACTAACAGTCTGCTTTTTATACTTTTCGGTCTTTTAATTTAATATGCAAGGCTCATCAAAAATTATTTAGTTGTTTATACATATTTTAAATTGCTCGCCCTTAACATCCGCCATTAAAAAAACCTAGTTTTGTTGCCAAAATACTTTTCTAAACTAACGCAAACGTTATATAAATTTTCAGAGAATTGGAAGAAATCAAAAACGCACAGGCAGCCGCTGCAAGTCAATCGCGTTTGGATCCACATTGGATGGAGTACTACAGACGGTATATAAAACACTTATTACTTAGCTCTCACAAAAACCAGACAACTACTCTTATAAAGCGAGACATAGCATTTGTATTTACAAGTTGCAATGGATAATTATCAGTAGCGTGGTTTTTATGATTCGTAACCTATCCTTTTAAACTTTTTTATACTCACAAGTATATATTTATTCTTTTAGCGGCATGCATCCCTCACAGTTCCCGCTTTATGCCAATCCAGCAATTTCACAAATGGAACGCGAGCGCCTGGGCATACCGCCGCCGCATCATGTGGGAATGGATCCTGGCGAGCATATGGTGTGTATAGCATAACCATGCAAACCATGCAAACATTATAAACAAAACAAACGCAAAACTCATATTCACAAATCAATCGTATTTGGAAGCAAATCGAAAAACCAAAAAATATATTTATATATATACCAAAACATTGCACTTACTTGTCAGCTCAATTAACATAACCCGCTAGCAATCAATATCCATGCCCATTTGTCCTTGTCAATGTTAAAATGTCCAAGCACGTGTCGTAATCATTGTTAATACTTCCAGCATAAATTACTTAACCCAACAAATCAGAATTTCTTCAAAAGCTTTGTCGCTCGTTCATCTCTAACACGCATTATTCCCATGGCTAAAACTCCATGTTTCTAATCTCTTAGCGACTAATTATCGTTACCATGTGTGTCGCCTGTCGACAATCCACGCAGCACTTGCTCTTTTGAAACTATCTACGATATTCAATAATTTTCAGATACGATTGACGAGAGAATATCATGCACACTCTCATACTCATTTACATTTGCCTTTGCATCCACAGCCGCAACCACCGGAGGCCGGTTTCCAACTGCCACGTGAGTTTGTATAACCTTTAATGATGATCATGTGCAGCCCACTATAACTAAGACGTATCGTTGCTTTCTTTTTTTCTCCATTCATTTTTAATTTTAGCGAATGTTGGTCAATATCCACGCCCAAATATGCTTATACCTAGAGAGCCGCACTCAGATGTATTGCTGCGTATGTCCTATGCGGATCAATTACAGGTTTCCCAAATCAATTTTAATTTTATAAACTCATTAATTACATATATACAGTATTTACAGGCCGCCGAATTTCAGCGTCAATCCCTACACGATCAATATTTCAGGTAAGACATTCGAGTTGTAGTCCTTAAATACTTACACCAGGGAATCACACCAAAACTTATGTTGGTCAAGGCTTTATCTTGGAGGGCATGGACATACAGTTTATAGAATTAATAGAGATTTTCTTTGTAATAACCTACCCGTTAAAGTCATTTCTAAGCAGTCGATTAATAGTAATCTTGTTTTGTGAATTACGAAATTTTATTTAAAATTTAAATTTATTCACGCCGTTAGATATTATTTTAGATTTTTTGAGTGTTAGTTAAAAAGATAATAAAATTTGAAACTAGTACCACAAAATTATTGTATATAAAATGTTAATTCGATCAAATTTTCCAATTAATCATATTTCTCATTTATAATTTTTCTCGACTATTACATAATTTGAAAAAGTATCCCGTATATAAAGTATTTTGCAGAATGCTGATTTAAATATAGTTTCTGAGTATTAGCAAGCAAGGCAGTCGGTTTGACTTAAATTCGTGATTTTGTTAACATTTTTTACATAATACAATTTTTTTTTATTTACTACAGGCGCAAATATATCTTAGAAAATTCTGTAATTGTACTTCCACCTGGATATTATTCCACATAATCCAGGACTGTTTAGCGATGAACACTGAGAAGGTTTTCATCATATGAGGGTCAGGGAACGCCGATACCAAGGTTTGTGTAGTGAAAAATTGATCGGACACTTCATTTGTGCTCTCTTTAGAGACAGAAACCCAAACAAGCATCAGAAATAGACGAACAAAATTGTTTACTCTTGCAACTAAACTTTAGGTTCATTTCAATGGGTTTCCATAAGATTTCATAAGTTATTACAAATAAAACGATAGAATTTCTGGGTTAACCATTTAAGAAGCAAAATTTAATTCAACGACAAACAAAAATAAACCTTAATTGGTTATTTGAATTTATCCTTCGATTTGTTGACAGTTTGATTCCCTGCCTACTTATCACACATGATCAAGATCATCAGCATCAGATTATGTTTTGTTTATTTTTTTTTTGTTTTACATCATCAATACTCTCTCTTTCCATGACAGACAACGGCCCAGATAAATGGACAATATAATAATAAGTGTGTAATAGAAACAGAACAAAAAATGTAAATTCCAAGCAACTGAACAAAGAACGTAACTCTGGCATGGGCCTTGAGAAAATACTTTGAGTGATTTTTGTGTTCAAACGTTTTACATTTTGTTTTAAAAACTATACTCAATAAAACAACAATAAGAAGCACACGACGTAACGAGGCCAAAAAGCAGCTAACAAACAGGCAACGACGTTAGTTGTGCAACGTTTTGTCCAGTTTTTATGTAAAAAGTTAGTAGCCCTTTTGATTTGCCTTTTTCCTGTTTATGCATAATCCATCATCATGATAACAACATTTTATGAATTTGAACATTTACTAATGTATTTTACTCTTTGTAAAATAGAAATCAACTACGTTAAGAAGTGAACTATCTATTAATGATGATGCGCTATGCCCTCTGGAACTCAACTCCCAAAATAATACTGCAGCCGAGCACACCCAGACACACACAAAAACTGACCAAGGCATTGTATAATCAAAAAATGCGCAGAAACACAACAATAACTACAACAAAAAACAACATAATGATGGTCGCAATATTTTAAGTAATGTCTTTATAATGTATAGTGTTAAAAAAAAAAACAGAAAACAAAAAAAAAAAATCCCCCGAAGCGTGTTAAATATCGTTTAAGCTTATTACTATAAAGAACATAAGGCAATGGAACAAAGAAACCTTGGCACACAAATTTTTAAGAGGTTTTCTACTGGGAAAATGTGCTAAATGTTTAATATTGTATCACTTTAATATAAACTACAACTTACTATAAGCTAAGCTCTACAAATCAAATTATTTAAACATTTGCAATAAGAAACAGAAACAGAAAAAGAAGAAAAGCAAAACCAAAACACACAACTTGCTCTGTGCAGGTGCTGTATGTAGTTAAGTTTTTATGAGATCAAAGGATCGGATCGAACAACCGACCTAAACATATTACCTATAACTTGCTTCCTTTCAGACAGAAATGCTATAGCTTCCTAAAAAGGTTTGACACTTTGAGGACGGACTTAAAGTGGTATCATCTCAAGTACATCTGCGCAGTGTTTTAGTTTTCCAAAGCTACGTTTAAACTAACTTAATGTACTTCCAAACAACATTTTTAATACTTTATATGCTTGCTGCTGCTTGACTTTTAGCTAAACGTAAACTAATAAACATATATATTAGTTTAAATAAAAATTTTAAATAGAATTCCCTGCTTTTCGTAGACCTTTTTATGTTAGCCAGCTTTGCTTACTTATTACTCATTAATTTATTATATAATTTCTGCTATGACTAGAGTATTATTAAATTAAATTAAATGCAGCAAAAAAAAAAAAACGTTTGTAAAAAGTGCAAAAGTAAATACAAAAATAAATGTAAATTATTTATACGGTTTTCAAGCAACAACAAAACGAACAAGCAAAACAATTTAGAACCCAATTAAAAGCAAATGCAATTTATAAATAAAGAACGCCGCTTGCATTGTAGCAGCTGCAATTTTTTCGAGTGACTTAATTTATACTAATAATTTATACGCTATATTAAATACATAGATATATCTAAATATATAAGCATGCATTATATATACAACACAAAAAATATGCATACATATATTTAAAAGATTTGTACTAAACTTAAGCAACTGCCAATTTGGCGGCTAACAAAAACACTGCAAAAGTTATATGTGTGCGTGGATTTATATACTAATAACAATATACATATTTTTAAATACAATTTTTTTATTTAAAGTTTTGATTATATATGTATTAACTTATAGCTATATATATACATAACTATACATAATGTGTTTATGTGGTAGAACTTTTTGCATACATATTTAAAGGCAGGATACAAAGCACACAAAACACAAAAAGAGAATGAATACATTTTTGAAGTAGCTACAAGGTAAGTTTGTAAAGTGAAAAAATACATATACATATTTTATATATATATATATATATATCTCTTTATACATACAACAAAAAAAAGCACATGTAGCTATATATACATTGACTATATATATATATATACACACACACACAACAAAAATCAAATATATAAAACATTTGATGAAAAAAATAAATTATTTAAAATGTAAAAACTAAGTAAAATAAGTTATATTTAATTTAGCAAGCAAATTCAAGAAAAGTTTATTCAACAAATTATAGTGCAAAAAAAAAAATCAAGGTAACATTTTCGTTAAATATGCACCAAAACAATAAATGCAACAACAAAAACATTAACACACACACACACACACAACCGAATTATCGTTTTTGCATTCTTAAGAAATTGATGCAGTGTAAACAAAACAAAACATAGCAATAATTTACAAAATTATATGAGAACAAAAAAGAAACAGACATTTAAGGAAATGAAAAATTGCAAAATAATATGCATAATAATAAAAGAAAAAAAAATGAGATTTTAAAAAATCACAATTTGCTGTTTTGTTACTGAAATCATCAAATCTGAGCGTTTTGTTTAGGACTTCAAGTCATTAATCGTAGACTCAAGCAGACTCCTCAAATCGTTGCTTAGTGATAAAGAGATTTGTGTGTCCCAGAATTGTCTATTGCCAGAAGGTGCCATCTCCCTCCGGCCTTATAAAGTGTATTTTCTTTTTTCGGCATGGAACACAAATTATAGAATGTATGTTTCATCTGCTCTTAAATCTTTTTGTTACAGGGTCCGGCACTCGAAGTGTAACCAATTAAAAAGGCCATAAATTCATTTTGGAAAATTACCTTTACTCAATTCAAGGTACAAAATGTGTAAAAATAATACGAAATTTAGAAACAATTTACTTTCGCTCAATATGGCCACCTTTTGCCTTCACTATGGCCTTGAGACGGTCCAAAAATGAATCGCAAGCTGCCCGAATGTGACTTGCAGGTATTCTGGCCCACTCGTGGACAATGGCTTTTTTCAGCGCCTCGAGACTGTTGTATCTTTTAGTTTCGGACCTTGCTCTCCAAAATGGCCCAAAGAAAATAATCCATCGGATTCGCGTCTGGTGAATTCGAGAGCCATTGTGTGGACGTTATGAAGTGCGGAACGTTGTTTTTCAGCCATTCTTGGTTCACTCGAGCTTTGTGAGACGGTGCCGAGTCCTGTTGAAACGTCCATGGTCTGCCACCAGAAATGTTTGTCTGCCCACGGCTTCAAAGCAACCTCCAGAATACTTTCCCGATAATATTGCGCATTAACTTTGACGCCAGGCTCGATGAAAACGATTGGAGAGCGCCCATCTGCGGTTACAGCGGCCCAAACCATTATCTGTGGCGGGTGCTGCCTCCTGGTGGCCAATCGATGACTCAAATTCTCGTATGAACGGTCCCTCAAGTAAACCCTATCGTTTTGAGAGTTTACGAATTGCTCAATTGTAAAAATTTTCTCGTCAGAAAACACAATGTTCGGCAATTGACCGCTTTCGGCCAAGCGAAGCAACTCCTTCGCTCTCTCAAGGCTGACTTGTTGCTGCTTCGGTGTGAGATCATGTGCCTTTTGGATCTTGTAAGGCTCGACCTTGAGATCATTTTTCAGTATGCGACGGATGCTACGATCAGATATTTTCAGTTCTTTCGCCATTTGATTGGCACTTCGTCGGGGATTTCGCTCAAGTCGCTACTTCACTTTTTGAACCATCTCACGTGACGTTGCAGTCTTTTGATGACCACCTCCATGACGTTTTGCGATGCTACCAGTATCATTGTAACGAGTTATGGTGCGATAAACGAAAACTTTATTTACTTTAAGGTGTTCGAGCTCACGAACAATCGCTGGTTGTGATTTTCTAGCTAAATATAATGCAACTACACTATTACGTTTGAAATCCATTACTGATTTTTTTTCGCGTTTACTCACGGCAAAATGCTTTCGTGCGCTTGTAAACAATACTCTAAACTCTTTGGTTACACTTCGAATGCCGGACCCTGTAAAATTACTTTTTTTGAGATATCAAAATAAAAACATGAAGGTATCTTAACTCGCTTCATTAAGGAATCATTTCCTTTGGATTTAAAAGCTGTAAGACCTCTCGTGCACAGAGCGCTGGGATGAGCTTAGGTAGGTAGAAGTGGTTGCCATTCCGATACACCTAGGCCTATGAAAGGCCCATTGTGATGCCACTTGAGTCCAGTCCTCTATTCTACTGTATCCTCTTTGAACCAACCTGTCGATTTAATAAACGAATTTATCTTATTAATTCTGATTTCTGTAATGTTCCCAAAAGTTTCGGAACCCAGTGTATTCATTCTCCTCCTGCATAGTGCCATGCATCCACACAGGAGGTGCTCTACTGATTCCTCCTCTTCTGCCTCCTGACAGCTTCTACAGTAGTCAAAATGCGACACGCCCAATGTATTGGCTTGTCTACCAATAAGACAATGCCTCGTGAGACCCCTATCGTGGCTCTTACGTCTAGTCTGCTGAGTTTTAAAAGTTGATTGGTTCTATTCAAGCTCCATTGCGGCCGGGTTTTACTATTAATAAGACTGGTTTGCTCCCATCTATTGTTTGCATCATTAATGATACTTCTATCTATTAACAATTTAGATGTTGCTAGTGGTATAGATGCCAACGCCTTATCCGGCAATTGACTACGATATCTCGGTGGCCTGGTACCTAAAGAAGATTTATGGTGAAGTATTTAGTAGCATCTCATTGAAGGTCGTAACATTCCATTACTGTTTTGTATGTGAGCCTTACTGACTGCTGTAGTGCTTTTAAAGCAGCCTGACTGTCAGAATAGAACTGAATTTCCCTTTCGGTTAAAACACGATTCTTAATTATGAGAATACTTTCTATTGTAGCTATGACTTCTGCTTGGAAAACACTGCAATGATCTGGTAAGCGGAAGGATTCGTTACACCCACTCCCACTTGATCATTGAGTTTAGATCCGTCCGTTAAAATGGTAATCTTGCTATTGCAGTATGGTATACTTCACGAGATGGGAAACTTAAACTGAACGTATTGTCTAAGAATAACTTTAGAACTTATGGCTAGATCTAAAGATTCGCTTAGCCTTAAGGCCGATTTTACTGCTATTTGCTTACTGTAAAGGTCTATTGGCAATAGATGTGGGGGGTCGTTCTAAGTGCAGCGCTGATACTCAAGCTAGCCGCTCTTTGAATGGAATTCATGCATTTCAATGCACTATTTTTGTTAAGCGCCAGCCACCATACCAGAACTCCGTAGGTGAGGATTGGCCTTGCTGTCGCAGTGTAAATCCAGTGAACAACATGGGGCTTTAGACCCCATGTTGCTCCTACTGCTCTTTTCTCACTCTATCGTCAACATTTAGGTTCCAAAGCCGTTTCCTGTCTAAAATCAGTCCTAGGTAATGTGCTTTTTCGCTAAAAGTCATTTAGGCTCGGGGGTCTAGCATCTGGTAGTTTGTGCTTTCTTGTGAACATAATAAGTTCTGTTTTGCTGGCGTTAACACCTAGCCCACATGCTTTGGACCAGCGATCGACTTCATTCAGTAGTCTTTGCATGATTTCGCAGAGGTTTCGGATGAACTTAACTTATCAGCACATTAAAGTCAAACCCACCATGCCCTATGAGAGCACGTACGCAGCGTATCAGCTTATCTTGTTAGCATACAATAAATCAGCGCATGATAAATAAGTTTATGTCATGTAAGCGCTCTATGTACGCGGGGCCTTAGGCAGGCACTTATTTTCGTGTTGTACTTTAGCAGACTAACACAACCATAAACATAGTTGGTATGTAAACGACCGATGAGTGGGTTCTTTAATGGGTTCCACCTCAGCTGCATGATTTACTCCAATGGCAGACTATTCTTCTCTTGTTAAAAGTCCTTTAAAAATTCTTTATTCAATAATGCCATAAATTATTAATGTACGTCAAACATTAAACATAATAGTATTGCTAAAGCTTTTAAATCACAAGGTGCAATTGCCCAATTGTTTAGGGACGGAACTGACGGAAAATAATAAATACTTATAGACTACAATTACATACACACTTAATATACGAAGTGGTATGTGCTGCATAATTTATGTACTACATGCAAACATTTTTCATAGCCTTATATCATAGGATTATTAAAATTCAAATCAATAAAACTAAACCTTGACTTTGGCCTGCAGGAAGGAATGCCTGTGCCTGTGCCTGTGCCCGTGCTGCATCAAATTGCTGGTTAGAGCCAAATCGCAAATAGGCAAACAATGCTGCTGAAGGGTTTGAACGCTTAATTAAAAATTGTGAGCACATGCAATGGATATAAATAAAAAAAAAAAACAGCACAACCAGCCTTTCTTCATCTAGAGTGCAATTATTGCTTGATGTTTCTTGGTGCTCTCTAATTAAAAGCCACTAAATGTTGAGCCTGAAGAAATTCCAGACCAACAGAATGGTCCCTGCTGCAAAACTGCTGGGTCTACCAACGGCATTGGCGGCATCCACAAAAGGAACCGCATCTTGTGCACCTTCCCCGCGGATTCGTGGTGCAAATACGTTGCGATCGTTGAGCGGTTGTGTGGGTCGGAAATTATTCATCAGATGCTCATCGTTTCGGGTGAGTAGTCGAAAACGTTTCAGCTGCAAATCGAAAATGTTTATTAAAATAAATTTGAAATGAAGGGTATGGGACAAACCTGCTTTTCTGATATCGGTATGGGTGTCACAAAGTCCATCCAGATTACCTCTTCGCTGCAAGGCGGAGTTGTCAACGAACCAATATACGTATAGTAGTTGCTCATGTCAAAACTTAGGAAAGATTGCAATGGGTATGGCTTCTTAAGTTTAACAGACGAGTTCGTATAGTAGATATGACTCAGTAAATTAGTAAACTCCTCATAGACGATATTATCAAGTTCGGTAATCTGAAAAAAAGAAAAAATGCAAATAAAAATAAGTTGCACCCACATTAAGTCGAAGAAGTCTGGAATTTATTTTTGTTTTGCCTCGTATTAAGAGGTTCATCAAGGCAGGTTTCTAATTATCTACGAGGGTGGATTGATAAGTTTCCGGCCTGACCAAGAGATGGCGCCACTAGGCTTAGATAGCTTGTAGCTATAGTTTCAGCCCGATCGCCATGTTAGTTTAGATTTGAGAGCACACTGAACAAGACGCCTCTGTGTTTTTCTTTGAAAAAATTGATTCGAAAAAACATTTCTACCGCCAATTTGACGTTGTATAAGCGTAATCCAAGCGAATTTTAGCGTCAATTCATAACCGTTGACGAAACTTGGGTCCACCACTACACTCCTGAAACCAAAGAACAGTCTAAACAGTGGATTGGACCAGGGTAACCAACTCCAAAGAAGGCAAAAACAATTTTTTCAGCGAACAAGGTTATGGCTACTGTTTTTTGGGATGCAAGAGGTATTATATACATTGATTACCTAGAAAAGGGTAAAACTATCACTGGCCAATACTACGCAGACTTATTGCAACGTTTGAGCAACGAGGTGAAAATTAAACGACCTCATCTGGCGAAGAAAAGAATCTTGTTTCATCACGATAACGCACCAGCGCACAAGTCAATCGTTGCGATGGCTAAAATCAACGATCTGAAGTTTGAATTGATGCCGCACCCTCCCTACTCTCCAGACCTAGCCCCGAGTGACTATTATCTGTCTCCTAACCTCAAAAAATGGCTTGGCGGTAAGAGATTTGCGGACAATGAAGAAGTAATCGAAGCCGTAAATGGGTATTTTGAGGAGCTTGACGAATCAGTCTATAGAGATGGCATTACTAGACTAGAACACCGCTATGAGAAATGTATCAGCCTTGGAGGAGATTATGTTGAGAAATAAAAAAAAATTCTTAAAAACGTTGTTTTTCTTGGTCAGGCCGGAAACTTATCAATCCACCCTCGTATGTGTACTTAAAAAAATCCATTTTCATATAATCTTGATATTGTAAATACCAAGGGATCAAAAGGAAATAACAAATACCGAACGTTAAAATTTTAATAAATGGTACTTACCTGAAAGAAAAATGCCATTACTGCAACGCCATGATCTTTACCCAAGGCACTGGACAAGTTTCCATACTCCATATTACGAAGCACAACATGCAACTCCGCCGGAAATGCATGATTGTCAATCAAATCCTCACTGCCAACCGTATCATTTTCTCCCCAGTGAAAATGAAACTGTTCGAACTGATAAACAGCACCCGATGTCTTGTCTTCCAACGGGCCGCCGCGCACTGTTGGGATCAAGCCATATGGGTAGTCCATCTTGACCATCACAGTATGTCCATTGTTGGTCAAGTGCACGGCATTGGGGCGATAATGAAAGTTTGGCAGAAACAAGTCCGAAAAGTCCTTTTCTGTCACATCAACCACATCAATATTAATGGGACTCTGATGTTTACCGCTGCACCGCTGATATTCCTCGGCCCAATGATCGGGCCCATTGCGGCCTCCATAGCCAAAATCAAAAGCCAAGACAGCTGCTAAATAAACAATATACAGTATGTGCAAATTAATTCGGGTCATAAAGTGTCGTCCGTCCTACACTACTATTATATATAGCACGAGACCTGCTAATTGATTAAGCATACGCCCCGGGGACATTTCAAAAGGCGCACTGAACCAACCAGCTATTGGGTGGGGGTATTTGACGAGACTATTAATTTTGACAGCTGCTATTTTTGGCCATAGCGAAAGCTAAAAATATGATAACTCTAATAAGCGAATATTTAATTTATAAATATTTCCATTTATTATACTAATGTTGTGTTAATCTATTTGTTTCAGCTGTATCAGCTGACTAGCAGCCTGACAAGCCAATTAACCCGGAGCAGTTCAGTAAAAAACCAGCTCGAATTACACGCTTAATTAGCAGTGATTAAATAGTAATTATCATTGTCAAGTTGAGAACACGGTTATCTAAAAGTATGCCAATTGTGGGTAGCACAAAATACTTAATTGAAAGTTTTTATGTACACAAATGATAACAACTATAAACAATTAAAAATTTTGCAAAATGTTTTACTATAATCTACAAATTGCGCGGTTTATAAGAAATCTGTCAAAAACTGTACATATTAAATTATTGGTTAATAATAATTTAAATATTGCATTGGCTGACAAGTAAGTTTCCACACTAATTGTCGCTTTAATTAAATATCAACAAATTGGCAAATAATTAAAAAATATTACGTTCAATTAGCAAGTTTAAAATATTGCATAATAAGCAAAAAACTTACGTAGCTTGTTGTAAACAATTTTAAAACCATTCACAGCAAACATTAAGGCCGTAAATAATGATTTTAGTTCAAACACTTTCGTAAATCCCCAAACAAATTCACACTTTATATAATATATGGAAAATACCCAATGATGACCTGCTTTTAAGTTCAAAAACGAGAAAATTATATACTATGTATATAAAAAAAAAATGTAAGGCTTTTTGTTAGTTTAAGAGTTAAACTTTTGAGTTTGTGCTTATTTTAATACCCTAATACCCTGTATCTATAGGTGCCAGAAATAAGAGTATGATTGGATGGGTTCCAGTACACTAAGAATATGCTTCGATATGAGCTGGCAAGGACGGGTGTAACACCGTTACTTGGACCTGAACCTTACTGTGGGATTTGCAACGGAAGAAAACAAAAGGCTACTTTACTAGGCACAGATACCACGACTTAAGCGGTCAAATCAACGAATCACGTCTAACCATGCTGAGCATCGGCATTTTGGCTCATGAATTGAAATCCGGCAACAAGTTCTGGACTGACATTTATGGAAGAACTTCGTCTGCGCCCAGAGCGGAGTCTTCATATTCCGCATATATAGTGTACTTACACCAAGGAACTAATAATAATAGTAATGGATGCGATAGATGCCAAAGCTTTGAAAGGATAGGATTAGCTGAGTATTTTTAGTCGTCCGCGGGGAAGTGTGAGAAAATCCATTTCCATGAACCTCTGTTAAGAAGTTGAGAAAAATCTGGAGCCATTAAATTCTCTGTCAAAGTCGGGATTTCTGCGACAAAGAGTCTTGGAGTGAGTTTAACAGAGTTGGTGTGGCATAAGCTGTTTCGGGAGAGGCGAAAACTCCTCAAAGACGAACAGCGTGCCGGTCGCCCATAAACATCAAGGAATACAAAAATGGCAGACGTAAAGTCGGGCGCGGACGACTTTAGGATACCCTGTACCACTAGCTTGTAATAAAGTCCGATTTCTTCACAAAAAACCAAAAACAGAAGAATTTTAAGCTAAAATTTTTTTTGACCGATCATTCTTATGGGAGCTATATGATCTAGTCAAACGATTTGGATTAAATTTAGTACAGTGCTTAGGAACTATAAAATACTCACGAATGTCAAATTTGGTCCCAATATCTTAACAAACAAACGAAACAAATCAAATTTTGTTAAAAAATCGATTTTTTGAAAGATCGGACCTATGGGAGCTATATGATATAGTCAACCGATTTTGTTCAAATTTGGCGCATTGCTTAAGTGGTCTAAAAAATTTCTAAACGCCAAATCTGGTTACGATATCTTTATTAAAAAACGAAATATAGCGAATTTTTCTTTAAAAGAGTTATTTTGGTACAGTGTTTGGGAACTATAAAAAACTTTCGAATACCAAATTTGGTTACGATATCTTCATAAACAAATGAACTATTCATCTAAAACGTTTTTTTTTGTCGAGGTCGTCTCAAACACCCCCATGGGAGCTATATAATTTATCGCCGATATCAAAAAAATAAAATAAACTTGCCTCCTATGGAATAATATGGGATCTAATGTGAAAGTTTGGTAACTCTAGCTCTTACCATCTCTGAGATCTAGGCGTTCACACGGACGGACGGACGGACAGACGGACATGGGTATATCGACTTCTCTATTCACCCTGATCATATTTTAGGTAACTTTGGGGTGTCTCCGACGTCTCCTCCTATATGTTACATACATTTTCGGCTTGCACAAACTTAATATACCCTTGGTACCATACGGTAAAGGGTATAAAAAGGTGAGTGGGTTCTGACAGGCGCACTTGATGGCTTAGGGATTGGAAATTATTACCGAAGATTTGGCCATGTGAAAGGCGTGATGATAATGTTTTTCGCCAAGCACAGAGCTTCCATATTGAACCATTCCACCTACTGTTATGATCTGCCACCTTTAGAGTTATTTTTGTTTCTTCGGCTCAAGCAGAACCTTACACTTATGTAGGCGTTAAAGGGCTTTTTTGAAGGCTATACCGAAAAGCGAGTTTCAGAATGCAAGATATTGTCAGGACCAGCAAGGATTTATACCGATTAGATTAATAATAATAAAGTATAACGCTCTGCACATTTTTTCTCCTTTTTCTTCACCTTCTAAGAACTTTCTAATTGGAAAATTCGTTATTTGTGCAGGGTTCGTAAATTTCTATCGTTTTTGATGATAACAAAAATATTTTTTTTCTGGGTCTAGAGGTCAGACCATATTTATTATAAGTTTTCGGGGTCGCTGAATCCGAATCCGTCGTTCAAAAAACAATAGCCTGTCAGGTTATGCGACCCTTATACCCTATAAGAAATAAAACAAATTGTTTTTTTTACAGCATTATTTTTAATAACGACAAACACGTCTACGGCCTCTGATAATTTTAGCTTTTTTGATTGTTATTTTTGTTATTGTTAGGTACATTCTGTGTACGGTTTCAAAACTTATTTTTATTTATAATAAAAAAATTATATATATATCTTTTGTAAGCTCATTAAACCCATAAAATAAACTAGATAGAACTGCTAGGTAACTTCGTTTTTTAGATTCCCTTGAAGACTGAATAGTTTGCAAATAAGTGAAACATTATCTCACCAGCTGTCAACACGTAAAATCTAGCACTCATTTATATGTTAGGTGTAATTTTTTTCTTATTTAGTAGATTGTTTTATTTATTTTTTAGTATATCAGTTTATTGCTTACCGCAAAACAATTGCAACGTCAAAGCGGCACAAATCACCAACTTGCACTTCATAGTGTAAATAGTAGATACTTAGGCCAACTTGTCGATTATGTCGACGATTTGAAATCAAATAGTCAACCGCCGGCCAAGTGGCTGTCAACTACAATCACTTTATAATCACTTAAATCTTAAAGCCCTCCGACAATGTAATCCCATGTAATCCAATCCGCACCGATCCGTTCCTATTCGTGTACACCAAACACAAATGCGAAGACAATACTGCGGTTAAGCTTTTAATGTCGACCGTACTTATATATCAATTTTCCAAGTTTGTGGCCTCTTCGCGTTGTTGTAGGTTTTGTTTTTCTTACTATATTTTTCGTTGTTAAGAGGTTGTTGTTGTTGCTGTTGTTTCTATTTCGAATGAAAAATCAGCGTAACGGCTTAAACGTCCGCACTCGTCAAGAGTAAAATACAAATTGACTCTGGCTTTGCGTGCTCGCACTGTACTAAGTATCTGTATCTGTCGTACATAATGGCCATAGAATTCCCTATATAGAAAACTGAATACACAAATAAAATTTAAATACCCAAGCAAATGGCAGGTAATCCGAATCGAAAGCAAAGTTGCAAACACACTTTGACAATTTTGAATGACTAATTTTGCGTGAGTGCTAAAAATTAGCTCTGGCGTTTTTTTTTCTTGTGGCTTTGACACTTGGTCAAGTAATGACATAAGATGTATCCACAAATCCAGCCAGACAAGCTTATACATTGTCTGTCGTATTGACCTTAAGGTTGTGACACACACTGCCGCCCGCTTGAACATGCTCAAAACATTTAAATGGCAATATTTCCTCAACCCACTTGCCCATTTATGTTAGGTTAGGTTGCACCGGTTGACCCCTGTGAGGCAGTCCCACATAGACATTGATAGTCCTTGAGGGTACCGTAAGATGCTGCGAACGCCCAGAGCTTTTGGGGTGCCCTGTCGTCTGCCTCTTCCAGTGGGGTAAGCCAGGTCTCGATGTGCATAGGGCGGGGCTGCGGCATTCAACGTTGTTGGCAATCCCAAGCTTCCTTGCGTGAGTTGCATTGTACCACCTTTTGTCAAATCTGACTGCAGCATCTTCTGCTTTGTGATCAATCGTCATTAATGGAATCTTTAGTTCGTTAAGGGATGATGGTCGCTTTGGTCTCCTTCTTTTGCCAGCCAGTCAGCTATTTTATTTCCATCAATGCCCTGGTGGCTGGGATCCCAGAAGATGCACACCTCCTTCTGGGTGCTTAGTTCATCTATTGTGTCCCTGCTTGCTTGATGATTGCTCTGCTGTGAACGCTATTTCTGCAGCCTTCTTGATTTCATGGGATTCAAAAAACTATGAATTACAAAAAAATAAAAGTTGCTTTTAAAAGTTTTCTCCTGGATAAATTTTTGAAAGCCAGCATGAAGTGAACCAATGTGAGAAGGCAACTCTGTGTGACTGGTCACATTATTTTTAGTTCACTCCCTACTAATGTTCAGTAGGATTCGTTGGGCTAGTGACCCGACCGTTAAACTCAACTCAAGAAACAGAAGAAGGTCTCGGATATAACGACCCTTCCACTATGACGATTTTTAGCTTTACGCTACGCTCTATCCCTGACGCCTCAAAGCTTTCTTAGGTTTATAGGGAAATGCAGCATTACAGAATAATAATACTTGGTCTATCAAAAATTAGATGGATCAGACAGTGTGAAACTGTTACCCTTGCAGGCCACTACTTCATCTATGTTATAGTGGCAATACGCAAAAAAGCGCTAATGGCGTAATCCTTCTAATACAGAAAGATACAAGAAACGCATTAATGGGATATATTACTAGGTGACTTCAAAGCAAAAAGGTACTGACAACACAAATTCTGAAAGATTCATGGGCTTCGTGCACTTGCATCTGACAGAAACAATAAGGGAGAACGTCTGGTCTGCAAAAAGCAACATCTTTTCATTGGGGGCACCAAGAAATCAAGTTGACCATGCAGATGCTTCCACAACTCGCTAACCGACGTACGCACGCACAGACGTATATAGCGATCATAACCTACTCATCTGCAAAAGCCGACTACGTCAAGAAAAAAAATATGAAGAAGTCATGGATGAGCAATGTCTACTGGTAATTCATTGAAGCACGTAATAGACCCAATCTCAGCGAAGTCAAACGCTTAAAGACTACAAAATAATTAACAGACAAATAAGATGCTTAATAAAGAATGATAAAAAAGTTGGTACCGAAAATATATGTAAATACAAACCAAAAAAAGCTGCGAGGTGCCTACACAGCAATAGGAAAATTAACAACCTCTAAGGCAAACATACCATCGATTAAGTCGAGCGAGGGACGCACATTGACGTCACAAAACGATCAACTCTATCGATGAATGGAATTTTTCGAGAATACAACGACGGCGGGCAACGAAGAAGCCTTAACAGAAGTATCTCAACTGACTCATCTGATTGAAGCTTTCTGTCATAGCATGTGTCTGGAAAACGGGAGTTATCATCCACACAAAAGGTGACCTTTGCCAGTGTTAAAACTGTTGGTGAATAACTTAGCTCAATTTTATCCTCAAAAGATATCTCCTCTTCGTTGATTTCGGAAAAGCGTTTGACAGTACATTCAGAAATGAAATATAGAGTTCTTTGCGTAGCTTTGGTGTGACTGTGAAGATTATAGATATATCAGGTCCATGTATGATGATGCATTGCTTACTGTACCGCTTAAAGGGAAAAACAGTTCAAAGTTCAAGAGTTTTCTCAGTGGCCCGGTTAAATTACAGTCGTACCTTCGTGATTCAATTTAAAGATGTAATAGAGAGTACATTTGACCCCCTGGCCTGGATTTTCTCTACGGCGCTGATTTGGGGATGACATTTGTTTCACGACCCACAACAAACTAATGGAAACAAATAACACTTTACCTTTTGAAATTATGACCAAGAATGGCGCCATTGTAATAACCGATGGAGATGAGTTCTGCTACCTCGGAAGCCAAATCTCGAAAAGCAACGGAGTATAGTCGGATATGCAAAGCTCGTATTGCATTTGGCAAGTTAAACCAAGCGTGGAGTTCATTTACTATATTTTAAAACTAAACTTATATTATTCAATGCAAGCGTGAAACCTGTGGATGCGATCTGTACACAACGAGAGCAGTTCCACAGCCACCTTGAGTGAATTAGGAAACCGCATAGAAATCGTTGGAAAGGTTTTGTTTCTGCCCTATGCTCCGACAGATAGAATGATATATAAACTTCTCTAGTTACCCTGATCATACTTTTCTTCCAACTATTGAGCTGTAATGCTATGTATATAAATCTATATGTATGTATGTACAGGGTGCGCCAGAGAAACTTACTTATTTGAAAAAATTCCCGCGTGGTGTGTTGGTAGGGTAGAGGGGCGAGAGAGGGCACATCTGGAGGGAGAAGTTCCCAAGGTTGTTTCTCCCTCCACCCTCCCTTCAGTCAGAACCCAGAAATGGACTTCAACGGACCATCAGAACTCCGGAAAATGTCGAAAGAGTGAGGCAGTCAGTTGTGCGTTCTCCCCGGCGTTCGTCTCGCAAACACGCAGCTGCTATGGGAATTTCTGAAACCACTGTTCGACGAATTCTCCATGAAGACCTTCACTTTCATCCCTATAAATTGGCTGTTGTGCAAGAATTAACTGAACGCGATTTTGTTGCCCGTCAAAATGTCTGTGAAATGCTGGTTGACAACCTGCCTGAAGACGCGGTCGTTTTTTCAGTGACGAGGCTCACTTCCACATTTCCGGCTGCGTCAACAAGCAAAACATGCGTTATTGGTGTGGTGTAAATCCACGTGAGCTTCACCAGAAGCCACTTAACTGTGAGCGAGTTACTGTCTGGTGTGCGATGTCGGTAATGGGAATAATTGGTCCTTATTTTTTGAAGAAAACGAACGCGCAGTTACCGTGAATGGAGCTCGTTACAGGAACATGATCGAGGAATTTTTTCTTCCAAGACTCGAAGAAATGGACGTTAGGAACGTGTGGTTTCAGCAAGATGGAGCCACAGCACACACAGCACGAGACTCAATGAATTTATTGCGACAACATTTCCCCGACCACCTCATCTCTCTCAGAGGCGATCTCCAATGGCCGGCACGCTCTCCAGATTTGACGCCATGCGATTTCTTTTTATGGGGTTATTTGAAATCTCTGGTTTATGTCGATCGACCACGGACCATGACACCTTAAGAACAACATTCGCGACGCCATTGCCAACATACCGATTGATATGCTGCAAAGAGTGGATACGAATTTCAAAAATCGACTTCATCAGTGTATGCGCAATGGGGGTCAACATTTATCCGATGTCATTTTCAAGACTGCATGAAAAAAAATTGGCATATTGTATTCTTAAATAAAAAAAATTAAAACAATAATTGAAGTACTTTTGTTTTTATTGACCTTTCAAATAAGTAAGTTTTCTGACGCACCCTGTACCTACACACAAGGAGGGAGTTTAGAGATAGAATAAAAATACAACGCATACAATTCCAAAATATTTTCCTCGAAATCTGGACATTTTTCGGAAAAATGGAGAAGAAAAATCTATAAAAATTAAATTGATTGTTTTTTTTTGGCAAAAGATCTGGCTTCTGTTGCTGTTACTAAATTCATCCACACAGTGCCATTAGCTTCTTTTCAAATAATTTCCATTGTTGTTCGTAGTTGATTACCATCAATACAAGTATTGTTATTATTGATGTTTTTCCGTTTATCAACACTTGTCATCGTCATCTGTTTGCATCTATTAGTTACATCCCAGTTGGAACATTAGTTACTTCCCAAGTTTTCAACGTGTTTAATTTATCTTGCAACCCAAGTTGCAAACCTATAACAGCTGATTTACAAATATTTATTATATTGACCCAATTTTACTAAACCAACCAAATTCCAACAAGTACAAAATATAATGGTGGGTGTCCCAATATCATCTTTGCTGTCATTATACGATAAAAGAATCTATTTTTGTATATTTGTCGTGGATCCTAAGTCTTCGTTTTTGCATTCCAAATTATTATATGGGATCCTTCATTAATCCATATCAATTTGGCTGTATCCAATGGTTAAAGTTTTTTTTTTTTTTTTTGGAATTTCAAAAATTGTTTACTTTATAATAATTTAAAATCTTAATTTAAAAAATTAATACAATTCCTGAAAGTAACTAGTATGTAACTTCATATGAGTCAAATTGTCTCAAATAGTTACAGAGTCAAAAAATTTAAAAAAAAAACTCGCGTTATGTATAGGAAAATCCATTTTGTACATAGATTCATACCGATTCCCTGCCTATTTAACGGTTTTAATTTAACGCTGGATTTTCGAAGAATATGCCTTTAAAAGTCAAAATCAAAAAATTGTAAAGTTATGTAAAGGACTGCATTTTGTTTGACCTTAAAGATTTAATAAGAGCAGGCCTTGGATGCTAAAATCTAAAATAATTTTTAAAGTTTTGAAGACAACTTAATTAATTTATAATAAAAAGAAGTCTTCGAACACGAACCGTCCTTCCTGCCAAGCCCAACTGGGCAAGTTTGTCAGCATTTATCTTAACAAATCTTGATGTTGCAATGAAAGCATTGTAAATAATGGCGTACGTAAAGTCGGGCGCGGACGACTTTGGGATACCCTGTACACTAGCTTGCAATAAAATCCGGTTCCTTCACAAAAAACCAAAAACAGAAGAATTTTGAAGCAAACATTTTTTTTTAACGATCGTTTCTATATGATATAGTCAACCGATTTCAATCAAATTTGCCACATTCTAATGTGAAAGTTTGGTTACTCTAGCTCTTAGCATCTCTGAGATCTAGGCGTTCAAACGGGCAGACAGTCAGACGGACGGACGGAAGGACAGACGGACATGGGTATATCGATTTCTCTATTCACCCTGATCATATTTTAGATAACTTTGGGGTGTCTCCGACGTCTCCTTCTATATGTTACATACATTTTTGGCTTGCACTATTAAGTTTGTGCATACGTACATACGGTACAGGGTATAAAAATGTAGTACAGTCGATTAGCGCCCGACAGTGTAATACCCTGTACCTTTTTTCTCGAAAAAAGCACATCCCGCCGTATTCGTTCTACGATTTTTCCAATTGAATTTTGTTTTTTGTTCAAACAATTTGGATAATAATTGAAATTTTCGTTGAAGAAGTTAAGTTTATTGCTGAGGGGTATCATAGAAAACAGAGTAAATCGATTAAGGGGACCCGCATCGATAAAAATTAGTATGTGGATTTGTTCAGTAGAGCAACATTATTCATTTTACTTGGTAATTCTTGATTCACTTGTTACCATAATTGTGTAGACTGAAATATTGACATAGTTTATAGGGGAGGTGAAATTTTTACATTTATGGCTATAACTTTTGTTGCATTTGATTCTGTTAATGTCACTCTCTATGGGAAACGGGGGAAGATATTGACATAATTTAACAAACTCTATCTTCTCAAGAAATATGCGCATTAGCCGTTAAAGGTTCGGGTCTCTAGTTCTTATACTCTCCGAAATCTATGTATTCATACAGACGGTCGTATAAAGGGCTTGGGATCTACCACGCTTGCTTCTGCCAGTTACAAACATTGCACAAAGCTAGTATACCCTTTATACCTATAGGTAGGGTATAAACATTCATTTACTGTCATTCCTTCTAAATGCTCTCTTGTTAGGAATTACCATATCATGGAAACTCTGATTCATTTCCCCTGAAAGTTCATTTTGATATTAAAAATGTATAGCTAGTTACAATCATTTGTAAAAGCTAATCATTATGCATTTGTATTAAAAAGTGTACTTAAACTGTTGTGCGTGGGACGAACGTAAGCGAAAGATATTTTATTGGTAAATATAGATTTTGTATATTGTATTGTATAGTATTTTATGACCGCTTTAAAGATTACTTTAGTCAAATACTTTCAACTTGTAAAGTTAGGGTCATGCGAATATTTTATTTTCTTTTTAAGATTTTGATTCTTTTTGGTTCTTACAAAAACTGATTTAATTGCTCAAAAAATTTGAATAAACGTCAAGGATCGTAGAGTATTCTTGTATGAGAGAACGAAATAAGGTATCGATATCAGTTAGCTGCAACAGGTATGAACGAGTCAGGTTCGAATAACACTCAAAGTGACATAGGTTCGAGCTCGATCAGGTATGATACGCAACATTATTTACTTCGGTTCGGGCCGTTGGTATGATTGCTTTCGGGGTTTGTAGCTTGCGGCCGCTTGAGGTAAATGCATGATTTTAGTGTGACTGATATTTTTTCTAATCTGAGGTTCATACAAAATCGCCAGCGCATTACGGTTTAGAGAGAACATAAAAAGTCCCACAAAACAAGATAATTCGAACGTTATTTGAGAAACTCGACGTGCTAAAGACTTTTTGACTTCAGACTCGCAAAATGTTGTGGGTTTTTTATGAGGTAATGGTAGATTCCCTACCCCTTGTACATAGGGCTCAGCTGTTCCCAATGCAGACACAAACACTTACGCGATGTAGATATATTTTAATAAAATTTCAGTGCCACCCCTTTAGTAGAGGGGCTTTTAAACCCAATCCAATTTGCGCCAGGGTTTAAAGTAGGTACTCGTATATTGCTCGTATTGTAGGGTTTAATATGTCTGAGCTTTGTCTAAGGTAAGCCCCTATATATTATGTTTAGCACTTCAGGCAGTTGTGTGTGTGTGTGTGTGTATGTAAGTAAGTCTACAAGGTCAAAGTACAGTACACTCAATTGTTTGTATTGTATTTTGTACGTCTTGTTGCTAGAATGGAAATATTTCATATTTCAGCTTTGGAAAGTATATGGGAGGTTTGTAAACCGTTGGTTAGAAAAATGTTGTCGTTCTTTGACACAGTCTGGTAAGTAAATACATACACACTCACAGATACACAAACAAACGGAATGTAAACGCACTACCTGCTTTTAATATTGTACAAACCACTAATTACTTTGTGCAGGTAAGTGCTTTTTGCGTACTTTGAATTAAATGCTACAACTGAAATAATAATAAAAAGTAAAATAAAATGAAAAGCTGCAGACCGTCATATTGCTTTTATGTCAGATACATTTATATCTTGTTTATTTTTTTTTTTGTTATTTATATTTGTATTTGAATTTGAAAAGGAAGACTTCCAACATTTTTGCTTTCTGTGTCTGTTTAGAATTTGTATCTGGCTAAGCCAGTGAAGAGCAAACACAAAGCAAATGAAATTGCTAAACAACAAACAGAAATAAATAAACTGGAAAGCAGAAAGTTTTGTTAGCTTAAACAAAAGAAGGGAGAGATAACTTTGGGTAATCATTTTGACAAAATATTTAAAATTTCATTTTGCTTTTTTTTATTCGAATGCGGGCTACTGTTGACACTGTGTAACAAAAATGATCTCCATGTGCCTATTATTTCCGACTAGGGCTTATTTAGTTATTTGTTCATAGGTTGAGTATGAACTTATAACTGATTTATTATGCTCAGAATTCTTGATTTTAATTCTATTCGACATTAAATATTCAGACCAAAAATTTGAGATTTATTTAATATTTAACCGCAAAATGTAGCTATAAAAATTACATTCGAAATATCACTAACATTTCTATATAAAATAGTAAATAATATATATAAAAAATGGCGTACGTAAAGTCGGGCGCGGACGATTTTAGGATACCCTGTACCACTAGCTTGTAATAAAGTCCGATTTCTTCACAAAAAACCAAACACAGAAGAATTTTTAAGCAAAAAATTTTTTTTGACCGATCGTTCCTATGGGAGCTATATCATATAGTCAACCGATTTCAATAAAATTTGACGCAGTGCTTTTTAATACCTTAAAAAAGATCTGAATGCCAAATTTTTTTCAAATATCTTTACAAACAAACAAATCACATCGAATTTTGTAAAAAAAACGTGTTTTTGGACCGATTGGTCCTATAGGAGCTATATGATCTAGTCAAACGATTTGGATTAAATTTAGTACAGTGCTTAGAAACTATAAAATACTCACGAATGTCAAATTTGGTCCCAATATCTTAACAAACAAACGAAACACAACAAATTTTGTTAAAAAATCGATTTTTTGGAAGATCGGACCTATGGGAGCTATATAATATAGTCAACCGATTTCGATCAAATTTGGTACAGTGATTGGGAACTATAAAAAACTTTCGAATACCAAATTTGGCTACGATATCTTCATAAACAAACGAATTATTTATCTATAATATATACCATACGGTACAGGGTATAAAAAGTATTTTCAATATATTTTTCAGTACCTAATTAAAAAAATGAGAGCTGCAAATAGTCAGAGAAAAAATTTCAAGGTCCTGGGTTATTAGTTTGGCCCCACCAAAATGTTGCCTGTTTATACATATATTTCCTCAAATTAACCCAATATCTTATTTGTTTCATTTTACACAAAATTGGTTAATTAACTTTAATGTTAATATAAAAAATACCCGATCAATTTATTAAGATATAAAAATTCCAAAAAATTGCGTATACGTAGAGTATACAAATGTACCACTCCGGCCCAATGTTGCCTATAGGCAACTCTAAACAACTTTTGTTCATAAAGTTTTTTTTGGATTTAATAATTTATATTTTTATATATATACTAGGGAACTACGGTGAAATAGGGGACGACTTTTTCTCCGCCGAACTCAATCTGCAAAATTTCTTCCAATGGTCTTGAAGAGCTAAACTCATAGCTTATGAGAGAGCCCCCTGGAATAAAATATTTTTGATTTTTTTCTCTTCCAGGCTGCATTGTATTTTAATTCCTTTTATACTTTTGCACCTGGATAGTGCTACATACAACTGCCCATGTGTGAATATCGTGTCTTCTTTATTCGCTATTGATCCTACTCTATCGAAACTCTGACCCTGTGATTTGTTTATGGTCATGGCCAACGCCAACCTCATAGAAATTGCAGCCGTTTGAACACAAACGGCATATCAATGTCGCCCTTAGTGTCTAGTGTTATTCTCGGTATATGAACCATTTCTTCGGCTTTGTCGCCAATCAAAATTTCACTTATTAAAATGTTCTTTTTAATTTTTCGTATTACTAATCTAGTCCCATTGCATAGTCCATCTGTGATGCAGAGATTTTTGAGCAAACATGACTATGCACCCTGTCTTTAGCTGTAGGTTCGCTGTGGGAGGCCAGACGGTGTTAGGGAATTCAAATATTCGGCTGATATTGTAGAGCGGCACTCTCTTGATCAGCTTCATCAGTTCCCATAGCGTCGACTGTATCAATCGAATGACACAGAGCATGTCCTCTGGTAGATCTAATTCTTCTATTTTATAGTCACCTACATCTAACAGTCAATTGGCATATTCCAAGTCTCTCGAGCTCCCCCCCCCCCCCCCCCCCCCCCCCCCCCCCCCCCCCCCCCCCCCGTGTAATACACATGTACCGGGGGGGGGGGGGGGGGGGGGGGGGGGGGGGGGGGGGGGGGGGGGGGGGGGGGGGGGGGGGGGGGGGGTTTTTATTTTTGTAGTTTTAGTTGGTCGAATTTATCCCACAAAGGCGATGTCTTCAAACACGCGTCTTGTATTTGGCGCTTTCCGCCTTTCTTCACTACAGGCAACACTTGCCAAAAATCTCCACCCAACGCAACGATCTTCCCGGCGAACGCCTCTTCGCTTGCGCTTATTCAGTTTGGCTTGAGGTATTATCGAAGCCTCATCCCAAATAATCACGTTTAAGTCCTGCAGTTGTTGTTACATTTTTCTACTCCAATTCAACGTTCCGTGTTCATTACCAATGTGTAATGGCAAATTGAAAATCTTGCTGATGTTTTAATTAATAACGTCCAGGCAATATTTGCGATGTTTCTCTTCAAGAACTAACGCTTTGTAGAGAAAAGTCTTACCGGTTCCGCCGGGTCCATCTATAAAGAATAACTTCTGCGCGGATTTACCAATATCGACCTTCCTACAACGTCGCGAGCATGTTTCTGGTCTTCGTTCATCTTTTCGGACATGGTGGTAAACAGGCGCTATTATAAGCTGATTTATGAAAATTCATCAAAAACTTGAGACAAAAAAATGTTGTTATATAATAGAAGGATATATTATATATATATTCATTATAAATGTACAAACACTTCTTGCGGAAATTTTTAGGCCTTTAATGTTTTGATAAATGAAAAAGGCCGCAAAACTAACTCTTAAAACTAAATACATGCATTATATGATATACATATATAAATAGAACAACCAATGCAAAATTATCCGATATAGCTAAGATTTTTGCATTTATAGTTATTTAAAAATTATTATTTTCTTATTCATTAATTATGTTGATTTTCACTTTTTTTTTAATTTAAGAACTACAAAAGTTTTTAAATCAAAAAAGTTTATAAACCAAATTTTTCGAAATATGCGGTGATAAATAAAAAAATTGTTGGGCAGTGTTATCTATGAGTGCTAAATGAATACTAAATCTAACATTTTATTTAGTCTAACTTGGCCAAAGTTCATTGGGAAAACCTTTTTCAAAATAACACAAAACAAGTCCAATACAAAACAACAACAACAACAACTATAACCATCAATAATCGTTAGACTATTTGTTGTTGCACTCGTATGGCAGACGCGGTCTTTATTTATGTTTAATTAGAGTGTAGCAAAAACGTCGGCATCGACTAGTCAATTTATTTACATTGACAAAAGTACGCCGGGTAAAATAATATATAGTCAGTATATAGCTGCAAGTCGCGACGTTATGAACGATAATCGGTAGAGATATAAATTTTGTTAAAAATTTAAAATATAAGTTCAAGTGTACAAATTTGAATAAAGAAAACCGCAAATGGTAGTGGTAGGCAGTTGAACACGCACCTGACCCGTCCATGTGCACACAGATACTCAAATACTCGCATTACGTGATAAATTATATATGTATACAATAAATATTAATTCAGGCAAGTCACGTTGCAGTGTTTCTATTCGAGTACTTAATGAGTAAACTGTAATCTGAATTTATGCGAATAAATGATGCCAAACATATGCCAATAATTAACGCACACACACATGCATCACAGCAGCCCGTTCAGGTTGTGCTAATTTATGATTTTTTTCCACTATCCACACTCACACACACAAACGCAGCTTAAGCACCTTGCCAAGCTTAAGGGCTCTCAAAAGTATGCAACAATAAAAGTCACATTTAATACGAATCATGACATGAAAACAAACTGCATACAAAATACTCTTTCAATGCAACTGTCAACGCACTACTACAGCTACATTGCTACGTCATTGCCATGGCCGTGCTGCACTTAAGAGAGCCGAACTGTGCAAAAGAGAAGAATCTTTGTGTGCTCCATGCTCTTAGCAAGGTGTGCAGCTGCCAAAATCTACGACTGTGCTACCAATTTCATTTGTATTGTTCTTGCCATACAGCTCACAATCATAATGCTTTTAAGCGCAAAAGTAATTCGTGAGTTAGTTGGCTTAAATTTTTGGGAACCAGAGGCATTAACTCATTAACTTTATGAACTTTGGATATAAAAAAACTGAACGATGGACAATGAAATCTAGGTTCGTGATTTTATTGAAATGAGGGCATATTGAACTGCAACATCTGAGAGATAAGTTGTAAGATAGACGTTCTAGTCTGTTTGCAAAAAGTGATGTAGGTAAACTTAACACAATTTTTAGGATTCTATTTTGTGACACATGCAGCTTGTTTATAAGACTTCTTCTTTCTAAGCTCAAACGCGAGTTTCTGTTGATGAATGGTTATAAAGTGCGAAGTGAACTCCCAGGTATTCGACGTTTGGTGCCCATTGTACGTCTCTACTCCTTGACCGAATCTATACGATATCAGAGCTTAGGACAGCTGTATCATCTGTAAATACTGACGTAGCACAGCCATACAGTGTCGGAAAGTCAGATGTAAATATATTATACTATATTGGAGAGAGGCACGTTCCTTGCGGGCACCTGCTGGGATATGAGCTAAAGAGAATGTTGTCCTACCGATATGTACCTTAAATGTCAGATTTCTGAAAAAACTCTGTACAATTACAATGATTTCTAGGGAAAAATTCCAACAACACCATTTGTGTAAATTGGGAAAGTGAAAAGTTGATTTAAATATTTTTCTTAATTCTTAAAAGTGGGTGGACTGTACTGTCGGAAACAAAACTGAAAAGATGCTCAAATGGCGTTTTCTTCTAAAAACAAAATAAGTCGCTCCTTAATTACTTTTTCCAGCAATTTGCTGACATTTGTGCAATTCATAAAAAGTTTCATATTATATTATTTAGCATTATTTTGTTATTGAAAACTTGTATATAGTGTAACTTAGAATTTTAACTACTTACGCGTTCCAAAATTATCGCTTTAAAATTAATTTTCAGATCGAATATAATAATGAGGCTTCTTTAACTCAGTTAGTGATTTTTGAACATCACGACTATAGTTTCTCTGTACTTTTATTAATCTCCAAAGTGTTTATCCATCCAAGGGCATTGTAACCGCAACGTAGACTTGAGATGCTTCAGCACATCATACCCGATCCCAATAATTAGCGGGATCGGGAAAGGTTTTTTCGACATTTGATTTTTTAATAAGCTATACTAAGTAAGCCATTTACTTTGAAAAAATATTTTGTTTTTTCGAATAACCTTTAAATGCAATAGGATGTATTAGTGTCGATTCCCTTTATTGAAGTATCTTTTGAAATGCGATATATTTTTTATTCTGGCGCTATAACAGTAGGAGAATGGTTAATATTTAAATATTTTGAAATCACGGAAATTATCAAAATAATAACTTCTTCGCTTTTTAGCTTTCCTTTGAGACGTTAAGATTCCCAAGCTAGGTAACAAAAATAAATGGTTTCGTTAAGACAGACTACCAATATCTTTCAAGTTAAAAGACTCTTGTTTCCATAAATCTCAAGACCACTTCGGATCCTCAAATGAAAGGCCGATTGCTGCTGATTATGACCGAGTCGGTTTTTAAAAATTCCTACAATAACTTCAATTCATTTGGGTGAACATGAGCTTTTTAGCACCGTGTGGCGCTCTCGGGCACCCAATTTGGTGTCTCTTTGTTTTTCCTTAAAATGCCACATCTATCATTGGCTTTGTATGAAACTTTTAGCTTGATACCTTGACATTTGTAAAAGTGCCGCCGTATTGGGTAGATCTACGATTTTCATGAAAAAAAGGAACTGTCGCAAAAACATAATTTCAAAGGCTGAATCCAACCCAACAATCATAAGACAGGAAAAGAAATCGATGCTCACAGTTTTCAGGGATTACAAGGATGTTGTGTATCATAAGTTTCTTCCACATGGCCAGTCAACAAGGCATATTCTCTGGGCGTTATGAGTCGATTGGGGGTAGGAATTTTTCGAAAAAGACCGGATTTGTGAGCAAACAACTCGCACAATGTCACTGAAAGCGCTACACAGTGATGAATCCGCGAACTTTTTTTTTTATTTTTACATAATATTATGCACGAAAACCGACAGTCAACAACGATTCTTAATTCAACAAGAATATTTTCAAGAAATTTTATGTTTGACTTTGGTATTTTCGGAAATGTCAATTAAATTTTTTTTAAATATTTTTCCTAATAATTTAAGAATTGTCGTACTTGGTAAAATCGGTTGTGCTTGATTTCAAGGGCAACCGTTTGGCATATTTGGCTTAAAACCATATATTATTTTATTTATTTTCTCATTCCGAAAACTATTAATCTAAACAATAAATTTGTTTACAAGCTTCTCTAAATTTAAGAGAGCCTAATTGCGTCGAAGAGCCTTGGTCTGTATGCTCTTAGCCAACGTTGCTGCTACCAAAACATGCCAGAACGTTGCCTGTTTGCACTGCCTTATATTACACATTCCGTACGAGCAACAATTTTCATTGATAAAAATGCCAGCTGCTGTGTCCTGCGACTCAGTCGTAAGCGAGCCTTCAGACAGTCCGGTGCCAGCAACGCCAACTGTGCGCAGAAACAAGATATCAACGTTTAAGATTCTGTTTTCGTAAATATTTTAATGTGCACCGAGTGCAGGGATCTTTTGAACTGTCCAAAAAATAAAATAAACGTAAGCAACAACTGAAGCTGCGGCTTGTGACATGAATACGCGGTTGCATATTTTAAATTACGTATACGACGTGTGCTGCCCAGTGTGCCATCATGCAAAAGGCGGCAAAATCACAAAAGAATATTGACTTTTAAGATTCCGCTTAATACGCGTAAAAATATTAAAAAACAAAAAAATAAAACCCAGAACAATGACACAAAAGTTACGCGTCCCAATGGCGTCATTTTGTTTTGTTGGAAAACTTTTTGAGCTGCTCAAATGTGAAAATAACAAGCAGTATATGGAAACAATAAATCAAAAGCTATAAGAAAAGTAGTGCTTAATTTAAAAAAAAATTCTGAATAAGTATAAGTAGTGGAGCTGTTTAATTTGAACAAACTTTTTAATGACGGTAATGATAAATACCATAAATAAAATGTGCATAACTTTGTGGTTTCATAAACTACAACAACAGAAAAAAGATCCAAGTGTTGAAGTCTGAAAACTTATGTAAGATTCTTATAAACTGTCGTCTGTCAATCAAAATGTACATAATCATTTGGCTTTCTTATTCTCATGGCAGACGAATTCGAAACCAATCAATATCTGACAAAAACACAGCTTCTTATTTGTTATAAAAACTTGTTGACTAGTTCCATTTCATTTGGAGGTGTTGTTATTGCCAGAGTATAATCTAATTTGTCATTCACAATAAAAGCATTGGAAAAATTGTAACGCAGTCAAGGCTCTGCTCGATAGTGTAATACCCTGTACCTTTGTTTTTTTTTCGAAAAGTATATTCCTGAATAGTCGTTTGATGAAAATCGAAATTTACGTCAAAGAAATTATTTTAAAATATATGGGGTAAGTTACAAGGGGTGTGGGAGAAAACACCGTAGATCAATTGCGGGTGGACGTGGAGGGTAAGGTGTCGCATCGATAAAATCTGGATGGGGACTTATTCATTGGAGCCATATGAATCAGCTTACCAAAATTGGCGGTTCAAGGTTACTTGTTACCATAATTACGTTGAGTCAAATATTGAGCCAGTTTATTGGCAGTGGGAGCTGAAATTTGTACGTTTTTGGCTTTCACTTTTGTCGTATTTGCCCGATAACCATATAATATGAAGGAATTATGCGCACAGGTGGTAAAGATTCGTCTCTCTAGTTTTTATACTTTCCGAATTCTAGAAGACACAGGTTATGATTAGAATTTTGCTATAAAAGATTTGGGGCCTTCCATGACTACACGTTACATACATTGCTCAAACGAAGCATACCCTTTGTACCTAATAGTTGCAGAGTATAAAAAAAAAATAATTGTTAAGTGACGAAAGTTTTTTTCCAAAGGCCAAAATTGACCGAAAGTAAGTTAACCAAGGTGTGTTCAGCTAAACGTGTTTGACAAGAGTTCTTGGGGAAACATGAAAGAAGAAAAAGTAAAGCATGTACAAAGTGCTTACAAATTTTCCTTTAATACGATAAGTCTTAATCGCCTTCAGTTTGCCCGCAAAGTTTCTGTAAGCAACTCTAACAAATTAATTTCAATTAAATATAAAATGAGTGCTGTAAGGCAGGGTTTAGTCCCCTGATCCCTTCCATACCAATCTTGGTCTATCTTTACCGGTGACAAAAAAATCGTTCTCATATAAATAATATAATACAGTAATTTAAGATGGCAGGCGTTAAAATCGGACGCGGACGACTTTGGGATACCCTGCAAAAATACATTTATTGTGTGGAAATTCTAAAAAAGTGCCGAGAGCCAAATTTGGCTATGATATCTTCATTAACATACAATTGTTTATCCAAAATTTTTTTTGTTCAAGGTCCTCTAAGACATCCTCGAGAAAACAAAATAAACTTGTCTCCCCTGACATAAGAACACCATTAATCTGGAAATTTGGTTGCCCTAGCTCTTACCATCTCTAAGATCAGACGGGCACAGGTAAACCGACTTCTCTAGTCACCTTGATCATACTCTGGGTAGCTTTGTAGGGTCTCCGACGTCCCCTTCTGTATGCTTACGTACATTTTAGACTTGGACTTGGTTCACAAATTGATATGAAAATAATTCCCGCACCCCAGGGCTCCGAGATAATTTGAAAAAAAAACCCATATCCACTTTATATTTACATTTTTAATTTCCAGTGATGTCAATCCGGGGTCCCACAACCTCCAACACTTCAATGCTCTAAGATATTAAATGTCTCGTTGGATTGGGATTTTAGAGATTTTTCCGAATGTGTGGATTTTTTTTATTCTGTGCACATCTCTGCCAAAAGTAAATTGAACATAATTTATTTTTTTTTGTAGACAGACCATTATTATTTAAAAATACGAGATGTGTTCAAAAAGTAAGGTCAAGATTTCAAATTTCGCGGGCAACGTTTTTTCGATTATCGATTTTTTTGTTTTGTTGTGTTGGTACACTCTTCCCGAACATTTTTACCAAATTTCAAGCGAATGGCATTTTTTGTTTTGTTGTGAGAGGCGTAAAGGTTACAAGTGTTTTGCGTGCTCGGCGATTTTTTTTTTCGGTCTTGGCTCTTCTGGCCGCTTCCATTGGGACGATTGGGCTTTGGTTTCGATATCATAACCATATACCCATGATTCGTCACCAGTTATGACCCTTTTGAGTACATCTGGGTCGACGTTGACGTCATTCAACAGCTCTTGAGCGATGCTCATGCGACGGTTCTTTTGGTCAAAATTTAGCAATTTCGGAACAAACTTCGCTGACACACGTCTCATGCCCAAAACGTTAGAAAAAATTTCATGGCACGAGCCAATCGATATACCGACATCCTCAGCAACTTCTCTGATAGTGATTCGACGATTTTCCAAAACAATTTTCTTCACTGCTTGAACGTTTTCATCAGGTGCTTGGGCGTCCAGAGCGAGGCTCGTCATTGGCATCTTCCCGGCCATCTTGGAAGAGTTTGTACCGCTTGTAAACATTTTTTTTTACACAGAACAGTTTCATCGTATGCTACTGTTAACATTTCAAGTGTTACGGAGCACTAAATTTTATTTTTAACACAAAAAAATCCGTTGAACAACACAACAAAACAAAAAAATCGATAATCGAAATAAAGTTGTCCGCAAAATTGCTTAAGTCACCTTACTTTTTGAACACACCTCGTATATTAGAATTTATTTTTTTTACTTTTACGGGATATCTTAAGCTTTTGCGCCACCCATGGTATACAAGTTTCGAATTATTTGCTTCTAAGTTTTTGTTGTAGTTTATAGGAGTTGGTTGACTATCAGCTGCTAGTCCTCCCCTCTAAAATCGCTTCGCTATGATAATTTTAGAGTGCGGTTTTCTGGTCAAGACAAGCCCCAAAAACAAGGCTTAATTGTTCGTAGATTTCTACACATTTTAAAGTAGCGTATTCTTTAACGAAAACTATTTGCGGGGATTATTTATTAATTTTATTTTTTATTTAATTTATTTATTTTGAACTAGTGAGCCCGACAGACGTTGTCCTGCCCAAACTTTTAGAATACTCTTAAAGTGAATAAACATCGTAAGATTCTCTAGTTAGCTTATCTGGAAAAATATAAATTTTTTAGATTAGTTTGCAGCTCGATTCAAACTTGCACCATTATTTGTCGAATGTCGCGCTTCACTGGTCTGTCTCAACCGAATTCTTTCACGTTCATTGCGATCTTCACGTTCCTAGGCAGTGCGATTAGATTGATAATTAATTTGATTCGTTGCATTTCTTCCAATTGAAATACATCATGCATTGATCTATTAGGAGACGGCATTCTCAATTGTCCTAATGCTTTATTAGCCATCGCCAAGCATAGATCTTCCATATAAATTAAAGCTTCATTGTAAACTTCCGGCGTAAATTCCATCACTGGATTACGTTTTGCTTGACGTACTCGAAACAAAATATCTTCTGATAAATAATCTTGTTATTTTATCTACAATTCAAGTGGATTTGATGGAAAATATGTTGCAAAAATAATCGCAAATAGAACACGTATTTGATTTGGATGAGCAGTAATAGCAGCATCTGCTAAAGTTTGATCCCAGTGCAGATCTTTTTGCAACAAATTAAATTTTTGACATTCCTCTCGATGCGTTGCACACTATTCGCAATTCACTGTTCTCAATAATTGAAATAATGTTGCACCTCGAACTTTGATTAACAACAATACTAGTTACCGATATACCGATATTCACAAAAATGCGCATATCTCACGAACCAATACACAAACACATCGCAATAGGCTTAAAACCTCTGTATTGACAACTTCTAACACACCCAAAAATAAGAATGGAAATTCATCGACGCGTTTATGAGAACACCCGTAACACGTTAAACATAAATTTCTTTCATATTTAGAGATGTGGTAAAACAAATTACTACAGTTGGTCTTAAATTGTAAGAAAACTTTTGGTAAAATAAGATGGTAAAGATGGATACGCACGGTGTGGGAACTTTTTAGCGATATGTACCGACTCACATCAAAAACGGGCCAGAAATTTGGATTAACAATAACCAAGCGGAATAAAGGAAGTTCAAATAAAAATTAAACATTACATAAATTCGGAAAAAAATGCAAAAGAGCATTACTGACTAAATTGTTGCCTCATAATACAGGAGCGGCCATGGATGCGTGAAGAGGCAAGCCAAGATGACTTAGGATAGAAGGAGTAGACCGTTCAAATGAGAGGAAACTAAAAAGGCAATTATAATTAGAGCATATGGCATGGAAGGAATTATGCAGTCTCAAATTTTCAAGGCTAAGTGGCAAAAATTACGAATTACTCTGCATTTATTCCTTGACATGCAGTTCATAGCACATTTAAGAGGAAAAAAGTAAAATTTAATGGAGCATAAGGCTCTCGGGGCAGCTTGTAGTCTTTAGAGGTGGTGTAAATACCTCACGTGGTCCATAAAAGCCGGAGAAGACCCACTCCGTTATATATACTATACAGTATGTTATATCACGGTCGTCCCACAGACCGTGGGTCTAGCAACCCGACCGGAAAAAATCCCTTACTTAAGAAACGAATTTGGTTCGATTGAGGGAATGCAAACACAACCTGTTGAGATCCTTTTACGATATGAAAATGCCACAAAACTTTTATTTAAATTTTTGCATTTCTCTTATTTTTTTGTTGCTTTTTATATAATATATTTTTTTTTGCATTACTTAAAATGCATTTTTTGCATTCTACATTTTAAATTTAAAAGCTTTGGCATTGATTTTTTTACATTGTGCTCACATTTTGCTGCTGTAGATTGAAAATGCTGCACAAAATGGCTTTTCTAAGGAATAAACGAAATCTGAAATTATGCATAACTTAAAACTTTTACAAGATGTTGGCTATAGCCCAGTTAAAGGATAATCCTTTTTGTGTAAAGTTAGTAAAATGACATAACATCGACTTAGCAGCTACTGACTGGTCTGTAAAGTTCGTTTTTTTAGTGTTAGTTACGTTTTGTATATCAAATAGCGTCAGAATAAAATAACATACTATATATAATATGTATAACATTGTGGCTAAAAACTTTTTCTTTAAATTCCCAAGCCAAAAACCATTACTATTTATCCGCCATTCATAAAAATCAACAACCATTTTATCTATTCAATCCAAGTTGTGTTTTTTCCTGAAATTTCACATCATTGCATTCCACAAGTTTCAAAAAGCAAATCAATGCGCATTTCGAGATACTTTTGCAGTGCAACAAAGTAACAATTTTCCATGCTTCCATGCACCTTGGTTGCAAGCAGCAACCGCATTTATGTACTATGTATAGTACATTATATACAACTTGTTAAGCAGCAATATGTCAATTTTGACTCATTTGAACGGAAATTGCAAATTTTGTTATAAGGCAAAGTCATTTAGTTGTGTGGAAAGATTTCTTTCAAGTAATGCAATATTCTGGCAGTTTATAAAAAGTTTTCAGTATAACCGTTTTTCTTTCTGTCTAGCAAGTCAGATATATTTTTTAGTAAGATATTACGTTTTTTACTATTTTTATTTTATTTATTTTTGACAGCAGACTTAGACAAGTTTTTGATAACATTTTTAAATCTTATATATAAAAAAAGTGTATGTCTGTTTGTATGAGGTTGGGCGCCAAACCCTTTGTCCGATTTTAATGGGACTTTTTATTAAAATGTTCAGAAGCTTCCTGGGACGAACATAGGCTATGTAAAAATATTACAAAATTGCGACGAAAATACTAAAAAGGACAATCTGATTTTCCAATACATTTTTTTTTTTAAATTTAGGTTGGCATTATGAACATTGTCAGATTAACTAATATTTTTTAGTTAATTGCTTTTGTCGAAAGGAAACACAAAAATTATAAACGTTATAAATTTTATTTTATTGAGGCACACAAAATTTCATGAGAATCGGTCCAGCCGTTTCGGAGGAGTATGGTAACTAACATTGTGAAACTAGAATTTTATATATAAGAAGAAACTTATGTTTTTCGTATTATGGGTGTTCTCATGAACGAATCGATGAATCTGATTTTTGCGTGTGTTAGAGGTCAATGCGGAAGTTTTAAGCTTATTGCGATGAGTTTGTGTGAATTGGTTCGTGGGATTGTGAATATTGGTTTTTGTGTGAACATACTCCTCCGAAACGGCTAGACTGATTCTCGTGAAATTTTGAGTGCTTATTGGGCAGGTCTGAGAATCGGCCAACATCTATTTTTCATACCCCTAAGAGATAAGGGTTGCCACTCCTAACATTTTTTTTTCATTTATCGACTATACCTTCATGGTGTGTTCACGGGCGCGAAGTTAGCCGCGAAGCCTTCCACACTCCTGTTTCGCGGCTTTCGCGGACGCAATATTTTTCAATCTGTGGTTTGTCTTGAGTGAACGTGAAAAAATAAAAAAAGGGATCCTTTCGCCATTATAGGTTAACATTATAAGTGCACGAAAACATTAATATCAGATACTGCTTACAATTCCGAGAAGAAAACTACCAAATCTCCATCAAATATGGTTAAAATATAAAGATGGCTTGTGGTTGAAAATTTTATGATGAAATTAATCCACTCGTCGATCAATCGGACGATGTTTTCCAATCGAAAAGATTCCAGATCTAGACGAGCGAGCGAAGCGATCGTGCCGGAGCGCAGCGGAGACCGGCTAGTTATTTATAAAATTATAAATTAGAACTTGAGTACCAAAAGAATAAATATGTATAAATTCATATAATCTATTTGGTATACTGCTTGAGAACTCTAAAAAACTTTTAAACGCCAGGGCAGATAACTTTCACTCTGATCATCCTTTAGTAACATTTTTTTTTCATTATATCTTTATAAAATAAAAATTGATCAATAATTTTAATTTACAATTTTTATTATTGATCATTTTTATTTTGATATTTAACGAAATTTACTTGAAAAGAAGGGTTGAAACTTGTCGTTTTTTTTATAATACAGAAGGAAAAAAAATGTATTATTTTTTCCGATAGTCTCTTTAAGAGAATCATATATTGTGGTTATATTGCAGGCACTGCTCATTTAAGTTACGTACAGTATCATCAACCTCTAATACTCTACAGTGTCATTTTATTGATTTGATCTATTTTTACCATTGAAATAGACGGTGCAGAGTTCCCAAAGTATTTTTCCTTGCTTTTGTTGATGAGTTTTTCTCGCTAAAAATAATGCTTAATCAGCACGCGAATATCAGGTTTCTGTATTTAGTGCAGATTCTCAAGAATAAATTCTCTCAATGTCTGTTAAACAAAAACTAAATAACGCAGCTGGCTTCAAATATAAATTCCAGGTGTCTATTAACATGCGACCCTTGAGCTGGACCGTATTGTATTAGGATTTATAAAAAAAGGCCTCGTTTGGTCAAGTTTAGCGACGTTTAATGGGCCAAATTGCTAAATTTTTGTTTAAAAGTTGAGAAATGCTTTTAAAGTGCTGAAACTTGGTGGTTTTGATAATGCTAGGACACACAACGTTTTTAGAAGATTTTTTATCGATCTGGTCTCGTCAACTTTTAGTGCCCAAACAAAAAGTAAAATCCGAATTTTTACTATTGGGTCGTTTACTAAGTAACTTAGTTTTTTTTAGTGCAATTTAAACACGATTTTTTTATTGTGTAAAACATTTCATGAAATAATATAGTCTGCTCCGATATTGTGATCCTTGCAGGCAAAAAATTGGTACAAGTGGTTTTTGACGTTCTGATTTGAGGTGAAGGTTCTCCCATGGAAAACAATTTTGCAGAGACCAGAACAAGTAGTAGTAATCCGAAGGTGCTAAGGCTGGAGAATATGGTGGGTGTAGTAGCATATCCCATTCAAGCTGCAAAAGCTTCTCGCATTATCGTGGTGGAACGCTACACCTATTCTATTGATCCATTCTGGCCTCTTCTGTTTGAGTGTATCACTTAATTTGTCAATTAATCGTGGTATTATCGGTCAAAAGCTCCAAATAAACGAACCATTTGAAATCACCCCCAAACAGACGGTTTGAGCTGCTTTATCTTTTTAGACCATGATCTCTTGCGCTTTACATTCGAAGCAAATTTCATTCTGTAAGAAGATGAGGAATCCATATGCCAAGCTTCGAAATTAATCCTAGACGTTTCATGTGCTTGTGAACGGTCGCGTTAGACAAATTTAATCTTTCAGCAATCTCTCGAGGTCTTATTTTACGATTTGCTTCGACCAACGCCTTTATTTTATCCACATCGGCTTCAAGATGCCTTCCAGGACCTGGTGCATCCTCAAGATCGAAATTGTCGGAAAGAAAATTTTGCAAACCAATTTTGGTATTGACTGTATTCCGTACACATCACATAATTTTCGCCTTGCATGAAATGAATTTTTACCCTTTTGATAGTAAAACAGTAAAATATGTCGAAAATGTTGTTTTCGATCTTCCATCTTCAATGGGGCACCAATACCGCAGGAACATGTCACAACCAAGTTCAGAGCCTATATTCCAACCAGAGAGGAGTGGAATACTGGGGTACCAGGCCCAGCAGGCTCGATAAAGGTATACACGGACGGTTCCAAGCTAGACGACCGTGTAGGGGGAGGGGTCTACGTCGAGGATTTCGACATTAGAATTGCTTTTAGGCTCCCGGACCACTGCAGTGTCTTTCAGGCAGAGGTCACAGCAATCCGGGAGGCTTTAACAACAATAAAAAACCTACAAGTTCAAGATAAAATTATCTGTATATATTCGGACAGCCAAGCGGCTATTAAGTCTCTAGTCTCGATGACTTCGTGTATGAAGTCAGTGAATGACTCCCGCTTATCTCTAGGGGAGATGGCTGAGCAGCTTTCAATTCACCTGATATGGGTCCCAGGACACAGGGACTTTGAGGGAAACTGCATTGCGGATGAACTGGCTAGGAAAGGAACTACCAGCATCCTCCTTCAAGATAAAGAGGGCCTGGGTATACCCATGGCCAGCTGTAAACTGAGAATACGAAACTTTTTCGCTCTCTGTGCAAATAAAACGTGGAATCGGACATCGAACACGTGTAGAATCTCGTGGCAAACCTGGCCGACATACTGCAGTAAAAGAACCAAAAAACTTTGCTGTCTAAATAGAGCCCAGTGCTCATCCGTCATTCGTGCCATCACGGGACACTGGTTGGTAGGAAACCACGCATCCCGTTTGAATGTTCCCCATCACGACTTCTGTAGAAGCTGTGGCGATGAAGAGGAGCTGGAGACGGTGGAACACTTTTTCTGTCACTGCCCAGGACTGGGCAGAAAAAGATTTAGGTTCCTACAGTCATATTTTCTAAACGACCTATCTCAGCTCTCTGAACAGAGTCCAAAATGCCTTTTAAGGTTCATTCAGACAGCCGGATGGCTTCCTCAACCTTCGTAGGGGACCCAACAAGTGGGGAAATGTGGTGAACTGGCTCACTAGCGGTACCACAAAGGGCCTATCCTTGGCCTAAGTGAGTTGGGATGTTGGTCCCAACTGCCGCCCTAACCTAACCTAACCTAATGGGGCACCAAACAAAATCTATTCCAAAAAATTTAACAAAATCGTGTGCAAAAATGCCTTACTACATATATCAGGTATTCACATATATAAAGGTAAAGCCGTTAAGTGTGAAGTTGGCTGCGAAAAAACTTCAATAATATCAGCTGTTAACATCAAACGAAATTACTAAGTTAAAAATAAATAAATTAACCAATAATCAAAGACGAAAAATTTCTTAAGCAACTTATTTTTGACTTATACCTTAAGGAACCTTTTTAAATTTTACTTTTGAAGTAAAAAGGTATTTGATGTATTATGATGTCTCGCAATAAAATTTAATATTATTTTATTTCTTTAGTTGCAACAAATTCGTTTTAGCTCATAGTATTCCACAAAAATAATCGGAAGAAAATCAAGATTTTTTCAAAATTTCGAAATTCTTGCAGTCTTATATTTTTTTGTCCACAGATGGATAATCAAAAAGAGTAACCAAATTATGCAAATTATTCTACGGCAGACGATTTTAATCAGAATCAATGTTTTTAAGAGTTACTCTAGTTTAAATCATAATAAAACAAAGAAACATAAATTTTATGACATTAATGTTCAAATATGATTCCACCCATGGCCATCACGGATGGCGCGTACTTGACGCAATCTGGAACACAAATTTTCACAAACAGTTCCGATCATCATTGTTTTTCCAGATATAGGGACCAATGTCAAAACCAAACTAACAAAAAGCTATTAAATGGATTGTCAGGTAAAGTAGTGTTCCCAACTCAAACTTGTGAACCTTCAAAAAAAACGAAGTATGTTATAAATAGTCGGTGAAAGTTAGCTTCTACTCTTTCTATATGACAATACAAAAACAATTCACAATAAATGTTATAAAATGCCAATTATTTTATAATTTATATTATTAACTTTATATTATTTTTGCTACAAATAAGAGAGAGGTAAAGGACCATGGTCAGCGTTTGCGTGAATATTAAAACTTCAGGGTTGCCATCACATTATGACAAACTAAAATAAGGATATTCGCTTATAAAAATTTGTATTTTTTTACGAAAGGTTTGACTATTCAGAGCAATGTAACCAATGTATAGAGACTTGAGATCGACGTGAATGCTTAATACTCCATGTAGGATTCTAAGCGTGAACACATGCTTCTATATACTATATAGTATACTTGTTTCTGATGCAGTCGTTTTTTTTTTTTAAATAAAATTACAATAGAACTTATCATCTCTTTGCTTGTTAAACATGAAAATGGCTTATATTGGATCACATGTTCCACGAATGTGAAATAAAAACAAGCTGGAACATTGTGCCTTTTCCGAACATTATTGGGGGACAGGGGGAACGCCAGAAATGCTTTGTGACATTTGTCTGGCAAATTTGTCAGCTCTTATGGTGGGTGACATACTCAGATGGACAGCAAGCAGTAAGACACGGTCCCTGTGACACGTGCTTGGCAGTTGTTGGCCTCGAAAAAAAAAAAATGGGAGACCAAAGAAACCTCTTCTTCCTAGGTATGCTTCAAGTAGACACTCTGAATGTATGCGTGTGTGTGGGAGCGTGTGTGTTGGTGTACTTGAGCTACTTTTGCCTACACACATATCCGACATTTGTAATGGGGCTCAAGGAGTACGTCGACTTAGCTTACCAAGCAAGTTCGTTTAAATTTCTGCGAGTTAGTCACTTGAAATAGGCTGGGAAAGCAGAAATTTTCCAGCATGGCATATTTTAATGAAATATCCAAGAAGTAATATTATGCAGACGCTTATCAATGGCGGTAGCTGGCTGGCTGTCCCACGTGGTGCTCGTTGTACTGCTACTTTCTGTATAATCTTGGATCTAAACAACTTGCCGCTCTGCTCGTCGTCATCCACATAAGCAATTAAGTGCCTGTTGATGATGTTGCCGTACAATTTTCAGTCCCCAACCTTGAGTTGAACGTTTAAGTAGACTGCAAAACATTGCATTTGGGCAGGAGTGCGGAGGTGTGGCTGGAGGGCGTGACTAGGACGCTAAAATGCGGCTGATGATTGCAAAAAAAATCTCAAAATGAAAACTAGCGCGAGCATAAATCAATATACCCATGAGGGTCATGGGCTGCAATAACAAAAATGAAAGCAAAAATAATAAAATGGGTGGATAAAAGGCACATTACATAGTACAGGCAAGGATTGCCTGAATTCACACGAGAAAAACTCTGACTGCACAGACACACACTAACACATACAGACAGCAGATATTCATATATAGTATATAGTATAGTATGGTTTACGTATTTGTATGCATCCGTATATAGCCGTCCATGTTGAGGTAGTCGTCTGTGGCAGTGTCTGTATTTGTTTTAACACTTGTGCAATTTGATTTAAAAACATATTTCTCACCATAAATGCGTTATGAATATATAAATATACAATATTTTTAGACATTTTATAAAAACGCCATTTTGAAAAAACTAAAATTGAATTTGTGAACCATTGTATCCCAATTTATATTATTATTTGGCTTTAATAACCCTATACTGGGTCGCTGCCTGATGCACAATTTGCCTCCACACGTCCCTGCTTTGTGCGCTCCTCCTTCAATTGGTAATTCCAAGTAATGTTAGGGTTTCAGTCACTTGGCCCCGCCAACGTATCCGATACCGTCCTCTCCTTCGTTGTCCGCCAGATACTCAGCCAGCAAAGGCGCATTCCACACATTCACTTTATCATGTCAATGACGCCTTACAGCTTTTATAGCTCATTATTCCGTCGAATACGGAAGGTACCGTCACGTCCGAAGATTTTGTGAAGAATTTTTCTCACAAACACCCCAAGAGCTGCTGCATCAGCCTGTCCAGTGTCTTGTTAACTTTGTCTGTCGAGAGTTCTCTGCTCTTCATTTGGCCATTGAGCGGAAAGCAGAACCCGTCAGCAATAGTTATCCTTCGCTTAATCTCCACTCATATATTAGTGCTTCTGGACACAGTATTGCCAAGGCAGATGAATTCCTTGACTGTCTTAGCTTCTACTGTCAGCTAAAAAGCTGGAGCACATCATAATTTTTGTCTTCCCTATATTTACCGCGAGACGTAATTTCGCCAATTCCTTTTCGATTGCTGCAAAAGCGCTGTATTGTGCCCCTTCAATGTTCTCATGCATTCCTTATAATGCTATATATCAAAAGGTTGAAGAGCATACAAGGGAGCGAGATACCTCGTCTCAGACACCGCTAGGTATTTAGGGTTTCGGAGGGGTGTTTCTCAGGTCATTCTGCAGAGCCGAATTAACTTTGCAGGGATACATAGATTAGATATGGCAGCTTACAAGCAATCTCCAAAGCAACCTTGTAGTCAACAAAGAGGTGGTATGCGATAATCTGATTTTCGTAGGTCTTTTCCAGGATTTGGCGCAGTGTGAAAGCCTGGTCAGATTGATTGATTTACCGGATCGGAAACTGCACTGATAAGGTGCATTTAGTGTTTCGTCATGTGGTTTCAGTATTTCTCTCATATATGCGATCGGAAGGAAACTAATATCACAAGGGTTCTCGCGTAGTGTGGCATCATCCTTGTTTAAATTATATTCCATGTATACAGTCTAAAATTTTAGAAACCTCCGTTCTCTAACATTTCTGCATATGTTCTTAAAAGTTTTAGTAAATTAGAGGACAACTGCTTATCCTTATAATACATTATTTCATACAGCTGAGAGTGCAAGCACCAAAAGACACATTTTTATGGAATTTTTAAATCAAATAACTCCCCACTTTCTAAGATATACCTCAACAACAATTATTTATTGAAGATTACAGAACAGAACAGAAGAATTTTTAAGCAAACATTTTTTTTTGACCGATCGTTCCTATGGGAGCTGTTTGATACAGTCAACCGATTTCGATCAAATTTGATACAGTGCTTTAATACCTTAAAAAAGATCTGAATGCCGAATTTAGTTCAAATGTAAACAAACGAAACAAAATGAATTTTGTATAAAAAACGTTTTTTTGGACCGATTCATCCTATAGAAGCTATATGATAAAGTCTACCGATTTTAATAAAATTTGGTGTAATGCTTAAGACCAACAAAAAGCTAACAAGTGCCAAATTGAATTCCAATATGTTCACAAACAAACGAAACACAACAAATTTTGTTCAAAAATCGACCAAACGAAATATTTATCTAAAGCTTTAGGAGCTATATAATTTAACCCCAATTTCAAAAATATAAATTGAACTTGTCTCCTATGGAATAATATACATAGGTCCTAATGTAAAAGTTTGGTTACTCTAGCTCTTACCATCTCTGAGATCTAGGCGTTAAAAATTTTCGGCTTTGTACCATACGGTGAACTGCGAAGATAATTTTAATTTAGGTCTTTTTGGCGCACTATGGTAAAAATCGTGTTAATATTTTATCAATTATGAAAAGAATCAAAAATCACGTCAATATCTTTATTCTTTTACAAGATATGGCTTGCCAAAGAAAATGAAATACCCAATTTTCAGCTATTGATAACTCAATAAATAATCGGAATTTTGCAATACAATTTAACGTGGATATTATTGGCTAACAACTCTACAAAATATGTAGAAGTCATCAAAATAGGAGAGATCGAAGGAAAAAGAGGACAGTTTCACTTATTTTCCCCGTAATGTATTGAATTTGTTAGACTCACAAAAAAACGTTGTCTGAACTTTTCATGGGTCGAGGTGTTTTAGAAGCTACCTCAGAACTTAATGTGCTGGATTTTATTAGTAATCGGATTAGACCCAACGACCGCAAAATGAGATTACTTTGGTTTATTCAGGCTAAGTTTGTCGTCAGCTGCCATTACTTAAGTTCTTTCCTTTTCTGCCTGCGGTCTTAACTGTATTGTCTCTAAACAATGCTTGAAGAATAAAAGCCAGGCGATGATAAAATTTCAAAGGTATCAGAGACTATCACAAAAGATCAAAGAACTTATAATTAATGAAATATTATTTATCGATGCATGCCAGATTTATTCATAAGTATTCCTTTTAGACCCCCCAGAAAAAGTTCAAAGCAAATATATGCAGTGTTGATGGTTCTTAAACAATTCCCTGCAAACTTAAATTTAAAAAATTTTTGAGTAAAATTGTTTCATAAATTTCATACGTCAAAATGGCCGCCGGAAGTAATGCTATTGTAGCACTGAGCCAAGGGGAGCAGTCACGCGCAATACAAATACTACAATGTAGCTGCAATTAGCCAGCGTTGTTAATACTCTTATAGAAAGTCCATCCAATGATGGTTCCATTTGAAAAAAATTGTATTTTTTACTTTATTTATTGTCATTAAACTCTATATACCGACACAGATGCTATAATTTTTGTTGTACAATTCGTTTCATTCTTTCACATCATTCTGAATAAAATTATTTTAATATAATATAACATATTTATCAAGTTTATTTAAAATTTAAATGCTCTAAAGGGACTTGAGTGTAAATGAAACAATAACAAATGCTTTTTGCTGCCAAATGCAAATTTTGTTCAAGAGTAAACTCAATTATGCACAATTAGTGTATCAATTAAAATGGTTGAAGTAAACCAAACTATGTTTTGTTTAACGCTCTGTATCTGGCCACGCACCAAACTAAATTATTAAAATTAAATACAACTTGCTAACAATGACACGGCCCGGCCCGGCCCGGCCCATTATCATGGTCATTTAGCCCTTGGTAATGCCTTCTATCATGCAATGCTGTTAACAGCAATTTCCACATTGCAATTTTCATGACAGCTGCTAAAAAGTCTACAAGTGGCAGCAGCAATGGCAATAAAAACAGCAACAAATAAAATCTAGCGAAAGAAATTGAAACTTAATTTAAATAAAATAATTGTTGCATGCTTTTAGGCGGCCATTGAGTTTGCGCCATTTTCATACAATTTCACTTCCGTTTCCCGAAGAGACAGCAGCAGCGAGAACCAAAGCGGTTAGATTGTGGGACGCCTTGTTATCGCGTAATTAAATTCTGAGTATCCACCAAAAGGATATATGATAAAACGCCATTTTGAATGAAATGCTATAATTATTTTTAACATTTACAGCTTACAATCATATAAGCCATTCTTTTGAATGGATACATTTTTTTGTTTAATGCTTTATATAATGTGCTGTTTATATAAAAACTTCTTTCTATATTAAGATTATTTAATGCTGTCTCTACTCTGTTAATTAGTTTCTTTTCGTTATGCTGCGCTTTATTGTAACATTGTAAAGAAATTAATTAATATAAAATACACACGACAGAGGCAAACTCAGTACCCTTTACCCTAAAAAAGGTTATTCCTGTATGATTTGAATTGCATCTCTAACATTTTATTCTCTGAAAACATTTTGGTTTAATTTGAATTTTTACTTTATCTTTGACACACAGATCAGTCGGACTTCCTATAACGAACTGCTCTAGTACAAATTTTTGCCATCTACGAATTTTTACAATATTTTTTGATCTTCTTAAAACTAAAAAGGAGGAAAGTAAAATTCAACGTTAATAGCTCTGTATATAACAAATTTATTCGTTACTTAAAGTAACACCTATTTAGGAGGCTTCAAAAAACCAATTAAAGCTTAGACAATAAAAAAAATGGCGGACGTAAAGTCGGGCGCGGACGACTTTAGGATACCCTGTACCACTAGCTTGTAATAAAGTCCGATTTCTTCACAAAAAACCAAAAACAGAAGAATTTTTAAGCAAAAATTTTTTTTGACCGATCGTTCCTATGGGAGCTATATGATATAGTCAACCGATTTCAATAAAATTTGACACAATGCTTAAATACCTTAAAAAGATCTGAATCCCAAATTTATTTCAAATATCTTTACAAACAAACAAAACACATCGAATTTTGTATAAAAAACGTGTTTTTGGACCGATTGGTCCTATGGGAGCTATATGATCTAGTCAAACGATTTGGATTAAATTTAGTACAGTGCTTAGGTACTATAAAATACTCACGAATGCCAAATTTGGTCCCAATATCTTAACAAACAAACGAAACACAGCAAATTTTGTTAAAAAATCGATTTTTGGAAGATCTGACTTATGGGAGCTATATGATATAGTCAACCGATTTTGTTCAAATTTGGCACATTGCTTAAGTGGTCTAAAAAATGTTCAAACGCCAAATCTGGTTACGATATCTTTATTAAAAAACGAAATATAGGGAATTTTTCTTTAAAAAAGTTATTTTGGCGAATCGGTCCTATGGGAGCTATATGATATAGTCAACCGATTTCGATCAAATTTGGTACAGTTCTTGGGAACTATAAAAAACTTTTGAATACCAAATATTTTTTTGTCGAGGTCGTCTCAAACACCCCCATGGGAGCTATATAATTTATACCCGATATCAAAAAAATAAAATAAACTTGCCTCCTATGGAATAATATGGGATCTAATGTCAAAGTTTGGTAACTCTAGTTCTTACCATCTCTGAGATCTAGGCGTTCACACGGACGGACAGACGGACGGATGGACAGACGGACAGACGGACATGGGTATATCGACTTCTCTATTCACCCTGATCACATTTTAGGTAACTTTGGGGTGTCTCCAACGTCTCCTTCTATATGTTACATACATTTTCGGCTTGCACAAACTTAATATACCCTTGGTACCATACGGTACAGGGTATAAATATGGCGTACACTAATCTCGTGCTTAACAAAGAGCAAATTTTTCATAGAAAACGTTTTTTGACCGATTTTGAACAAAATTTTGTTCAGTGTCTGAACTTTAGCATTCTAAATTTCGTTACGATATATTCACAAACAAACGAAGCATCATTTGTATATCCAAAGTTAAAACGATCTTGTCTCCTATTGAGTAATAAATGATCGAAGGTTTGGTGTCCCTAGCTCTTGCCATCTCTTAGATGGATACCAGTCAAACAGACAGAGAGAAGGACATGGGTATATCGACTTCTCTAGTCACCCTGATCATACTTTAAGCAACTTTGGGAGGTCCCGACGACTCCATTTAATATACCCTTTTTCCCATAAGGTGCAGGGTATAAAAATGTTCCTTTGACCTTTCGGATACAGGAACAAAAACCTCTTTTTTGCCATAGAGAGCCTCGTCAGCTAAATGATATACCTTTAACGGTGGATGACATTGACACATTAAATTGTTTAGCTTTGTCCGTCCGAGTTCGGCTCAAGAATATGTCTCCACTTTCTAAATAGATGTGAGAATCGGAAAACTTTTTTCAAAAATCAAGATAAATTTGTATATTTAACTTAACCAGAGTCATATACATACTTATTAAACAATTTTCTGCTAGGAAGCAACATTATTATAGTAACTTAACACACCCATTAATAGGAACACTTACCCTTTGCGTTCAATCGCGCCTGACTGAATTTCTGAAGGCAGTAACTACGACCATAAAAATAAATTAAAGGAGTATAACTATACCTGGAAGACCATTATATTGCTCCGAAAACATTGTAAAAGCGTTCCCTGTAATGAGTTACACTTTAATATTTATGCATTTTATGCCACCCTCACTTTGTAGCAATTCTGCAGAAATATAAAAGTTTAAAAAGGTTTCTCTTTAAAATCCGAATCATTATATGCAACCCCATAAATTTACAGCAGAAAATGCCATAAAAAAAAAGAAAAATGGTTTGTTAATTGGTAGCCTTATAATATGATTGGATAAATTATGTTTCCTGGCTTGCCTTCATGTTACAGTCAATTAAAATGTCAATTCCATTTGAAAGTGCCTGCAGACAGAACAGATACACAAAGGTCCAAAACAAGGCTAAGACCCCAATAGAATTTGTTGTTTTTCATCCAACTTGAATGCAACAAATATTTCTGAATGTATGTCAAAGGGTGAGACTCCTCCGGCTGAAACGTATACATTCATCAAAATCATTAATTGGCATTCCAAAAGGAGGCACTGTCAATGCCGAGTGATTCCTGGTGATAGGGAGAGCAGTCTGAATTAGCCAAACAAACAAGTGACAGTGTTAAATTTCAAGTACCCCGACCTTGGAGTACCCTTTACCAATAGTTTTATGAAATTTATTCTTCTCAAAGTTTTCTATGCCCAATTTACAACTTTTGTATCTTGTTTTAAAACGGGCAAATAATTGCAAGTTGTTTTTTTTCGATGTATGAATAAAAGTTGAGAAACTCAAGTTGATTTAACCAGCTCTCCGCAAGAAACTCAACTTAAGAGATAAAACAAAAAATTGTATGTTCTTTACTCAATCTATAAGTTATCTATCCATATACTACTAACAAATATAGCCTTATATGAGTAACAAGACATATAGTCAAACTATGGCTAGTGAGGTTCTTGGGGTCCTTTATATACTTACTCTATTGCATATATCATACAATGGACAAGTGTATTTACATTGCTTATGTACATAAATAACATATTATAAAGGGTGCTTCATTTCTTATGTCGGTATGTACATATTGAATTACTTCTAACAAAGACAACCGATTTCTGTATATGAGAAATTTTTATTTAATTTGGTCCTTTGCAATTTATTTAGACTAGTTTTTGAACACAACATCAATCAAGTGGCCGCCTCTATTGGCCCCTTTTTCTGTGTTTTCCATTACCTTTTCGCACATCTCGGGTGGTTTAGCGATGATTTCCTTAAGCTCTTAAATGGTATGAGGCTTTCTGTCGAACATTTTGCTTTTCAGTAACCCTACAAAAAGTGCGGACGAATTAGGGATATTCTACTCTACCACGCCGATATCAAAAATATAAAGTAAACTTAATCTGAAAATTTGACTGTCCTAGCTCGTACCATCTCTGAGATCTAGGCGTTCATACGGACGGACAGGCAGACGGACGGACATGGGTTTATCGACTTCTCTAGCTAACCTGATCATATTTTAAGTAACTTTGGGGGGTCTCCGATGTGTCCTTCTGTATGTTACATAAATTTTCGGCTGGCACAAACTTAATATAGCCTTTGTACCAACTATATGGTACAGGGTATAAAAATTACATATAATTGTACATATATATTGACTAAAGCCGCTGAAAATCTTTAATAAACGAATTCTTGTAGTGAAATAGTTACGAGAACAAAGTATTCTAATAAAACTTTTTACACAAAATAAAAAATTGTTGAAGACAAACATCAAATTTTGATTAGGTTCCTAGGAAATATTAAAATGTTCTCTCTTGGGTGTAACCTTTCAAAAGATTTCGCGCCAGATGGAGTCGGAAACACAATGTTTGAATATGTTGGAAAATTAAAAGAAAAAAAAAATGTTGAGTAACTTCTCTGCAAGTTTTCATATGTTGCCAAAAATTTATATTCTTATATCAAATTACCGGCACTAGCCACATATTAACAACTCATCGTCAACATCCTTGAAGTCTTCAATGCATAATATTATTATTCGTTAAAGATTCGGTTTTTATCTTAATTTTTTTTTTACAATTTTTCAACCATCATAAAAAGCTAAGCAAAATAAAACGAATTGATGTCCAGAAAAAAAATATATCAAACCAAAAAAATTACATCTTTCATATTTCTTTTTTTTTCTTAAAGACATATTATGAAGAACATAAATTGTACTTTCAGATTCTGTGAACAGCTTTTTCTATGTATTTTTGAATTGGAAATTTCTAAGGTTTTTCCAATTAAAAAATAAAAACCTTTCTTAAAATTTGGAAAACTTTCTTTTTACATTTTAGTGGCATTTCTTGTATATTTACTCGATGAAGCCTTATGTGACTATTTTTATGCCCTGTACCCATAGTTATAAAGGGTATACTATATTTGTTCAGTGAATGCAACACATTAAAGAAGGCGTGGCAGACCTCAAGTCGTTGTATACCAAAATGCTTATCATAACCTCGTGTAGCGATTCAGCCATGCAGCTGAGTGTAAAAAATGTACAAAATCGGGCAAATACAAAGAAAGTTCAAGAAAGTTATAGTCAAAAATGTACAAATTCTTGCAATTTTGGAATTAGTGATGTAAAATACCCAATTTGGTAAGCTGATTAATGCGGCTCTAATGAACAAATTGGCATCCAAAATATTATCGATACGGACTCCACACCCCTACCATCGATTAACTATGTCTTCTTCCACACCCTTCAACATCAACTTGAACTCAGAACTGGAACTCGTAAAAATATGTTCCAATTGCAAAGTTCTCAAAGTAATATGCTAAAATAATAAAAATAATTATATCGAGAAAAAGATACAGGGTATTATACTATCGGGCACCGTCTCAACTGCATGACATTTTTGTACGTTGGGAGACTTCTGCGGGAATTGTACGAGCAATAAGCAGCTTCAATTAGGCAATTAGCGTCAATTATGTACAGGAAAACAAAACTAAAACATCTCGGAATCATTCTCAAAGCGGAACTATTTATGGCACAACATGGCACAAAGGCCAGTGCCTGTGAGGAACTGACGATAGAATTTAAAACAGCGACTTCTGCAACGCGTGGCAGCGACATCATGCCTCTTCAACCGCCAAAAGTACTCTACGTCTTTTTTACCACTGAGTGTTGTAAATACGCAAATAAAAGATGTTTGCCACTTGCCAAAAGTACACTCGAAGAAAAAACTTAAAAATTAAAATTTAATTCTAGTAAAATTGTTGCCTAAAAAATTAAGTAGCCAATATAATAATAATTATATAAATATTATAAAAATTGAAATTATTAACGCACATAATACATACACTAAAATTGGAACGATACAGAGAAGATTAGATAGCAAAATTTCAGTATATACACTTCTTTCCATAAACAAAATGAAAGAGCTTAAGTTTAAAATTCGGTCTTATTGCATTGTTTTTGTTTATGGATATTATTTGTGAGTCTATCGTTCTTCATGAATACCAAGATCTTGGAGATTATGTTAGCTTCATTAACTAATCTTGAGACTCCTCATATGCTCTGCTCGATTTTTTTATATTTATTTATTAGAATTAAGAAATAAAAACAAGTTTCGAATCAGTACGCAAAATGTACACGTGGATGAATTACACTTACAGACTCATCAGGACTGAATCCTTTGACAAAACCTTGTTTTTTGAGCCGAGAGGCCTAGCTGGAGCATGCTGGCAGATTAAATTTATTTTTGTTTTCAAAAATATTTTTATATATTTTAAAATAATTTACTTACATAAATTGAAGAGGGATTCTTTTATCAAAATGTGCCAAACTTCATTATCGATATAGCAAACAGTATTTATCCGTGTAACAATTACACAGGTCAACATGGTTCAGTTGCTGGAAGCAAGAGTCATTTCCGAAGTAATTTGGTGCGTGAATCTGCCCATCACGTCAGATTTTGAGATATTTGAGGTTATGTACCCAAAAAATTGCGTTTTTCCTACATTTCCGAGGTTATGTACAGGACGCAAAAATTTTGCGGTCTTTCTCCAATTACACTTTAGTACAATCTTACCCTTTAATTTACGGTTCAAGAGATCAACTACGATTTTTACGCAAAGTTATGGCTTTCGAGTTACGAGATATATCCCTTCGACGTCATTAGCATTTCACAGGTCTACAAATACAGGGGTCATGTGAGTTGTTGGAAAGCTAAGGGTTGTTCCGAAGTAATTTGCGTAGAATCGAATTCTCACGGCATCACGTCAGGATTTTGAGATATTTGAGGTTATGTACCCAAAAATAACATAACCTCAAATATCTTAAAATCCTGACGTGATGGGCCAGTTTTGACGCCGGATTCGGATTCTACGCACCAAATTACTTCGGAAATGACTCTTAGCTTTTCAACAACTGAACCATGTTGACCTGTGTTATCTCAAAGGCTTATTGCAAATGCTAATGACGTCGAAGGGCTATATCTCGTAACTTCGAAAAGCCATAACTTTGCGAAAAAATCGTAGTTGATCTCTTGAACCCTTAAATTAAAGGGTAAGAGTTGTACTAAATGATGTAACTGGAGAGAAAGACAGCAAAAATTTTTTGCGTCCTGTACATAACCTCAAAAGTAGGAAAAAACGCCATTTTTTGGGTACATAACCTCAAATATCTCAAAATCCTGACGTGATGGGCCAGTTCTGACGCCGGATTCGGATTCTACGCACCAAATTACTTCGGAAATGACTCTTAGCTTTCCAACAACTCACATGACCCCTGTATTTGTAGACCTGTGTTATTTTTTCAAAGTTACAGATTCAGTTTTTTTGGTTGAATTGCTGGAATAAAAAGTCATTTGACGATATTGCCTAACTTTCGCTATTCCTTATCTTTAAATCATACGCTTAGTTCAGCTTTTTTTGGGTGTAACTAAATAAAGTCTATAAAAACCTAATATATTTAATTATTATTATTATATAAATTAAATTAATACATGCAAGCTAAATTTAATAAGCTTGCAAGTACTTCACCGCTGGACTTTCTTTTCTCTCAGTGTATCTCCGCTTGTTGCTGCTCTTGGTGCTTCTTTTCCTGTTGCAAATGTTTTTGTTGTAGTGTTTTCTGCTGTTGCTCAAAAAAGTTTTCATGTTTAGCCTCGGGCAAGAATTTGTCTTTGCATTCTGCTGGCTTGGTCCGATGTCGTCTTTCCCAAGTTCTCCGGCTACTTGAGTTTGAGTTTAAGTTTTAGTTTGTATTTATGTTTATGTCGATGTTAAGCAGCACTTGTGGCATGGAACTTTGCTCACGTTGCAGGCTGCTTTTTATTAAATAAGTAATTATATAGACTTAATTAAATTTGCACGCTTAAATATTTACGTAATCACTGAGCAAGTGTCGCAACATCTGCTAAGATACTTGTCTAGCCATTTCAGAGATGTGTCTATAAATGAAATCCAATACTTTGCCCAGGTCAATCTGTCTTCGAATGTTGGGCAGCTGCAAATTAAACCACAGATTTGGTTTACATTTGCTTATTTGATTTGATGTGCATAGACCGACCAGGCAACAATCCGAAAGTTCTTGAGCACATTGCTAAAGTTTCGACATCAGCTGCAATAATAACAATAACAACATATGGGCCGGTTATGGTAGAAACATACCGACAGTAAGATACCTTTCATCCCTGGGTTATGCTATGAAAATGTTTAATTTAAGCAACGAGTTTAAAACTTGAAAAATTTTCTTTTTGCTTTTATTAAATAAAGATTTTAATAGCTGTCAAGCCTTTCACTATAAGTTTTGGTCAGTCATTTTGTCTCCTCTGTGACAAAGAGCACTAATATACCAAGGGATACTTTTTTCAACTTTGCATCATAGATTGATGTTATTGGTTTAACATGTGATTCGGTATGATCGAGCATACTCGAACATACGAAGTTCGAACATGGCATTCAAACTCATACCTGCTTGATCAAAATGTTATTCTTATTAGGCTATTAAGTTGCAGAAGAACATCATTGTAAAACGGAATAGATGCTTTCCAAAGATTCGTTTTTATAGAAATATAATTTGTACATTTAAAACTTTAGAGTATTAATTAATTTCCTTTTATTTATTTATTTATTTTTTTCATATTTTTTTCCCTTTTAATGCTGTTTATGCAAATAAAATGAATGCGGAGAATGCTCAGCTCGATCAAACACGTTGCAAATGAAAGAGGGGTTGTTTCGATTCAATTTGCAACAAGTATGTATGATCGAGCATACTCAAACGTGCCCGACTCCATTTTATATGTTGGTCTGACTTCTTTTGTATGAAGTTGTTATTTGTTTCCTTTCAGCTGTTGCAAATAACATTTTTCGCAATAGCTTAAAGTTCGTTCGCAAGGTAAAGGGTATAAAAAAGCTATGAATAAACTTTGCAGCTAGTTTGAGAGGGTTGTCAGGAAGCAGTGTCTGCGCACACAGGCACATTTAGACACACACGCACACGCACTTAAACACGTGCAGTATAGTATCTAGATACTTTGCTGCTTTCAAAACGAACTTGGTATAAATGATGCCAACCGGCGATGTTGTGATTTCAGTTGTTAACAAATCGGGAAGCAAAACACAGCTGCAGCTGCGGGCACATGAAAGCTTGCTAAATAAAAATTGAAACTTCAAATTTTTAGTCTATCAATATAAATATAAAACAATACATATACAAATAGTAGTGTATTTATATTATTTTTAGTAGCATACTTTTCGGGACAAAAGCAAACATGGAAACAAGTTTAAAAAAGTTCAATGATATATGGGTTTTCCATACGCCTTTAAAGTGGAAAAAAGTAAAGAAAAATGAATTATTTAATTTTCTTGTTATTAACTTTTAATGTAACGTTTTCAATATATTGATAATAAATAATAAATAAAAGAGAAGTCGTTTTCGACAGCATCTACAAAAATGTAAAAATCTTCGAAATAACAAAAAATATTTAAAGGAAGTTAATCTTTAACTAATGTGAAATATTGTAGCTTTTTTTTAAATTTATTTCATTTTGTTAAAATGTATATAGAGTACTAGTTATTTTTTTATAAGTTTAATTTTGATTAAGTACGTGACATTTCGGTACGCGACAGATTCTTTCAGCTCCGTCAAGAGAAATGTGAAACAAAAAAAGTAATTGAGAAACCTAAACAAATTAGACTGAAAATAACTCAAAAAGTTGTAAAAACTATAAAAAGAAATATCTTCAGTTTTCAGGCCACTTATTTATGCAAATAAATAAGAAAATCTGTAAAATCAATATCTTATTAAATTTAACGCAGTTTTGACTTAAAAAAATCCTTCTTTTCTTAACATTTCAATTTTTGGCCCCGGCTAACATTTTGGTGGAAATGCCAATCTATATATATAAAAGAAACTTATGTTTTACGTGCTACAGATGTTCCCATGAACGCATCGATGAATATCAAATCTGATTTTTGCCTATTTCGATGTGCTTATGTGTTTTGGCTCGTGAGATACACGCATTTTTATAATTATCGTGAATATAGCATAATAGAAAATTGTTCAACACCGGGTATTGGACTTTAAGTCCATTAAAACAGAAGCGTAGTCGCAAAGGGATTGAATTGTAGTTTCTGTGGGCATGAATTTATTAGATATGCGAGCTCTCTTAAGAATACTTAAGTTCGTCGCATACAGCTTTTTAGAGAGTCATGAAAGTCAACTAATCCAAAAATCTAATGATCGTCTAAATAAGCTTACTTAAGAATGTTAGGATGTTTATACACTTTAAGACTATTCAAAAAGTTTGGGCAAGACAACGTCTGCCGGGCCCACTAGTAATAATGTAAAATTGCATTGTCCTTGAAGCTTAATACAAAGCACACAATTTTATTCACTTTTAGATTCCTTAATTTCCATCGCATTAATTGTTTAAACAATTACTTAGCGAGTTCACAAAGATCAGAAGATTTATACAGTGCTTCTAGAAATATCTCATGTTATCTAAATTATGTTTAATTTTTTAGCATGTATGTATATAAGAGAGAGGTAGGTTAGTTACGCCATTTATAACTCAAAAACGGTCAACTTTCGATGATTTATGGTTTTTTTTTTCATCCTGGTTAACAGAATAGCTATTAAAACATTGGAAAAAATTCTCATAAAAAGAAGTAAACGTCGAAATTCTCTTACAGGTCCAGATATCAAGATAAATCGAACATTTTCATATAATGGCTACCTATTACGCAGCACAGAAAAGAGAGTTTACGATTATAGAGAAGGAACTTTATGCGATTCTACGATAATATTTCAGTTGTGGATCCCGAGTACCGACGGGCAGGATGATCATTTTGGAAGAATTGCACAGGGCCTGTATGATCTGAATTGAATAAAACAATCCGTAGGGGGTTTGGCGTACTAAGCCTACAGGGGGCGGAGTTTATGTATATAATCGCTCTTTGTTATACACTTTTTGGCTTTATCCGAGTTGAGGCTCTTTTGAGTGGTGAGAATATACTCCAAGTTCTTTCCAGTGTTTTCTTATATTAGCAATACATTTTGCCATTGGGGTTCGAAATAGATTAGTTTTGAATTGCCAATTTGAAGCTTCCAAATTCTGTGTAGGTTTCAATGAGGCGGAAGTCTTTTTAAAAATTTTCATTCATTTCCCTTATATTAATGTTATGTATATGTATGTTCCTTGTTAAGCTTCATTTTTGTATTGTAAACTGCACAAGCTCACAATAAGCCGTTGAGATGAAAAGAGAAAAAAGGATTAAAAATGCAATGTCTCAAATTTGAATTTTATTGTTCGGAATCTATTTATATTGTGGCATCATTCCGACATCTCCTTTATTGGCTAATGTCGTAGTGGAGATCAATCCAAATCTAAAAATCAATTGAATACATATTCCACTTTAAAAAAGTAGAAGTATAAACTTACCTGCTGTATCCTTACAAATCTTCATTTCTGGTTTCATTCCATTTGGACTACGTTTTTATTTGTGTTCAATATCTTTCAAGATTTATTGAACAAACGACATTAAATTTATAGGGCTTAAAGATAAAATGATCGTTTTCACTGCTATAGAGCGGCTACTCTTTTAAATGGCTGTAACTCAAAAACTATTTAAGATATCGATTTAAAATTTTAGTATGTTATTTTTAAAGGTAAAACCTATTGAAATATGGAATAAAAATAAAATCGATTTTTTAAAAATGTCACCTAGGTGTGCCCCTTAAACAAACGAGTATTTTATTTATTTTTTGTCGCTTTGAAAAATTCCCATAGAAACTGTACAATATAATTCCTATAGTGAAAAAAGAAAATAAATACAGGGTGCGCCATTTGAATGTGGTCGATGGAAATATTGAATAACTTTGACAGATTTCAACCGATTGACGTCGTCGAACACATTTTGGAAAGGTTATTGCATTACAATTTTAACCATGAATCGATTCACGCCCAAAGAACGGGCGGAAATAGTGACAATGTTCATTAAATGTAATTGCCCGATTTTTGGGAGCGAATTTTAATGACTGATGAGGCCCATTTCACGCTATCTGGCACTGTAAATAAACAAAACTGTCGCATTTGGGGGAAAGAAAATCCTCATACTATCCATCAAACTCCACTGCATGATCAAAAAGTGACTGTTTGGGCCGGTGTCTGCTTCAATATTTCCATCGACCACATTCAAATGGCGCACCCTGTATTTTACCGTGTACGTAAAAGTTTGTTTGCTCTAGCTCTTAGCAACATTAAGATCTAGAAGATCATACGAACAGACAGACAGACATAGAGGCTCAACAAAAATGATTAAAAATGCTAAATTAAAATTGGATAAATTTCCGGATATCGCAGATTTGATATTGTTTTCTGCTAAGTGCAAGGAATAAGATAATAAAAAAAAATGTAAATCAATTTAATTTTTCTATGCTGGCCTTTTTGGACATTTGGAATAATCTAACTAATACTCGGAAGTGCTCCAGAATAGGAATCCAATCATTCTATTTGAATATTTTATCCGGACTCATCCTGCTTTCCCATTTTTAATAAAATCGATTGAATTGCTTAAGAACACCAAAAGACATTTGATGGCCAAATTAAGTTAGATTAAACAACTAAGGCAGACGAATTTTTAAACAATAACTTTTTTTCACCGATCGTTCTTATAGCTATATAATCAATCAACCGAGTGCTTGGGTACTGAAAAAAACAGATGAATTTGTTTACGATATGAAGGCATACATATAATACAGTCGAGGCGGTGCCCGACTGTGAATATCCTATACCTTTTTTTCTAACAAAATTTTCTACAACCGCCGTTTTAATTTTAAAAATTATATAAAAAAATGGTATCTTATTTATGTTTCAAAGTATTGTCCGTCACTTTCCACTACTTTGGCCCATCTTTCAGGCAACCAACGAATCCCGCGTAGGAAAAATTCTTCATCCTTTGTTAAGATCCAAGAATCGATCCATTCTTTCACTTTTTCAAAAGAATCGAAGCACTGGCCCGCCAGGCCGTGTGCCATCGACCTAAATAAATGGTAATCAGATGGAGCAACATCTGGAGAGTATGGCGGGTGAGGTAGAATTTCCCATTTCAGTGTTTCGAGGTACGTCTTGACTACTTTCGCCACGTGAGGTCGAGCAATATCGTGTTGCAAAATTACTTTTTCGTGTCTATCAGCGTATTGCGGCCGTTTTGCTTTTAATGCCCGACTCAAACGCATTAATTGCGTTCGATAAAGTGCACCAGTAATTTTCTCAGAAGGTTTTAGCAGCTCATAATAAATTACGCCAAGCTGAACCCACCAAATACACAACATGACCTTGGATCCGTGAATATTCTGTCGAGGTGTCGCCGTAGGAGTGTGGTCGGGCAATCCCCATGATATGCGTCGCTTAGGGTTGTCGTACTGCACCCATTTTTCGTCCCCAGTAACAATACGATGAAGAAATCCTTTTCGTTTTTGTCTTTCAAGCAGCTGTTCACAAGCAAATAAACGTCGCTCAACATCTCTTGGTTTCAACTGATACGATACCCAGTATCCTTGTTTTTGGATCATCCCCAGCTGTTCCAGGCGTTTTGATATTGCTTGCTGAGTTACTCCCAATGATTTTGCTAGCTGTTCTTGAGTTTTTTCTCTGCCACCGCTATGCCGATCTTCAACAACAAAATCACCGCTTATAAAGCGCTGGAACCACTCGCGACACGTTCTTTCACTAATAGTATCATCACCATAAGTACCTGAAAAAACCCGATGAGCCTCAGCCGCCGATTTTTTCATGTTGAAATGAAAAAGTAAAATCTCCCGCAAATGACGTGGTTATATTTATCGATGTCAAAACTGATGGAAAACAGCTGTGATTTATTTATTTGAACTATTACTGGCTACTAGCGCCATCTTTTGGAAAACGGGAGCAAAGTTGTAGAGAGTTGCATATGTTCATTAGAGCCACATGAGATTTAATCTCTGAGATCTAGGCGTTCATACAGACAGTCAGGCAGACAGATGGCCAGGCGGATATGACTATATCGACTTCTTCAGTCACACTGATCATACTTTAGGTAACTTTAGGGAGTTTCCAAAGTCTCCTATTGTATGTTATATATATTTTCGGATTGCACATACTTCATATAACACTAGTCGCCAATTTTCACACTTTTTTTTTCTCCAGAGATGAGACTTATATTTTATGTTAGGACAATGTTTCAGCATTCAAAATCCGTATTTTTATTTTCCCGTTATAGCTTGTTTTTTTCCTAGGACTATTTTAGTGAAAAAGAACCTTTTCCAAAAAACGATTTCACATATGATGTCATAAAATCTGTACTAATTCGAATTCTCTCGTTGTGTAAATTTAAATTTAAATTTGCATTTCCATGAGCCTTTTTTGCTATTTAAAGCTGTCAAAATAAGTAATTAAAAATACTTCTTCTAAACGATAAACTATACACACACAGAGACAAAAATGCATTTGCTTATTTTTTTTCAAAGGATTTATTTCTATTATTTTATATTTTTTTTAGTTGCCTACAAAGTTTTTGCAATGTTATCAGTTTCACGCTATTTTTAGTCGCCTTTTTTTTTATTTTTTCATAGTTTTTGACAAAATTAAGCTGAATTTATTTTTTAATGGGAGAAGTTAAGTATGGTCAGTATAAATGATGCTACAATTTAAGATTCTGCACTTTAGAGTATTCCTAATGGAATTACTTCAACAACAATTCCAATATTTAAAGCGAACTTCGATTAACCGTAACTGCATTTTTATCTGTCTACTTTTAGTTACATTTAGTTCGGACAGATGCCAGCACTAATCCAAACTAACTAATTCGCCGCGCTGTGGTTGCTGCTGACCAGGAACCTACAAGCAAAATGCTCCATTTGTCTAGTGCGGCCGCAATGACCGGGCGAGTCAAAGGGGAGTCAAAGCTAGAGCAAGCGGAGATATTACTATTTACGGTAATTAAGCAAGGATCAAGTGAATAAAGAAGGCAGGGATACAGCCGACTGCCTCCAGAAGGACTCATATTAACAGTCGGTCGCACACACGCATTACGTATACGCAGCGTGTCACATGTCAGCAGCAGTAATAGAATCCGACGTCTAACTGCAATAAGGGCCAAAATTCACGTAACTCTAAAACGTCAAAAAACAAAAAGGAAAACAAACCAAAAACTCATCATCGTAAAATTTGGACAGGAAAATAAATTAGAGGTTTATATGGAAACCATCATGTTCGCGCTGCCAGCATTGTCGACGGACGAGGGTAGCCTTTGGATAACCAACGCTATCTCCGAGGTGCTGGCCAACAGTAGTGTGCCCAGTGCGGAAATTATTGAAGCAACCACTACAACATCTGTTGCAACAACAACGTCGATTGTAGTGGGAGCGGAAAATGTGACCAAAGACCATGAGAAGCATTCTGTGAATGACAGCGTAGCTTTAAGGTGAGAGTCAGCAGTATAAAAATAAATACAGATTGAGAAATCACGAACGATTCATAATAAATCCTTAAAGTAAAAGGACTCAATTGGTTTTTGTTGCAAGCTTAAAAAGTTGCAATGCACTTATGTATATTTAAAGAAAATATAGAGCTTCAAAGTTATATTGTACCCGTATTAAAGGAGTCAGAATGTCAATGTTGGTATCCAAGCAGAGATAATCGCTAAAATCAAGGCATTTAGATGGACACATTCGAGTCTCTTTGTCCGACTATAATATACTCTGAAGTGTTTTTTATTTCCACAGTGCTCGCTCATTCGATTTTTCACACAATTTAGAAACTGATTTAAATTTAAACTTTGCTATAACTCCTAAAGTTCCCTAACGATTTAAATAATTATGCCACCATGGGTAGGTATTACAAAATAATTGGAATGCTGCAATGTTCCTCAACCAGCGCTATATTTGCAACCAACTTAATTATTTGAAATGGGTCTACTCTGCTTATGTCATATATCGATACTTTATGCCCTTCGATAAAATATGTCCTTCTTCTGGCAAGGGCGTACGAGCCTACAATAGCAATAGTGCCTAAATGTTTTCTGAGTTTGCAATGTTCCATCAGTAACCCAGTTAGTATCCTAAGGGAATGCTTACCCAGTGGGATATTTTCTGAACTAATTTAGGCTATAGGAGCCAATGAGTTGCTTAGCTTACCGTAAGCCAGACTCCTGTCCAGTTCTTTACACATCTGGTTGAGTTTCGATTTCAGATTTCTTAAAAGAAAAACACTCCAAATTATTGAGGTAAACGAAGTGCTCAAAGGGAAGGAACGAATAATTTTTTTAAATTACTTTGTCTTGCTTTTTATATATTAGTTCCAAGTTATGGTATACGAGCATACAGCAAATCGACCGCTGTGCGGTGTTTCTATATGATAAGCAAGCAGCGAACGAGGGCACCCTTGTATTTGAAAAGAGTTTAGGTTGGGCTAGAACGGTTGCTGGTACCACCCTTCTACACTGACTTGAGTAAACGGAACCTTGTTCTACACAATCCCGGGCAGTGATAGTAGAGATGCTCCTCCATCTCCAGCTCTTCCTCATCTCCACAACTTCTGCAGATGTCATGCTCGGATTGCTCGGATAACTTTCGAGCATTGAGCACTATTTAGACAGCAAAGCTCCTTGGTTTTTTCCTGCAGTGCCCCAGCCAAGCTTGCCGTAAGATTCTGCACGTATTGGAGTCGTCGTTTGCTTTGCAGTTTGAACGAAAAGGATTTTTATGCTTAATGCGCAATTGACCATAGGAAGACCCAGACGCTCCTTGTCCTGAAGAAGGATGCTGGCGGTTCCTTCTCATGCCAGTTCGTGCGCAAAGCAATTGCCCTCAATATTCCTGTGTCCCGGGACGTATTGAAAAATGTTCTGCCATTTCCTCTAGAGACGAGCGACAATTGTTCACTGACGTCATGCATGATGTCAAAGAGGCGAATATATAAATATATTTTTCTTACCTATTGGTAGGTTTTTTATTGTTGTAAGAAAAAAGCAGTAATGTGGGAGTCAAAATGATTTTCTTACGTTGAGTTCCTCAAGAAGATCTAAGTATAGCCAGAGTTCAAAAAATATAAGTTTTATAAAAATAATTTAAAAGCTACGTTAAAGTTTAATTCTAAAACCTGTTTGCAATAGACCAAAAGTAATAAACTGAATTAAAATTGTACATTACATTATTTCGTAACCAACACTTTACTTTGGCTAAACAAAAAACAATTTAGAATTTTGCAAACTCGATTTACTGGTAAATATTTTCATTTGTTTTAATTAGTTGTTTTTAAATAAATTGTCGTTGATCGGTTTAATTGGTTCAATTGTGTTTCGCACAAAAGTATGCTACATAATTCGAGTAATTAACAAATCAATTTAGCAATCGTTTTTCTTGTTTTGTGTAAATTAATTACTATTTATATTTATTTTCAGCACTTATCCCGGCTATATACACTATCGCGACAAATACGACCTATCCTACATAGCCAAGGTCAATCCGTTTTGGCTGCAATTTGAACCGCCACGTACCAGCAGCTTCTATATCATGGCGGCGCTGTACTGCCTCATATCCGTGGTGGGTTGCATTGGTAATGCTTTTGTTATCTTCATGTTCAGGAGCCGCAAGTCCTTACGTACACCCGCAAATATTTTGGTCATGAATCTGGCCATATGTGATTTTCTAATGCTCATCAAATGTCCCATAGCCATTTATAATAATCTCAAAGAGGGTCCAGCATTGGGTGATGTAGGTAAGCAGGCATCTTACGTTGCCCACAGCCTTATAGTAACTTAAGAAATTGGACATTTGCAGCCTGCCGCATCTATGGATTTGTGGGCGGACTTAGCGGCACCTGTGCCATTGGCACCCTCACCGCCATTGCTTTGGATCGCTACAACGTGGTGGTGCATCCACTTCAGCCGCTGCGACGCTACTCACGACTGCGCTCCTACTTCATCATCTTTTTGATTTGGTGTTACAGCTTTCTTTTTGCGGTAATGCCAGCTTTGGATATTGGACTGTCGGTCTATGTGCCTGAGGGTTTTCTAACAACCTGCAGTTTTGATTATCTGAACAAGGAGATGCCGGCCCGCATATTCATGGCGCTGTTTTTCGTGGCAGCCTATTGCATACCTCTAACTGCCATTGTCTTTTCATATTTCTACATACTCAAGGTGGTTTTCCAGGCAAATCGCATACAATCCAACAAGGATAAAGCAAAAACCGAGCAGAAGCTAACATTTATAGTTGCTGCCATCATAGGACTGTGGTTTATTGCCTGGTCTCCCTATGCTGTTGTAGCCATGATGGGCGTCTTTGGCCTGGAACAGCATATAACACCGTTGGGCTCTATGATTCCTGCGCTCTTTTGCAAGACCGCCGCCTGCGTGGATCCCTATTTGTATGCGGCAACACATCCCAGATTTCGAGTTGAGGTTCGCATGCTTATCTATGGTCGCAGCGCACTAAGGCGTGCCTCCACAACGCGCTCCTCGTACATAACGCGCTCCTCATTAACGCGGCGGATACGCAGCTCGACGATGGACTGTGATAATCGTGGAGAAAATTTTATGCTAAATAATAATCTGATGATGGTGCCCGAGGAGACAGAGGAGAACGAGGAAATTATAGTTGTGGCCGAAATTAACAATTCAACAAGCATGTCCATGGCGCAAAGTAAGTTTTAGGTTTTGAGTTTATGCCAAAATTATTCAAATATAAAAATGCTGCATGCGGTTGGACTTAGTTAGATCATCATCATAAGTAGATGAATACAGATGCCAAAAAAAAAACTACCCACATATACCACCTATGACCTTATGGTCAGACTCGCAAAACCCAACAAACATTTACACAAATTTATTTATAATGTTAGAAATTAACTATTGTTGTTTCCCGTTACGAAGGTCTAAGGGTATACAAAGATATATAATGGAAATGTACAATATACATATGTATAATACAAATATTTAAGAGTTTTTTACTACACACTTTTAGGCATGTCTCAAAACGATCACTTTTATTTTTTCCTACAACTTCTATTAAAAACAAGTGGGTAATATTCGAAGGGAGTAACTTTGAAATGTTGTGAACGAAAAAACATGAAAAATTTTAGTTTCGGTGCTTTTGTTTTGAATATACGAGTACTTTTCCGCAATGATGAATTGCAACGCTGACGTTGCAAAGCAACAGACACGAAGTTGCTGGTGCATTACTTCGGCTCTTGTTGAGAGAGTGTGGCGTGATTATGATGTGGAGAAGAGAGTAAAGTGCGTGAATACAATTTCTCTCTCACCATCCCTTGGTTTTTGTGCTGATTCGTTGGCGACAAAGAAGGTACCACAAAAGCAATAGCAAAGAGTAAAGAATAACAATTTCGGATCTACTAAGAGCTATCTTTCTCCATTTTTTAGCTTTGTTGTTAATGCAATTCTCTCACATTTCTTATAACAATTATTCGAAAAATGATACATCAGAAAAAATTGAATATGAATAGAAATGGTTTCAATGCTCTTTTTGCTGTACATTTAAAAAAAAATAACATAATATATCTGATGTCTCCGGAACGGGAATGCATTCACTTTAAGAATTATAATAATAATTGAAGCTAAAACACTGTTTTGGACCCAAAGTAATATAAACACGGTGAAAGGAAAAAAATTGTTTTCGACAGAATTAAAACCATCGTAGAAAAATGAGTGGGGCAAAAAAAGTTTTATCAAAGTAGCTACAATGACCAAGATCGCTTTGTGTACTCATAGAGACAAAAATTCAATTAAAATTTATTTTCACACAATTTGCCTGAAGCTGCAATTGCTTTCTCCTGGTTTTAGAATTTGTAACTTCATTTGGAAACACTTCGAAATATTTCAAACGATTTTAACTTTAAACAACTATCATAGTTTGAGACTAGGTTAGATTAGGGCGGCAGTTAGGACTGACATTCCAACTCACTTAGGCCAAGGATAACCCAGTTGCGATACCGCTGGAGTGAGCTAGTTCACCACTCTTCCCCACTTAAGAGGTCCCCTATAAAAGGAGAGGAAGCCATCCGGCTGAATGAATAATCCTTAAAAAGCATTTTGGACTCTGTTCAGAGAGCTGAGATAAATCGTTTAGAAAGTGTGACTGAAGGAACCTAAATCTTTTACTGCCCAGTCCAGGGCAGTAACAGAAGAAGTATTCCACCGTCTCCAGCTCCTCCTCATCGCCACAGCCTCTACAGAAGTCATGGTGGGGAGCATTCAACCTGGATGCGTGGTTTCCTACCAACCAGTGTCCCGTGATGGCATGGATAACAGATGAGTACTGGGCTCTATTCAGATAGCAACGTTTCTTTGGTTGGAGCGAAATAATTTCGTATTCTCAGTTTACAGCTAGCCCAGCCCAGAGCAATGACAGAAAAAGTGTTCCACCGTCTCCAGCTTCTACTGAATCATGGTGGGGAGCATTCAACCTGGATAAGTAGTTTCCCACCAGCCTGTGTCCCGTGATAGCTCGGATAACAGATCTATTCAGACAGCAAAGTTTTTTGGTTCTTTTGCTGCTGCATGTCGGCCAAGTTTGCCACGATATTCTACACCTATTCGATGTCCGATTCTACGCGAAAAAATTTCGTATTCTCAGTTTACAGCTGGCCATGGGTATACCCAGGCCTTCCTTGTCTTGAAGGAGGATGCGGGTAGTTCCTTGTCTAGCCAGTTCATCCGCAATACATTTTCCCTCAAAGTCCTTATGTCCTGGGACCCATATAAGGTGAATTGAAAACTGCTCAGCCTAGAGACAAGCGGGAGTTATTCACTGAAGTCATCGAAACTAGGGAGTTAATAGCCGGTTGGCTGTCCGAATACATACAAATGTTCTTTTTTTGAAATTGCAGTGACCTCTGCCTGAAAAACACTGCAGTGGTCCAGGAATCGAAAAGAAGTTCTAATGTTGAAATCTTCAACGCAGACGCCTCCACCTAAGGGAGGTCGTCTAACTTGGAACCGTCGGTGTATACCTTTATCGAGCCCGCTGGGCCTAGTACACCTGTATTCCATTCCTTTCTGGTGGGAATATAGGATCTGAATTTAGTTGTAAAATGTGTCTGCCATTTTTTCGCCTCTCTCATGCGTAAAGCTTATAGGATGACTTGTTGTTTCCCCACCTTGTTCAGTGGTAGGAGGCTTCGAAAAACTAACAAAATAATGAAATAAAACAATTTATTCGACCATGCTTCGGAAAACGAATTCGTATATTTTATCGGAACCGAATGTTTGGCGTTTCAAATTCTACCGAACCAAATTTTTTGTAACTGAATGCTTGTTGCAAGGGGAATTAAAACGAATCGGCAAAAAAGGTTTAAAAAAGTTCGAATATTTGTTGCCATCATTTTCTTACCATTCTTAAATATTCTTAATGTAGATATTAACAATTATTTTTCATTATTTTTTTTTCAAATTTAACCCATAGACGAACATATGGCCGATACATGCGCCAGAGTTTTCGCGTTACACAAAGAAAATTTCGCTTGTTACAAAAAATGCTTTAATTTTCATAAACATTGTTGCTAAAGTAACATTTTTGTGTAATATAAAATGTAATAAAGAACTAGCAATGTTTTAATGAAAATAAAATGTTGACCACAACATATAGTAACTAAAAGTTCAACCATGGCAGATGTTTTGTATTAAACAAAATTAATTTCGAACCAACAAACAACCGAATCCGAACAAAATTGTTCGGTTTGGTTTTATCGTTTTCCGGAGCACGGTTGATTACACTTACAAGTCCAAGTTCAAGTCCATTTTAACAAAATGGCTATTGTAAATTCATGGCTTTGAAAACGATGAATCTCTATGGCGAACAGCAATTCATTGTTCTCTTGACAAAACACTTTGAATTGAAATTAAATTTTTACGCCAATGGAAACCATTACTTTTCTAGAGAAAATGTGGCCAACAACTTTATTTCAAAATATTTAACAAAAGAGCTTCTACAATAAGTGAGCATTGTTTTAAACGACTTCTCGGAAAATTTTTAAAACAAAAGGCACAAGTTGAAGTGTAATGAATGAGTGATGACCTAATAACTCCCATTGACAGAATATTACTCAGACTACCATTTGTTTAGTTTGCACTCTGATAAAATGTATCTAAATTTTGACATTGAGCAGTGCATCATTTAATCTTTATCTTAAACTAAAATTTAAATAACGAAATTAAAGTAAATTATATTCGGGTTACACCTATTTTGGTATACTCTTTAATTCCCCATTTAATTGGTGTAATATAACACAGACTGTTTGTGCCAAATTGATAAGCACTAACTTTACCAAAAGCTGCACCAACCATGCTCTATAATTGTTGGTTTTATTTTAATTCTAAGAAAAGCTTTCAGCTTAGAGCCACATATCATCAGAACAAAATTTGACAAAGCTGTATAGATGGCAGCCAAGTTCTGAGTATTTGTGATTTATTCCACAAGTGTTGCCTCTTAGATTGACATCCAAATAGTGAGAGAGCAATAAATTATTTTTTGAACTGGGTTTTCAAAGTTTTCTGAAAAATTTAAATTTTGTGACCAAATGTTTGCGAGCGTTTTTTTTAGTAGTACCGCAACTTTGATGATAGGCCGGATCAGCAATCCTGATTTGGTCCTAAGCTTGACCGTTCGAACCAGTTGATATTTCCCAGGGTAGGGTTGGTGGTGCTTTCGACTCCTTGACCAGAACAATATCCTCAATTGATATGCTAGTTGTAGACGTCGTCCATTTTGGACGCTGTTACAAGGTTGTGAGATAAGCTTAATGCGATTGTTTCCAGAATCCAGCTTCCGGTAAAGTGTTGAAGGGTCGTCCAATCAAAAGGTGGTCTGGCGAGAGGTAATTAACATCGCTGTCTGAAGTGCAGCACAGTGTTCGAGAGTTGACCGTAGCGGTAACTTGAGCAAGTAAAGTTCGCATCTGCTCAGTTGTAAGAGCTCTTCGAAGGTGTAGCTTGACTGATCGAATAGCAGACTCTCATTTTCCTCCTCCGGTATAAATAGCCATTGTATTCCATTATCCGCCAAGGTGCGTGTGACCAGGTTAGTGTGAGATGACAACAGTTTTTGCATATCGTCTAGAGCTCGTTTGGCTCCAACAAAGTTTGTGCCATTGTCGCTGTAGATTTTGGCACATTTACCACGAAGACACATAAAACGCCGCAAGACCGCCAAAAATGTCTCTGTGCTAAGGTCAGTGGCAAGTTCCAGGTCACTAAACAGATGTAGCCTTTAGTCATGAGCGGTTTGCGCCATTTGCCATCCTTGATAATGATCGTTCCAGCACAGTCACATCCAGAATTCACAAATGGAAGTGCTTGCGTTATACGTACGCTGAGAAAATCAACCATTTGCTGATAAAATGTATGTTGTCTTTGTCGAAAACAAGGTCGACAGTCGTGCGTGATTTTCCGGATGAGATTACGAGCGCTAAATATCCAGAACCTTTAGCTGACAATCACGAAAAGTGCAGAAACACTCTTGTGCAGGTTCACTTGTTGTTCATATTCCAGTATAAGCTTTGTATTACGATGATCCTTAAGTAGATTAAATTGTAAGTAAGTAAATTGGATGTTTTACCTCTGTTGACAATTGCGAATAATGCAAACGTCCGACAACTCGTAGTAGCTTGTCCTGGTCAATGATTGGAGAGAGATTTGCAAGCTGGGATCGACTTGGTAGTGGTTTGTTGGCGAGAAGCAATTGGTAATCTTCGCGAAAGATTATCTGTGCATGCCGTAAGCACTGAATGCGTGATTTTTTTTATTGCATCATAAGTAAGACATGTAGAACCCTTTACTTGGAATGGACTCCTCAAACGTTGGATGAATCGTGTAACATATTAATTAGTAATATTAACTTTTCCCATTTTCCTGGAACTACCCCAATATGCCAAAAGATTCCAAACTACTACAGAATGCGAAATTACAAAAGTTTTCTTTCGCATGGCTGTGACTTCTTAACCTATGCGTTACATATGAACCTTTAAGCATTTAAGTGTGACCAAAACTCCTCAAAATTGTCTGACTTTTTCAACCTTTCTTTCAGCTTTGGGTTCATGCAAAAATAAATCATTCAGTTATATTGGAAATCTCGTTTAAATCGCATACAATATTTATAACAAAACAAACTGCGACATGAAAAAAAAATGTCGCGTCGTCTGAGCACGGCTTTATTGTCGTCTACTCCAGAGTATGTATACCAATCTGTGAGAGCAGACAATTTTGTATAGTGCTTTGTTCTCCAAATTGCCTTTGGCTACTAATCCTTTGCCATTAAGTCAACATTCACTTTCCGTTAATTACAAGAAAAAACCGAATGAGAATGCAAAACAAAAACCAAAACTATTGTATTGTATTATTCTTCAAGCATATCCGTATTATTTTTTTTTCCAGTTTTTTTTTCTTTTTTTTTGTACAGTGTTCTTATTGTTGTGGCTGAGTTTGTTAGCCAAACTGTAATTTTATGCATGGTCGCACTAGAATGTCAACTACAACAACATCAATTGTTACTCTGGCCACACTTACACACATACACAAGCACATACTTAGATACAATAGCAGAAAGAGTAAAAAAAAAAATTAAGAGCGGGAAGAGTAAAAGAGAAATGGTCTTTGTTGCCATAGATGGCGCTTACATCGTAGCAACAGAACAAAGTGATAGCAAACATATTTAATGAGCTTACGAAAAGTTAATAAGCTAGTTCTTAAGCCAGTTTGAATCGCATAAATATATATGTATATAAGTATAGTTGTTAACTACACAATGACAAACAAACAAACAGACAAAAAAAAAAACGTTGGTTGTCCGGCAGAACTGAGTAGACACGCATATCCTACGGATTAAGGTTTCCTGCTAACCTCAAAGTATTGCGCAAATTTATGCCTGGTTTAATGCATAACAAAATATCGGAATAAATTCTGTCTCTCTCTTAATTAATTATTTTGATTCTACGCATAATTAAAAAATATATTGAGAGGTGGCTTAGCAAATTTCGATTTTATCGGCTCAGTTTCGCTAAACAAACATTTTTTTTCGGGTAGGCTGTGTTATGTTCTAGGCATAAACGAGCAACAATTGGTACAAACAAGATATAAATGCTATGATATAATATATCAGGGAATGTCAGCTATAGCTGAAACGACAAGAGAACGTGCTTGTGAGCTTTATAATTAATCTGTACATATATATGGATGGATAAGTATATAATTGTATGTGACTTGAATGTTTCGCAATAAGTGTAAGTAGCTTCTTCTCTAAGGAATACTGCTTAATGTCAAATATAGCATATTTAATGATTATGTAAATGTCAATTACTCGTTTTAATAATTCTAAGGATTCGTTATAAACATAATGCATATGTGTTTTAATTACGTTTGATTAAAAATAATAGAAATGAGCTTAACAAAGAGATTTGTAAATAAAAAGCAATGTAAACACAAAGCAAGCTAATGAAAAATTCAAAGACTTTTAATGAATTTTGTACGAACTTGTATAGTAATTTCTAACAGCTTCCATGTTCTAGCTAAGCGGCAAATGCACCCATAAATTATTATTGATATTATTGTAAAACAGCAAACGAATTTAACTAATAAATCAAAAAAAAAATATATATATATATATAAAAATTGTTTAAATGTCTAATTATATACTATGTCTAATTTTTAAATTACCAAACAATGATGCCAAAGAGCGGTTTAGAAAGCCAAAATTCCATGCAAACTGAAAAATTAAAGCCATTCATAAAACAAAACCACCATTTTGTGAATTCTATGAATGAAACAGAGTTTGCGTGTGTGTTTTTGAATGACATGACATGACAGGACTTTTACTCTACAATTTTGTGCTAATTGCATAAAATGTGCTTGAACAAAAAACTCAAAATTCAAATGAAATAAACTACATTTTAATTAGTAGCTAAGTTAAGTACTATAAATGTTAATGTGTGTAAGTGTTTTTTTTAACTTTAAGCGAATACTATTGTACTATTGTATGTATGGAAGATGTGTTTAAATATGAATATTAATTTAATGCAAAATATTGTTAAACATCGAACTCAACATTTATAATAAAAATGCATAATTAAATATTGTGTTTGTACAAAAATTAATTGTTTGTTTTGCCCACTTGTTATTTATTTTGCGTTCAACTCGTTTCGAAAAGAAACTTTCAAACGAGCAGCTAAAGCGGAGCCATTTCAACAGGTGCACCATAAAGAAAATACGCTCAGAACTTGTTTTTTCTCTGCCTTTAAAATGTAGTTTTAAGCCCCTACCCCTCCCCACCAAAAAAAACAAAAAACAAATCCATGTGTGTCAGTAGTCGGAAGTAAAATGCAGCTTTCACTAGCTTTTAGCAGCGCGTCCATTGCCTTAACATTCGAAATGTATGGCCAACAGCACGTATACTTAATTTATTTTGCCGCCCATTAAAACTTATGCATTTCCCGGTATTTAGACCAAGCGCACACTCGCCAAAGAGAGAGCAGCCAGAGAGCACGACTGCGTGACGCCACAAAGCAGCTCACCCTTAGAGAGTGTGAGAGCGCGAGAGAGCGTGCATTTATAAACACCGGCGAGGGTGTTAACAGCTGAGAGCTGCTGCCACCCAGTATTTTGTTGTTAGAAATGATTTGCCAGACAACGTCGACGATGCGTTCAGTCAAGGAATTCAAAGAGCAAAATTTACACGCAGCATAGCTAAAAATTTCAGTCGCTTTTTTCACGACGCGCCTGCGGTTGTTGGTTTAAAAGATTTTTACAACAAAATTCAATTTTTAGCCTGCAGAATCTTATTTATTTATTTATTTATGCACTGTCTATCAACGCATCGCCTTATAACAAACGTTTATGCTAGCTGGAGCGTGTAAAAAAATTGTGAATACTTTATAAAGCCAAAAAACAAAAAATAGAAAAAAAAAATATGTTGCGCCTGGCATCAACAAACAACAAAATTTAAAGCAGCATCCTTGCGACTACGGCTACGTTACAGTGTCCTGGTGTGTAATTTTTGTGCCATTATTTTGTTATTTGATATATAAATCAATTAGTATGTACTCGCTTTAGACATTAAGCCGGTTAGTTCTGCACTTTGCGCACCTTCAGATATATATTATTACATGATACATATATACATAAATTGAGTGTGTGTGTGTGTGTATGTATGTTTTCGACTCTCCCTCCGCCCTTTCGTGTCTGATGCTTAAATAAATATTGACTAAACAAACGTCATATGTATATAGGCAATGTTATTGCTAGCGATTTATCTCAATGTAAACTAAACGCCCACGTAGACCCCCCCCCACACACACACACACAGATATATTAGTTGCTTCGGCAACAAGCCCACACTCACACTTACACATACACACACACACACATATGTAGTCCTATCATAATAAGCTTTAACAGCAGCACTTTACAATGCATTGTTTTTTAGCACACCCAACACATGGGGCGTATGCGTAATCTTATGCACAAATATCGAACAAGCTTTCTTCTAAATTTATATCGTAATGTTGAATAAATGCAGATTGTTATAACAAAAAACACTTTTAGGGCTTTAAACGCGTACCAAATGCTTAATGCCGGCAGCCAAGTCAAAGAGTCTACTGCACTTACAGCTAAAACAAAACGATAACAACAACAAAATATAAAAAAGTCAATGAAATGCACGACTTTGAAATACCCTGTACAATACAAGATTTTATATCATCCATAGCTAAAATATTTGTTGTCGATTTGTAGGCAGTTTAAATTAATAAATTGAGCATTACAAGCTTTTATTTTATAATAATTCTATTATGTTTATTTTTGACAAAAAGATGCACAAAACGAAAGTAAATTTCTCAGACCGTACAGTTTTTTGGGTGCTCTTGAAATTTCCGAGTTGTTTGTCAATACGAATCATTCTCGTTAAAAATTGCCTAAAGTGTGAGTACTAAAATAAATAATAAATAAGTAATAAAAAACTAGCCAATTGTGAATTGATCTGTTAAAGCAATAGGAATTTAGAGGTTTTCAGCTCGTTGCAAAAATCAGTTAAAATTGCAAAGCTGAAAACTTCATGTCGCATATATCGTCACAAAAATCTACAATAGCCGATGTATCCTATGGCGATACAGAGTATAAGCAGTAACAAAAACAACTTCGCACAACGACAATTGAAAGAGACACAAATGAGCATGCAAAAGTACTGAGAGAACTCTCAAATACATAGACAACCCACCCGTAGGGCTGGCAGGCAGCTTCAGCTTCAGCCAGCCAGCCAGCCATAATACGCATACGACGTGTTGTCATATGTTGCCTAAGCGACAGTGCAGCTCAAGTGACGCCCGTTGACGGCTTTGTCACTCTACGCATTGTTGTGATTGTTGTTGTTGTTGTTGTTGTTGATGTAGACGTCGCCTTTGTTGTAGGTAGCTATAGGTGTTGTTGTTTACATGGAGCTGTTGAAAGAATCGTAACTTCTTGTGCACGCGATTCGTGTTTGTTTGATAAGGGTGGGTGTGGGGGTTGAGAGAAGGTGCTTAAGTTCTTGTCGCAGACATTTGATTTATGCATTTTGTTCACTGGTGTGAGCTTTAAGTAGCTCAAAGATTAATTTGAGGACTTGACAAGTAGTCAAGGCGCTTGAAAGCTGACATTCGGTCAAGCTGGCTGTGATATGTCAAACTTTACCAGACAGCTTAGGAAAATTTAGTTCAGTAAACTTGCAAAAAGAATTAAGGCCTTTAATCTGGCGTTGACTGCATAGCTAAGCCATTTATTATATAATTAACTACTTGTAATTGTACCACAAGTATACCTTGAGGCGTCTGCTTACAAACCATGTACGGATTACATATTGTTAATACCACAACAATCAGCACGCAATTTGACAAATTAATGCTCAAAATCCCTGGACAGAGTGTTTGTTGAATTAAGCCGATATTTGCTCCCCTTTTCCTACTCTTAGTAGACCGGTACGACTTATGACTGACGCTTTACAGCCCCGATATGATCCTCTCAATATACAACGCCATTGTTCTCGGCAGTCCTTTTGGCTTGACTGCCAATGTCGAAGATTCATGTGAGCTTTGTTGTCTTCGCAACACATTCTAAGGGCGTGCATGATGAGACCCTTGACGACTAAATTTTTTCTTAAGCTTGAAATCATTTTACTGACTACCTTTTATTTCGTAGCATTGGCCTCAAATTGAAATTGTGCTAATAATAATAATAGTATATCGTACAACTATCTGGCGGCAACTTCTACAAATTTTATATAAATTTATTCCTTGACATGCAATATATATGACAATTACCTAAAAAAAAATTGAGTACATTCAATAAATGTTACTCCTGGTCGAAGCATAGGGCGGAATACGTTTCTTGAGCAAGGGATTTTTCAGGTCGGATTACTAGACCAACGCCACCCACTTTAAGGTCTGTGGAACGAAAATGATGGTAGTGATGTATTAGTGGAGTAGAGTAGGAAGTTGGGATGGGGATGAAACTGTTTCCGCCTTCTTTTGCAAACGTTTTTTTATTATCTAAATAATTATATCTTTATAACTTTTTATACCATATACATTGTGACAAAAAAATTTCCGGAAAATCTCCATTCCATTTAAAACTTTTTTTTTTTTTAACACTTCAATATTTTGTGATTCTGTTCGTCGAAGTTAACAATGCAAAAATGCGATTGTGAACGCATTTAAAGCAATATGCTCGATAAATACCATCGACCAAGCACCGTACAGTCTAGATCTGGCCCCGTGTGACTTTTCTTCTTTCCAAAACTAAAATTACCACTCCGGGGTGCCCGTTTTGACTCCATACCGACCATAAAACAGAATGCGACGAGCACTAATGAGGGGGATAACAGCTGCCGTAAACAAATGTTTGTCACAATGTATGTACTTTATATGCAAAGATTATATAACGTATATTGAGTGTAATAATTAGAAGTTTATGTTAAAATGATCGGAAAGATAAAAGAAATCGATTTAGCGTTATCCATTTATCTGCCTATCCGTTTATATGACAATATTGACTATTTCTAGAAACAACATTTTTCAGCAAAATGTAACTTAATGTATATTTCTGCAATTGCCTCACCAATAGAGTTTGCAAGAAGTTTTAAAGTCTTTTTTAGTGTTCGGATCAGCTATTCCTTTTCGCACCTGTTCATTTCTTATAAATTCATATCGAATATAAGAATAAGACGTCGGAATCTCATCAAAACTATCTAAAGCATTGATTAAAGAAAACGGTGTAGACAGTTCCAGCTATCCGATGTCAGTAATGAGAGGAACTGGCGGATTTTTATATGTTCCAGGACCATGTACTTATGTATTTAGACACTTATTATTTGAAGGGAAATAAGTTTATTTATGGGTGTCTCCGTTACATTAGATTTTATCTTTTATTTATGCGGATATCCTACACAATTAATTTATGTATTTATCTATTTATGTAGATGTCGCAACTAACTTTAGTAATCAAAAGTTGTTGGGAATAAATGAGCCCTAGGCCTTTATACAAATCGGATATTTAGTTATTAGTAGTGAAGGTATAGGGTATTTAAAAGCCACCGCTCGCATCTTGTATCTTATATTTGGAAACAATTATGTTGCTTGTTGGGCTATTTCAAATTCTATATTCTATATATCTATTAGTTACAAAGTTCTGAGTACCTAACACTCATTTCAATGTCTACGCAACTACACGGAATACGGTTGCCCGTTTCAAATTACTGAGCGACAATGAATTTTCACTGCAGTCGGACGTACCTTCTTGTTCCACCAAATTAAGCCTAAATCAAATTAAACCCGCTCCTAAATATCTGTATGCAACGCCAATTCAACGGAAAATGCATTTTACATCACGCGTCACATTTTTGAGTGATGAAATTTGCAATAGATGCACTATTCCCCTACAGCTGCTTCCCCTGCAGCTGCCCCCAAAATTATTGCATCCAGTCGCACACACATGCACAATTCTAATGACTAAGCATTTAATGTTGGAATTTCTGTCAATTTCGAAATCTATGCAAATTTTAGTTGGATGGTAGCTAAGCCGCTTGATATATTCCGCTTGGGTATCAGAGAGACATCAATACCTATGTACAAAAATACATCGAACGCGGTCGGCTGACACATTACATTACAAACATATATACAAATGAATCGATTTCCATCGAATTCGGCATAGTGTTCTGGAATTCCAATAAACTTTTTATTCCTGAAATAAGTTACGATATTTTAAGATCATGCTCTTAAAACATTTATCAAATGTGATACAGAGCTCTTTAAAATTTTCAAATACCAAATATTTTTATATGGTCACAGAGGGGACACTGCAACTTTACAAACGATGAATGCAAGTGGAAAACAAGACCTTGTTGTAAAGTTTCATGCTCCTAGCAATTCTGATCTTCGAGAAATAACCAATTCGGACAGACAAACAGACGGACATTCCTATAAGGGTTGTAGAGTCCTACGCGTTCTCTTATGACTTTGCTAAGTCAACACGAATGTCTTCTTTCCTATTTAAGATTTTTTTTTTCCCAAAAAGGGTTCCTTACAAAGTGGGGCACTGCGACCATAAGGTCTTTTGTACCATACTGAAGAGTCCGATAGGCCAATTTTCTGTAGATGGTATCTAACAGCGTGGTGGCCAGATAGGTATGGTACCAGTAGTTTTGGGGAAGTTCCTATTTGAGATACATTTTCGAGTTGCACCAAACTTTGGGCCTTAAAATACAGTGTATGAAAAAGTCTTGTTATTTATACTATTCATAACTTAAGAACGAGTATACAAAAACGGTTTCAAGCAACCATCTATTGTACAGAATTCTAAAATTTACAAATGAAATTTGTCCCGACACTTATCAAGCATCACTCGACGATCCTCTAAGAAAAATTTTCATTGTCATCAACTCAATCGTTATGTCATTTGATTATAAATGAATTAAATTTTCGATTCGTCTTACAATCGCTATTAATTCTATAAAACCAAACGTGTTTGGGGCCTTAAGATAGAAAATAAATATTTAATAATTGTATTTGGCATATTCATGAATTGCCCACCATACGAACTAAGATGCTTTAATGGAGGAAATGGACCCAAGTGCAAGCCATTGAAAATGTGAATATTTCTTTGAAATAAATTGTTCTCATGGGTGGGTCAAAAATTCAAACAAAAAGCAAAGGCTTGGCTAAACCCCCTGCTGGTTCGTTCTACCAGACTAAGCAAGTTTAGGTCAGGACAACGTCTGCCAGGTCCACTATTTATTTATATAAAAGCACAACATTCTATGCACAAAGAATCGTGACGTCAATATGTGCCTTGTTTTGTTTTTATGATGCTCTGTTGCAACACCAACAAAAACAACATCGGCCAAACAAATCGAAATAGTTTTTCTCTCACAGCTGCACAGTCGGCGGCATTAATTAAATCGAGGCTACGTCGAGTGCCCAAAAACTCACACGTAGTCGAGCACTCGAAAAAGTAAAGGAATTTCATTTATTTATTTATTTTTTTTTTACAATTTTTGTTTGGTTTGTTGGACTGCGTTGTTGCTTATTACCCGCACACCCTTTAAAAAGTGCGCCTCTTGATGGGGCCCATGGTGGACGCGTCGCAGCATCGCCCGGTTTTTTTGGCACTCATGTGACCAGCTCCTCCTCCTTCTACACCTCTACACCGATCATGCCCAACATGTGTGTGTTTGCCTTGATGTTGGATTGTACATTGCAGATAGCGCATGAATTTATAATTGCATCATTGCTCTGCGCACAAAAGTCGATTCCGCCGGCAAACAGTTGGGAGAAAGCAACAGTGCTCTCCCATCGAATAGAAACACTGATTAGTTGGCTTTAGGAAATTACGAATCAATAAGATTTTTGTTAATTTTTTTGTATATTAATTATTATAAATATCCGCATTATGATCAGATTTGGTTTGCGGAGATTTGTGTTCCCAAGTATAATCGATTATTACAAAAAATGCAGGGTACGAAATAGAAACAACTGTTTAATTTAATTTATTTTCATAATTACTATATTCGCCCATGCTCCGGAAAACGAGAATACCAAACGAATACATTTTATTCGTTTACGTTTACTACTAGGTAAACAATTTCTTTTGCGACATGATCTATATTTTAAGCAAGACTCGCAACAAGGTATAACAAAAATTTGGTTTCAAATTGTGCGGAATCAGAAAAAAATATTTATCATTAAACATCTAATTTAATAAAATAATAATCTAATAAAAATATAATTGAGTATACTTAAAAATATAACTCATTTAACAAAGTAAAAAATTCGTTTTGGCGAAAATGGAAGTGGTTTCAAAACGAATCTGTATAAAAAATATTTTAATGAAATAGCCGGACTCGTTTTCTGTAGCACGTTCGATTAAAAAATTCTCTGCTCTATAAAGCATTAAAATGAATTGTATTCTACTTAGACATGTTTAATGTTTTTAAGAGATTACGTAGTAATAGTAATTTCTTAATTAATTTATACCCAAATTAATTCCTTTTATTAACTTAGATTAAAAAAAAAATGGTTTTAAATGAATAATTCATTTGTTCATGAAGATATCGTAACCACGTAACACGTTTTTGAGTTACGTTTAATTTTTTTTTTTTATTGTGCATCGATTAGTTTTCATATTGTGCTGGGGGCTATTTCCAGTACCTCATCCAGTTAGACACTTTTTAAATTCCGAACCTTTTGGGAAATCTGTTCAGTTGCCGCCAGTTGAAACTATTTGAAAATTCGATGAAGTTAAATAGGGAGCCCTATGACAACTTTCTACGCCAACCCCCGTAATCCATTATATATTTTTCAAAATATCTCTCCAGTTTGCTCCATTTAAGAGAATTTGCCAAAGTCGTGTACCAAATGTGCAAAAGGGGTTTAAACTAGGTAATTTTTCGCTATAACTTCCGAAGTTCCACGTATGGGTGAACCAAAAATATATTTTTGCATATTCCATTTATCTTCAAAATTTAATAGAAATAATCTTACTGAAATTTTTGATTCTAGTTCGAATTTTACTATTATATGTACAATTGTTAACTATAGCTTTTATTTTTTGTCCGAATTCGTTAATTTTTTATCCATGTTTTAGTTTAGTGGAATCCAAAGTTTCTCAATGGAATGAGTTTCGAGATATTGCACGTTATTTGAAATTCAAAAAATAAAGTGTCCCTTAATAGCAAATATTTTCCATCGATTATATATAGAACTTCTTTTTGTTTAACTTACGGTTAAACATTCATATGCAATTTTTCGTAATTTTTGACCTATTTTTGCGTTCATCAAATACTGTTGCAAAATTCGCCTCCCACACACTACTTATAGTCATGGCCTTAGAGAGAATATCCGGGCCCCGGGGGAAATCGCGGATGCGGGCCCCTATCAATTTTTCTTAATTCATGAATATACGTATAATTGTTGAAAAGTGTGAGATCAACATAAAAAAAGTATAGAAAGGATTTCTGAGAGAATTGATTGCAATCATAATAATAACATTCGATATAGTTAAACAAAAAAGTATGCTACGGAGCTCTGGTAGAATGATAATTTACTACCTATATTATTTTAAGCAAAAAACTTCACGAATGACTCTCGAGTCCCCGGACCCCACCGAGAGCTCCGGGCCCGGGGGAAAAAGTTTTTTATATCTTTAAGGTGCTTTTAAATTTACCTAAAAGTGAAAGAAATAATGTCAATCCATTGCGTGATTATGCGGTATTGAATACAAATGCTACTCTCAAAAGCATTAGTTTTATTTAGAATTTCAATTGCTCGAAGTAAATGCTAATCACATGCCAAAATGAGAGTTACAGACCCTCCCATAAGAATCTGCCAAGTAAAAAGATGGTTCCCTATTTTTCCACTAATTTTATATAAAACGTTTCAAATGAATTTTTTTTTCCAAAATTTTCTTTCAAAAAAAACGCACAGTTCTACTGCGATGACGGCCAGTGTGAATACTTTAGTTTTTGCACTCACCTTTACAAATTTGCATGCAATTTATGTTTGGATTGGTATAAGGCATTTAGGGCTTCTCTGGCCCTTAAAAAATGTTGTATCTATATTTACATTTTCACAAACAAGCAGAATAGTGCGCTGCACAGTTGTCCCATTTAAACAACTTGTTCTTAAAGTTCTCATATCATGTGCAACTCTTTACCCAAACCTAGGCATGACTAGACTACAATTGTAGAAATATCTACAATCAAGCTGAAGCCAAATCCGATCAACAAGCAGCCAACACGCAACCATTAATTCAACTTTGGAGAAGACAGCAACAATATGTTGGATATAACCTGGTTACCCACCGCCTGCGGTTCCTTGGCGCCAGCTCTTATACCGCCCGCACACATAGCCATACTCTGGTACTTTTGGGAGAACTATGCACGCTATGTTGATCGCCATTTTTGCACCTGCTCCTGCTGGGACACTGTGTTTAAGGGACCCTACGAGTCCGGCGTAGCCGCCTACAAGCACATGTACTTTAATGCCACCACCAACACCTTCAAGATGTGGCTCCTGACCGTCTTTGCCGTCATTGCGTTGTACGAATGCATAAAGCATTTGATTGCATTGATACTGCAGCAGCGGGTACGTTATACAATGCTCCTGTTGTTCCTGCTGTCCATCTTCTCGCACTATTATGCCTGGTGGGCATATATTAACTACTACAACGATGATTACTACAATCAATGGAATCATCAATTGTTCTTTACGGTAAGTTTCAACATTCATCTAAGTACATACATAAAATCATATAAAGCTGAAGTTTGCTAAGCTGTTTGCATATACCACTTGGGATTGAGCCAAGTCAAACATTGCAATAAGTCACGTCCACGATGATAATAATACATATGTATAGCATGCTGGGATTGATGCTGCTCATTCGTTGCTGGGTTATTTATTTTATATTTTTATTGGGAAAGTTAAACGGACTTGATGCTGCAAGTGCTTAAAACTTGCACAATATTCACTTTATTGAACTTTGTTCTAACTGCGGCACGCGGATCTACTTCTAAACACATCGTCCAACCAATGACCAGCGCCATGTAGCGTTGAATTTAAACCATTCTACGGTAGACACTCACTAGAGTGGAAAGCCAAGTTGCAATTTACACAGAGACTCTAAAATTTAATAATTATTATTTTTTTTCCAAATACCTGTTGTTCGCTTGGAAGCGATTAGACTATGCAGATTCAGGAGCGAACAGGAACGATTCTGGCTTTTTTTTTACTTAAGAAAATAAATATAGTATCATACAGCTCTAAGGTTGCAGATTGAGGAGACTCCTAATTTCAATAGAAAGGCGTTATTCCACCTGAATGCTGGTGGTTGGGGTCCTCACTTCGAAGTGTATATCAGAGCAAAAGACTTTCAAATCAATTTTTTAAACTTTTGGGGGTTTCCGGACACGAAAACCACTTCTGGTATATTATCGAGCAACAAAAGAAAGAAGTTTTACCTAAGGTGCCCAGAATAGACGGATCACACTGGACCGGATTTTCTCTCTATCGCCCAGTTGTTAACTTTTTTTTTGCTAGTGGCAAGCAAAGTTTCGCCATTTTGAAAATACTTAGTACGTTAAAGTCAAGCATGAACGACTTATAGATATCCTTTAAATATAACGCCGATATAAAAAAATTAAATAAACTTGTCGCTTATAGCCTAATAATCAAGATAGGTTTGTCTACCTCTTACCATCTCAGAGATCTACTTTACTCTACCACTCGCTCTGATCCTAGCTCAGGTAACTTTAACTAGGCAAAAAATAGTTAAAATTTTTAAAACATTTGCAGTTCTTGTCGTAGGACTAACCAACAAAGAGAATGCCTACTGTATGTTATGAGTATATCTTGAACTTAAAGCCAAAAAGTTTGAAGTGAATAAATTATGCCAATCAACGAAGGTCAAGCGTAGCGGGCGTTTCAAAACTTTTGCGGGCGTTAATGAGCAATTGCTGGTCTTTGGAGTGCACTTGTACACTTATTACTCTTTGCCTCTATTCTCTGGCTATTTGCAGATAACCGAGCTCATCTCCACCGTACTGGTAATGCACCTGGCTAGCACTAGTAGCAATGTGACACCAAAGAAAATCTTTTGCATTGTTGGGATTGCATTGCTGCATATATTGGCCAGCAGCTTCGATCAGTTTTTTATGAATGTGGTGCGCGGAGAGGGATATGCTCATCAGATAGTGCGAGATGTTGGATTCATGATACCGGATATCTTGCAGCTGGCCATACCCATTTGGCTGTTGCGTCAGACACGCCGTGAATGCTATACCACACGTCCCTTCTACAGGGATCGCAAGCTGCATCGTGACATTATAGCCATGTTGTGCTTTGTATCGGTGCTGTTCGTGCTCTGTACGATTTTGTGAGAACGAATCATGTTGGATGCCTACGAGGAAGTGCACGGCAAAATCGTTGTAACGGATGCAGCCATGCAGCTTCTAAATCGTTATCGCATGCTGGCGGATGGCAATGTGCATAACTAGGAAGAAGGCAGCAAGTTGCTGATCTGGGGCAGGCAGTCAGCTGCACTCGACTGTGTACTGTGTGGACAATATTGAAGCGGGCCAAACTTAAACGTTGGCGTGCTGTTTAAGCGCAACGGTGCGTATGCGTATTTTTGTAGAATTGTATTTTAATTTTTGAATATTTCGAATGTGATAGTTTTTTGGTAAATTTTTTTTCTAATGCGTTTTGTTTAGCACAAAATACTCAAGCGTTTATCGCCTAATTAGTATATAGCGAAAATTACATATTGTATAGTTACATATATAGAATTCAGCAAAGAATATCGATGCATATATCAAATAATCACAGTACATAATCAATAACAATTAACTGTTAGCTTCCATTTAGAAATGTTAAACAATGGACATAAAGACATATCTGCCATAGTCAAAGATTTTGTATAAAGGCTAATATCACTTAAACTCACTGGATGGGTGGACTTTAAACAAAACAAACTTGAAACATTTGAATACAACGAATGATGAATTTGCCTACCACAAAGAGGCTGAAGCAACAATAATTCACATCTAACAACGAGAATACTTTATAATAATATATATCAAGCAATAAATTTGGCCATTGACTATCTATCTATCACAAAGTATAGTCGGAGTATGCCCAACCAGTGTGAGTACTTAAATTACCTAAAACATGTTAGACGCGATTTAGACTGTTTGTTGGATAGTAACATAATTATAATAGGGCAGCACCCCGAACGTTTCCACTTAAAGTAGCAGCATAATAATAAACCCGTAGTAATCAAAATTAGTGCTAAACCATATTGTTATATACATTTTGTGAAAACAAAATATATATATCAGATACCAATAAATAGCATAACATACATACATACATATAATATATTTTAGTATACAAAAATTATATATTAAATAAACACTAAGAGACTGAATTTGACTAATAGTTTTTTATAAGCCATAATTACTAGCATTTACTCAACAGGGTAAGTCCAAGTGAAATGAAACAATTTTTTTAAGTTTTTAAATATTTTACTTTTTATTGCAATTTATAAATTGTTCATTGTCTCTGTGTATACACCTATGCATAAAACTTTATGTACATACATATATTTGTGTATATTTCGATTTGTGTCTATTTAAATTTCAAAAATTTTTATTTGTATTTTCCAAAAATACAAGTTTTATTACGCTTACTTTCTTATTAAACATTTAAACTTAGCACTTTTGTTTTGTTTTACTACAAAACGATATTCTTTTTGTGTAAATTAGAAGACATGTAAAATTATGTAGCGAAAAACATACTATATATAATGGAATGTTAGAAAAATGTTGTATAATGGTTGACAAGCAGCGTCTCTAAAAGGCGCATAAACCTAAATTAAAATTTAAACTTAATTTGGTAAACAAATGTTGCATAAAAAATCAACTAAAAATGGACGGTTTTGTGTGACTATTGATTGTTCCAAAGCATAAAATAAGGTAAAATGCCATTAAACAACAAATAATAAAAAAGGAAAATACATTTTTTTTTTAATTTTACCAATTATAAAGCATTCGAGCATATGATTCTATATGTTGTGCAAAACAATTGGCAGTGTGTTGAAAACCTCAACATGGTATACACACAAATATTTTAAAAATGTGTCGCATATCTATCGATTGTGATTCGTTTGTTTTTTTTTTCTTTTGTGTATAAGTTGTTAAATGTTGCTGTATGTCTAAGGCGTTTGCAAACAATTTGTGTCTTCTTGCAATTTCGCGAGTTACGCGCTGTCCTAAATAAACTTATGGGTAGATACTTCAAATAAAGATTTCGCGACGCTTTCGCACTTGATGGCCTGTGGTGGAATGCAGTACAGCCTCGTCGGGATCATCCGCACCATCCGCGCCTTGATCCTCATGCGTTAAGTAGTCACCTTTGTGTCGGTGCAAATAGCGACCAATTAGGAAGAACATGAGTATTAGCAGCAACAAGAGTATAACTAGCAGACCTGCAAAACCAAAACTTTTAAAGATTTTCTCATTTTTATAGCAACATAATCACTTACAGGCAAGCAGCACAGAATCCACTTCATTGTAGGCTTTCCGCAATTTATCTTCATCCACAAGCGGCGGTGGTCTAGTTTCGATTTCAATGGGCGGATGCGTTACGGGTTCCACTCCGCAGAAGTCCTCGGTAAGTTGCGCTGGAAGTGTTTTTATGTATGAGGAGTGTTTGGGCATGTTTACTGACTGTACTTACTGCCTAGAGATTTCACATTCTTTGGTGGGTTCTGTTGGAACATCAGCTTCAATGGATAGATATCATCGAACTGCACGCGTGAAACACAACCGACAAATCCGTCGTTCATGGATTCATTCTTGCCTATATACATGTATTGTATATTATTAAACTGAGCATCCGCTGAAGCTTTGATATCAAAATGGTACTCCACAGGCTCATAGTTGTCCACTTTTAGTACAACAGTAGAACCGCTGTTCTTGCGCATGAAATGTACATCGTGATACTGGCCCAAACCGAAATGTTTCTTGGGGAATATAATTTCCTGACGCTCAAATCCAAAATCAAACACGCAACGCAAATGACCTATAAAACAGTATGAAATGAGTTCGATGGAGTACATTACGTATTGGTTAAGCACGCAAACTTACCAGAATTGGATATTTGTATAGTTAAATATTCTCCAGTTAGATTTGAGGAGAAACCAAGTAAAAAGCCCTTAGGTATGGTTGTAGTAAAACCAACGCGAATATTTTCAGCAATAGATGATCGGAAGGAGCCTTCGAATTCGTAGCGTATAATCGAGCTAGAACGCAAATTGACGCCGATTTCTAAAAAAAATACTGCATTTAACAAAAAGCGATTATTCGGTTAGTGGATAAACACACCATCTGCACATATGGGTCCCTTGAAAGCGCTCCAACGGCAATCACAACTGTAGCCATCGTAGCGTTCAATGCAGGTGCCGTTGTTCAGACAAGGACTAGACTCGCAGCGTCCAACGCAGCCCGTGCTTATGCCATACAAGCCGCGCATTGAGTATTGCTTTAGATCTACCATCTTGCCATTTAGCAGCAGGGCGCGAATGCACCCCACAAATCCATCGCGGTACTCTGTTGTGGCACCAATAACCAAATCGGAGGTTAAGTGCAATGCACGCACAGGGCCTGGAGGCTCGCGTACTTCTGCCTTGATGGAACCATCGACAACCAAACGCGCTTCCTTTCTATTACGCTCTACACTAACTGTATGCCAATTGTTGTCGTTAAGATGATAGCTAGTGCCTACGTTTACGCCTAGCGGACCGCTGCCAGCTTGGTATTGGAACTGCAGCTTATTTCCACCATTAATGCTTAATTTGATGTAATCAGTGGGACCAGTGGCATGGAAAATAACAGCATTCTCTTGAGTTGTCTTAAACTCCAAATAAATGTCGCCACAATGGCCCATATCGAAGGGCGGCAAATTGATAGAGGAATCAGCTATGCGGAAGGTAACCACGTTGCTAAAGAGATCGTCGCCTTCGCAGCGCAGCGGTCCCAAGGTATAACGACCTTGTTTTTCGTCTAGGGGCGTGCCAGTGTCACCAAACTTAACCGCACGTACGGGCAAATATTCCTTTTCGCGTATATCGCCGCCATCTTCAGTCCATTCTAAGCTATTTGAGTCGCAATTGCACCACTTTGTGGGATCTTGGCATTTTCCTAAAATGCCGCACTCACATTTGCGTGAGCCGGGTAAGGCGCCAGCCCAATAATCCATGGGTTGATTGCTACGTGATATCCACCAGGAGAAAGGGCGGAAATTGCCAGGTTCGGCTAAGGATAGTTAGAGAAAACTTTGTGAGTTAAAACAGTTACAGTTAAATAGCAAACAAAACTTACAAGGCGAGTTGAACAAACGCGAGGAACGACAAGAGTAGCTTAAACGCTGCCAGCAGCTGTGAGAACGATTGAGCAATGCCTCGATTTGCAGCAAATTAGCGTCATACATGATTGACTGCTCAAATGAGCCCGGCTCCTGGAAGCCATCAACTGTAGTAGTATGCTCCTGACTGTGGCTCAGTGTGGTAATGACGCGACCATCGGCTGAGAAGACAGCAATATGTTAGGACCAATCTTTAATTTGTCTACAGATGCACTTACAATAGAATTCGCAGGTAACTGGGAAAGGTTCCAGAGGGCCACTGCCATCTACATCGATGTTCATATTGACACGCTGTTGCACGTGCTGAACGTTTTTCAGGGCCTGACACGACAATGGGTTGTTAGCTGCAGATAAGACAATATTATAAGCACAATAGTAGTTTTAAACGGATTAATTTAGCAAGTATCTACTCACAAGTATGGCACACAGCGCCTGCATAGCCGGAATGGGCGCAATCACAAAAGAATTCCATTGAGTTCTGATGGCAAACACCCTTATGCTGGCAGGGATTAGGATTGCAACGATCAATCATTTGACAGGCATCGACAACTACCTCATCGCCGCAGCACACCTCGTCTCCTTGCACCCAATCCTGTGGCAGCTTATAGTTTCCATCAACTGATATCAAACGCATGCAACCAACAAATCCGTTCTTATCTTTGCCTCCAGCTATGAAATAATAACTTCCCGTGGCAATTTGCAGATTCTTTGTTGTTGTCATGGGCCGCTGATCAATGTTGAGTATCAAGCGATTGCGCTCAATGCTTATGACAAAAGAATGCCATTTTCCATCGTTAAACTGCTCATCATAGTTGTCGAGAATAATGCGTGGTTTGTCTTTAGCCTTCAAATCAATCTTGACTTTACCAAATTCTAAAAATACTTTTATATAACCACCGGAGTAGAAGTCGTGATACATCATGACGCCACTTTCTTCATAGGTGCGGAAATAAAAGGAAACATTCAAGCGCTGTGAGTTCTCATAACCCTTTAGGCGCACATGGGAGTTGCGTGTGGTAAACGTGACCGGATAAATAGGCGGTGAAGGGCAGGCATAAATAGTATTGACTTTAGTGTACAAATAGGCTTCGCCCAGCTCATAGCTGTCTTTCATAGTGCGTATGAAGTTAGTAGAGTTGAAATAGATGTTCTCCAAGCAACCCGAAAAATTCTGCTGCACAATAATACCCTCTTGAACATTCGGCACACCACCCAAATATAGTTCGCGATTTAGATTCAAGCGGCTAAATTCGCCCTTGATTCGGCCACGCACTATTACGCGATCTACTGAGAAAATAATATCACGGCGATTGCGTGAGATGACCACATCATGCCACACATTATCATCCAGCAAACTGCCCACAGAAAGCGAGGTCATTATACCAGAACCCAAGTCCAGATTCAAAACCATTTTGTTGTCTTTTAGCTGGAGCGCATAGTAGTCACCTTGAGTACCGCGTGAGTACATCATAACGCCATTGGCGAAGGCTGTCTTAAAACGGAAACGTATGCTTTCACGTGTGGAGGCGACAGGCTCGCGGCGAAGTTCATAGCGCACCAGTCCTGTTCCATTAAAATACAGATTCTCCGAAACTGTAACAATAAGACGTGCATTAATTTATAGATTACATTATTCAATAGCAATAAGACTTACTGTAGTCGCAACCAAATAGTTCGACGCGCATGGAAATGCGATCATGCCAGCGTGTGGGATTAATGCGCACCCATTGAGCTATTATAGGCACTTCAAAAATGTTGTAGTGTATGGAATTGCCATCGGTGTTGCCTTTAAACATCTGTAGAGGGCAGAGTAGTTGAGATTAAGTTTATACAGAATTTTAGTTGCTTAAGAAGACCCTTTAAAACTATTAGTCATGCAAAAACCCATGTTGTGGCTTAGCCTAATGTTAGTCCTTTTACCTGTGGCTCACTAGTTGGATTAACATACGAACGCCAGTATTCGCCATCATCCGAATACTGAACAATGTATTCCGTGACAAATTCATTTGTGTGCATGCGTCCCATGGTTGCAATTTTGCGCACCATTCGTGGATCACCCAAATCGAGTGTTAGAAAGTGATTATAGGTATTTTCAACCGGCGTCCAAGCAGCATTACCTAAATACCATGTGCGTATTATAGGAGGGTTAAGAGTTAAGCAGCAGTTAGTTGCAGTGTTTGTGTAACGCATTAGAGACAACACATAAGACAAAAAAATAATAATTTAGGGTAACAAAAACCAAAACCAAAAAAAAAATCCATGCAAACCATAAAAATCAAAGAAAATATACAAATAAATGATTAAAGTATGAGTTTTTTGGGTTGGTTTTTATAACAGCTCGTGCATATTTGTGCAGCTGTTCGTTTCATAAGGGTTTTAGTATGTTTATAGAGTTAGATGTTTATGCGTTCTGCCAGCACCACACGGATTTTACGACATTTATATAGAGCGTCTGCTGGCTTACCTTAACATTACCACCCGGTTCTTTATAGTCGGCAAATTCTAAGTCGGTTATGCCATAGCTAATCGTATATTCCGTCACGTATTCATTGCTATGCGGTCGTCCTTGCAGAGCTATATGGGTGACATTCTTGACCAGACCCAAATCAATTATCAAACGCTGATCAAAGTCCGAATTTCGAGCAGACCAAGATGTGCCGGCTTAAGTTGTACAATAGGCAATAAAAATAAACAATAAATTTTAAACTAAAATATATTTAAAAGCAAAATAATAACGAAACTCTGGGTCAGGCTATAAAATTAGCTACAGACAAATGGCAACAGTTTTAATGCTCAGCCAATTAATATGCTATAATTTAAAGCGATTTCGATTGACAGCTGAAAGTGGTCCATACAAGTAAAGGTCCTTCACATTAACAAGGGTTTGCCTCAGTTTCCCTCGATTGCACATCAAAACAACAACCCCTGTGGCTTATAGTTTTCGCAATTTCAGCATGTTTGCGCTGAGGGGTTCATACATTTCCATTGATTAAGTTGAGCTGGGTTTTGGGTTGGTGTTAACACTAAACAGACATGGCAGCGCGCTGAACAAAAACAATTGCAGCATGTCGCCTTTTGTTTTAATCACAGGCTGTGGCAAATGGCATGCAGGTGTGACCAATGTGTGTGTGAGCGCAAAAGTTTCTTTGTGGGATTTTGGCAACTCAAGAGACCTAAGTAGGGGTCATTGCCGCATAAGAGTTTTATGCAGTAAAACAAAAACGTCGCCAACACAGCCGTCGTCAGCGTTGCCATCGATAAAACTTTCAAAAACAATTTGGAATACACCAAAAAACGACGAAAAAGCGCGCGCTCGTTACCCTTGCTACACGGGTCACTGTGAACCGCCAATGGCAAACAAAGTTGTCTGACACATGTCTGAGCACCATTATGACATGCAGCACGGCGGAGTAACGATGATTTGGTGCCTACATTTTGGTTTATTGCCTTTTAAGCATATTTCCGGCTTTGGTTTGCTATTTTTACATGGCAAACACAGACAGCTGGCTTATAGACAAGAGGGTTTGGCAATTAGCATGGCGGACGTATAAGACATATTTATAATCTAACGTAATAGATATATACAAATGATATATATTTCAGACATTTATTGAGAACGTTTGTGTGGCTTAAGCAGCGCCTCCTTGCAGTAGGCTACTAATTCTTCCTGCTCAGCTGCATCGTTTTTAACTATCAGCTCATCAATGTGCAACATGACAAACTTGGAGTTGTCAAGCGGCAGGCAGTTGCGGAATGCTATAGCAGCACAATACTTTTGCGACAATAAATGCTCCTCGAAATGCCAGTTAATCATGGGTTTATCGTTGCAGCGCAACGTGCTTGCACAAAGCGGTGAAACAGCCTCCTCCAGTGCATGCGTTGTGTCCACTGTAAAGCAAATCTTCTCCAGATCTATGGTTATACCAACGCCTAGCTCTTTGACATAGGCTTCCTTAAGGCACCAATGACGCATAAACGCCTTAAGCTGGGCGCGTTCATTATGTTGTGGCCGGCCTATGTACATCCACTCGGGTTTAGCGAATTTGCCTTTCATGATGCGAAAGAATTCGCTTAGAGGTTTGCCACCAGTATACTCTATTTTCATGACGTCAGTGCCTATGCCAAAGTCCGGAGTAGTGTCCGTTGCTTTTGAATTGCATATGCCAGCTAGCAGCACCAAGCTGCCCTGGTGTGATACATTGAAACTAAGTGCAGGCTGTGGGGTTGCAGCAGTCTGGCCCTGCACCCAGTAGGGCTTGCCGCGTACGTCACGTGCAAATTGCACTTTATGGTAGGGCACATCACTGCACGTGCTTACATATTTACGCATTAATAGCCGTCCAATTAGTGACGACAGAAAGTCCTCAATGAAATGGAATTTCATGAGGCGTATGCGCTCCTCGGGCTGTATGGCAGCCACCGCCTGTGTCAGTTGCGGCAGCGTGGGCGTCCATGTGCTTAAATCGAATGCCCAACGCGTGCAAATGTGTTTGTTCATTTGGCTGTTTCAAAAATACTTCCAAATATTATTCCAACTTTTTAATTGAAATGAAAAACATGGCGGATGCTTCTTGCTTAGTCAACTTTTCTTCGTTTGCTAATTCGCTGCTTCTTCTTTTTCCGCGAGACGCACAGCTGTGCTGGGAGCAAAGAGTGTTTAGAGTGACCAGCTTAAATTTAGCTATGAACATTTGGCGGTTACGGGCATTAAATTAAAATTTTCTATAAAATTATAACAAATCAACTAAACTAAGGGGAACAAAATAAAATATATGCAAAAAAAATAATATAACAGCCGAACTCTAACTGGGAGAAAAACACTAGGAAGATAAATAAAACTTACCATTTAATCGTGCCTTGTCTGGACCTCGATCATTTAGGGAAGAAGTTGCGGTTAAGACCGCCTTCTCCATAAGTGGTAGATTGCATTCATAATCGGAGAAGAAATCACTAAAGGAATCTGCAAGCATAATGAATAGACCAATAATTAAAAAGTTTTATAAATAGCCTTCTTAGTGGGCGCTACGTAAGACCAGCTGCATGACCCACTTGAAATACATACTACACTTGTATGAACAATTATATTTTGGTACTATAGCCCACATTGTTTGGAGATTTAAGTACACATGGAAAATGACTCGTGGAAAATTATATATAAATTGTCGCATAAGTAAATAAGCGTAAAATGAAAAATTTGTTTGGATGGTGGCCAAGAATTTTGAGTGATTTTAATTGCATTTTTTGAGTGGTATACATTTCGATCCTGCTCTTGGCCAGTTGCGTGCCAAGCAAGTCAATTTTTATGATCCATAAATTAGGCCACAAATAACAATAAGTTTCATGAAAGGGGTAAACATTATTTATACAAAGCAGTTTGTTGTATATTTACGCTTTAGTGCTATCTTTTATTTGTGTAAATATTTGGTTTCCATGACATTGTGCACTTTTGACAAGCATGCTCAAGCGTTAAGTGTGACTCTGTGCCGCTGCAGGACTTGTTTTCTTGGAGAATATGCGCATGTTGCAATTGCAAAGTGCCCACTCAGACGTGCAGGCAAGCAGGAAGGAACATCAACAGGGGCAGGAAATCCCAGCGTTGACAATTGTTTGACTGCTGCCACATTGGCCCGGCATAGACAACCCCCAAGTTAGTGTCGTTAACGTGGGTGCAGTTCATAGGTAAACAACGCCAAAGCGAAACAACCCTTATAAGCAGGCTCAGTGTATAAAGTCAACTTTAAGTTAAAGAAACAAATTTACGCTTTAAAGATTAGCTAAGCAAAAGTTCAGAGCACATAAAACCCAATCTTGATATACGTCTTAGCTAGGTTTTTGCGATAGGCACCTGCTGTTTGTGTAAGGTACATCAAGGTAAACAACGTTAGCACGCACATTTCGCTCCCTGACAGTTTTATAATAAAAAATAATCAATACGATTTGGACTACTTTTCTTCCGTCGACTAACCCCATGAACGACTATTTACTTTTTACATAATGGCCTAAGTACACGCAATTTTTTCTATTTTTTAACAAATTAAACAATAAAAAAAAAATCTTGGCTAATGTTCTCAATGAAATAAGAATGACGTGACCGATTTTGAAAAGCCATTTCCGCCATAGCTTCATAAAATGTAAAGTGTGGATGATGCGCGAAGCGGCAAGCAATTATGTGTTATAAGAATTCAATAAATTAGCCAACCGATTGCTGTCGGCTGTGAGGAATTGTTTATTTTTAGTCATTAAATTTTAGCGAATTTACTTTGAATGCTCACTTAGTCAAGAATCGTTCAACGAAAAAGGCATTCCAATTGACATATGGTCAGGAACCACGGACCACCCAATGCAGCTAACACGTGTAAAACACGAGATGACGCTGAATCAGCAGATGCTTTTTGCCGCATGCGCATTGCACCACACCGGGAAGTTCAGGCGGTAAATGGAAAGCTGAGTGCTGTGCAGCATTGCGGATGATGCAACAAAATCCACGCATAATATGCCGGCAAGGCCTAATTAAAAACAAGAACACTTAAAAAACGAGTAACATTCAAAATTATTATCACAGTGGGTGTGATAAAAAAAAAATGCAGCCACACTAAAAATACAAAACGTATTTTCTAGGCGTAGTTTGTTGGTTTTGTTTTGTCAGCGCCGTTCGTAAGCAACGCTCAAAACTCAGAGAGCGGATCATAGAGAGAGAGTGCGAGCATACGATCATACAAGTGTCAAAGAGCGAGTTCAAAATGAAGCACACAAGAAAAAGAAAAATGAATGACTAGTCTCTAACGTGGAGAACACGCCCAAAACTTGGCTTATACAAATTATTATTTATATAAAACTGCAACAAGCTTAATTCTTTTAGTTTTTGTATGGAAATTTGCACTTAATAAAGAAATTTATATTTTTCCACCCTTTTAAGTCATTAATTTACCTGCTTGTACGATTCTCACGCTGTTGCTGCCCAGCAGCAATATGCAGCAGCATATTAAAAATTCAGCCGTTGTCTTATTTGGCAGCCTCATTTTGACTCTTGTGACTTCACAATTCACAAAAAATGGTTTAAAGACACATTTATATTGGTTTAAATGCAATTTGACACAACAATAAAACAGTCCAATGCACTTTTGCCACAGACAGCAAATTGGTGTTACACTCTGGCGTAATTTGCCGTCTGGTAAGCACGTACGCGATTATTACTATAAGTTAAAAATATTATTTGATGTTCACAATGTGTTTTTTGAGTTCATTTAAAACATTTAGCTTAATTTATTACGCGCGTTTCTGCTTCACACCCTATTATTTTGAAAAAAGTATTATTAATGAAACGCGTCCAATTCTGATTGTTTGTAGTGTAACCTTAAGTTTATAAATGCAAAAATACTGTTTATTGGATATCGCATAAAATACCAAAAATACTATATAACATTTGAAAATTATACTAAATAAATGTAAAGCATATGTAGAGAATATTTTTAACATAATTTTTGAATTTGCAAACCACTTAAAACAATATAATAAATCCTCAATAATAATAATTGCGTCATAAAATTTTTTAAGCATATTGTTTAATAAAGTGGAAACAAAGGTACATTAAAAAAATGAATTGTAAATTGTAACCAAGCGTAGGTTATGTAGTTCAATTTTTGTCCGATAGAGAGCGCAGCTACAGCTGCAGATCTTAGGCCTGCCAGGGTTTTTTTTTCTATTATATTTTTTTATTGTAAAGTCTAAAATTAATTAATTTTTTATATTGCTGTAATTGCCGCCAATCGTGGGTAAACTCTAGAGCTTTGAATGTGGGGGGTGATGAGCCCCAAAATGCCGACTCGATTCAACAAATTACCGACTGCATGAATAGAAATTGGGTAAAAGTGATTAGTTAATATTCGAGATTTCCCGAATGCTGGGTTTTTGGGGGTGTCACACCCCAAAAACCCTCGCTGCGAACCTGTTTGGAATGAGGAAAATCAATTTTGTTACAGTCGTCATTTTAATCTTCTTACTGGATTATTATTCAATAAGTTTTGCGTCAGCCTGTTTTTGTGTCTAGCTAGACGCTGATTATAACGGCTAACGTGCGTGCTTATTTGGATGTCCACGGTATCCAGATTAAGGTTGTGCTGCAGAGTCGAATTCCATACATATCATTCGCAACCTGTAATAAGCGGAAATGTCTTATTTTGGAACGTCTGTATACGTAAGATCATTGCGAGCCTAGCTATGAAACGGGTGGATGGATTTTACAGACAATTTTCCAAAGAGCATGAACCCGACCACCAAAAAAAAACTTGTAAGTCATACCTGCAAAAATCGCATGAAAAGTTGAGAAAACTAAATTAAAAAATTTAAATTAGCACAAAATTGAGTTCCAAAAAACTAGAAAAAATTTAACTTTTCAGAGAAGTCAAATTGTGGTTTTTGTGGTCGGTTTTTACCTTTTTACATATTTACCTTGATTATTCATTTAATGTCAATGTTCTTTATTTTCCGATTTCTTTAAAAAAATTGTAATATTTTGTCACACACGCAAAACCACACTTAAATTGTGTACGGATTAAACAGGTGAGTCATGTGCATTTTGTTTACTAAATTAAATTAATTTTTACTATTAAATACGTAATATTAATTGTTAATTTCAATACAATAAAAAATGCCCTATATATCTGTTTTGGCCCAAAACTTTTGGGATATTTTGATTATTTCAAATGGCAACTGTTATATGTTAGTGTTGCCACCTGTCAACATTTGTTAGGTGGTAGCCTGGCCGACTAGCAGCTACAATAGACAATAGATGGCGCCAAAGTGTTGCGTTTATGAACGTTGCTTTATTTGAAATACGCACGAATTACATTTCAAAAGATTTTTATATCGAACATTTAAGCATTTATATTTCCCGTACTTATCCAAAGTCAAACTTTAGTTGTTGCTAATGCATAAACCTTAACAATGGCTCTCCAAACTTTGAAAGCTCCCACTTTGACAGCAAATACGTAAGCGCCATTGGGTACGGGTAAGTTGGACAGGGAACTTTCATTGAAAACAAAATTATCAATTATAATGTCTTCCTTTAAATAGATAAAAAAAAAAAGTTACTTGAATTATTATAGCCCAAATATTCAGGCTTTAGTTATACACTACCTGATAGGGACACGTATGGTTTCCATTAGTGTATTTAAAAACTGGGCCAAGTACTAAGTGAGCTATTTTATACGTTTGTGGCTTTTTCATAAAGTGACAAAAGTCTATCGTTTCATTGAAAAACATGACTGGTCTTGAGCTGGTTTCTTTGTAGAATGCAACATTAATCTGGTTATAGAACAAACATGTAGAATTCCTTGCTGAAACTCTATAAAATTTTAATAAAAACTTACACTTATATCGTCAATGGGTTGCTTGTAAAGCACAGGAACATTAATATTGGCCAAAACTATACCATCTTTGCTTGTCACCAGTTCGCACCTTTTAAAGTATGCAAAGGCCTTGTTAAAGGTCTTACAATCCATTTTTGTTACTTTGAAAACGTTGCCCAAACATTGCTTAAAAACTAACAAAAATAATATTAAAAAAAAAATTAAGCGGTTTCGCATGTTTTTACTAGGGTCGCGGGTTCAAAACTATTCAAAATATTCATTAAAACTTTAGTTATACTTGATTTAAGGGCTAGTTTTACCATAATTATAGTTGTTTTAATCACAGCAGTTAAACTTTAATACTTTTAGATTACAATATTTTTAACTGGAGTACATAATTATTTGTGCGTGAAATAAGTAAATATTGATTTATTTGCTAAATAGAGACCACCGAAATATATATTCGGATAAAGATGATTTTTTTACCCTATACCGTATAAAGGGGTTATGTATGTAAGTTACAGACGGAGACATCGGAGACCCCCAAAGCTACCTATATAATGATAAAAGTTTTATATGGATAACTCGTTTGTTTATGAAGTTATCGTTACCAAATTTGTCACTCGAAAGGTTTTTGTAGCTCCCAAGCACTGTACCAAATTTTATCAATCGGTTGACTGTATCATAATGCCTTATAGGTCGGATCTGTCGAAAAAAAGTTTTTGGTGCAAAATTCGCATGCTTTTCGTTTGTTTATGAAAATATCCTATCTCAAATATCATATATCCAAATTTGAGATATAAAGATCATATTGCAATGTGCCGGTGCAGGGTATCCCAAAGTCGTCCGCGCCCGACTTTAACGTATGCCATCTTTTTATTTAGAAAGATAAAGCTTTACAATTGATCTCCAAACTTTAAAAGCGCCAATTTTAAGAGCACCTATGTATTCACCATCGGGTACGGGTATAATTGCCACAAATTTGTTTTCAAAAACAAATTTATCAATAATTATATCTTGCTGAAATTTAAAAAAATTAATATTCTTTTTATCGTTGTTGCTGAGCTCGGATACATACTTGATATGGACATGAATGGTTTGCGTTGGTAAACTTGAGAAGCGGAGAAAGCATCATGTGCGCAATTCTAAAACTCTTTGGATTGCTCATAAATTTGCACATGTCTACAGTATTATTGTAGAGCATAACATTATTTCCCTTTAGATCCTTTTTATACAATATGTTGTTGAGCTGTTTTAAAAATATTTTATTCATTAGACCAATGGGGGGAATCTAAAAATTCACCAGAATATCGGTGATAGGATCTTTGTGCAGCACGGCAGCATAAATTGAAGCTTCCATTAGCCCATCTTGATTAGATTTCAGCTCGCACTTTTTAAAAGAAACAAAGGATCTATCAAGGCTCTTACATTCCATTCTCCTGGGCTTTATAAGATTTCCCAAACATTGCTCAAAAATTAGCAAAACTAAAAAAGTATAAATACGCTCTTCCATGTTTTAGTAAAGACTGCAGAATGGATAATGTGCATCGCTAAAACTCCTGCAAATATAACCAAGGCTTATTTAATGGCTGATTAGGCGCAAATTCAAATAATGGCTTTAAATGCCGTATTTAAGGTAAAAAATTAAAAAAAAAAAACAACTTATAACTAAACTGTGGCCCTGAAACGAAAGCCATTTAAAAGTTCTTAAAAATAAATATTATCCATACAAAAGATAATTCCACATTGCGCTATCCTACCAGCAGTACAGTTGCTGGCGCATACAACATTTGTACTAGTTTCGCACTAGTGCTGCCATTGGAGTAGTCCGTTCGTGGTGCTTGCATACCATGTGAGGTGGTGACCATATGCGCACAATAAATTTTGTATACGAGCGGCCAACGAATATATAGAAATCTATATAGTAAAAGCCAAAGCTTCATATTTAACTCGTATATAAGGTACGGCAGCCATGTCATAAAATTTTCTATCAAATAGAGTCCGTTTCAAAAAAATGAAAAACATTTTTTGTTTTATTTTGAGTTTAGCATGTGTAACTCTAAAAAATGGTGGACGTAAAGTCGGGCGCGGACGACTTTAGGATACCCTGTACCACTAGCTTGTAATAAAGTCCGATTTCTTCACAAAAAACCAAAAACAGAAGAATTTTTAAGCTAAAATTTTTTTTTTGACGGATCATTCCTATGGAACCATATTATATAGTCAACCGATTTCAATAAAATTTGACACAATGCTTAAATACCTTAAAAAAGATCTGAATCCCAAATTTATTTCAAATATCTTTACAAACAAACAAAACACATCGAATTTTGTATAAAAAACGTGTTTTTGGACCGATTGGTCCTATGGGAGCTATTGATCTAGTCAAACGATTTGGATTAAATTTAGTACAGTGCTTAGGAACTATAAAATACTCACGAATGTCAAATTTGGTCCCAATATCTTAACAAACAAACGAAACACAACAAATTTTGTTAAAAATCGATTTTTTGGAAGATCGGACCTATGAGCTATATGATATAGTCAACCGATTTTGTTCAAATTTGGCACATTGCTTAAGTGGTCTAAAAAATTTCCAAACGCCAAATCTGGTTACGATATCTTTATTAAAAAACGAAATATAGCGAATTTTTCTTTAAAAAAGTTATTTTGGCCGATCGGTCCTATGGGAGCTATATGATATAGTCAACCGATTTCGATCAAATTTGGTACAGTGATTGGCAACTATAAAAAACTTTCGAATACCAAATTTGGTTACAATATCTTCATAAACAAACGAATTATTCATCTGAAACGCTTTTTTTTGTCGAGGTCGTCTCAAACACCCCCATGGGAGCTATATAATTTATCCTCGATATCAAAAAAATAAAATAAACTTGCCTCTATGGAATAATATGGGATCTAATGTGAAAGTTTGGTAACTCTAGCTCTTACCATCTCTGGAGATCTAGGCGTTCACACGGACGGACGGACAGACGGACAGACGGACATGGGTATATCGATTCTCTATTCACCCTGATCATATTTTAGGTAACTTTGGGGTGTCTCCGACGTCTCCTTCTATATGTTACATACAGTCCCGGCGTACAACTCGGCTTCCGAAGAGCAAATTAGCGCGATTAATTTTGATTTTGAAAAAGGCATAGGCATATAAAAAAAAGATTGTACAAAAAAAAAGAAAATGAGTAAAAAAATTAAGAATATTGACCATTTTTGGCTTTTCGTATATAAAATTATAAGACTTTATAAAGTAAGAGATTCTGAAAAAGAAAAAATAAATCGAATTCATTTTCATTATGATTTGCATTTTATTGGGCTTTTTTTTAACTTTGTTTCTCAAAAATTAGGATAAAAGACGTAGTATTGCTATAGGTTTTGTTAACGTTTTTCTCAGCCTACAAAATTGGTCTTTAATTCGGGGCCATTTACATCTCGTTAGCGTACAAATGCAGATCCATATTTCAAATATTTTATTTTTTATATAACGACCATTTTTATAGCACGGCTGTACTGGTGATTTATATCGAAAATATAAAAGTACCCACCTTCGCCGGGTATGTACCCAATTGTAAGTGCTTAAGAAACCAATAAACACATGACCCACCCTATATTATAACAATATTTATTACTGAAAACTATGGTAAGCATATGTGTGCTTAAAAAATTCTCCCGCCATTGGGAGCAACCCAAATACCACTAAGAACAAACTTATCGTAATAATTTTCAGGTATAATGTCTTGGGTTCAGATCCAATGTCCATCTACAGTGACATTAGCCATTAGGCTAAACTTCAAATCACATAAATAATTATTTGATACAATTTTATTTTTTAAATTTATTATTGCTTATTATTTTTATAAAAATAAATCTTTACCATTGCTTTCCATGTTCTAAAGACTGCTACTCTTACGGCATAGACGTAGTCGCCATTAGGTGCGGGAATACTTGATAGAAGTTTCTCATCGAAAAGAAATCTATCAATGATTAGATCGTGCTTAAAAAAGAAAATGGTTTTAATCGTTAAATTTTTAAAATTCAGCATCATACTTGAAAGGGACACGAATGGTTCGCATTGGTGTACTTTATGAGTGGGGATAGTAAGGAATATATTACTTTATAGGCTTTGGGTCTGCTCATTAATTGACACACGTCCACGGTGCCATTGGCCAGCATTATAACTTTTGTCTTAAGGTCTTTATAAAAGGAGACATTCATCTGAAAAAACTTGCTTAAGCACTTAAGACTTGTGAAAATTTCTTACAACTTGCAGTGATATTGTCGAGAGGGTTTTTGTAAAGCACAGCTGCATAAATACTGGCCTCGATCAAACCATTATAATTGGATTTAAGTTCACACGTTTTAAAGTAAACAAACGATCTGTCAAAAGTCCTGCATTCCATTTTGGAAACTTTGAACATATTCCCTAAACTTTGCTCTAAATTCAGGTTCAATAAAAAAGCCCAAATTATAAAGCGGATTGCCATGTTTTTGTTTAATTTTCCAAGTTGAGACTAAAATGTTCAATGCATTTTAAGAGTTTTATCTGTATTTAATGGTTCAATACACACTTGCTGAAATAATTGCTTAAAATGCTGTGAATTGTTGTACTTATCTAAGTTAAAATATAATAATATGCAAATTTATATTTATAAGCAAAAAGTTCAAAATCTATTTATAACAACTGCATAATTTTGGCTTTAGAACTCAATTTAAGTAAGCGTACCCAATAAACCAATTTATGTAATCTCTTTCCAACCGATATTTTTTTACAAAGTCGATCTTCTCAATTTCGTTACACCATTTGAATTGTAACTTTTGACTTTGAATATCTTAAGTGAAGATCATGATTTTACCTGTAAACATTAAAATTTGTTATAATACGTAAAGCTTATATTTATAATCTTTCCATTCCGAGGATTTATGCCAATATTACAAGGTACTGTGTAAGTACAACTATGAACCTTTTTTAAGGGACACATGGGCCCGCGGGTAATAAAGCCAAAAATTTGGACCAAATGACATTTAAGTACGGCCCAGCGTCTTTCAATTGGAGATTCATGCCATAGAGATCTGCGCCCTTAATATCCTTCTCAATTGAACAAGAAGAGCAAATATATGCATTTTTTTAGATAGCCAAGTTGCTATTAGGGCATTGTCATCCTGGAGCATCTCCTCCAGGATGGTTAAAGAATGCCATAAATACCTCCAAACCCTGCCCGGCCGGAACAAAGTCGCGATATGTTGGGTGCCTAGACACTCGGGAGTGGATGGTAACACGATCGGTGACGATCTAGCACGACAGGGTGCCTCCACCCTGACTACATCTCCTGCGCCGTTTTGTGGTATTGGTTGGTCCACAATCAAAACCATGATAAACAAATGGACCGCAGGGGAACATTGCAGATATAGGTTCTCCCTTTCGAGGATTCGACTTGGCAGTGCGGACCTAAGCTCCTGGTAGCTTACCTATCTGGCCACCACACTGTTAGATACCATCTACAGAAAACTGGCCTATCGGATTCTTCAGAGTGCAGGCTCTGTCTAGAAGACGATGAAACCACCAGACATATTCTTTGTGACTGACCAGCGCTGTTATGGGATAGAGCCTGTTACTCGGGAAAGGAACGGATTAGTCCCTTCCATCTTAGGTCAATACCAACAAAAGGCCTACTGCTATTCATGCGGTAAGCGGAAAGTCTTTTGCTTTAATTTATGGGTATGGTACAAAAGACAAATCATTCGCCGAAAGAAATTTCAAAATCGCTGCTTGGAAACTGACATAGAAAGATTTGTCATATTCCATAAATTGACCGTATATACATAAATTGACCATCAACAAAAAAGGATAGTGTCACAAAGGATGACTTCTCTTCGCAGAAACTTATCTAGCAACTACTCGGAGCAATGAGGGACTGCCAATTCTGGGACAAAAACAAATCGAATAGAGGAGTCTGTGAACTCACAAGATTACACCGTATAACTTCTTTCGGTTTCCAACTGTCAATAATTAATTTGAAGTTTATTATTATCAATTCATGGGAAATACACAAATTTAAGAGACTGGGATTTACAATAAGAAAGACGAAGTAATTATGATGAAGGCATTGAATTACATCAACTTGTTCTTTTTGATACTTAAAATGTTGGGTCTCTCCATATCGGTGCCGGAATTTTGACTGTGAAGGATTTCTCCATGCACATTGGTTGGCATATAGCGTAAAAAAATACTTTCAGTTAAGATATAAATATAAAAGTACCGTGTTTTTTTAGTATCATAGATCCTCGATACCAAAAAAATAACATAAACTTGTCTCCATTGACATAATAGGGCATCTTATCTGAAAATGTATTTGCTGAAGAACTTACAATTTCTTAGATCTAGGCGGTCTTACGAACAGTCAGACAGATGGAAATTTGTATATATTGTACTATTGGGTCAAAACAAAACAGCTGCAACAACGTAAATTCGGTATTCCGTCTAAGTGTACTAAGACTTTTGTGGCGCTGAATTAATGCCATTTTTTTAAATTTCTTAGAATTTAGGGAAACTTGTTAATGAATTGTTGTTTTTATTTTTGTTAAAAATATATATTTAAGAAAACCTCATCATTAGTTTTTGGAAAATTTAAACAATATGGAAGGAATTCGCATTTAAGTGTAAAATCGCCTGCTGTACTATGACTTTAGTGGCACACTGTATAACATTATTCTTACAAGCGCAATATCTCGGGAATGGTAGGTCTTAGATAAAAATCATAGGGACCATTTTTATAGAGAATTTTAGGATCTACAATTTCTACTTTTTTGATAAGATTTACGGTTTTCGAGAAAAATCTAAAAAACCGAAAATTTTGACCTTTGACCCCGAATAACTTTTTTAGCTCACATGGGATCGATGGGGACTTTTGACACTTTGTTCGTCATGGTAGAACTAAGGTTTATACAAAGATTTGGCTTTCCGGGAATTTTCTTTATTTCAATTGTCTAAATTGACCGGACTATAAAGAGAAATGTTAAAAAACGGATAAAAATA